>CM048753.1:132191012-132791012 GCA_026315105.1 Locusta migratoria
CAAAGGTCTCTTTATCCAGTCACTTGGTGATCATTCTGGGGTAGTGATAGAAGACAGCAAAATGAAGGCCGAAGTTTTAAATTTAACTATTCATGCAGGAGGATTATGCAAACGTACCTTCATTTGATGATCGCACTAACTGCCAAATGGAGGACATAGTAATAGGCTTAGCTGGTGTAGAGAAGCAGCTGAGAGAGTCAAAGACAAAGAAGTTATCAGGTCGAGATGGGGTACCAACCCGGTTTTACAAAGAGTGCTCGACGAAATTGGCCCCTTACTTAGCTTGCATTTATCGCAAATCGTTGATCTGGCACTAAGTACCAAACGAGAAAAAGGCACAAGTAACTACCGGTAGAAGAAAGGAAAAAGAACAGACCCACAAAATTAGACCTATATCATTAACATCAGTTTGCTGTAGAATTCTTGAACATACTCTCACTTCTAATGTAGTAAATTTCCTTGGGCCAAAAAGCTTCGGTCCATGCGAAACCCAGCTTGCCCTTTCCTCTCATGACATCTTGTGTGCTGTCAATGAAGGGCTTCAGGTGGACTGCATATTTCTTGATTTTCGAAAGGTGTTTGGTATGGTACCACACTACAGACTGCTAATGAACGTACAAATATAACTTGCTCAAAGACTTCTTAAGTAATAGAACTCAGTATGTTGTCCTTGATGGCGAGTGTTGATTTGAGACTAGGGTATTGTCAGGGGTGCCCCCCCCAGGGATGAGTGATAGGACTGCTATTATTTTCTATCTATATAAAGGAGCTGATGGACAGAGTGAGTTATAATCTCCAGTTGTTTGCTGATGATGCTGTGGTGTACAAGATGGTGTCACCATTCAATGATTGCAATAGGATGTTAGATGCAGGATGACTTGGCCCAAATTTCTAGCTGGTGTGAATAATGCAAACTAGTGTTAAATTTAGAAAAAATCTAAGGTGATGCAAGTGAGTAGGATAAACAATCCTGTAATGTTCAAATATAGATGGTCACGTCAATTAAATACCAATCCATAACACTAAACAACGATATGAAATGGAATGAGCATGTAAGGACAGTCGTGGGGAAGGCGATGGTCGACTTTGGTTTACTGGCAGAATTTTGGGAAGGTGTGATTAGTCTAGAAAGGAGGCCACATATAAAAAGCTTGTAGAACCCTGTCTTGAATATTGCTCAAGTATTTGAGGTTCCCCACCAGATTGGTTTAAAGGACATAGAGGCAGTTCAGAGGCGGGAGGCTAGGTTTTTTTTTAATTGGTAGATTAGATCAATGTGCAAGTGTTACCGAAATGCCTCAAGAACTCAAATGGGAGTCACTGGGGGGAAAGCGACATTCTTTTTGAGAAGCACCGTTGAAAAAATTTGAGGTGGACTGCAGCATGATTCTACTCCTGCCAACCTACATTTTGTGTAAAGACCACAAAGATAAGATCAAAGAGATTAGGGATTGTACAGATGCATACAAGCATCTGTTTTTTTTTTACCCTCTGAATAGGAAAGTTGCTGCCCGGCTGTAGATTGCGCACACACACCTTTTAGCCTTCAAACGTAATTTTCTTAACCCCTTCATTCCCACATTATGAATTCATCTTTGGAAAAATAAAAATTCATTGTTTTCTGTATTAATGCAGTGCACTAAACATAAAAATATGTTCCCAGAATGAAACTTCACTCTGCAGCGGAGTATGCGCTGATATGAAACTTCCTGGCAGATTAAAATTGTGTGCCGGAACCGGGACTTGAACCTGGGACCTTTGCCTTTCGCGGGCAAGTGCACTACTGACTGTGCTATCCCGACACGACTCACGATGCCGCCTCACAACTTCACTTGAGTGAAGTTGTAGGAGGCAAGGTACTGGCAGAAGTAAAGTTGTGAGGCGGCATCGTGAGTCGTGTCGGGATAGCACAGTTGGTAATGCGCTTGCCCGCGAAAGGCAAAGGTCCCAGGTTTGATTCCCGGTTCCAGCACACAATTTTAATCTGCCAGGAAGTTTCATAAAAATATGTATTTAAAATTTTTGATCGCACTATTTCTTTTTATTTATTTTTTTATTACTTTTTGTCGTTCATTTCATGCACAACACAAACGTTTGTATCGAGGTATTTTATTACTTCTGAAGTTATTTTGTTGATAGTTAACACTGCTAGATTAATAATGCTAGTACATTCTTTGCCACAGCACCAAAGACAAGACAATTCAACTCTTGCCAGCTTTAGGGTGGGATGACATGGGCTGTCGCCAAGGCCCAGGGCCGCCAGGTACGCCAACTTAAAAAAACGCTGGTACCATACTATACCATCAGTATTACAATTTATAATCATCCATATTGCAAAACTAAAATATTATTCAATATCATTCAACATACATTGTTAATCTCACAACACGCCCTGACTTATAGATATCAGAAGGGAAAACATACTGAATGCAATCTTCCTATTGGCTGCTTCCCTCCACGTTTCACGCGAGCTTTGTCCGACGTCTGGAAGACGAGTCTACCACAGAGCCTCTGTTATTTCTTTCAAGAACTGCAAAAAGGGAGCACCTATGCAGCTGCACCATCTTCTTGTGCACCACATAAACTAGTAGCAGCTGCCGGTCAAAATAAAGAAAAAGGTGGACTGTGAAATAATAATTAAATTTGAAGTTAATGAATTTGAATGGATTTATATTGAATACTTGTGACTCACCTATAGCAATTAATAAATCGTGCACTGCATTCGTGGAGAATACTCTGCTAATGAACTGAAATAATACAGCGCCACCCAATGTGTGTTGGACTGTATACGTTAGCAGCGCTATGATTTACACCCGCATCTCAGTAACTTTTAGTAGGAGGCGGAGTCAGGGTTAATGTTTTTGTGGTGAATCATAGTGACTGAAAAAGAGTGTCGAGACAACTTTTTAGTTTTCTGGTAAGTTAAAAACATTTTTGTTGTTTACTTCATGTTTTCTTTTCTAGTTATGTCTAGTGATAGGTGATTTTATTTATTCGTTATAGGTTAAATATTGTGGTCGCAAAATAGTACAGTGTCTATGCCATAATTTGCCAGTCTATTAAATCGTGCCAGAAGAGAGGGGAAACGATTAAGAAAAACTTTCTGGTTCAGAAAATCAGAAAAGGAAGCTCAAAAAAAGGTTATTGAAAAAACTAGAAAGCACAAAGGAATTGTTAAATACCAAAAAGGAAATTCTAATGAAAGTACTTCAGACATTGAATTAGCAGTCCATGTGGTAGGAAATATTTCTTTAGACTACAAACGATTAGACACATTGTTTTACATAATTTAACCCAGTTTTGCACTATTTCGTGCGGAAAAAATTACTTTAGATTTGCCGAAACGCCTCTCCACCATGTGAAATTTGGTAGATTTAGTTCGACCCCCCCCCTCCCCCCAGACACCTCAAGCATACCTGCCAACTCTTCAGATTTAGGCAGGATTCTCCTGATTTTGCACTTTTTCTCCCGCCTCCTGACTTTTTCCATTTTCTCTCCGATTTTTAGCTTGTACCCTGAAACCCAAGATTCATTTTTTGGCCAATGGTCAAAAGTCCTTTGTTCATTTATCACTTTAATCTAAATACGTATTGAAATTCATAGAAATTAGGAGTTGCACTTGACTTGTATAAGATAATTTCTACTCTTTCCGTGGATTCGCAAATACACTTTTAATGTTCCGATGTGCTCTCCTTGAATGTTTTGTTTTGTCTTTGTACATAAGTGAAATCACTTCAGTGGTTTCTAATTGATGGAAACCTTTCGAGTGGATAGTTAGGAGCATCAGTTTCGTGCGCATATTGTAGAAAGTCAAATTTTGTGTAAACAGCTAGCTTACGTGATTATGGGATTTCAATTTTTGGTATGTGTTCTAGGATGGCAAAAAAATGATCCCTTTTTTTTAAGCAGTTTTCGGAACATTATTTGTATTTTGTGCTCTTTGTCAAAGTGATATTTCCACATCACATGGTAGAAAAAGCGATGTACCAGAATATGTAGAATGGAAATGAAAAGTGTGAGAGTAACAGCAAAAGACTGAAATTGCTGAGAAAAGTGAAAGTGATCATGTGATACATGCAGAGTGCTTATTTGCATTGTTTATTTTAGAGTACCATTTACCAAATAAACGCGATGAACATGTGGGTCACTGGTTTCATTAAATGTTCGCTGGTATCAGTATAGCACAAAAATACAGCTGTGAACTTTTTTGTTTTAGTAAAAAATCAATCAATTTACCTGGACTGGCTACAAATAAAAATGTTTTCAACATTTGGGTTAATGTGTCTTTTTGTAGTCATTATGTAGTGTTGCGAGATGACGGGAAAAGGCTAAAATCAGTTATCTTAAGGTTTATAGTAAAGTGTGCCGCAGTTTTTGACAGAACGTATCTCCTGATTTTTAAGTTTTGAAGGTTGACAGGTATGCCTCACGTAATTAAAGGACATCCCCTAAGAGCGCCTAGTGGGCGCCTGGATGGGTGTGGCCGGCCCTGACGTAACACAATCTCCAAGCCAGATAGATTAATGCCTTAGAAGTGGCGACACGTTATACCAAGCAGCAAAATGTTGTACTGGAAGCTTGTTTACCAACAAGAATGTGTTTTTAAGGTCTTATAATAATGGAAAGTCCATGTTGGAATTAATAATATAGGAAGGACAGTTTACATCTCAACGCAAAGACGTGGCGACGAGCTGTGACAGGCACATACTAAAGAGAGACACACACACACACACACACACACACACACACACTTTCAGCTATTGGCCATGGTCTTCTTCAGAAAATGGAACACTCGTGCAATCACACAGGCACACAACAGTCATACAACCATCACTTCCAGCTGCTGCACTTCGAAACACACTATGTGGCGAATAAATTGGGGAGGAGAGGGGATAGGAAGGTTAGTCAAGGTGGTGGGGATGGGTTAGATGGGAATAACGAGATGCAGCTTAGGAATGGAGCTTTTATTAGAAAGTTGTTGAGAAACAACACTGAGAATGAAATGGTTAAAAATGGTTCCAATTAGGTCAGTGATATTTGATGAGATATGTGGGTATCCATATGCCAAATATGATCAAATTCTGATATGGTCACCTTATCACCTCCCTGAGAGTTTCCACAGAATGACCCATAGGCATAAGTGACTGACCTTCACTGTTGGTCTTGTATGTATTGTGGCTGTGTACTAAATCCTTGTAAATGTAATTTCTGACAACTATTTGGTATGTGCACAGAAAATAAATGAAATCAAAATAAATAAATAAAAAGTGGCAATAAGTATAAATCGGGCTGTAAATACTGGCAGGTTGTGCATGCAGCAGATTAAGTGGTCTTGCTAAACTGAAGAGTAGTGCTTTCTTCCACTGATCACTTCATTTCTATACCATTCTATTACCTTCTGGAACCCATAGTTACCCTCTTCATCTTCGTTTGAAATCCTAAACAACTTGCATCATTAAACACGATGCCTATTAATGATAAGTAAATGGAACACGTTCAATAAAATCGTGTTTCGCCTTTTTCCACATTCTTGCATAAAAATTTAACATAATTGTTGTTCTTGTAGTAAATAAGTTCTCTCCTTCTACCAGAGCAAAGGTGGAATCCTGGCGAAGGCCTGCGAGTACATAAACGAGCTGCGCGAAGCCAACCACCACATGGCAGATACCGCTCGACATCGCGAGAAAGAAGTCGAACAGCTGAGGCGGCAGAACGAAGAGCTGAAGCGGGAAAATGCGGCGCTGAGGGCGCGTCTGGCACAGGTGGGGGAAGGTGCGGTGGCCACATGAGAAACGCCAAAAGGGAGGGTCAGAGGTAGACGCCGGGTCACCGACTGCTGAGGGCCCGAATGGTGTGGTGTTCGAATTCGTACATCCACGCGCCCCTCCCTTTTCGAAGCGACACGTTAATTTGCATGTTGACCTGATCAAAACAGTCTTGTCAGTCACTTGTTGGAATTTACTTATGTAACACCATTTCTGTGACTATTGTACATATGTCGTTGTAGCTATAGCATGATATGTATAAAACTTGTTAGTTTTGATTGTGGCTGTGCTTAGTGAATAAGATGAAGTATCTGGAATCATGTTGTAGATGAAATTCTTAAAAGACCCATTCTCCCTGTCACTGCATGTAAAAAAATTAATGTACTTGATCTGGAGATATACAGTGTCATCTGTAAATGTTGGACGTGTTTTACTGAAGTGAAACTGTATGCAACTTCCACCCACGTGCAATTTCTTGTTTCTTTTCACCTGCATGATTGTGACAGCTTTCATAGCAGGTAATTATTGTACATTTTAAGGCTGGCAGTGTGATACACAGGATAGAAAAAAACAATATTGTGCTTAATTTGTTCCTAAACTGTAATAAGAGGTCATTGATAGTATATATATATATATATATATATATATATATATATATAAATTTAGATTTGGAAATGTCTACTCACAGCATTAGTGTACACTTAATGCTCAACTACCCTCCCCCCCCCCCCTCTCTCTCTCTCTCTCTCTCTCTCTCTCTCTCTCTCTCTCTCTCTCTCTCTCTCTCTCTCTCTCGTGCGCGTGCATGCGTGCGTGTATGATCTTTGAACTTGATCAGTATGTGCAGAGTCATATTATGAAGTGTAAAAGATATTATTCAGGATATGTTATTCCATATTGTAAAATTTCAGTAGTCAACAATCTTCTTTAGTTTATGAAAGAAGATTACATTTAAAAACTGTTGCTTCATTGCACTATTATCTTTGCTGCCATCATATAGTTCATTTTTTCAGGCCTATTAATTTGTTCAGACTGCACTTTTCTTATGAAGCACGTCAATAGTTGGTTGTGTGGAAATAAAGCTGTGATTCACTACGAGTAGTTTGTAAAGTTCTTATACAGTTCTGAAGAAGCCTTTGAATTCTTATGATTTTCCACAGCCCCCACAACTCATTGTGCAACAGTTTCGGATCTGCATAGTGACAGAGAGAAATTATATTATTGTCAGACTTGTCCACCAAACTGTGTGGTGATGTACTGAATTGTGTACTGTTAGAAATGCAGTAGCTTACACATCTTTTTAAATTAGAAAGGAATAGTTTTTATTATTTCCAGCCCAAAGCAATTCATTCAGAACATACTGTCTTTAAAACTTATGGGCAATATCTTGTAGGATTAGTGAAATTGATGCAGCATACTGCGAGGCAAGAATATGTTTAATCCGAATGTAATCCTTTATTTGACCATGTGATAGTGGTTGTATTAATAGAAGAGAGAGATTGTGTAGTTGAAATACACTTTTAATGATCTATTTTATGTTTTTTTACAAGCTTTATTATATGTCACCCTGTTGGTTTAACATTTCAAAATAGTCTCCTGCTAATTCAGTTGACTTCTGAACAGAGTTTTGAGTTCATGTCTCAGCTATACAAGTTAATGGATTTTGAGGTTCATATCCCACAGAATTTTTGTATGTGCAGAATTTATGCTAAGCAATGTAAATAAGATGAAAAATTATACATACACTTATTAATATATGTAAATACACAAAGTATTTCCCTCTCCACCCAGAACAAAAAGGGAAAAACAAAAATACATAGCTTGATCAGTGTGTTACATGATAAACATTTTATAATAATATGTATGTACTATTTTCTCAGACAGTTTGATTTTTCCCCCCTTTCTGTTTTCAAAGCAGTTGCTCTGTATGTGCTCAGTATATTTTATAATCATTTATGTTGCATGTTTTGAGAACATAATCCGTATGATTAGTGTGTTCCCTTTCTTTGAGTATGAATGTTATTTCAGGCCTAACCATGAAAAGTTAAATTTATTGATATACTGCTTAATGAACTAAAAGACAAGATTTCATAATAAGAGTGTAATATATTTAATAGTCATAGTTGTCATTCTTGCACAGGTGTTCAAATGAAATCACCAGTTGAGAACTCTATGTAGCTAATTGATCTGTGCAATTACGAGACATTGCGTGTTTATTACTAAAATATTACTTTTGTTTTGTATTACTATCAACTTCATGAGAAACATGTTTATCTGTTTAATTATATGTATCACAGCTGATGTCTAAATGTAATAGTGTCATGTATCAACTGTTTAAGCATATGTCATGCTTTCTTGTTATAGTTAGTTGAATCATGAATTGTTTATAGACTCAATTCCTGCATAACTCACTACACAATACAAATGTATTGTGGGAATTGTTTTGTATGCAGTGCATATATTATGTTAAATAAATTTATTGGGATGATACTATAAAATTGAAAAATTAATTTTCCCTGCTTATTCTTACCTGTCTGCTGGAAAAATACGTATATTGTCAACCTCTGTCTAAGAGAGCAAATTAGCGAATTCAGTGTGGTTGTATTGCTGGGATGTACTGTAGAGGCTACAGTGACCCCTGAGGAGTTTAATAAGATGGACCACATAACACATCCAGTTAAAGTTTTTAAAGCTATGAAACATAACTTAAGCTACAGGGCAGTAGCTCTTTTAGCTGTATAACAAGAATAAGTTGCTACTCATTGAAAATATAACTGGTAAGACTCAGGCAGGCATGAAGGACCCCCCGCCCCTCTGTGCGCGCGCGCGCGCTCGCGCGCGCACACACACACACACACACACACACACACACACACACACACACACGGGGGGGGGGGGGGGGTTGTGGGCTTCACAGGGCTCATCCTTCACAAATGCTAAAAGGAGCCTGAATTCTGTCATTCACTGTAGCCATTGTGACAAAAAGTGATGTCAAGTTGGGCCAAAATTTTTCAGGGTTGAAAGGAAGGTAAAAAATGGAAAACATGTTTAGACTTACGTGTCAGTGTTAAATGTGTCTGGAGAAATAACAAACAAAGTTTACTAAATCTTAAGACAGTGTGTTATCAGGATATGCAGATGGGGAATTGTATAGAATGTCTGCACTCAAGTGGATTAGATGTCTGAAAATTTTTCAGTTGCAGGTTCAAATCAAACTCTGTGGCAAACAATTTTTCTTTCTTTTCATTACTACATTGATGGGGAAATTCCTATAAAATAATAGTTGTATTTAATCTTAAACAATTAATAGTAACGAAAACAGTAAATATAAATACTAGTATTTAAATTTTGCTTCAAAATTTTAAACTACAGGGTGGTAACTACTGTAAAAACATTTTAAACATAGTGCAAAGGCCATGAACAATGCATTAGGGCACACAAGCCACAATTAATGTAATTGGGAAAAGCAACTTAAAGTTGTTAAATACGTCTAGATTTAACACATTCACAACTGGTGTAAGTCACCCTGGATGGGGCAGCCGGACTGCTGTTTTTAACAAGGTTTTTAAAAATTACAGAATTGTAACCAGAAATGCAGTAATAGTTTGCTCTCTCATTGGAAACAATACACTTTTAAATATTAAAATTTGCAAATACATAAAATTTTTTAGTAAATCATGTCTGTATCCCCCCTTCAAACAAAATTTGTGTGTATAAAAATTTGACTTACCAGGCGAATAGGCACTGGTTTGTTGACACACACACACACACACACACACACACACACACACACACACACACACACACACACACACCCCTTTCGCAACCCTAGGTTGCTTCTTCAGAAAAAGACAGGGTGTCTAGCACCCTGGAAAACCTGGAAATCTCAGGGAATTTTTTTGTTCTGGAAAACTCGGGGGGTGGGGGAATATTTTTGTTCTGGAAATCTTGGGGGGAGGGGGGGGGGGTATTTTTATTTTTCCCAAAAACCCTGGAAAAGTCGCCACTTGGCTCGATGTGTTTCCTAAAAAAAGATTCGTTTGAGTTGCAAGAAATTTACATCACCAGTTTCTTAGTTTCTTACTACCTTCAACATGTTGGCTGTCTCGATGACGTCAGAAGTGCGCCAGAGCTGCTTGCTGTGGCCGCCGGCGGCCACACGGGAGCCAAAGTGCTACTACGCATGCGCGGCCTCCGCCAGTTGCAACTGCAAATGTCACCTCAAACGCCTGTTTCTTCCGCTTCCTGTTTTGGCCACCTGTAGCGTTAGTTGACTCATTTACTCTCCAACCGGCGTTGAAAGGTTTACACGAGCCTTTATTTGTAGAACCGTTTTAGAGTGTTACTGCGGTTCTCGCCTCAGATGTATCATGTAATGCGGCCTAATATCACATATTCGTAGAAAACAGCAAAGTACTTTTGACAAGCTACATTGTAAATGTTTATTCTGACTGACCAAAGTACTTTTTTTTTTTTTTATACAAATATTAAGGATGTGGTTAGGCAGGCACCTAAGAGAACAGCTTAAATTATCGTGAGTGAACAAGCAGCGATGACATTTACAGTCTAGCTTGTCATAAGTACTTCGCCCTTTCCTACAAATATTTGATATTAGGCCTTATTATACGATGCACTTTAGGCGAATACCGTGGTACCAGTCGAAAACGGTTCTAGGAATACAGGCACGTAAGGTTTACTGCAACAATACTTAGCACTATGCCTTCTGAGACTTTACTAGATGGTTAACCACAAATATTTATGTGACGTTCACATCAGTGGAATTCTGCGTACTTTGATCCTTGCTGTGTCATAATGTCTATGTTGTGAAGTAAGCGATATTGTATTATAGCCCCACTAACATAAATTTCCACGTGGCAGTTCTATCTAATATAGGCTGTTCTACGAACGAATAAGACAACGTGTGCAGTGAACGGGCCATCCAACTGCATGAACAATGCAAGATGACTGATACGGTATTAGTGCAATAATGCTCAGCGTTTCTAACGTCATGTGACTATTGCTTAGTGGTGTTGCTAAAGGGACACTGTTCAAATGTTTGTAAGGATAATAGGACTTAACTCTGTGGTCATCACTCCCTAAACTTATGAACTAACTTATACTAAAGAACACAAACATCCATGCCCGGGGGAGGATTCAAACCTCCGACGCAGGAGGCCGCGCAATCTGCAACGTGGTGCTCCGGACCGCTCGGATAATTCCGCGCAGCAAAGGGACACTGCTTTTTGCTGTCAGCAGCTCATCCGTATATTGAGTTCTTCGCGAATATAAAGCTTGATACTAACTAAAGATTAATTATCTCTCTCTCTCCTCCCTGGGAGACACTTAATATCTTCATCTAATAACGACCATAAACCTACTCCATTCCAATGTCCCTACTATATTTAAGACCTACATGTATGTGTGTGTGTATTAATTGTACTGTTATTATGTTTAAAAATTTAACGCGTGGGTAAGAAATGTTTGTGCGTGTTTAAGTGTATGTATGCGTAGTGCTTAGAATATGAATCTCAGGCAAATCCTCTCAGAAGTATGCACTAAGGGTTGTAGTCAACAACAAAAAACTTGACAAAGAAATAAGAAGGGTCTCAGTGATAGAGACTTATGAATAATGGAGACTAAAAGGCAAGTGCTCTGTAAAAGAGTAATGAGAAAGGGAGAAAAAGACTAGAAATTGGAGCTGAAGAAAGAAAGAAAGCCCAAAAGACAAGTAATCCATCCCCTCCCCTACCCCAGGAGCCCCTGATCCATCCAGCACAACATCTAACACACCGGAGGGCGACACGATGGCACGTAAGATGTTCACGGCCCCACTACAGAACGACGTGTTAGACCGCCTTCAGGATCCCCCGAAGAAAGCTCCAATTACTACTATTGAAATGCATGATGAGTATTCAGTGTTGCATGTTTGTGCAGTATGCTTTGTGTGTGTGTGTGTGTGTGTGTGTGTGTGTGTGTGTGTGTGTGTGTGTGTGTAAAAATACCTCCCCATAACATATATTCTTCAAAAAATGTATGAAATTTTACAAAACAGGCAACGTTCCTGGTGGGATAAACAAAAATAAAAATAGAAAAGAGATGACTTACTAAAAGGACCAGCTCGTCGATAGATACAAATAAAATCACACACAAATACAAGCTTTCGTCACCACTGGCAGCTTCTTAAGGAAAAAGAGAAAAAAAGGGGAGGAGAAAGGGAAGGATATGGGTTTTAAGAAAGTGGAAAAGGAGTCATTCCAATCCCAGGAGTGGAAGGACTTACCTTAGGGGACAAAAAAGAAGGTAAACAAATACAGATTTCAGATTGGGAGAGAGGTTTAGAGGAGAGGTTCACTACTGAATAGGGATGTTGTGGTTCAGGATTGTGTGTATTAGGATTGTGAGGCTTGGGGGGGGGGGGGGGGGGAGAGTAAATCTGAAACCTCTGTCCTATCCAAAGGCCTCACCTTTAGTCCCACTCCCAAATTCAACCAACAACCCTTGTCAAAGACCTACTATCCTATACTCGTAGCCTTGGCTGGAGATATCCCTTTGCCACGAAGAAAAATAATCCTTCTCCTGATGATCCAGTTCCCCAAGACATCATTCAAATTGAACCCTGCCTAGAACAGTTCCATCCTCCATCACAGCAAGACCCACCCGCTCTTCCTCATGATCACCCCCTTCAAACCTTCCAGGAATTCCTTACTTCCAACCTTGCCTCTCAGTCCTTCCTGAAAAACCTTAATCCTACTCCCAACATTACCACAGCTGAATACCGAGCTATCCGTGATCTGAAGGCTGACCATTCCATGATCATTCTCCCCACCGACTTTCATGCCGACCACCCACTTCCCTACCTAAAACCTCTCTTTCCTTAATACCCTAGCCAGCTTCATCCTAACCCACAACTTCTTCATCTTTGAGGGCCAGACATACCAACAACTAAAGGGAACAGCCATGGGAACCAGGATGGCCCCCTCCTACACAAACTTATTCATGGGACGCTTAGAGGAAGCCTTCCTGGATACCCAAGCCTGTCAACCCAAAGTTTGGTACAGATACAATGATGACATCTTCATGATCTGGAACAACAGTGAAGAAGAACTCCAGAATTTCCTCTCCAACCTCAACTCCTTTGGTCCCATCACATTCACATGGTCCTATTCCAAATCCCATGCCACTTTCCTTGATGTCGACCTCCATCTGTCCAACGGCCAACTTCACACATCCGTCCACATCAAACCAACCAACAAACAACAATACCTCCATTATGACAGCTGCCATCCATTCCACATCAAACGTTCCCTTCCCTACAGCTTAGGTCTTCATGGCAGAAGAGTCTGCTCCAGTCCCGAATCCCTGAACCAGTACACCAATAACCTAATAACAGCTTTCACATCTCGCAGCTATACTCCTGATCTGGTTCAGAAGCAAATTACCAGAGCCACCTCCTCATCCCGCCAAATCCAGAACCTTCCACCTAAGAATCACCGGATACTTTCCGGGACTGGAGCGGACTTTGAATGTGGCTCTCCAGCAGGATACGACTTCCTTAAATCCTGCGCCGAAATGAGATCCATCCTTAATGACATCCTTCCCACTCCACCAAGAGTGTCTTTCCGCCGCCCACCTAACCTTTGTAACCTCCTAGTCCATCCCTATCAAATCCCCAAACCACCTTCCCTACCCTCTGGCTCCTACCCATGCAACCGCCCCCGTTGTAAAACCTGCTCTATGCACCCTTCCACCACCACTTACTCCAGTCCAGTAACCCGAAAGGTGTACACGATCAAGGGCAGAGCCACTTGCGATAGCACCCACGTGATTTACCAACTGACACGCCTGCACTGTGAAGCGTTCTATGTGGGAATGACCAGCAACAAGCTGTCCATTCGCATGAACGGTCACAGGCAGAGAGTGTTTGTTGGTAAAGAAGATCACCCTGTGGCTAACATGCCTTGGTGCACGGCCAGCACATCTTGGCACAGCGTTACACTGTCCGGGTTATCTGGATACTTCCCACTGACACCAACCTTTCAGATCTCCAGAGATGGGAACTAGCCCTTCAGCTTATTCTCTCCTCCCGTTGCCACCTGGTCTCAACCTCCGCTAAATTCAAATTCCCGCCCACCATCTTTAGCATCTTTGCCTCGGTTCTGCGGACACAGCCTCTGCCTCAAGTGGTATCTCTGTCCAACTTCTTTGCTTTCTACAAATGTCTGACTAGGTGTGTTTGTGTTTGGATATGTGTGAGTGTGCGTGTGTATTTGTTTACCTTCCTTTTTGTCCCCTAAGGTAAGTCCTTCCACTCCTGGGATTGGAATGACTCCTTTTCCACTTCCTTAAAACCCATATCCTTCCCTTTCTCCTCCCCTTTTTTCCTTTTTTTCCTGAAGAAGCTGCCAGTGGTGGCGAAAGCTTGTATGTGTGTTTGTGTGTGATTTTATTCGTATCTATTGACTAGCCGGTCCTTTTGGTAAGTCATCTCTTTTCTTTTTTTTTCTTTTTGTTTAATATATAATTGTTAATAGTAGAGTATGTTTGTTTTTGAAACATAGCTGAACGTATTGTTAATATTTTCTTAGTTTTTTAGAATTTCTGCACTTTTTATTTAGTCACATCATAATTAATTTCAAAGAAAGATATGCAGGAACCTGAAAAGTTTGCATGGCCATCTGAAACTCTGCTACAACCTTTTGACTGCCATTTCCAAACAGTTACGTTTTTGTTAAATATCTTTGTTCATATTGTATGTTAATCAATGGAATATGACATTTAGCGATTTTTTTTTTTTTTTTTTTTTTTTTCAAGGCTGACAAGGCGAGTGATTACTGTGAACTGCCACTATGGTACTTGCCAGAGCTGGACAGCGTTAACCAAAAAGTTTACTTTATTAACACTTTCGCTGCGTCTGACCCCATCCTACATTGAGCGCAGACGCTTATAAGCATCAGCCGCAGCGAAAGTGTTGATCATTAACCTGTTACTAAAAGAGTAAACTTCGTTAAATGTTAAAGCATCACTTTACAGACAATTTAACGGAAGGTAATATTAGTCATTAACTCTGAACTGTATTGTGCAGCCATGAAATCTCGCCTTCAGTAAACATTTAAAGAAAAAAAATGATATTCATTACTGCACCCTGTGATCCAGTGCTACAAAGAACTGAAGACTTTGGGTTGCTCGCCCTTGAAGGTTCGAGTCCTCCCTGGGGCATGGGTGTGTGTGTTGTCCTTAGGTTAGTTTACCTAGGTTTAAGTAGTTTGTAAGCTACGGACTGATGACCAGGCAGTTTGGCCCGATAGATTTACAAACATTTGAAGACTTCGGGATAAAGATGAAATATGTTAAGGTGTATAAATGATTAATATAGTGAGGACAGTTTACTACTCACCGCAAAGACGTGGCGACGAGCTGCGACAGGCACATACAAAAGACACACACATACAACACATTCAGCTATCGGCCATGGCCTTCTTCAGAAATAGAGCACTCACTCAATCACACAGGCACACAACACAGTCATACAACCATCACCTCCGACTGCCACACTTCGAATCACGCTCTGCAGCGATTCGCTGCAGAGCGTGATTCGAAGTGTGGCAGTCGGAGGTGATGGTTGTATGACTGTGTTGTGTGCCTGTGTGATTGCGTGAGTGCTCTATTTCTGAAGAAGGCCATGGCCGATAGCTGAATGTGTTGTATGTGTGTGTCTTTTGTATGTGCCTGTCGCAGCTCGTCGCCACGTCTTTGCGGTGAGTAGTAAACTGTCCTCACTATATTATTTATTCCAACCTGGACTTTCCAATTTTGTATAAATGATTACAAACTTTGGGACAGTAGTCGCCTTAACTTTTTGTTGTCTATCTGGAGCGTGTCTCCTGTCCGCTCAAATTTCTCACTCGTCCCACGCTGCGAAACTAGTGTCCCTCGAAAATGTGTTCAAATGTTTGTAAAGCTTATGGGACTTAATTGCGGGGTCATCAGTCCCTAAACTTACAAACTATTTATGAACTAACTTATACTAAAGACAACATAAGCATCCATGCTCGAGGGAGGATTCAATCCTCCGACACAGGAGACCTTGCGATCTGCAACTTGGCACTCCGGGTCGCTCGTCTACTCCCGTGCGGCAGCATCCCTCGACCTTATTCCTCAATGTTCACCATCAGGGATTCGCACACGAGGTCCATCGATTTTATCACATTAGCGATGAAGAGTGGAACCCAGAACGCCATCACCGCATGTGAATACTGCTTATATATTGGTGTGACGTCTGTTCTTTCGAAAGATAACACCAATAAGTATTTACAATTAATGTTGATTGTGTGAAAAAGAGTTACAGAAATGGTAAAATGTAAACTTTCACAGCTGGAAAGGTCAATATTACTAAAAATGTCTGGGCTATTTATATTTTATTATTTCGGTGGGCAAACTGGCATATATGTATTCCTGTAGCCACGGCGGATTAGCCGTGTGCATTGGGGCGCCATGCTGCTGTGCGTGCGGCCGTTCACTGTCGGGGGTTCGAGTCCTCCCTCGGGCGGTGTTTGGTTGTCCTTAGGTTACTTTGTTTAAGTAGTTTGTAAGGTATTGTAACGATACTGCTGACCCCCTCATCTCAATGTTATCGTACAATACCGTCTGCCTGGTCCTCTCATCTCAATGTCATCCTACGATACCGTGTGCTTCGGATCCAGAATCGTGGGGTTCAGTTGTGATATATGTTGCGTGTGAAATTAAAAACGATACAGCCAGTCTAGGAATCAGTTTAGGACAGTGTCTCGGTGATACTGTGATTAAAACGAGTGATAGTTTTCATTAATTAAGAGATTCATCTATTTTCTTTCCAGACAGTTCTATAAACAATAGTTTCATCATTGTATGTTATTTAAAGACTTACACAGACGAATTGTAAAAACTTTTGTGAAAAACATAAAGAAATGAAAATTAATAGCATTGTATATATGTTAGGCTCATAAACAAGTTGTGTTGACCAGATAATTGTGTAATTAACATAAATGTCAAAATTTGAATATCGTAATTCTTTGTATATATTGACTGAACTGAGATTTTGAACCTATTTTGAGAATTTCCAAGAAAATTGATAGCTCAATATATGTTTGGAACATGTATGATGTACTCGTTAACAAATTAATTGATTTTTAACATTGCACTTTGTTGTCAACAGAAAGATCGGAAATGATGACTTAAAAATATTTGCTTCATCTAAAATTATTGTATGTATAGTTTTCATTTTTTATTGCAATTATTTTTGTGTATATGAAATGTTTTTCTGTTATGTTTGTTAATTTAAATCAGTATATTCTATTGTTATGAACAAGGCCTCACCGCCTTGCGTGGGGGAGTTCGAGTTTTGGCGGAGTTCGAGTTTTAGTCATTTGTCAAGTGCGCTGGAAGCTACGTCAGTCTGCATTTTAAAGTGGAAGTACTGTGTGCTCTAACTTCTGATGTATTGAATTTGTTTTGTTTTGGTGGCGAGAAGTTTGATTTAAATTAAAAAAAGTAGTGAAAAATTGTACATATCGACTATTTATTTCTACCACAACACCCCAGGAGAATAATGTTGCAGTGAGCAGAACCCCCATACGTCGTAATCTTAAAAAGCTGAGTATTGGTAGAATGAAACCGTAGTTACTTATATAGTATACAAACGTTACAGTATGGTCTAATAATCTAGCAGTTGAGTCTGATAGATTTACAAACATTTGAACATTTTTTATTCCTCTGACTTCTACTATTGTTTTTTCTCCTAATAATGCCTGGTAAGGTGATCATATTTGCAAAAGTGGGACCAATTGTGTAACAACTCACTACTCAGAATGCAACACCTACCCTGTGATTGTCATAAATTACTGAAGCTTATAATGAAATGAGAATCAGGCACCAAATCATAATATACATATATTCACAGCTACTGTGTAAGATACACTCAAGTATTAAAAATTAGTAAAACTCTTGCTTATGTAACTTCATAGAGCTTTTGAAACTCACCTGCTCTTGCTTCAAAAATAAATAAATGACTGTTAGTTTTTTTGCTTAATTTTGATTGAACTTTTAAATCTTCTACTATGGATGTTAACAGCTGGCTTTTATTCAAAACTCTAGAACCTTGTACTACCTAACTTGATGTAACTGTTATTCATTAAGCAGTACATATCAAGATAGAACACTGGCGGTAAGTATTCCTTCCTAACTTGGCTGCTGAAATTTAAATGGCTGATCAGACTTTTCATGAAATGGAGCTTAAAGAAAAACCACTCTGAGTCCTCTGTTTGCATTGAGGGTTAAAAAAAAAAAAAAAAAAAAAAAAAAAAAAAAAAAAAAGAGAGAGAGAGAGAGAGAGCTATGCTAAGACGCGCGAGGTCGTTCCCCATCGGGGGTTTGAATCACCTCTAAGACATGGATGTTTGTGCCGTCTTTAGTGTAGGCTAGTAAATAAGTAGTTTGTAAATTTAGGGACTGATGAGCCCACAGTTAAGTCTCATAAGCTTTACAAACATTGAAAATGCAGTGCTGTTTGGGGATATCTCCACTGTATAGGTAATGGCAGTTTGACACAACTGAATCGCACGGTATTATTGTCAATTCAAATCGGACTCTTGATGGTGCATCCTGTGAGCGCACCGAAAAAGGCGTCATAAAAATTCTGAGTGAAGGTTTTACTTGTTTTATTTTTTTTTTTTTAACCCGTATTGAAATTCTTTCAGCAATTTCCTTTATTGAAACTGACAATGGCCATGGAAGGCTACGTTTACATCTTTCAGCAATGTCTGTAAATTACGTATATTCAAGAATTTTAGAGAGGGAAAATTGTCCAAATTTCTTTATTGGTCCTGACTTTTAAAAAGCAAAAGTTTCGATTTGAAACTTTCAGCACAGTCACGCATAGTACCGATTAATTTATTTTTCCTTGCCCCTCGTGTGTTACGGAGTGTTAATTTTCGGCGTGACGGTGCACTGGCGGTGCTTTGATATTCATGGCTGAGTCGCATATTAAGCACAGTGCTTTCCCAACACGCTTTACAAACGAATACGAATCTTCCCAATCAAATCAAATGTTTGTAGAGCGTATGGGACTTAACTACGGGGTCATCAGTCCCTAAACTTACAAACTACTTATGACCTAGTTTATACTAAAGACGGCACAAACATCCATGCCCGAGGGGGGGGGTTCTAACCCCCGACCGCAGCGGCCGTGCAGACCGTGACTCGCATGCCGTAGACAGCTCGGCCACCGCAGCCGGCAATCTTCCCAGTAAGCATCAAAACTGGCACACTTATATGCGAACCTTTTTTGCTCACGTCGAGAGACAGATTAATAGTGTCACACTTGATAGTATTCAGAAAGGCTACTTCAGCACACGGAAAAGGATTCGATTGCGAGCGCTGTCCGAGCTGCCACAGCCGCCACCCGGGGAGACAGGGAGGGGAAAAGCACCGCGGCAGTGTAGGGTGCGCAAACCCTCGAGTGGGACCTGTTTCACAACAAACAATGTGCGTTGCGGACAATGTGCTTAAGTTCAGACGATTTTGCTGTACACATCTCACCCATTTTTATCAGCTACTCATTAGAGAAGTTTATTACAAAATTTCGAATACGGGGCGACTAGCTTGCCGGGCCACTCAAAAAACCTGGTCGGGCCACAAGTGGGTGTATTGCCCTATCACACTAAAATTTGGGGAACTATTTAGTAATGTTTATTCCTGATGACATAATTACCTCATCCCCATTTGTTACCACTTTTACTCTATTTACCTGGTCTTGGTTTCTGTTCCTAATTTCGGCCTTTGTCTTTTCTATCTCATGCCACAATCTATCAAATTGGCTAGTGGTTATTTCTGTTTCTGAATTTCTGTTCTCATTACAAGTGGAACCTCTATCCTAACTCTGAGCTTTTTATCTAAAATTTCCTCTATCTTGTGTTCCCAGTTACCTGCTTCTCTAGTAAGCAAGGTTAATTTTTGATTAGTTTGATTTTGTTCGGGTTTCTATAGTTTTGGTAACGTTGTCATTTACACGTTTTAGTTCAGCTTTGGAGTTACATGTTAAAGCTTCTAACTTCAAATTCGTTGTTGCTAGATCCTCAATAAATTTAACTTTATCTAATACATTTCTTTCCCTTTCTTCTAATGTATTTGAAACTGCTTTTAATATGGATTGTTTATTTACTGTATCATTTTGTTCAAATACTTGTTCTGTAAGTTCTTTAGCCTGTTCTTTGGTTACAAAACTTTGTGTCCAACTTTTAAACTTGTCATCAAATGAAGCAAACTTCTCCTTACATTCCCTCACATTAGCTTCTAGCTGGATACCAATTTGTTTAGATAATTTATCTTCCATAGATGTAAAATTTTTATCAATAGTATCAAATCTAGCCTCGAACTATTCAAACTTAGTTTAGAATCTTTCCATAAACGCTTCCAAACTCAGATCCTTTTCAGTCTGCAACATACTGTGTGTTTCAGGCATCTTTCTATCCTGACAAATCACAAAACTAGTAACGATCTAAAAAAAAGAAAAAAAAAAGAGAGAGTCTTAATTGGGTACGCTCACCCCAGGACAGTGCAGCGAGTAGCAGCGAAGTGCTGGCGTTGCAAAGTCCAGAACGCTGGAACTGCTGGCTGGATCTGGAACACTACTCGAACAAACTGGCCAGAACACCCACAATGCTTGAACAGTGCGGCTTAATTTGCAACGTAATTTTAAGATACAAGACAAGTCTATGTGTGCTTGACCATGCTTACTATATGGCTTATTTGCCAATAACTATATGGGGCTCATCATTAGTGTTGTTTGCAGTTGAAATTTCCATTTATATCATAATAATTCTTACCTATTACATATTTTACTGCTCCACAAGGTCCTGCTAATCTGTACCTCTTGCGGTAAAAACAATTTCTCACATAATATTTCAGAACCCTTGAGTCCTTTCAGCGTGAGAAGCAAAGAAAGAAAAATCAAGCATTTACTGCTGAATGAAATTTAACAGACGAATACAGACTTTTGAACACATTAGCTGTTTATTGTTCCTTCCTTTACAAAAACAATGTACACTGAAACAAATTAGCGTAGTCTCTCTTAATCATAATTGTTCTTAGAAACTGTGATACTTCAAAGCATTATATGTGATTTGAAGCACTGTCTTCCATGGCGGTAGCAGCAAATGGATTTCTCGAGAGATTACCTGTAGGGTAGAGAAAAATCAAAAAAGAAATATCTTGCTACCAAAAGTCCATAATAAACATATTTGGCGATCTTATGTCGATTCATAGGGGTGTAGTGCAACTCATTACACTTGTGACAATACTGCTGACCCCCTCATCTCAATGTTACCGTACGATACCGTCTGCGTCGGACTCGGGATCATGTGGTTCAATAATGATACATGTTGTGTCTGAAGTTACAAACGAAATAGCCAGCCTAGGAATCAGTGTAGGACAGTGTCTCAGTGATACTGTGATTAAAACAAGTGATAGATTTCATTAATTAAGAGATTTGTATAAGACGTTTCCAGATAATTCTATAAACAATACTTTTGTCATTGTACATTATTTCAATAAATAGACAGACGAATGGTAAAAACTTTTGTATCTACATAAAGACATTAAAATAAATAGCATTGTATATAGGTTAGGCTCATAAACAAGTTGTATTGACCAGCTAATTAATTAATCTAGTAGTCGACACTTGAATATTGTTATTCTTTGTATATATTGACTGACATAAGATTTGGAGTATATTTTGTGAATGACCATGACATTTGATAGTTCAATATATGTTAGGAACATGTATGAGGTATTCATTAACAAATTAATTGACATTTAACATCACACTTTGTTGTCAACAGAAAGATCGGAAGTTTCGTCTTAAAAATACATGCGCCATCTAAAATTATTGTATGCATAGTTTTCATTTTATATTGTGATTATTCTTGTGTACATGAAATGTTTTATTTGTGTGTTCCATGATTGTTATGAACAATGGATAATGTAACATCATTATTGTCGATGTTATATATTTTCCTCACCGCCTTGCGTGGGGAGTTCGAGTTTTGGCTTTTACAAAGTGCACTGGAATCTATGTTAGTCTGTGCCTTGAAATGGAAGTACTACCATTATGATGCTTTGTAATTTGTATGTTTTGGTGGAGGAGAACTTTGATTCAAATTAAAGAAGAAGTGAAAAATTGTACATATAGAGTATTTATTTCTACCACGACACCCCAGGAGAATAATGTTGCAGCGAGCAGAACCCCCATACATCGTTAAGTTGAAAAGATGAGTATCAGTAGAATAAACTGTAATTAGTCAAAATATAGTAAAACATTATACACTACAAGCTCTATAACCCCCATTCATTAATGATGAGCATGTACACGTGAACAGTGTATGCTCCAAAAGTGGAGGCCTAAAAAATAAAGAAGGAAACAATGTTAAAAACAAGTTAACAAGGGGAATGGATATATTTGGGGGGAGGGCGCCAAACCCTGCAGCTCGCAAGAAGAGCCGCAAACCCACCCACCCTACCCAAGTGTCAGAGATAAAAACTGCTTTCATGGAGAAACTCAAGTACCCTGTCAACCATTTGAGGGTCATCTGCCAAAAGTATACGTAATAAGTGCGGAATGCTGTATTCGGCACGGAGTGCCAAGAGGAGCGGACATTCCGCTTAGATGAGGGTCACAGAATGTAGGGCTCCACAATCACATTGTGGGGGAGGCTCAATGCGCAAAATAAAACCGTGGGTCAGCCTGGAATGTCTGATATGGAGACGGCAACAGTGGATTCCCTCTGAGAAGAGCGTAAGGAAGAACTCCGAGCTGCACTGGTCGACTCGACAGAGTGGAGTTTATTAGACAGGGCAGTAGCCTGTGCCAGGTGCTGTTCCACTCTTGTATGAGCAAAGATTTCATCTGCACCTGCACCAAGGGCTTGCCCAAGGGGAGGGGTAGTAAGTTACGGCTGTTCTAACAAACTGATCAGCCTTTTCATTTCCCAGAATGCCAATGTAACTTGGGACCCAGAGAAAAGCAATGGAGCAGACGTCACAATGGTCAGCGAGGAGATCGTGGATATCGATGACCAATGGATGGGAAGAATAGCATTGGTCTATGGACTGCAGGCTGCTCACTGAGTCTGCATAGATTAAAACACGGTCCAGGGCAGTCTGTTTTATAAAATAAAGTGCTCTACTAATAGCCGTCAGTTCTGCCGTAAGCACATTGCACGATTCTGGCAGAGAATAACATTCTACACCAATGGAAGATTTAAATGCACATCCTGTAAGACCAGCATATTTCTATCCTTCACTGTAGATCTTGGCACCTTAAAATTCTGCAAGGACAGCGTGCAATTAAAGCTTTTGGACCTCAGAAGAGATCCAACCGGATTTATGGCCGGGGCACCATCCGAGGGGGTGTACGTGGTATAGCACAGTGCTTTCAGTCGAGGGACAGGAGACAGAAGACCCTACAGAAGTTAACGAGCTGCATTCCAACGGGTCATCCCACTCGAGACGAGTATTGAGAGGTCGTGGACCATTGCCTGCTAAAAACTTGATGTGTGGGATGACTAGGGAATTGTCGAATGCGAATGGCAGAGGACACCAAAAGCTGATGCTGCCTAATCTGAAGAGGGAGGATTCCCACTTTGGCAAGGAGACTATCTACAGGGCTGGTCCGGAAGGCTCCTGTAGCCAAGTGGACATCGCAGTCGTGAACTGGGTCTAACAATTTCAGGGCAGAAGGAGCTTCCGAGCTGTAAACCTGGCACACATAATCTAATCAATCAGAGCCCGGTTGATAGGAAGGAGTTTGTACAATCTGCACCCCAAGATGAGTGGTCTAGGAAACTGAGGGCATTAAGCTTCAACATGCAGCTAATATTCAGCTGACAGATATGGGACAGCCAAGTCAGTTTTTTTTAATCAAACAGGAGACCTGAGAAACAGTGCTGTGCAACAACTTCCAGGTGCTGAGTACCCAAGAAGAGTTCTGGATCAGGGTACACATCATATTTGTATGCTAATTGACTGTTAACTGTCCAGGGATGATGAATCCTTGCCAGATTTAAGGGCAAGCACCACTGCGAGGGGAAAAGCCCTTGGAGCCAAATATGATTAAATATCTGGAGGAGATTTTGCCATTGTGGAGGACTGAGGTGTTGGAGAAGTTATGGATGGAATCAGGGCCAGGTGCAGAATCATGGGAAGAGTAGGCCAGAAGTAGTTCCCATTCAGTAAAGGGTTTGTTATAATGTTCTACCCAGTGAATGGTAAAACATATGTTGGAGGCTTCGGCCTGTTGTTTCCAGAGAAGAAAGGCCGATGTATAGGAAGTTGTTGCCGACGCCTATGCAAAGTAAGCCACTACGTGCTCTGTGAGAACAGGTGGGTGGTCGGTACAGGCCCTGTCTGGTAGGGCAAGATAAAAATGGCCACTGGCAACCTCGGATAGAGCGTAGCATAGCCCACACCCTTGACAAGGGTACAGAAGAGTCCAAGTAACAGACAGAAGGCCCCCAGCAAATCTGCTTGGTCAATTTGATTATATAATGAGATTTAGCCTGAAGGTGTTTAAAGTTGATAAGAGCAGCGTGGGACAGGTCACACTTAAGATGTTGCAAGGCTCACCGGCGCTTACAAATTGCCGCAGCAGTGGTTGCATTCCACAATGGAACTGGGCGATGGCTAGGAGGGCATGTCGACCGGGCCACAGCAATGCTAGCAGCTCGAGTAATCGCATTAGACATGTCACAGATGGCATCATCAATACAGTTTAGTGGGGATGGTATGAAGACAACATTCGATGTATATAAAGGCCAATTAGCAGGATGGAAAACCCAACGAGGTATCACTATCAAAGAGGGCATCGTGCTCAAACCAGTGAAGTGAAGGGAAAAAGGAGGAGAAGTGAAAGATCTATAGGAGAGGAAGTCCCTTGAGCAGTACTAAAATGGGTTGGGGACCGTCATTGAGAAGGCACAGGTCACGGTCTGCAAGGATTCTATGAAGGGGCACCGGCCAGATGTATAAGCACTGCCCCACAATGGATGATGGGCATTGAAGTCCCCAAGGATGAGGAAGGGAGGGGGGAGTTGCTGAAGGAGGGTAGCAGACAAAGATGGCCTGTCAGGTGGGAGGTATACACTGGAAATTGAAAACCGGGTGTCTAAGTGAACCCGGTCAGCAACTGCTTTCAAAGTAGTGCATAGAGGGATCTGTATGCCTGTAGAGGCCCAACCTGGTTCAGAGAGAAAGCACGGAACCCAGGGGGGGTCGGTGAATGTCTGTCAATAAAATGTGATTCCTGCAGAACAACACAAGCTGCAGAGTAATAGAAAAAAAGGTCTTCTAACTCCAGGAGCTGACAGTAATAACCATTACAGTTCCACTGGATGAGAACAGATCGAGGATCCAGATGAGAGGTGAATGAGTCAGTGTCCGTCACCAACGAGGAAGGGACGACATCAATAAAGAGTGGATCAGACTAGAGCTCAAAATGTTGAGCAGATTCGGAAAACAAAGATGGCAACTCAGGCAGCACCAGAAGGGGCCTTGTGCTGCGCCCTATGTTACATCTACATCGATACTCTGCAAATCACATTTAAGGGCCTGGCAGAGGGTTCATTAACCACTTTCATAACCTTTCCCTACCATTCCATTCTCTTGGTCTCTCACAGGACGGGGCTAACATGTCCCAGAGAGAGAACTAGGATCAGTAAGGTCTGGCACTGAGGAAGATCGGGTGACCTCTCTACTCGCAGATCGAGAGTCCAGTGGCCGGCTCAAAGTAGAAGACCTCTGATCTGGTGAATGCCGAGAAGAGGGGCCCGAGAGAGGGCACCTTCATCTGGCAAGCACCAGAGAAGGGGGGCACTACTCTGGCTGGTAAGGAGTAGAGGGATGCAAAGGAAGGAGCAAGGGATCTGCAGGAGAGGGAAGAGTAGGGTTGGGATGAGATGTGGAGGATGTAACAGAGGCATTTGCACCGGTTGCAAGCACTCTTATTTATGACAGGCTTCAGGGTGTATTAAACATTCAAGAGACTTGTACTCTTGTATTTTCTTCTCCTTCTTGTACACTGGGCAATCCAGTGAAGCAAGGAATAATGTTGCTGGCAATTTACACACACAGGGGTTGGAACATGAGGTTTCTCCTTACAGAGTGTGTGTCCGCATTCACCACATAAAGGGACTGCGGAACAGCGAGAGGAAGTGTGCCCGAACCGCATACACTAGAAGCATCGCACAGGATGCGCGATGTACGGCTTGACGTCGCATCTATATATCGTGACCTTCATCTTCTCTAGAAGTGTATCACACTCAAAGGCCAAGATAAATTCACCTGTGCCCGTGCGTTTATCCTCGGGGCCTCTCCGAATACGATAAACGAAGTGGACGCCTCATTGGTCCAGATTGGACTGAAGTTCCTAGTCAGTTTGAAGGAAGAGACAATGGAAAATGACTCCCTGTGACACTTTCAAAGACTGGTGAGGGGTTACGGATACTGGAATGTTGCCAAGATGTTCACAGCCCCAGCAAAGGCCACTCGGCAGGATAGCCATTGCCGGGAGTCCCGATACCCCACGAGGACGAGTATCGACTCCTCGGCCTGCACGGTGAAACATTTCTATACTATTTAAGTAATTTACAGTTCCTTTCTACCACTTTCAAACAGAATACTAATCTTTAAATATTTCAATGTATGGGGGTTCTGCTCACTGCAACATTATTCTCCTGGGGCGTTGTGGTAGAAATGAATAGTCGATATGTACAATTTTCACTTCTTCTTTAATCTGAATCAAAACTTCTCCACCAAAACATTACAATAACGTACACAAATTACAAAGCATCAGAGCGGTAGAACTTGCATTTCAAAACAAAGAGTGACATGGATTCCAGAGCACTTGACAAAATGACTCAAACTCGAACTCCCCCACGCAAGGCGGTGAGGCAAATATATAACATCGGCAATAATGACGTTACATTAAGCATTGTTCATAACAATAGAATATACTGATTTACAATTAACAAACATAACAGAAAAACATTTCATGTATACAAAAATAAACACAATATAAAATGAAAACTACGCAAACAATAATTTTAGATGAAGCAAATATTTTTAAGTCGTAATTTCCGATCTTTCTGTTGACAACAAAGTGCGATTTTAAATGTCAATTAATTAGTTAATGAGTACATTATACATGTTCCTAACATATATTGAGCTATCAGTTATCTTGGAAATTCTCAAAATAGGTTCAAAATCTCAAGTGAGTCAATATATACAAAGAAATACAATATTCAAATCCCGAGTACATCATTAATTACACAATTAGCTGGTCTACACAACTTGTTTATGAGCCTAACATATATACAATGCTATTTACTTTCATGTCTTTGTTTTACAAAAGTTTGTACCCTTCGTCTGTCTATTTATTTAGATAATGTACATTGACGCAACTATTTTTTATAGAACTGTCTGGAAAGAAAATATATGAATCTCTTAATTAATGAAATCTATCACTTGTTTTACTCACAGTATCACTGAGACACTGTCCTACACTGATTCCTAGGCTGGCTATTACGTTTTAAACTTCACACGCAACATATTTCACAACTAAACCACACGATTCCGGATCCGACGCAGATGGTATCGTAGGATGACCTTGAGATGAGAGGACCAGGCAGATGGTATCGTACGATAACATTGAGATGAGGGGGTCAGCAGTATCGTTACAACGGGGAGGTTACAGGTCTGCATTGTCAGGGGGCTCAGCCAGAAGGGTACGTGACACGTACTGGCTACACGTGCTGGGGACCTAGCGGGGGAGGGGGCTACGGCGAGGAGGGAAGTAGGAAAGGAAAGGTAGGTAACCGTCCTGTAGAGGCTGGGTTGAGAGTTCTTCCCCAAATGACTCACACTGGTAACTAATTTTGTGGTGTATGTCAAACCCCAAGGAAGACCAAACTGTGCCAAAAACAGAGGTAAACAATGAAGATCAAAATCACTAAAACTATCATCGGAACCGTAGTAATAGCAGTGCCTTTTTTAATGGAACCACCTAGAGAGGAGGAGATGAGTGGGGGTGGTGAGGAATTAGGACGGGGAGGAGAGGAACTGAGAGAGGTAATGCAGGCTGGGAAAGTAAGAACAAAGGCTGCAATGGCTAGGGGATCCTTGTGGGCCATACACGTACCCACAAAAGAACTGTGGGCTCCCTGGGGGTTGTCAGGGTGTTATTGGTAAGGCAACATAGGTACTCTTTCAAGAGAGAGATCCCACAACTTTTGTAACATGTCAAATTTATTACAAACAAATATTATAGACAAAAAATTCCTAGCAGGAAAAATTTTATATAAAAAATAGACGAAGATTACTCACCAGGCGAATGAGCACAGGTGTGACAGTAGCACAAATAAATAGAACACATACACACACACACACACACACACACACACACACACACACAAACGCTAGCTTTCGCAGCGTAGCTGCTTTGTCAGGCAGAAGGGAAGGAGAGGGAAAAGAAAATGATGAGGGTTTAAAGGAGTGGGTAAGGAGTCATTCCAATCCCAGGACAGGAAGACTTACCTTGGGGGAAAAAAAGGAGGGTAAACAAATACACACACCCACACATTTGCACAGACGCTAGTACACCTAGGCAGACATACTGTAGAAAGCTTGGGTGTATGACGGTTGCCGGCAGCGGTGGCCGAGGGGACTGAGGCGCTTCAGTCACGGTCTGCACGGCCACTACAGTCGGGGGTTCGAATCCCCCCTCGGGCATGGATATTTGTGCCGTCCTTAGTTGTAGCTAGTTCATAAGTAGTTTGTAAGTTTAGGGACTGATGACCCCGTAGTTAAGTCCCATAGACTCTACAAACATTTGAACATTTTTTTTTTTTTTTTTTTTTTTTTTTTTTATGATGGTTGTGTGGCTGTGTTGTCAATCTTTGTGAATGTTCCTATTTCTGAATAAAGCCATGTCCGATAGCATCAGTGCTGTACATGTGTGTCTTTTTTATGAGCCTGTCGCAACTTTTTCGTCTTTGTAGTGAGTTTTAAAAATAACATACTTAATTCTAAAACACAATCAATGAATTATGCGAACAATAGAGCAATTATTAACAGAAGTAAATCTGATAGGCATGCTAGGGCAACTTAGTCAGTAGAGTGCTTCTCTGTGAAATGTAATGGTCCCAGGTTCAAATCCTGATCCACAAAGTTTCAATTCAGCACATTTGTTAAAAAATCTCGTGAAACCATTAAGTGTCAAAATAATGGATTTCAAAAACTCAAAATACAAGGTGCATCTGAAAAGTTAACCAAATGGTCTTAGGAAATATAGGAAACAATAGTTACAAACATAATAACTTTACTGACCTTCAAAGTAATCGCCCTTGGCTACAATACAATTCTGACATCGGATGTACAGTTGTAGGAAACTGTCAGCAAACGCTTCTCATGAAATCACCTGAAGCACTGAAGTCACATGTCAGTGGATCTTCACTACCATCTTCAACTCGTCCATTATTGTTCTCAGAGACAGCTGCCAATAATCCACGAGTGTGCATTACATGAGTTTGATGTTTTTTCTGGGACTGTGATTGTGGACGGTCGACCCGAATGTGGCTCGTCCTCCTTCCTCTTTGTGTCTGAAGCATTTAAACCAGTAGAATACACACTTTTTACTCACTGCTTCAACACTGTACACTTGCACTAACATCCCGTGGGTCTTCATCACTGTTTTGCCTATTCTGAAACAAAACTTGATGTTAATGTGTTGCTCCATGTTGCAATGACACGAATTTTCACACTGTCCCTGTTAGCTGGATCACAGAGTGTACCTCTGCTTCATTGTAATGCTTTGCATGATAGGGAGAACTTACTGACACGGGTCTCAATATGTATGCACGGGAATCTCATCCTCACTAGTGCTGTTCGTAAAATAAGGGAGTATTCACCGAACTCTTCAGTTGCATCCTGTACCTACAAAGGGAATAAGGACTATATTACTAATTTAATTAAAGGTGTACAGTGTAACAATACTGCTGGCCCCCTCATCTCAATGTTACTGTACGATACCGTCTGCCTGGTCCTCTCACCTCAATGTCATCCTACGATACTGTCTGCTTCGGATCCGGAATCGTGTGGTTCAGTTGTGATATATGTTGCGTGTGAAATTAAAACTGATACAGCCAGTCTAGGAATCAGTTTAGGACAGTGTTACTGTGATTAAAACGAGTGATAGTTTTCATTAATTAAGAGATTCATATATTTTCTTTCCAGACAGTTCTATAAACAATAGTTTTGTCATTGTATGTTATTTAAAGACTTACACAGACAAATTGTAAAAACTTTTGTGAAAAACATAAAGAAATGAAAATAAATAGCATTGTATATACGTTAGGCTCACAAACTAGTTGTGTAGACCAGCTAATTGTGTAATTAATGATGTACTCGAGAGTTGAATATTGTATTTCTTTGTATATATTGACTCACTTGACATTTTGGACCTATTTTGAGAATTTCCAAGATAATTGATAGCTCAACATATGTTAGGAACATGTATGATGGACTCATTAACAAATTAATGGACATTTTACATCACACTTTGTTGTAAACAGAAAGATCGGAATTTTCGTCTTAAAAATACATGCGCCATCTAAAATTAATGTTTGCGTAGTTTTCATTTTATATTGTGTTTATTTTTGTGGACATGAAATGTTTTTCTGTTATGTTTGTTAATTGTAAATCAGTATATTCTATTGTTATGAACAATGCTTAATGTAACGTCATTATTTTCAAGGTTATATATTTGTCTCACCGCCTTGCGTGGGGGAGTTCGTTCGAGTTCTGGCTTTTCTGAAGTGCGCTGGAAGCTATGTCAGTTGTTTTGAGAATGGAAGTACTACCAGCTAAATTCTGATGTATTGAATTTGTATTGTTCTGGTGGAGAAGTTTGAGTCAGATTAAAGAAGAAGTGAAAATTGTACATATCGACTATTTATTTCTACCACGATGCCCCAGGAGAATAATGTTGCAGCAAGCAGAACCCCCATACATCGAAATATTAAAAAGCTGAGTATCGGTAGAATGAAACACTAATCGCTTAAAATATACTAAAATATAATAACAGACACAACACAGAACACTGAATTCAATACTGAAGTGGTGCAATTCACATTCAAGTATTGTATGAGGCTCACTCCAAAACAAAAGAACACTTTTTTTTTAAATACAGTTTTTATTCTACATGTTAGAAAGTTTTACAGTGTGTAGATACATCCTTTAGGAACAATATTTTCATTTCTCCACATAATCCCATCCCTCTCAACTGCCTTACGCCATCTTGGAACCAGTGCCTGTATACCCACACGGTAAAATTCTGGGCCAATACGTTGGACCCACTGTTTGGCAGCGTGCACAAGGGAGTCATCATCTTCAAACCTTGTTCCCTGAAGAGAGCCATTTAGTTTCCCAAAGAGATGATAGTCACATGGAGCCAGATGGGTGTTTCAGTGTTGTCCAGTCCAGTGTTTTGTGATCGCTTCCACAGTTTTTTTGACTGACATATGCTCATGCATTGTCGTGCAACAGCAAAACATCCTGCTTTTGCCAATGTGGTCAAAAACAACTCTGTTAAGCTCAAAGTTTCTTCAGTATAATGACATATGCATCAGAATTTATGGTGGTTCCACATGGCACGATGTCCACAAGCGAGAGTCCTTCGGAATCGAAAAACACAGTAGCCATAATTTTTACAGCAGAAGGTGTGGTTTTGAATTTTTTCCTCAGCTGAATTTGCATGATACCACTCTATTGATTGCCTCTTCATCTGGTGAAAGTGATGGAGCCATATTTCATCACCTGTCACACTTCTTTCAAGAAATTCATCTCCACCATTCCTGTACTGTTCCAAAAGTTCGCTGAATACCATTTTTCGTGCTACTTTGTGAGCCACTGTCAACATCCTGGAAACCTACCCGGCACAAACCTTTTCTAATGCAAACACTTTCAGTATTCTGCAAACAGTTCCTTCCCCTATTCCAACGTAGCATGACAATTCGTTCACTGTGATGCGTCCGTCAGCAGTCACCAGTTTGTTAGCTCTCTGCACACTGTCTCTAGTGTGTGCAGTAGAGGCCTGCTGCTGCGAGGACAATCCTCAATATTGCCGTGCCCGCTATCATCATGTAACCTGCTCGACCACCGACTAACTGTACTGCGATCGACGGCAGCATCTCCGTACACCTTTTTCAACCTCTCTGTCTCATTTTCACAGCACAGGAATTCAATGACAGCACGTTTGCTTCTGGCAAGTGTCAAGTGTAGCAGCCACCTTGAAGACATGCTGTAATGGCACCACTCACGCGAACAGGTTGAACTAGGTTTGAAAACAAACGGGAAGGATGTATCTACCACTGTAAAACTTTCAAACATGCAGAATGAAAACTGTATTTTTTTTTTTTTTTTTTTAAATAGTGTGTATTTCTTTTGGAGTGACCCTCATATTTTGATAACTAATTTTACTCTTTATTCCTCTCTCCTCCCCTCCTCACTCACAGTCAAGATGCCTGTTGCACTGGAGCTCTTGTATGCATAGTTATGTCTGAGTGTTTGTGTTTCTTTTTATGATGAAGGCTATGGCTAAAAATGTAAATTGTGTGAATGTGATTGTCTATTTTATGTCCCTGTCAGCTGCTCAGCAGTTGTCTTTACAGGTAGTTGTTGCCTGTCCTCTATTACTGACATTCCAAAGTGAAAAATGATGACATATCAGACATTACTGACAACGGAAGCTCTCCGTCACATCCACCTCAGATTTAGTTATAAGTTGGTGCAGCGGACAGGCCTTGAAAAACTGAACACAGATCAATCAAGAAAACAGGATGTTGTGTGGAACTAAGAAGAAAATAAGAAAAATATAAAAACTGAGCAGTCCATGCAAAAGATGAGCAACATTAAACAGATTCTGAGCACAGGAGCGTCGTGGTGCTGTGGCTGGTGTGAGTAGCTGTGTACTGAGAGGTCCTTGATTCGAGCATTCCCACAGGCAAAAATTTTAATTCTTTCATTTTCAGAAAATTATTATCTGTCTGTCCGACCGATGCGAGATGATTGTGCCGTAATATGGGGACACTACTCCTAAACAAACATCTAAACACACGATTTCAGTTGATTACAGTGGACGGCAGAGAGAGTATTCCTGCTAATGAGACTCCCTGGCTGGCAGTTGACTGTTCATTACATTGGACAATGGTGTATTAAATTCCTGAGTTGTGTTCCGTGAGCAAGCTCGCAACTTCAATAACAAGGTCAATGAATATTTTCCGAACTTTAAGGAATCTAACAGTTCCTTAAGGGATCAAATGATTGTCAAACATATGATTATTCCCTACATTTTTTGATAAATAGTAAGTGTAGTGGTGAATATCTTGCTGATTGCTGTGGGGCTGTACGGACCAGGTGATGAGAGTGTTGACGAACAGTACAAAGAACAATAAGAGGAGATACTGAGACTTCAATCTGATAGTATTTCTTTGGGTTATATGAAGGAAATCCTCCAATACAGATTACTGTCCAAACCAATTAAAAGACACAAATATAGATTATGGAGTGAAGTAACAAATAAATTCAAGAAATTTAAAGGGATGGAGGAAAAAAGGACGGTTAAATATTGCATAGAAGTCATGGAACAAGGTGGAAACCAAAGACTGAAGTTCATTGCACTAGAAAATCATGTATATAAACAATTTATTAAAGCCAGAAATGAACTGAGTGCAATGCTTGATACAGACTTACAGATTTGGGGATAGCATTACACTAAACAAATCAGCCTGGACTTCAAGGTTTCATCTCATTGGCTTGCCACATTCAAAAGAAAATACAAAATTACTAGTAGTGAGATTATGAAATACATAAACAAGAACTATGCGAATAAACTGGAAGGACTTTTAGAGTGTTCCAAGAAGTTTGCTCCAGAAACTAGCGTCAGATTCTAACAGTATGAAGATGTCTTTATCATTAACACAGATCAGTCGAATTTTAACTATGAAATGCAATCGACCCGCACATTATCATTAGTTGCAGAAGGCGACACGAAATGTACTGTAGGCCAGCTGCATGCTATTTCACACAGTTATACCATGTTCTGAACGTGGCACATGAAATGAACGATCTGATGGTAGGAGTTTAATCTGCCAAATCTGGTCATCTTAATAAATATCATTGGTGATCTTGGCTGTTTTACAGAATAAATTAACTGAAGAAAATTTTGGACTGAAAGTCTTGATAGAGGTATGCAACCATCATGGTCCAAAATATACAAATGATTTTAAAATTGCTTTTAGGTTGCTGGAATAAGAGATTATTCTATCAAGAAATTTTAGAATCATCTTTATATAAATTAATGTTTTGTACTAGTTAATGCTGTGTCATCATTTATGTATGCATATCTTCAACAGGATGATATACAAAGGAAACCAGGGGATGTTCAAATGACTGTAGGTTGCAATAAATTTTCAGTGATGAAGAGGCTTATACTGAATACAATAGCAAGGAAAGCTACATAAAACCATTCTTTGGACTGAACACAACAACTACATCTTTACTGTCTGAAAGAACTTTATGAAATTACTTTATGAAGCAAATTACCAGAGCCACTTCCTCATCCCCCCAAATCCAGAACCTTCCACCGAAGAACCCCAGAAGTGCCCCTTTTGTCACCGGATACTTTCCGGGACTGAAGCGGACTTTGAATGTGGCTCTCCAGCAAGGATACAACTTCCTTAAATACTGCCCCGAAATGAGATCCATCCTTAATGACATCCTTCCCACTCCACCAAGAGTGTCTTTCCACTGCCCACCTAACCATTGTAACCTCCTAGTCCATCCCTATCAAATCCCCAAACCACCTTCCCTACCCTCTGGCTCCTACCCATGCAACTGCCCCCATTGTAAAACCTGCCCTATGCACCCTTCCACCACCACTTACTCCAGTCCAGTAACCCGGAAGGTGTACACGATCAAAGGTAGAGCCACTTGCGATAGCACCCACGTGATTTACCAACTGACATGCCTGCACTGTGAAGCGTACTATGTGGGAATGACCAGCAACAAACTGTCCATTCGCATGAACGGTCACAGGCAGACAGTGTTTGTTGGTAATGAGGATCACCCTGTGGCTAAACATGCCTTGGTGCACGGCCAGCACATCTTGGCACAGTGTTACACCGTCCGGGTTATCTGGATACTTCCCACTGACACCAACCTTTCAGAACTCCGGAGATGGGAACTAGCCCTTCAGCATATTCTCCCTTTCCGTTGCCCACCTGGTCTCAACCTCTGCTAAATTCAAATTCCTGCCGACCATCTTTAGCATCTTTAGCATCTTTGCCTCGGTTCTGTGGACAGAGCCTCTGCCTCAAGTGGTATCTCTGTCCAACTTCTTTGCTTTTTACAAATGTCTGTCTAGGTGTGTTTGCGTTTGGATATGTGTGAGTGTGTGTGTGTGTATTTATTTACTTTCCTTTTTTTTTCCCCTAAGGTAAGTCCTTCCACTCCTGGGATTGGAATGACTCCTTTTCCACTTCCTTAAAACCCATATCCTTCCCTTTCTCCTCCCATTTTTTCCTCTTATCCTGAAGAAGCGACCAACGGTTGCGAAAGCTTGTATGTGTGTTTGTGTGTGATTTTATTTGTGTCTATCAACGAGCCGGTCCTTAAGGTAAGTAATCCGTTTTCTATATTTTATATTTATGAAATATTATTGTAGAACTGAAGATAAAGCATCTGAAACTTAATATTATCCATCCATTCATTATTTTCCATAAATGCCACCATGGCAAGCATTGCATGTAATGCATGCTCCCAGCAAGTTCTATTCCAGTCCCATCACTGGCTTATTCTACTCCATTGAAGGCCATCATATGCAACCATATCATTTACCAACTCTGCTGCAGTCACGGCACAACTTTTTACACTATCACGACTACTAACCAGCTGTCCTCAAACACTAGAATAGTGAGTGAGGTAAATATAGGAAAGGTTGGGGAAATGCCAGCCGACTATATTATAACCCCATACTGCTTCAACAAGCCTTTCAGTATAACAATTGGAAGTAGGGAGCAGTGGGAGACAATAGTTTGACACCATATGGGGGATATTGTCTGGTTCACTGACGGGTCGAAATCAGACCAAGGTGTTGGGGCCGGGATATACGGGGTGCAGCCAAGACTGGAGGGCGTCATCTCTCTAGGGAAACTGGCCTCAGTATTCCAGGCCGAAATCACTGCCATCAAGGGCATGTGTGGAGGAGAATTTGCGTAAGTGCTACAAAGATCGTAGCATCTATATCTATTCAGACAGCCAGGCAGTCCTGAGATCACTGGCAGCTCCTACAACAAGGTCTAAAATTGTTGCAGAATGTCACAGGGTTCTGGTGGAGCTAGGGGAAAGCAATAGAGTAAACCTATTGTGGGTCCCTGGCCACTTGGGGATCAGTGGCAATGAACATGCCGACAGATTAGCCAGGATGGGGGCAGAGGCTCCATTTATTGGACCGGAACCTGTCCTGATAATCACCAAGGCAATGATTAAATTGGAGCTACATAACTGGCTCAGAAGACAGCACATAGAATATTGGATATTGGACCAAAGTCCATCAACAAAAACATGGCAAGGTAATGATGCCAAAGCCTTGTTTTAAAAGAAGCTCTGCAATCCTGGGTCTGAACAGGAGAGAGATTAGACTCATGGTTGGTTTGCTGACAGGCCATGGGAATTTCAAAAAACACCTACATACAATGGGAATAACAGAAGAGGACCCTAAATGTGGGATCTGTGATGACGGTGATGGAACTGCATCACATCTGATCTTCGAATCCATTGCATTGGAGAGTAAAAGGCATAGAACATTTGGGACAACCAGACCTGAAGAAACTGTGTCTAATAAAGAACTGGTAAAGGGACTCCTTGCACTGTTCAAGGGCAGTGGTTGGCTTTACTAGATATACAGGGTGCGATACCGCACAATAAACTTAGTTTCGGTGCGGGCAGTGGCGGGTTCGACCAAGACTGTTTTGGCTTCCCTGGAAAAATCAAATCAACCAGCTGTCCATTCAAATGCACAGCCACCGCCAAACTGTGTCCGGAGCATAACACGCTCGATTTCAGTGACTGCCATCGGGATCCTCCCCTCCACCAGCAGCTCTTCTGAACTGCACAGATGGGAGTTCTTACAACACATTCTACAAAAAAGGCAACTTGTCATTTCTACACTCCATACCTAACAGTTCATTCACCCTTTCCCATCCTATATATCCTCTCAATTCATATCCCTCTTCCAACTATGTACCACCTATTTTCCCGTTAATCTTTTATACTTTGTATTATAATTTTATTACATTGCAAGCTGCATCTCACATTCCCATATGTAACGAGTCTTTATGCTCATCCAGGCAATACAGAATGTTCTATCCCCCTTCCCCATTGCCCTGCATCCTTCCCACTCCTTTCCTCATTTACTATTATGGTGTGAGTTTTGCTGTATCAACCAGAGATGGCAGTTGTGTTTGTATGGATTGTGCTTGAGTGAAAACTGTGGCTGAAAATGTAAGTTGTGGGAATGTGATTGCCTGTCTGCAGCTCAGTGATCATCTTTACAGTTGAAACTTCCTGGCAGATTAAAATTGTGTGCCGGAACCGGGACTCGAACCTGGGACCTTTGCCTTTCGCGGGCAAGCGCACTACCGACTGTGCTATCCCAACACGACTCATGATGCCGCCTCACAACTTTACTTCCGCCAGTGCCCTGTCTCCTACTTTCCAAACTTAACAGAAGCTCTCCTGCAAACACGCAAGACTAGCATTCCTGGAAGAAAGAATATGGTGGAGACATGGCTTAGCCACAGCCTAAGGGATGTTTCCAGAATGAAACTTCACTCTGCAGTGGAGTGTGCACTGATATGAAACTTCCTGGCAGATTAAAATTGTGTGCCGGAACTGGGACTCGAACCTGGGACCTTTGCCTTTTGCAGGCAGGAAGTTTCATATCAGCGCACACTCCGCTGCAGAGTGAAGTTTCATTCTGATCTTTACAGTTAGCTGCTACCTGTGCTTATATTATTGACATTCCAACATGGACTTTCCATTGTTACAATTATGTAACTTTTTTTATTTCTGTCAGTTTTTTACATAGTGAACAAATTGTAGCTTTTTCAATATGGACATTAGAGCTACAGGAATTTACGTCAAAATACTCGTGAGTGCTAAGAAGGAGTGGCTGGTAATGTCACGTTGGAAATTGCGGGTAGTCTGGAATTTGAAGGTGGCTCATTAATAAAGCACAACACTTTACACATACAACAAGTTTATTGCTAACACAAGCGTACATTCAGCACAGACTGCCTCCTGCTTGGAGTACTCCACTATTTATACATAGAAAGAATTTTCTGGAACTTACAAGTACATTAAACATAAGTAGAGGCACCTGTTTGTGGTGAAAATTTCCGCTCAATTTCGTCATTTTTGAAAAGCTATTTCGGTATATTTTTCGCTACTTTTATTTTATTTTGTCAATAATTTTGCTAATTTTATTGTCACTTTTTAATGAATAAAAACTAAAGCAAAAATCAATATTAGCCTCATTTCAGTTTCAAACTTTTTATTTCATTCAGAAAACATGAAAATTTTACATTTTTAAAAAGCTATTTCAGTATATTTTTCACTACTTTTATTTTATTTTGTCAATAATTTTGCTAATTTTATTGTCACTTTTTAACGAATAAAAACTAAAGCAAAAATCAATTTTAGCCTCATTTCAGTTTAAAACTTTTTATTTTATTCAGAAAAAATAATAAAAAAATGCCATCTATAGGCAGCATTTTCTATTTTTCTCCTTGTTCTACTTATGGGAAGAACTGCTATTTACTTGTTTATTTATTCCTTGCCATTAAATACGCACACTGCAGTATTTGCACGTAAGTATTTTCCTTGTTTTATCCAAAACGTAAAATCCACATGATGCGAATTCTCTTTCATGACAGAAAACTGTTATGATCATGTTAAGCAACTAGCGATCAAAAACGATTACGACCACGCAGTACATTTCCAATCACCAGACCAAATAAAGCGGCTGAAACGGACTTCTTCACTGTACAGTAAAATGAGGGGCCGGCCGCGGGGACTGAGGCGCTTCAGTCATGGTCTGCACGGCCCCCCCCTCGGGCATGGATATTTGTGCCATCCTAGTTCGTAAGTAGTTCATAAGTAACTTCCTGGCAGATTTGATCTGCCAGGAAGTTTCATATCAGCGCACACTCCGCTGCAGAGTGAAAGTTTCATTCTGGAGTTCATAAGTAGTTTGTAGGTTTAGGGACTGATGACCTCGTACTTAAGTCTCATGGGAAAAAAAAAAAAAAAAAAAAAAAAAAAAAAAAAAAAATTGAGGCTGGCAAGACTATATATATCTAAGTGGTATATAATCGCTTGTCATCTCTAATTTCCGCCAGTACATTTAAATGACTGATGAGATTTTACAAAATTTCATGGATAATTTCGAGATTTTTTGTAAATTTCAATGATTTCGCAATTTTCTGAAAAAAATGTAAAATATCGCAAAAATTTTGCGATTTCGCTCTTGGCGAAAAAACAGATGCCTCTAAACATAAGTAACATGTAGAACATTGTATAAATAGTGAATACAAAGAAATAAATATTTTCTCTGCTCGTGGCAGGATTTGAACTGGGGACCACAAGCACAGCCATCTGAGACGCTAACCACTGCACCACGCGTTCCATCGGAAGTCTCGCGACATTGCCCCCCATTCTGAAAGAACAGCGACCTACTGTTAGGTTTCCTTTGGAGCCAGCTGTCCTGTTCCTCTGTATGGCAGTTCTTCCGAATCCTTCCATTCTGCCTGCACGCCTTCCTTATGATGACAACGACTGGCGCCAGGCCCTCCTGTTGTGGCTCCACCATTATCATAATAGTCTGCAGAGTCCTTGAACAAGAGCCGTTCCTGTCTATCTGCTGTTTGGGATCGTAGTAAAGCTTCATATGGAGGACGTGCACAATGTCTCCTCGTTTTTGTCATTTTGAGGACAGCTCATAATCCTCAACTTCTTATGCGACGTCTGACAGGCGACGTATGACATGATACGGACCAAAGTATCACTTCAGTAACTTTTGTGATAGCCCAACTTTCCGTACAGGGGTAAAAATCCATACCAGATCTCCTGGGCTGTACACAACAGGTCAGTGCTTGTCGTTATACCGCTGATGGTCCTTCTCCTGGGCGTCAAGTGTCCGTATGCGAGTCAGTTGTCTTGCTTCTTCAACCCTGGTGATGAGCTGTTTCACATAATCATCCTGAGTGTCATCCAGTTCGAATGTAAACAGCATACCCATTGTCATCTCAGCTTCATGACCGTGGAGTAGGAAAAATGGCGTGAAGCCTTTGGTGTCTTGCCTTGCTGTATTATAAGCAAATGTCATGACTGACAGTATTGTATTCCAATCCTTCTGATCAACATCAGCATACATCAATGGCATATCTGCTAACGCCTTGTTAAAATGTTTTCTGGGGATGATAGGCAGTTGTGATTCTGTGGACAATGTCACAACATTACATTACCTCTGATACTAGTTTTGACATGAATACTTTTCCTTGGTCAGGTATCATCACATGTGGTGCACCATGCTTGAAATAATGTCTTATACTAGGAATTTTGTGATCTTTGAGCTTCTGCAGTCGGCACAGGTTTGGTGACAGCATAGCAAATGAGGTAGTCAGTGCAGACTGTTATCCATTGGTTACCAGTTGTCAACTTCGGGAAACTACCTAAAAGGTAAATTCCAATTCGGTGGAATGGAGGTGTTGCAAGTGAAATTGGTAGCATATGACCTGGGGGTAACTGTGGCACATGCTTCTGTCTCTGACACTCCTTACAGTGACTTACATAGTGCTTGACAGATCGGTACAGACCTTACCAGTAATACCTGCATCTGATTCTGTCTAGAGTCTTCATAAATCCCAGATGATCGGATATTGGAGCATCGTGGAAATACCTGAGAACAGCTGACCGGAGATGAGCTGGAAAACCCAGTAGCCATTTGGGGCCCAGTGGATCGTAGTTGCTCTTATACAATGTCCCGTTTATAAGTTGAAACTTTCCTTTGGTCGGATCTCCTTCCTCCAAGGCCTCTATCATTTGTAATAATCCTGGATTGTTCAGCTGTAATGTCACCTAACTCAGTGAGGGCTTAAATTTCATCCATGCTGTTGTATTTGGCTAATGGATTCCTTGAAACACAGTCAGCGTCCTTGTGTTTGCACCTGTTTTTTAATACCACTGTGATGTCATACTCTTGGAGTCTTAGTGCTCATCTTGCTAGATGGCCTTTTGGATCCTTCAAACTGATCAGACAACATGGTAGTGTGTCATGACGGTGAATGGTTTATCGAATAAATACAGCTGGAACTTGTTGATAGCCCAGATAACATTGAGACATTCCTTATCAGTTGTAGAGTAGTTTATCTCAGACTTTGAACTATTGATGCATAGGCTATCACCTTTTCAACACCTTCCTAAATTTGTACAATTACTGCACCAATCCCATAACCGCTAGTGTCTGTGTGACATTCGGTCTCAGCATTCTCATCATATAGGTGTAGAACTGCTGCAGAATTTAGAGCCTCCTTAAGTGTGCAGAAAGCTCTTTCTTTTGTCTCATCCGAGTAATACTTGGCATCTCCCTACAGAAGTTCTTGCAGTGGATGTGCCTTGTTACAAAAACATTTTATGAAACAATGGTAGTGTTGGAGTGTGCCACTGCAGGCTGCATCCCGTCCGTCCACGGCATATGAAAGAGGCGCCACGGCCGAGTCCGCCGCACAATGGCGCCACATTCGAGTGCTTGCAGTGTCGTCATGACCGGGCGAGCATGCGGTGTGCGAGGCATTGCCTCAGTTATGATGTAGCTCTTGCCTGAGCCTCATGCATAGACATTAGTTGCGTTCTGTGACTTACAATTGTAATGTGCCATTCACTTGATTTATGTGTAGTGCTGTCCTCTTTTAAGAAATAAAATCATACTGTTACAACAGCATAAATTGGCGATGAGTTTTGTGCTTATGTGGGTTTCTATTTACGGTTGTTATGGATCCAGCGTTCCTTCAGTTACTGCAAAAGCAGCAGCAGCAATTAGATCAACAGCAGCAACAGCTTGTTTTGCTTACTGAGTTGATTACGTCTTCTCGTACTGCTGTGGCCCCTTCGTCGCTGCCCCAGGCCTACCCCCTACACCAGCCCTACAGCTTTTCCAGCTTTCCAAGAGTCTAAGGAAGACTGGCATTCCTACATGCAGCGTCTACAGCAGCATTTTGTGACTTTTAAGGTAATGGATCCTGACTCACAAAAGTCTTTCTTCTTGACATGGATTCAGCCCGATACTTTTTGTTTACTGTGAAAACTAGCTCCGCTGTAGAGCCCGTCAAGTCGTCTTTTTCCCGTATGTCGGAATTGCTTAGTTCTTATTATCGGCTACAGACACATGTGATGCTTTCCCGAATGGATTTTCATCAGAGTCAAAAGAAACCTGGTCAGTCATTTGTCATGGGTGGCAGACCTCTTCAGTTTGAGTCGTAAGTGTGGTTTTGTGTGTGCCAATTGTTAGCAGTCGTATGCAGATTCATTAATTCACGACGTCATTGGCCATTGGGCTTCTGATAGGACTGAGCGTCATGAGGCTTTGCGGTTACAGGATCCCACCCTTGACGAGGTTCTGTCTATTGCACAGGCTTTTGAGTTGTCTAAGGAGGCAGTGGATCAGTTTGAGGAAATGGTAGAGGTGGCGGCGGTACAGGCCTCGTGCCCCCACAGGTGTCGTTCTTCGCCCTCCTCTTCGTCATCTTCTTGTTCTTCATGATTACCTACAGCCATTCCATTCCTATGATGCTACTTTTCCTCTTGTCCGAATTGCTTTCGTGTGCACGATTGCCCACACTGCCCCTTCCGCCATGTGGGGTGCACCTCCCGCCGTAAACAAGGCCACGTGGCGGCTGTTTGTCAGACTTCTGCACGTGGTCAGCCTCCATATTCTGACAAGTCCCAAATGGAAGTAAACTGTCTTTCTACTGCACCTGGACAGGAGCAGGCCACTTCTTCAAAGATTTATGTCACACTTCTTATTCAAAATCGACCGTTCCATTTTCAGGTTGACACCGATGCCTCTGTCTCTCTCGTAAATTTGGAAAAGTATTTGGCACTTGGGAAGCCACCTCTCGTTAAAACTTCTCGTCATTTGGTCAGCTATGGTGAACAGCCGATTCCAGTGCTCGGTCAGTTTATGATTGAGATGGAGTGCCAGCACATCGTGCATGCCGTCACGTGTTTGGCCATCACAAATGCCTCTTCAGAGAACATTTTTGGCCTAGATGCATTCACAGCATTTGGGTTCGACGTTCACAATGCTGTTCATCTTGTGTCTGACTCCATCCCATTTAATGAATTGGATTCGCTTCGCAGTGAATTTGGAGCACTTTTCTCTGCAGGTTTGGAAACGGCCATTGGTTATGAGGCGCACATCACTCTCAAACCCACAATAGTTCCAAAATTTTGTCGTGCCTGGCCTGTTTCTTTTGCTTTGCGCCCAGTGGTTAAGGATGAGTTGGATCGGTTGCACGGCTTGGGTATCATCGAACCAGTTTCCTCTAGCCTGCGGGCGACGCCTGTGGTGATAATAAAGAATCCCATAGGAGCCCTTTGGTTGTGCAATGATTTCAAGTCCACAGTTAACTCGCAGGCAGTGAGTCCTGCACAAATCACATAACAACCTGCGGCTCCTGTTCACGGAATTGCATGCGACAGGCCTTAAGTGAAATCTTCAAAAATCACAGATTTTTCAACCTGAAATTGTTTATTTGAGGCACCTGGTGTCACACGATAGCATCCAACCTCAGCCATAATTAGTTACAGTGCTTGATCATCTCCCTCACCCTACCAATTTGTAGGAAGTCCAATCATTTTTGGGCAAGGTCAGTTACTATTCCAAATTTTTTCCTAACTTGGCAGAAGTCACTCATCCACTGAATGCACTGCGAAAGAAAGGTGTTCTGTTTGTGTGGTCTGCTGCTTGTGATGCAACATTTGACTGCAACAAATCGATGAGCCTCGGCACATTCACACCAGGCCGACAGCTGGTCCTAGCTACGGATGCTTCTCAGCATGGGATTGGAGTAGTGTTGGCCCACAGACGGGATGATGGTTCTGAGCAGCCCATTGCCTATGCATCTAAGACATTGTCAGATGACCATTGTAATTATTCTCAGATCGAGAAAGACGCTTTGGCAATTGTTTACGCTGTTCGGAAGTTGCATGTGTTCCTCTACAGCATTAAATTCCACCTTATCACGAATCACAAACCTCTGGTGGCACTGTTTGGTCCGCGTCTCATCTTCCGGACCGTTGTGCTCTGTTGTTGAGTGCCTATCACTACAAAATTCATTATCGGCCCTCATTGCACCATGCCAATGCTGACGCCTTGTCCTGTCTGCCCATGGGCTCCGACCCTTCCTTCGACAAAGACGAAGTGGCAATTTTTCAGATTGACGATTGTTTGCACGATGGCCTGAGCGATTGTCACCAAAGAGGCTGGCCCTCTGCACACCTATTTTCAGCTTCAGCACTGCCTGTCAGTCATCGATGGTGTCCTCCTCAGTACCGATTCTGACGACCTCGTATCGTTGTTCCGTCCGACTTACAGGCTCGTATGTTAGCTCTGTTACATCAGGGTCACTGGGGTATGACGCACATGAAGGTGTTCGCACACCACTTTGTCTACTGGCCAGGGATCGATGCTGCCATTGAGCAGTTGGTTCGTAGGTGCACTCATAGCTGCCCCCTGGCGCACTTTTTCCCTGTGGCCTACTCCGGAGCACGGTTGGGACCGCATTCTTGTGGACTTGGCTGGCCCTTTCGGTCAGTCAGTATGGTTCATGGTGGTAGATGCGCTGTCCAATTATTCGTACGTCGTGTGCGTTCCACTATGGTGGAAGATGTGGTCAGAGCCCTGGTACAGATCTTTGCTATTGATGGCCTTCCTGGACTCTCGTCTCTGTTAATGGCCCTCAATTCACATCACCTTATTTTCAACACTTCTGCACTAATAATGGTATTTCCCACCTCCCCTCTGCTCCTTTCCACCCCCAATCCAATGGGGAGGCAGAGCATATGGTGCATACTTTTAAATCACAACTTCGTAAGTGCCTGGAAAAGTCATCCCCCAAGAGAGCGCTCCTCTTATTTCTTACTACTTATCAGACAACACCAATTAATGGTCAGATCCCAGCGGAGGTCCTCCACGGCCGCTGTTGCACCTGCTGTGCCCGGAGCCCTGACATGAGGTGTCTGCACACCCTCGGCGTTACGCACCAGGCACCCCTGTCTGGGCGCGAACTTTGGCCACACCCACGGTGGACACCAGGGGTATTACGGCGTTTGTGTGGTCAACAGATGTGCACGGTAGAAGCAGACGGGGTGATGATCTCTCACCATATCAACCAACTACGTCCTAGGTGAGGCCCCACCACACCGCCTTCAGCTCTCGTCTGTGCCTCTCGGATACACCTCCATAGCTTCAGAGGTCGAGGGAGGCATCCATTTGACATGACGGTGGCACTGGCCTCCTCCTGCTGTCGGCTCACGCATGGCAGCCTCTGCTACATTCTCCCCCTCTTTCCACCACCCCAACGATGCCTTACCAATGGAGCCGATGTTCGACAAGGCTTGGGGAAGGGGCACTAAAGATGGGTGTCCACAACGCCAACAGTTGACCACCGATGACGACGTCGAGATGTGGCCTCTCTCCCCGCAGCTCGACACGATGGCTGGTTCCCCTACGTTGCTCCCGCCTCCTGCCTGCTCGGGGCACAGCAGTGTTGTCTCCCACACCGGTGGTGGTGGGAGCGCTGTCAGGGGAGCCGTCTTCCTCCAGTGGCGACATCAAGATGTGACCGGCCTCTCCGCCAGTCACATGTGCTAACGGGGACCCTGCCCCAACCTGGTCACCGCCGACCTAGGCACTTCCGCCCCTACGTGCCCACGGACTGGTTGGCCGCGCAGCGATGTACTGACAACTTCCCCTCAGAAGCAGAGGAGGCAAAGGAGACACTTGCCATCTCTGGCCGGCTCCCGCCCCACTACAGTCGCTCCTGCCACAGGGTCAGGTGGACAACTCCTGTGGCTGCCACGATCCAGCATCGCCAGCCATCGTTCACCTCCAACTGTGATGTCAGCTTCCCGGAAGAGGAGAAGGATGTTGGAGTGCACCATCACAAGCCACGTCCCGTCAGTCTGCAGCATATGAAAGAGGCACCACGGCCAAGTCTGACGCAAGATGGCACTGCCTCCGAGGGCTTGCAGCGCCATCGTGATTGGGCGAGTACGCAGTGTGCAAGGCATTGCCTCAGTTATGATGTAGCTCTTGCCTGAGCCTCATGTGCAGACCTTAACTGTGTCCTGTGACTTACATTTGTATTGTGCCATTCACTTGATCTATGTGTAGTGCCGTCCTCTTGTAAGAAATAAAATTATACTGTTACAACAGGTAGTATGAGCAGAGCCCGAGGAAACTACTTACATCATACCTGTGCTGAGGAGTGACTGCCCTTACTTTATCTGGATCAAGACGGACACCATCTCCATGTGTCCCAGGATTTTTATCTGTTTGGCGATGAAGAGACACGTCTTTGGGTTGAGGCTGAGTCCTGCTGTCAGAATACACTTCAACACAGTTTACAGGTGGTTTAGATGTTCCAGAAATGTCCTTGAAAAAACGAAAATGTCATCTAGATAACAAAGAGATATAATCCATTTAAGATGCGGAAGCAAGTTGTCCATCATGCATTCGAATGTGGCCGGGGCATTACTTGGTCCAAACGGCATGACTTTGAATTCATAGAGGCCGTCAGTTATAATAAAAGCAGTCTTGACCCTGTCAGCTTGGTCAAGCTTGATTTGCCAGTAACCTGTCTGCATATCGGTGGTTGAGAAGTATGTAGCTCCTTTCAAACAGTCTAAGCTGTTGTCAATGCACAGCAATGGGTAGACATCTTTCTTTGTGATTTTGTTCAGTTGACACAGAAATACCAAGTGACATCCTTCTTCTTCACAAGGACCACTGGATATGATCAGGCACTCTCTGAGAACACACTCTCCACTTCTTCCCAAATTATCCGTCTTTCAGCTGGCGACACTCCATGAACTAATTGGTGGATGATTCCCAGTATTGATACAGTGTTTTATCGTGGGCCGTTTCATCTGGCTCTTCTCCCTTGTGGCCTGGAGTACACCTGAAAATTGGTGTAGTATGGGTAACACCTGCTACCATCTGGCCTTGATCTAAATTTTGGAACAGTTAATTTGTGCATCTTTTATTTTCATTTATAGAATTTTTATATATTTATTTTTAGTGGATGATTACTATCACAACCCATTGAAAAATATTATGTAAATTCAATAAGCCATGCATCATAATCCATGCCAGAGGACAGTCAATCAACAGAAATAGGCGCCTCCAAGCAGGCGCTGGTATTTTCTACGGCTTTTGGCCTATATCAATATCAGAGATTGCCATTCGGGTTGGCCAGTGCCCCCGCAATCTTTCAGTGTTTTTTGGAGCAGTTGCTAGCACTTATTCCCTGTTGCGTGAACTACATGTATGATATTGTGGTGACGGGATCCACAGCAGCTGACCATATGGCCAACCTTCGCTCCTTGTTTTCCATTCTGGAGGAGGCCGGCCTCTGCTGTAATTTCCAGAAATCTTCTTTCTTCCAACTGTCTATTGAGTACTTGGGTTACAAGGTATCTAGGTCGGGGGTGTGTCCCATTGCCGATCTCGTGCTTGTGGTTGCAGATCTTCCCCGTCCTTCTTCCGTTCGAGAACTTCAAGTATTCCTGGGCAAGATCGCCTATTATCACCGCTTCCTCCCACAGGCAGCCACATTGGCTCACCCCCTGCACCAATTGCTGTGCAAGGGTGTCCCATTCCACTGGTCTCCAGCTTGTGAGCAGACTTTTCAATCACTTAAAGCGGCCCTCCTTGAGGCGCCATGCCTTGCTGCATACACCCCGGAGGGTCCCGCTTGTGGTGGCAGCAGACGCCTCCCAGCACGGTGTGGGGGCGGTGCTGGCACATCGGTTCTCCGATGGGTCGGAACACCCATTGGCATTTGCATCTAAGACTCTTATGAAGGCACAGTGCCGGTATTCCCAGGTGGACAATGAGGCCCTACCCATCATTTTTGCTCTAAAACAATTTTATGTTTATCTCTATGGGTTCACCCTATACATGGACCACCGCCCGTTAGTGTCTTTGTTCCACCCATCGGCTGCTCTTCCGGACAAGGCAGTCCATAGTCTTCAACACTGGGCCTTGTACCTCTCTTGTTTTCATTACGAGATACAGTACCGCTCGACGGCTCATCACGCCAATGCTGACGCCCTATCGTGCCTCCCGGTAGGCCCCGACCCAGTCTTTGATGCCGAAGAGCTTTTATGTTTTGCAGTAGATGAGTCGGGAGTAGACATAGTCTCCGGTTTCCCTATCAACAGCTCACAGATCTCAGAGGCTACAGCTGCTGATCCTGTCCTCCGGGTCGTCCTTCAACGGGTGTGGCAAGGCTGGTCGGAGCGTCCTCCGGGTCGGGCGTCAGACCCTCTCTCAATTATTATGCCATTTGTCATCACCTTAGCACCTATGAGAGCATTTTACTTTTGTCCACGGAAGACGGCTCCCACCGAGTGGTGGTTCCAGCGTCATTGCGCCACCGGATTCTCGATCCTCTACATCGGGACCACTGGGGCATCTCCCGCACAAAGATGCTCGCCCGCCGACATGTATATTGGCCAGGCATGGATGGGGAAATAGCTCGCCTCATAGCAGGATGCTCTTCTTGTGCTCCCCAACAAGCAGCTCCTCGCTCATCTCTCTCTCCGTGGCCCACTCTGTCTGCACCTTGGGAATGACTCCATGTCGATTTTGCAGGGCCCTTCTTAGATAGTTACTGGCTTTGCGTCATTGACGCATACTCCAACTTTCCGTTTGTTGTTTGCCTGGCCTCCACGTCCACGGAAGTTACCACACGTTCCCTGTTAAAGATATTTTCTATCAAAGATCTCCCGGCTGCATTAAGTTAATTTTATACCTTTCTTTCAAGACACTGTCCATTCCATTTAATTGCTCTTTCAGGTCCTTTGCTGTCTCTGACAGAATTACTTTATCATCATCAAACCGCAAGGTTTTTATTCCCTCTCACTAGACTTTAATTCCCTCTCCATATTTTTCCTCATATTCCTTCACAGCTTGCTCAATGCACAGAATGAATAACATTGAGGAAAGGCTACAACCCTGCCTTACTCCCTTCCCAACCACTGCGACCCTTTCAAACCTTTCAACTCTAATAACTGCTGTCTGGTTTGGTTTTTCTACAAGTTGAATATAACTCTCCTATACCTAAATTTTACCCCTGATATCTATAGAAACTGAAAAAGTGTATTCCAGTCAACATTTTCAAAAGCTTTCTCCAGATGCACAAATGCTAAAAATGTAGGTTTCCCTTTCCTTAATCTATCTTCTAAGTTAAGTCATAATGTGAGTATTGCCTTGATGGGCCACAGTTTACTTCACAACACTTTCACGATTTTTGTTCTACCCATGGGATCCACCATGTCCTGGCCCCACCTTTCCACCAACAGTCAAATGGGGCAGCGGAGAGGTTTGTCCGCACTTTCAAGAAGCAAATGCGCAAATTTGTGTCGCACCTTTCAGTGGAGGAAGCCCTCCTCCGATTCCTGTCATCTTATCGGTCAACTCTGGCGGGTTAGCAGAGCCCCTCTGAGCTCCTTCACGGCCGCCCTCATAGGACGCTGTTGTCCCTCTTGCATCCGGGCTCTCCCGCACCCCTTCCTCGTTCTCTGTCGCATTTTACCCCAGGCTTGGCTGTCTGGGCTCGAGGCTACGGCCGCCATCCTCGGCGGGTCGCAGCCTCGGTAGTTCGGGGGTGTGGCCGTCGTCTCTGTGAGGTCCATTCTCCTACCGGTATCCTCACCCACCACCACTATCAGCTCTGGGTCCGCCATCCTCCTCCCACACCTACGGTCCCTTCCCCCTTTCCCAGGTCCAGCCCCCCTCTGTCAAGAGCGCCATCAGGGGACAGTTCTCTACCGACTTCATTTCCGCAGACATTGGCTGGTGGGCAAGGGGATTTCCCACCACCGTCGGGGTCCGGGGCCTACTTCCCTGTCGCAGCCCCAGCGGCCAGCTCCGAGGAGTGGACAGCTCCGGTCACCGGCAGTGGGGATACCTTGCGGCCAGCCTACGGGGGCCCCGAGTTGCCGACGGATGTACCACAGGAGGGGGGAACGGAGGACCCACCGCCGTAGCCAGTGCTGGGAGCGGCAAGACATCGCTCGCGAGGGCGAACCCCTCGTCGCACAAAGGGGTTTCGTCTGTACGAGGTGGTTCCGTCTAGGGAGTGGAAGGAGCCACCAGACGATCGGATGGAGGTGGAAGAGTCACAGCAGCCAGAGTCCTTCACCGCTGTTCCGGATTCGAGCCCCTCACCCCAAAGGAGGAGGGATGTTATGGCCTAGCGGGCCATTCAGATCACGCGCGCCCCCGTATAGTGCTCTGTGGCTGGTGCTGGCCTGGCCGAGATAGTTCCCGGCCTAGCCACGGGAGGGCACGGTTGTCTAGACAGAGGACACAAGCTGCGTGTCATCTGCTGGAGGCGCGCTGCCAAATGGCCGGAGTGACGGCCAGGTCATTCGACTGGTGAATGGCTGTTTATGACAAACAGTGTTCCCTTCAATAACTAATTAATGAATGTATATTCATAAAATATGCTGTCCTAGTACATGAGCTGCTACAAACTGAATTTATTATTATTTCTGAGTGCATAGCAAGCTGAGGCTATTTTCTTCCCAAGAACGGTGCTGTGTTCGGTCCACTTTAATTGTGAATCAATGTACATTCCCAGAAATTTTGTTTATTTTTAGAAAGTTAGTGGCCAGTTTTCTTTTTATGTGGAAGTTGATGCTGTTTTTTCTTTACATCTAGGGTTAATTTTCTACTCTGAGAGATAGAGTAGGGAAGGCTACAGAAGATCATATAGGCAGAAGGACAAGGCCTAATAGAAATCCTTGGATAACACAGGAGATACTGAACTTAATTGATGAAAGGAGAAAATATAAAAATGCAACAAGTGAAGCTGGCAAAACAGAGAACAGATGTCTGAAAAATGAGGTTGACAGGAAGTGCAGACTGGCTAAGCAGGAGTTGCTTGAGAAGAATTGCAAGGCCGTAGAAGAATGTATAGCTTGGGGAAAAGAAGCAGGAAAATAAAAGAGATATCTCAGGTCCTGTGATTTTTATCTGACACTTTCCACTTGTTTCACCTCTGACCGTGTGGCTGATGTGAAAAAAAATGAAATAGCACCATGGTTCTGAACCCAGGTTGAACTTTAGGTCCCCCTATAACTGGCTGGGTAAGTCAGTAAGTCAGTTTGAAGGTCAGAGAAAGGCAATGGCATACCACTGCCAAATAGGACCATGCCTAGTAAAGCACTGTGGTGTTCAAATCAATCTTGACTGCTTTACATTTTTTTAATGAGATTTGAGATACTATACTGTGAGAAGAATTTGACAGAGCACTAAAAGATTTGAGTGGAAACCAGGCCACTGGTATAGATGATGTTCCGTCTGAACTTCTGTTATCATTAGGAGAGCTAGTCATGAAAAAATTGTTCCACCTGTTAGTCAAGATGTATGAGATGGGGGAAATACCCTCAGATTTCAAGATGAATATAGTGATTCCAATTCCTAAGAAAGCAAGTGCAGACAAATGTGAAAATTACAGAACTATCAGTTTAACAAGTCATGGTTGCAAAATACTAACATGAATTATTTACATCTGATTGGGAAAACTGATGGAAACTGACCTTGGGGAAGATAAATTTGTATCGAGGAAAATATGGGAACACTCAAGGCAATATTCACATTATACTTATCTTAGAAGATAGATTAAGGCAAGCGAAACCTACATTTTTAGCATTTGTGCATCTGGAGAAAGCTTTTGAAAATGTTGACTGGAATACATTTTTTCAGTTTCTATAGATAGCAGGGGTAAAATTTAGGGATAGGAGAGTTATATTCAACTTGTACAAAAACCAAACCAGACATCAGTTATTAGAGTTGAAGGGTTTGAAAGGGTCGCATTGGTTGGGAAGGGAGTAAGGCAGGGTTGTAGACTTTCCTCAATGTTATTCATTCTGTACATTGAGCAAGCTGTGAAGGAATTTAAGGAGATATATGGCGAGGGAATTAAAGTCTAGTGAGAGGGAATAAAAACCTTGCAGTTTGATGATGACAAAGTAATTCTGTCAGAGACAGTAAAGGACCTAGAAGAGCAATTAAATGGAATGGACAGTGTCTTGAAAGGAAGGTCTAAGATGAACTTTAACAAGAGTAAAATGAGGGTAATGGAATATAGTGTCAGAAAATCAGGTGGTGCTGAAGGAATTAGATTAGGTAATAAGTTTTGTTATTTGGGTAGAAAAATAACTTCTGATGGCCGAAGTAAAGAAGTATAAAACGCAGAATGGCTATGGGAAGAAAAGCATTTCTGAAGAAGCAAAATTTGTTGACATCCAATATTAGTTTAAATGTTAGGAAGTCCTTTCTGAAAGTGATTGTCTGGAGTGTAGCATTGTATGGGAGTGAAACATGGATGATAAGGATTTCAGACAAAAAGATAATAGAAGCTTTCAAAATGTGGTGCTACAGATGAATGATAAAGATTGGATGGTTAGATCATATAGCCAGTGAGGAGCTGCTCAACAAAAATGGGAAGAAAAGTTTCTGGCATATCTTGACTAAGAGAAGAGGTCAGTTGGTGGGACGCATTCTGAGACATCAAGGAATTGTCCACTTAGCATTATAAGGAACTGTGTGGGGTAAAAATCATACAGGGAGACTGAGGGATGAATACAATAAGCAGATTCAAAAGAATGTAGGTTGCCAAATATATTCTCAGATGACAAGTCTTGCACGGGACAGGGTAGCGGGGAGAGCTACAGCAAACCAGTCTGCAGACTGAAGAGCACAGCAACAACTTGTGGTTGCACATTCTCAGTTCATCCTAAATTCACTCTTACTATTAACCACGTATTCCACTGTGCAGTCTTGTAAAAAAATTCTAAAATATTTGCTGTAAACAGATTAGAAGCCAATTCCACTTTTTTCTTAACTGTGTCACATGCTAATGTTCTTGGGTCATTTACAAGTATACTTCTCTTATTAGAAATTATCATAGTTTTGAAGAATTTAGAATAGGAGTGGGTCAAGTATTTAACTGTGTGAAGCACCATATTCTGTGTTTTTGCACTCTGAATTTTGTTTTATTGTTGTGGTATCATGTTGATTTGAACTACTTTTTTATATTTTATTTTATTTATTTATTGAGATGTGACTCAGAGATCTTTCTTACAGGAGACCTTGCATGTAGTTACTTGGTGTTCACTTCCAGGTGAGCCATCTGAAACATTGTATGGAAGTGAACCCTACAGCACGAGGAAACCAGAGAACCAGAACCCAAAAGTATTTGAAATTTCAGTGCCATTGCTGGATTGGGTAAACAAAATGGTTTGTTGGAAAGAGTATGCAAAGAAAGATGTGTATGAGAAAATTGTCAGATAATGAGAACAGGAAGTATAGAATATAATGTTTCACAGCTAATAAATTCATGTGCCATCCTTTCCCAGTCAAATTTTGTTCTGTATTCTCTAATGATCTTTTCATTCACAGGATGTTAAGTCCCATATTTGTTTTTCTAGAACAGGAAATAGGTCAGGAAAGTGGCTACTTAGAGGCTGATGAAGCTCACAGACACAAGATATGTACTGTAGAATATAGACTACATGAACCACTGATGACTATACTGTCGTTTCTACATCTACATGGGATATTCTGCTAATCACATTTAAGTGCCTGGTAGAGTTCATCAAACCACCTTTACACTATTCATCTACCATTCCATTCTCAAATAGTGCACAGGAAGAAAAAACATCCAAATCTCTCCGTTCGACCTCTGATTTCTCGTATTTTATTATGATGATCATTTGTACCTATGTAGGTGGCAGTCAACAATATATTCTTGCACTCGGAGGAGAATGTTGGCGATTCGAGTTTTGTAAATAGACCACGGCACAGTGATAAACACCGTTGTTGTAGTGATTCCTATCCCAGATCCTGTATCATTTCCGTGACACTGTGATATTAGTAATCTGGTGCCTAATTTATTCCATGAAATGCACATCTAAGACTTGTAGATTATTCTTAGATGTTATAGTTTTTTTTCCTTTTGTCAGCTTTGTGTAGAAATGGTTGTACTGTTGTTGAATACAAGTTTTACAAAATTATAATCTTGTTTTCTTGTTTAGTGAACTGTTTTTTAGACAAACTAACAGTTATGCAGTGATGAAGGTGAAGGAAGGAGAAGGTTGTTCTAGAGCAGGGAAGGATAGATTGCAGGTGTGTGCAACTCAACACTTATCTCCATATGGAATTAGTCATCACCAGCCATTTCCTTTGACTGCAAATATTTAACAACCACCTCGTTTCTTTTGACACACTGTCAAATAAAATGCCCTTTAGTACATATGTGTTTCAGCCTAGAATGCAGCACAGGAATTTCTGACAGTTTAATCGAACTCCGGTTGTCTCGAAATATTGTTACTGGATCTTGATGCTTCTTATGTAGCAAACACCTAATCAGCTATCTCAAGTTCACTGCTTCTTTGCCTAAATATTTCAAAGCAGCATATTAAGCCTCAGTAGTAGAAGTCACAACATCCTTTAGCTTCTTGCTCTCCCAAGAAATTAAGTTTCTCCCTACGAGAAAAACACTTCCATATTGTGACAGGCCAGTAGTCAAATCATCTACAAAATTTGAGTCAACAAAACTAGTTTCATGCAGATTTTCAACATCTCCCTTGTTGGACACAAGGTCATAGTTCATTGTTCCTTTAAGATAATGAAGGACTCTCTTTGCTGCCTTCCAATATACACTAGTAAACTTGCTATTATACTGACTTAAACAACTAGCTGCATAACATATATCAGGTCTTGTGTTAATACTGATATACAGCTAACAGCCCATTAGTTCTTGATTTGATACATTAATCTTGTCTCCCTACATTTTCCAAAGCTTTAATCCAGCTTCCATAGGAGTTCCCACAGGAGTACACTCAAGTATATTAAATCATTTCAGCACATGTGCAAGTTTAAATTACTTTCCTTTCAGTTTCTGGTTATATGCATTCCCAGACATGACTTTGCTTCTCCTAGATTTTTCACTTCAAAATGTTCAGATAATCCGTAATGTAACTCCTTGTTTTTACAAAAACTAAAAGAGCTATCCACATACAAAGCAACAATTGCAACGTCTTTACCTGACTTTTTAATGAACATACAATCTTCATCAGTATTAGCAACATAACCTAAGTTTAAAAGCACACCTTTTTGTCTTATCAATCCACTGGCTAGAAAACTGTTTTAAGCCAAAATGGCCTTAATAGTTTGTAGACTTTATCTTCATTACCTTTTGATGTAAAATCATCTGGTTGCTTCATGTAAATGGTTTCCTTCAAATCTCCATACAAAAAGGCAGTTTTTACATCAAAATGATAAATCGCAAGATCCAAATTTACTACTGAACTGATGAGTACTCTAAGAGTGCTACATCTCATTACTGGTGAAAAAATTTCTTCATAATCTATACCAAACTTTTGGGTAAATCCTTTAGCAACAAGTCTAGTCTGAAGAGTGCAGTATCATCTGCACTTCTTTTTAACTTAAATACCCACTTGTTACCAACCATACATCTTGGGGCCTGAGCCCCAAGGGTATGCACTGGATGTACACCACAGTGATTAGACACAGGATCACTTATGGGGCGGTTGTGTGGTGGAAGAAGGTAGAACAGCAGGTTGCTGCTAAGGAGCTTGGTAAGGTGCAGAGACTAGCCTGCTTAGCCATAACGGGCGGAATTAGCAGCACACCAACTGCTGGGATGGAAACCATGCTGGATATGCCCCCATTACACCTTTGGGAGGCGGCAGCTGGTGCCTACAGACTCAAATCTGTCAACAACTGGAACCCTTTGGGATATCCAGAATTACACACTAAAATAGTGAGTGAGGTAAATATAGGAAAGGTTGGGTAAATGCCTACCGACTATATTATAACCCCATACTGCTTCAACAAGCCTTTCAGTATAACAATTGGAAGTAGGGAGCAGTGGGAGAAAAAAGTTCGACACAGTACGGGGGATATTGTCTGGTTCACTGACGGGTCAAAATCAGACCAAGGTGTTGGGGCCGGGGTATACGGGGTGCAGTCAAGACTGGAGGGCGACATCTCTCTAGGGAAACTGGCCTCAGTATTCCAGGCCGAAATCACTGCCATCAAGGGCATGTGTGGAGGAGAATTTGCATAGGTGCTACAAAGATCGTAGCATCTATATCTATTCAGACAGCCAGGCAGCCCTGAGATCACTGGCAGCTCCTACAACAAGGTCTAAAATTGTTGCAGAATGTCACAGGGTTCTGGTGGAGCTAGGGGAAAGCAATAGAGTAAACCTATTGTGGGTCCCTGGCCACTCGGGGATCAGTGGCAACGAACATGCCGACAGATTAGCCAGGATGGGGGCAGAGGCTCCATTTATTGGACCGGAACCTGTCCTGATAATCACCAAGGCAATGATTAAATTGGAGCTACATAACTGGCTCAGAAGACAGCACATAGAATATTGGATATTGGACCAAAGTCCATCAACAAAAACATGGCAAGGTAATGATGCCAAAGCCTTGTTTTAAAAGAAGCTCTGCAATCCTGGGTCTGAACAGGAGAGAGATTAGACTCATGGTTGGTTTGCTGACAGGCCATGGGAATTTCAAAAAATACCTACATGCAATGGGAATAACAGAAGAGGACCCTAAATGTAGGATCTGTGATGACGGTGATGGAACTGCATCACATCTGATCTTCGAATCCATTGCATTGGAGAGTAAAAGGCATAGAACATTTGGGACAACCAGACCTGAAGAAATTGTGTCTAATAAAGAACTGGTAAAGGGACTCCTTGCACTGTTCAAGGGCATTGGTTGGCTTTACTAGACATACAGGGAGTGATACCGCACAATAAACTTAGTTTTGGCGCGGGCAATAGCGGGTTAGACCAAGACTGTTTTGGCTTCCCTGAAAGAATCAAATCAAATCAACCATACTTCTAGTTTTTGGCAGATCCACAAGTTCCCAAACACCATTCTTCTGAAAGCTCATTATTTTTTATTTCATAGCCGCAAATTCACAGGATCTTATCCCAAACTGGAAAAATTATTTACAAAATATGTTACATAGTCTAGATATTCTTGGGTTTGGGTACACGAGCTGACCTTCTGACTGGTTTATCACCACCTAGACTATCAGTTTCTTCCGTGTCTACCAATGACTGAGCAGTCTCTTCCAAGTCTACCACTGACTGAGTGTCCAAAATATCGTCTTGCGTTTTGATCAGTGTCTGCACTGACATTCTCATCACTACTTACTTCCACCTCTTCAGTATTCTGCTTTTACCTTTCACAATTCTTTTAGGATTCTGTGGGTCATTTAATCTGTAACCTTTAGTCAGTTCATCATAACCCACAAAAATAAGTTCCTTTGCCTTCACATCCCATTTTGTTCTGAGTTTATCTCGAGCACGGATAAGGGTTCGACAACCAAACACTTTCAAATGGTTCAAAGAAGATACTTTTCCCTTCCATAGTTCTTGTGGAGTCTTACTATTAAGTATTCTGTGGGGAACACGATTCTTGATATAAGCAGCTGTATTGCATGCCTCTGCCCAATATTGTTTAGGTAGACCTGAGTCAAATAACATGCACCGTGCCATCTCACAAATTGATGTAACAGTTCTCTTCACCACACCATTCTGTTCTAGACTGTAGGGTACACTAAGCTGATCTTAAATCTCATTCACTCTGGGAAATGATTCAGACTTGGAGTTCACTACCATTGTCTGATCTTACAGCCTTAATTTTTGCTCTAACCCTATTTCTGCCCAAGTTTTAAACTCACAGAAGAATTCAAATGTTTGATCTTTGCTCTTGAGAAAATAACAGAATGTCTTCCTGCTATAATCATCCACTAGTAAATACATATATTTAGCCATTCCTTGTGGCATTTCCTCCATCAGACCACAAAAAATCCATATGAAGTAAGCTAAGCATCTTAGAATTCCATTGTCCCCCAGATTTAGGAAATGGAAATTTAAACATCTTGCCTAGCACACAGGATTTACACTTGTCCATTGATTCAGAGTCACAACATTCCATGTTTATGCCTCTGTTCTGCAAACACAACTTAAGTCCAGTCTCAACTCACATGACCAAGTCTACAGTGACACAAGTCTTTAATATTACTACCTTTTCTAACAGCTAGAGCACATTCATCTGACAACACAGATACAACATTTTTCAGTTTATAAAGCCATTGGAGTCTGATCTGGAACAAAATAGCTTACCTCTTTTGAACAACTTACATCCATCTTCATCAGAAACAACATTTATATCCTTCTTAACCAAAGCAGATACTGACAACAAATTAGCAGCTAATTCAGGGACAAGGATAACACTACTGATTGAAGTTGTCTGGTGAATTGACAATAGCATTTCCTCTCCCTTCACTTACTAATTCAAAATTATCAGCACACATTATAACTTTCTGTCCACACTTTCCTGGTATAAAATCTTGAAGCCATTCCTTTCTTGAAGTCATATGTGATGATGTCCCAGAATAAATAATCCACTCATTCTGATTGAAATCAGATACACCGAGTGCACAGAACAATGATTTATCAGTTCCCTTTAAGTTCTTTTTAGTAGATTGTCTTTGGGGGCACTCTGATTTGAAGTGACCATACTTCTAGCAATTGAACACTTTATTCTTTTCTTTTTTATCCATGGAAAAACTATGATGTGACTTCTTACAATGTTTTGTGATTAAAGCACTCTCAGCATCACATCTATCTACCCTAAGGTGTTCTTCCACACTTCCATTCAGCAACTTTATTTTGTCTGAAGTGAAATTTTCATTTGTAGTACTAGATTCTATACCCATCCAGTAAGACAGACAAACTTTGCCCATGCTCTGCAATTTATTAGCTACATCCAGAATATGAGTTACATAGTTGTGAACATTTGCATCAGATTCTGATAATGTAGTGTCCAACAAATAATCACAGAGATTTATCCACCTTGTTTTAGTTTTACCAGCAAGTAGGTTTTCCAGAGTATCCCAAAAGCTTCTTTTGCTTTTGTCGTATTTTCAACGTGTGCATGCAGAGATCTATCCAATGCAAAAGAATAAGTGTCCACACATCTGTATCCTTCTCTGCATTTGTAGCAGTACTTGCACTATGACATAGTCCCATAATTTCTCACACATTAGGAATAGTTTCATTCCAAACTTCCATGTATTAAAATCATCCTTGCGTGTTAGTTTGTCTACCACTGGAGTAGTGGTTTTCATGAAACCTACATTTGAAGTCATTTTGGAAACAGTTTCACAGAAACAAAACCACTTAAACAGTTTCTTCCAAAATGAAAGACCAAACATGAATTAGAACCAGGAAACAAACCATAGCAAGTATTTCATATAATAGATACTTTTATCCAATACAAATTTCTGTCTAGTCAAGATTTTCTAAATGTGTTTATGTTTTGACTTTTGTCCTGGGTTCCATACTGGGCCCATAAACTGTTAGTTTGTCTCAAAAACAGTTCACTAAACAAGATTATAAAACATTAACAGTACAACCATTTACACAGAAAGCTGATGAAAGACAAAAAAAGAACTATAACATCTAAGAATAACACGCAAGACTTAGATGTGCTCTTCATGGAATAAATTAGGCACCAGATTAGTAATATCACAACAATAACATACTATTAAACTTGCCACTCTCATTAATGAAAGTCAACTACAGACTCACAATTAGGAATCTTGCGTACATAAAACTTGACCTTGGTGCTTGGGTGTAACTTTGATAAACATGTCCTTCAAAGATAGAGAGCCAGGAGCATTTGGACTGCAAATAAAAAAGAGAATTGCAGCCTTTTTTGAAGCCAGGAAAGCAACATAAAAAAGTCTTAGGAGTGTCAAACTACATCTGAGAGAACAACTGCCATCAACAGAATTGGAATCTAAATAAAATAATGTAAGGGGCATCTACAGTGCATCCAAAACCAGCTTAAGAAAACATACACAACAAAAGATAAATGAAGCTGTATTCAAGAACTCTGAAAACTGTAAAATATTTCAAACAAATGAACGACTGTGACTCACCAGCAGAAAGTAGCTTACTGCTTTGCGAAGGGCCTGGGTATGATTCGTGGTACTGCATGGCAGTTTTCAAAACTCCCAATCACATTCCTGTAGTAACTTGATTAACGTAAGAAAACAAACTATATACAGCTAGTGTATTTAATCACATTTCACTGCAGACTGTCATGACCCACCAAGTCCAAGCGAGCAACGGTTCACTTAGGCAGCGCCGTCTAATTGCCGTAGCACCCCTACATTACTTTGCGCATGTTACGCGTGGCAGTAGATTTGAATTTATGACACACTGTCACAACACTTTCCCCTTTTGGGAAATTCACTTCACATTGCAGAGGTGTTGTTCAGTGTATAGATATCTGTCAGCTCTCGACACGTCGCAGCCAGGTCACGTGGTGCCAAGCGAACGTACGGGTGAAAGTGCCCCAGATGGGACCCTTTGCACGGAACACGGATCCGTGACTGAATGATGGGTGACACCTCTGAAGTGTCAGCTGCAGGTGGTGGAGAGGTCGGCCTGCTCTCTGCCGGAGGCACGAGTCCCTGGGACTGAACGACGGGTGGCAGCTGCGAAGCCTCCGATGCGTGCGAATGTGATGCCGGTACGTGTCCCCGCACAGTCAGCTCGTGCGATGGAAGCACATCTTCTGCAGGATATTGCCCTCGAGACCTGTAGAATAACGACAGGATGCCTAAGGGGAATGCCTACTCACAAACTTCACAACCTAGCGGGGATAGCCCCACCAGATATAAGACAGAAAGTTTTCGCAAAAATTGTCGTGTTGCAATGGAAGCAGGCTTGACTTCGAAGGCAACTAAACACAGCACTTATACTGAAAGCACGTTTATTATGAACTCAACATACATGCAGCACTGACTGCCTCTCAGGCAGAGTGCTCTGCTATTTATACACAGACAGAATTTACCAGAAATTAGAAGAATAGTTAACATAAGAAACAAGTACAATTTACAAGTGAACATAAGAAACATGTAGACCCTTCTGGAATTGTAAATTACAAAGAAATAAATTTTTGCCGGTGGGCGGGATTGAACCGGGGACCTTCTGCTCCGCAGTCCGTGACGCTATCCCCTGCGCCACGCCGGCAGTTGGTGTTCGTGGTCTCTCGCGACATTGCTCCCTCTCCTAGAGAAACAGCGACCCGCTGTTATGATCCCTGTGGAGCCAGTTACAATGTGTTGGATCTTGACCATGTCATGGGTCCTCTGTATGACAGTTCAAGAGAATCCTTCCCTTCTCCGCGATTATCGACGACAGACGTTCCTGTCATGGCTTCATCAGGAACATTACCGTCCTTAAAGTCCTTGAACAAGAAGCCATTGTCGTCTACCTGCTCTTCAGCATCGTATAGGCTTCATGCGCAGGACGTGAAGAATGTCTCATCGTTTTTGACGTTTCGACGACGGCTCATAATCCTCAACTTTGTATGTGACGTCTGACAGGAGGCGTATGACACAATACGGACCAAAGTATCACTTCAATAACTTTTCTGATAGTCCAACCTTCCGTACAGGGGTAAAAATCCATACCAGATCTCCTGGGCTATACACAACAGGTCAGTGCTTGTCGTTATACCGCTGACGGTCCTTCTCCTGGGCATCCAGTGTCCGTATGCGAGCCAGCTGTCTTGCTTCTTTGACCCTGGTGATGAGCTGTTTAACATAGTCATCCTGAGTGTTGTCCGGTTGGAACGGGAACAGTGTATCCATTGTCGTCTCAGCTTCACGGCCATGGAGCAGGAAAAATGGAGTGAAGCCTGTGGTGTCTTGTCTTGCGGTATTGTAAGCAAATGTCACGACTGGCAGAATTGTATCCCAATCCTTCTGCTCAACATCGACGTACATCGACAGCATGTCGGCTAACGTTTTGTTAAAACGTTCCGTAAGACCGTTTGTCTGAGGATGGTATGTAGTTGTCATTCTGTGGACAATGTTGCACCGTTACATTACCTCTGATACTAATTTTGACTGGAATACTTTTCCACGGTCAGATATCATAACACGTGGTGCTCCATGCTTCAAAATAATGTCTTCTACAAGGAATTTTGTGATCTCTGGAGCTTCTACAGTCGGCACACGTTTGGTGACAGCGTAGTGTGTGAGGTAGTCAGTGCAGACTATTATCCAACGGTTACCGGTTGTCGACTTCGGGAACCTCCCCAAAAGATCGATCCCAACTCGGTGGTATGGAGCTGCTGCCGGTGGAATCGGTACGAGATGTCGTGGAGGTAATTGCGGCAAATGCTTCCGTCGCTGGCACTCTTTACAGTGACTCACATAGTGCTTGACAGATCGGTAGAGACCTTTCCAGTAATACCTGCGTCTGATTCTGTCTAGGGTCTTCATGAATCCCAAATGACCGGATATTGGAGCATCATGGAAATATTTGAGAATAGCTGGCTGGAGGTGAGCTGGAACAACAAGTAGCCATTTGGGGCCCAGTGGATCGTAGTTGCTCTTGTACAATGTTCCATTTATAAGTTGGAACTCTCCATTGGTCGGTTCTCCTTTCTCCAAGGCCTCTATCATTTTTAATAGTGTTGGATCTTCCCTCTGTTCAGCTGTAACGTCATCTAATTCAGTGAGAGCTGAAATTTCATTAATGCTGTTGTGTTCCACTAATGGATTCCTCGAAAGGCAGTCGGCATCCTTGTGTTTGCGCCCGTTCTTGAATACCACTGTGACATCGTACTCTTGGAGTCTTAGTGCCCATCTTGCTAGTCGACCTGGTGGATTCTTCAAGCTAGTCAGCCAACACAAAGAATGGTGGTCTGTCACGACGGTGAATGGTTTGCCGAATAAATACGGCCGGAACTTGTTGATATCCCAGATAACCGCGAGACATTCTTTTTCAGTTGTAGAGTAGTTTATCTTGGACTATGAGAGTACTCTTGACGCATAGGCTATCACTCTTTCGGCACCTTTCTGGACTTGTACAAGCACTGCACCAATCCCATAGCCACTGGCATCTGTGTGAAGTTCCGTTTCTGCATTCTTGTCGTACAAGGCTAGCACTGGTGCGTAAGTTAGAGCCTCATTAAGTGCTCGGAAAGCTCTTTCTTTTGTCTCATCCCAGTAAAGTTTGGTGTCTCCCTGCAGAAGTTCTTGTAATGGACGTGCCTTGTTACAAAATCCTTTTATGAAACATCGATAGTATGAGCACAGCCCGAGAAAACTTCTCACATCACGAATGTGCTGAGGAGTTGGAAATTCTGTGACCACCCTTACTTTATCTGCATCAGGACGGACACCATCTCCGTTGACTAGGTGCCCCAGGATTTGTATCTCTTTGGCGACGAAGAGGCACTTCTTTGGATTGAGGCGGAGACCTGCAGCCTGAACACACTTCAACACAGTTGACAGGCGACTTAGATGTTCTTCAAATGTTTTCGAGAAAACGACAATGTCATCTAAATAGCAGAGACACGTCGTCCACTTAAGGCGTCGAAGCAAGTTGTCCATCATGCGTTCGAATGTGGCTGGAGCATTACATAATCCAAATGGCATTACTTTAAATTCATAGAGGCCGTCAGGTGTAATAAAAGCCGTCTTCTCCCTGTCAGCTTCGTCAGCCTCGATTTGCCAGTAACCTGTCTGCATGTCCATAGTTGAGAAGTATGTAGCTCCTTTCAAGCAGTCTAAGGTGTCGTCAACGCGCGGCAATGGATAGACATCTCTCTTTGTAATTCTTTTCAGTCTCCGATAGTCGAGACAGAATCACCACATGCCATCCTTCTTCTTTACGAGGACCACCGGAGATGACCAAGGACTCTCCGAAGGTTGAATAATGTCATCTCGCAACATCTTCTCCACTTCCTCCCGAATTATCCGTCTTTCAGCTGGTGACACTCTATACGAACGCTGGCTAATTGGCAGATGATCCCCAGTATTGATACGGTGCTTTATCGTGGGCCGTTTCGTCTGACTATTCCCCTGCTGAGGTGTGAATGCACCCGAAAATTGGCATAGTATACCTAACACCCGCTGGCGTTGCTCCTTGGTCAGTCCAGGCCCTATTGGCAGTTCCACGTCTGCTTCCTCCAGCGTGTTGTCTGTACTAACAGCAGGGCATGGGTCTTCATTGATGATGTTGAGCTCACCGTCCTGGATTGGTTCAGCTGTCCCAATACACATTCCCTTGGGGATAATTTGCGACTGCTCGTGACAATTTGTGATCCAAATCTCTCCTTGACCACCGTTAATGCTTATGATAGCTGCTGGCATGTAAATTTCTTTTGTGAGCCTGATAAACTTTTTACTATCAACAAGAACTTCACAGTTTAACCAGTCATCTGTGTTTGTGAATGCAACTCTTCTCGTTGTCAACGGCGGTATCGTCACATTGTCAACGACGAATAACTTCCCAGAAAATTCTGTATTACGTGTATCCGGCGGAACAACTTCTTCAATTTGCAGCTCAGAACTTCCACAGTCAATGATAGCTTGGGATGCCTGAAGGAAGTCCCATCCGAGGATGACATTGTGACTACATTCTGTTAACACGACAAATTCAAATGGCTGGGTCCTGTTGTTGATGGTTATTCTTGCGACACAAGTTCCTGCTGGATGGACGTACTTTCCATTCGCGACCTACAGCACAGTTGCCCCTGTATCACAGAACATTGTCTTCTTTAGTGTGTGGCGGTAATTATCCGACAATATAGAAAAAGACGCTCCTGAATCAACAAGTGCTCAGACAGGTTGGCCGTCGAGTATGACGTCTATGAGATTTCCCGACATCTTAGCGACTGTCGTCCATGGAGGATTTTCATCTGCGGCGGCCTCACCTCCGTAGATGGTCTCCTCGCTTAGTTTTCCTGAGCGCGGCGGCTAGGGGAGCGGCTGGTACCTCTGTATGGCGACGGTGAACGGCTGCGGCGCGTCGGGGAGCGACCTCGTCTAGGGTACGGCGATGGGCTTCTTCCCATAGGTCGACTGAATTCATCAGCAGGTGACTGCCTGGCATAGAACTGCTCTGACGGCTGATGTCTTGCGGCAAAATAATCATCGAATACTCGCCTCCTCTCTCTGCAGTAGCGTACGACATGTCCAGGGCGTCCACAGTGGAAACACAGCGGTGTGTTGTCTTCTGTCCTCCAGACGTCTGTTCTTCTGTGGGGCATCATAGTTACCGCGGGAGGTGGCTGAGGTCGTGTCGGCCGGTTCATGGGCTGCCGTTTGGCGGCTGCAGCGTAAGTCATAGCAGATACTGTAGAAACAGTATGTCTGCCTAGGTGTACTTGTGTCTGTGTGGGTGTGTGTGCATTTGTTTACCCTCCATTTTTCCCCCCAAGGTAAGTCTTTCCTCTCCCAGGATTGGAATGGCTCCTTATCCCCTTCCTTAAAACCCTCATCATTTCCTTTTCCCTCTCCTTCCCTTCTGCCTGAAGAAGCAACTGGGTTGCGAAAGCTTGCGTTTGTGTGTGTGTGTGTGTGTGTGTGTGTGTGTGTGTGTGTGTGGGTGTGTGTGTGTGTATGTATTCATTTATTTATTTGTGATGCTGTTACACCTGTGCTCCTTCGCCTGGTGAGTAATCTTCGTCTATTTTTTATATTTAAGTTTAGTATTTCCTGTGATATCAAAGCATTTTTTGTAGGTCTTGCCTTTCTATCTATTTGTCCTCTGCTGCCTTCACTATTTCATCTCTCAGTGCTACCCATTCCTCTTCTACTATTTTATCCCCCCCCCCTTCCCGTTTCTGTCAATTGTGTCTAAAGGTCCCTCTGAAATTCTAAAGAACTTCAGGTTCCCTCAATTTATCCAAGTCACATCTCCTTATTTTCCTACCTTTCTGCAGTGTTTTCACTTTCGACCTACAGTTAATGACCAATAAGTTATGGTCAGAGTCTATATCTTCCCCTGGGTATGTCTTACAATTTAAACCCTGCTTCCAGAATCTATGTCTTACCATTATAAAATCTATCTTGCACCTTCTGGTGCCTCCTGGTCTCTTCCACGTATACAACCTTCTTTTACGATTCATAAACCAGGTGTCTGTTATGATTAAATTCTACCAGGTGACTTTCTCTTTCATTCCTTTTGCCCAGTCCATTTTCACCTACTATTTTTCATTCCCTTCCTTTTCCTGCTACTGAATTCCAGCCCCCATCACAATTAAGTTTTTCACTCCCTTAATTGCCTGAATAATTCCCTTTACCTCCCCATACATTTCTTCAAACTCCTAATCATCGGCAGAGCTAGTTGGCATATAAACCTGTGCTATTGTGGTCAGTGTTGGCTTTGTATCTATACTGACTACAATAATCCAATCACTGTGTTGCTGATAGTAGTTTACCCACATTCCTATTTTCTTATTTATTATCAGATCTACTCCTATAATACCCCCAACTGATTTTGTATTTATAATCCTGTACTCACCTGAGCAGAAATCCTGTTCCTCTTTCCACCAAACTTCACAAATCCCCATTATATCTAACTTCAGCCTATATATTTCTTTTTAAATTTTCTAACTTCCCTACCCAATTAAGGGATCTAACATTCCACACTCTGGTCTGTAGAATGCTATTGTTGTCTTTCCTGATTATCACATCCTCCTGAGTAGTCCCCACCTGGGGATCCAAATGGGGAACTACTTTACCTCTGGAATATTTTACTCGAGAGGATGCCACATCATGTATTCATACAGTAGAGCTGCTTGTCCTCTGGAAAAGTGACGGCTGTACTTTCCCCTTGCTTTCAGCTGTTCATGGTAACTGTTTGGCAAAGTCATGTTAGTGATGTTACAAGGACAGCTCAGTCAATCATCCAGAATGTTGCCCCTGTGACTACTGAAAAGGCTTCTGCCCCTCTTCAGAAACCACACATTTGTCTGGCCTCTCCACAGATACCCCTCCATTCTCGTTGTACCTACAGTATGGCTATTTGTATCAATGAGACACACAAGCCACCTCACCTTGACATTGTCTGAGGGAAGGAGATGTTCTTTTTGAGAAGGACTGTTGCAGAAATTTAGAGGGCAGGAATTTGAGGTGGACTGCAGAACAATTCTACTGTCACACACCTCTGAGTGGATTGCAGAGTATCATTGCATAGTGATATGAAATGGAATGCACATAAGGATAGTCATGGGAAAGGCAAATGGTCGACTTTCGGGAAGGTGTGATTCACCTGTAAAGAAGCCCGCATATAAAAAGCTTGTACAACCCAGTCTTGAATATTGCTCAAGTGTTTGGGATCCCCACCAGATCAGTTTGAAGGAGAACATACAGCCAGTTCAGAGGTGGGCAGCTAGGTTTCTAACTGAGATTTGATCAGTGTGCGAGTGTTACTGAAATGCTTCGGGAACTCAACTGGGAGTCACTGGAGGGAAGGTGATGTTCTTTTCGGGAAGGACTGTTGCAGAAATTTAGAGGGCTGGAATTTGAGACAGACTGCAGAACAATTCTACTGCTGCCAACCTGCATTTCGTGTAAAGACCACAAGGATAAGATCAGAGAGATTAGGGCTCTTACGGATGCATATAAGTATTTGTTTTTATTTTCTCTCTCTCTCTCTCATCTTTTTTTTTTTTTTTTTTTTTTTTTTTTTTAAATTGAAAGGTAGTCTGTTGCACCACTCCCATGAACCACAGACATTGCCGAGGTGGGGTGGCTTGCGTGCCTCAACGATACAGATAGCCGTACCGTAGGTGCAACCACAGCGGAGGGGTATCTGTGGAGAGGCCAGACAAACGTGTGGTTCCTGAAGAGGGGCAGCAGCCTTTTCAGTAGTTACAGGGGCAACAGTCTGGATGATTGACTGAGCTGGCCTTGTAACATCAGCTAATGTGGCTTTGCCACACAGCTACTGCGAACGGCTGAAAGCAAGGGGAAACTACAGCCGTTATTTTTCCCGAGGACATGCAGCTCTACTGTGTGAACATATGATGATGGCATCCTCTCGGGTAAAATATTCCGGAGGTAAAATAGTCCCCCATTCGGATCTCCGGGCGGGGACTACTCAGGAGGATGTGATCATCAGGAAAGACAATACTGACATTCTACGGGTCGGAGCGTGGAATGTTAGATCCCTTAATCGAGTAGGAAAATTAGAAAATTTAAAAAGGGAAATGGATAGGTTGAAGTTAGATATAGTGGGGATTAGTGAAGTTCGGTGGCAGGATGAACAGGATTTCTGGTCAGGCGAGTACAGGATTATAAATACAAAATCAGTTGGGGGTATCACAGGAGTAGGATTGATAATGAATAAGAAAATAGGAATGCGGGTAAACTACTATGACCAGCACAGCGATCGCATTATCATTGTCAAGATAGATACGAAGCCAACACCGACAACAGTAGTACAGGTTTATATGCCAACTAGCTCTGCCGATGATGAGGAGATCGAAGAAATATATGAGGAGCTAAAGGAAATTATTCAGACAATTAAGGGAGAGGAAAACTTAATTGTTATGGGAGACTGGAATTCGGTAGTAGGACAAGGAAGGGAAGGGAAGATAGTGGGTGAATATGGTCTGGGCAAAAGGAATGAAAGAGGAAGCCGCCTGGTAGAATTTTGCACGGAACATAATTTAGTTATAACAAACACCTGGTTTAAGAATCACAAAAGAAGGTTGTATACGTGGAGGAGACCAGGAGACACCGGGAGATACCAGATAGATTTTATAATGGTAAGACATAGATTTCGGAACCAGGTTTTGAAGTGTAGGACATACCCAGGGGCAGACATAGACTCTGACCATAACTTGTTGGTTATGAACTGTAGGCTGAAACTGAAGAAACTACAGAAAGGTAGGAATATAAGGAGATGGGACCTAGATAAATTGAAGGAACCCGAAGTTCTTAAGAATTTCAGAGGGAGCTTCAGGCAACAATTGACAGAAACAGGGGAAAATAAAACAGTAGAGGAGGAATGGGTAAAATTGAGAGATGAAATAGTGAAGGCAGCAGAGGACAAAATAGGTAGGAAGGCAAGACCTACAAAGAATCCTTGGATATCACAGGAGATACTAAATTTAATCGATGAAAGGAGAAAGTATAAAAATGCAGTAAATGAAACAGGCAAAATGGAGTACAGACGACTAAGAAATAAGATTGACAGGAAGTGCAAAATGGCTAAGCAGGAGTGGCTAGAAGGCAAATGCAAGGATGTAGAAGAATGTATAAATAGGGGAAAAATAGATACTGCCTACCGGAAAATAAAAGAAACATTTGGCGATAAGAAAAACAGCTCTATGAATATCAAGGACACTGATGGAAAACCAGTTCTCAGCAAAGAAGGGAAAGCCAAAAGGTGGAAAGAGTATATAGAGGGGCTCTACAAAGGAAATGAACTTCGAGACACTATTGTAGGAAGGGAAGAGGATGTAGATGATGATGAAATAGGAGATACTATACTGAGAGATGAATTTGACAGGGCACTGAAAGACCTAAGTCGAAACAAGGCCCCTGGAGTAGATGATATTCCCTCAGAGTTACTGAAGTCTCTGGGAGAACCAGCCATGACAAAATTGTTTCACATTGTGTGTAAGATGTATGGGACAGGCGAAGTACCCTCAGACTTTAAGAAAAATGTTATAATCCCCATTCCAAAGAAAGCGGGTGCAGACAGGTGTGAAAACTACAGAACCATCAGTTTAATAAGTCATGGTTGCAAAATATTAACACGAATTATATACAGAAGGATGGAAAAGCTGGTAGAAGCCGACCTCGGGGAAGATCAGTTTGGGTTCAGGAGAAATGTAGGAACACGGGAGGCAATACTCACTTTACGGCTTATCCTAGAAGATAGATTAAGAAAAGGCAAACCAACATTTCTAGCTTTTGTAGATTTGGAGAAGGCTTTTGACAATGTTGATTGGAATAAACTCTTTCAAGTTCTGAAGCAAGCAGGAGTAAAATATAGGGAGCGTAAGGTTATTTGCAACTTGTACAAAAACCAGACAGCGGTTGTCAGAGTTGAAGGGCATGAAAGGGTTGCAGTGGTTGGAAAGGGAGTAAGACAGGGTTGTAGCCTTTCCCCAATGTTGTTCAATTTGTACATTGAGCAAGCTATAAAGGAAAGCAAGGAGAAATTTGGAGAAGGAATTAAAGTTCAGGGTGAAGAATTAAAAACATTGCGTTTTGCCGACGACATAGTAATTCTGTCAGATACAGCAAAGGACCTGGAAGAGCAATTGAACGGAATGGACAGTGTGCTGAAAGGTGCATATAAGATGAACATTAACAAGAGTAAAACTAGGGTAATGGAGTGCAGTGTAAGAAAATCAGGTGATGCTGAAGGAATTAGACTAGGTAACGAAACAATAAAGGAGGTAGATGAGTTTTGTTACTTGGGCAGTAAAATAACAAATGATGGTCGCAGTACAGATGATATAAAATGCAGAATGGCAATGGGTAGAAAGGTGTTTTTGAAAAAGAGAAATTTGTTAACATCGAATATTGATTTAAGCCTAAGGAAGTCCTTTCTGAAGGCATTTGTATGGAGTGTTGCCTTGTATGGGAGTGAAACATGCACGATAAGCAGTGTGGACAGAAAGAGGATAGAGGCTTTTGAAATGTGGTGCTACAGAAGAATGCTGAAGATTAGGTGGGTGGATCGCGTAACTAATGAGGAGGTACTGAACAGAATTGGGGAGAAAAGAAATTTCTGGCATACCTTGACTAAAAGAAGGGATAGATTGGTAGGACACATTCTTAGACATCAAGGAATTGTGAATTTAGCGTTGGAGGGAAGTGTGTGGGGTAAAAATCGCAGAGGGAGACCAAGAGACGCGTATAGTAAGCAGATTCAAGTGGATGTGGGTTGTCGTTCTTATGAGGAGATGAAAAGGCTTGCTCAGGATAGAGTAGGGTGGAGAGCTGCATCAAACCAGTCTCTGGACTGAAGACCACAACAACAACAGTCTGTTGCAAATTTGCAACAGAGACTACCTTTCAATTCAAATATGGATTCACTGTTTCTACACCAGGCCAACGAACTTTGGAGTAACGTATATTTGTTTTTCCCTTGTTCTCTATGGGAATGGGACAGTAACTAGTTATGGTACTGAGTACCCTCTGGCACTCACCTTTGAGTGGATTGCAGAGAATGTACGTAGATGTAGAATGAGGTAATGTCTGACTGAAATGGAGGAAAAGCAATATAGCAGTAGAAGAACAGGTAGCACTTAGAGATGAAATAGTGAAGACAGCAGAGGACCAAAGACAGGACCTGGTAGCAATCCTAGGATATCAAATGAGATACTGAAATGAATAGATGAAAGAAGAACATATAAAAATATAGCAGATGAAGCAGCAAAACAATAAGGTTTACAGAAAATGCATTGGCTAAGCAGAAGTTTGAGTAAGTCAAAAAAACTGACCAAAAAATCTGAATAATAGTAGGACCCAAAGCAGCTGAAAATCAGAACACAGAGGGGAGGGGGGGGGGTGATCTCATAGACATTTTATACCTGAAACATATCTGATGTCACTAAAAAAGAGAGAGAGAGAGAGAGAGAGAGAGAGAGAGAGAGAAACAAATAGCACGTGTTCAAAATTGGTAACATCAAAATAACAAAACAAACACAAATAGTGAAAAACTTTGCAAAATAATGTTTTATCAAATGGGAGTCAGTTTGTGCAGTCATTATCAATACACACATCTAATAATAGAATTGACAATTACAGAGTAATAATAATGAAAATAATAATCTCAAATCTGCCTATTTCAATTTACATATCCCAACATATTTACCAAGCATAAACAAAAAAAAGAAAAAAAAAAAAAAAAATTACAAGGCTGAGAGAATTTGGAATAGACCTAGAAAATATAGCAAAATAACAAGGAGAAAACACTTAGAGAGAGAGAAAGAGAGAGAGAGAGAGATGAAAAAAGAAGGAACAACATTTTCGGAGACGGCGTGTGTGTCGAAAATATACACAATCAGTATAAATTCACGGTAGTCTTCAAAAGAGATATTGCCGCGAGAGACCCCAAACACCGACTGCCGGCATGGCGCAGGGGATAGCGTCACGGACTGTGGTGCAGAAGGTCGCCGGTTCAATCCCACCCACCGGCAAAAAATGTATTTGTTTGTAATTAACAATTCCATAAGGTTTTACATCTTTCTTATGTTCACTTGTAAATTGTACTTGTTTCTTATGTTAACTGTTCTTCTAATTTCTGGTAAATTCTGCCTGTGTATAAATAGCAGAGCACTCTGCCTGAGAGGCAGGCAGTGTATGTTGAGTTCGTAATAAACGTGCTTCAGTATAAGTGCTGCGTTTAGTTGCCTTCGAAGTCAAGCATGTTTCCATTTCAACGCGACAATATTTTAAATGAAACCGTATCAAAATAATTTTTTTTTTTTATATATATACATTTTTGGATGTTCTTATTCCTGCGATGTACGGTTGAGTAATTTCGAACCTATCAAAGTTCCCGCCCTCGCAGCTGGTAACCAATCGATAAACCAGAGTTGTATGTACAAAGTACAAAAATGACTTTGCTCATTGTTCATAGTTGTTTTGTGAAAATATTTTGTTTTGTAGTTCTGTAAATAAAGAAGCGAGATTTTTAAGACAATTTGTTTACTATCAATCATCGTAAATACCTAAACAAATCATGGATCTCGTAAGTGTCGCAATAATTTGTTTAATATTTTAAGACACTTCAAATATTGTATGCATTTAATACTTGGGGTTGGGGCGCTAGAGAGATAATTAACTATTTTATAGTTGACAGTTCTATTGTCTTTTCACTCATTTTCGCTGCTGTCAAACTCGTGAAAAATAGGCAAATTATGGGGGAATCTGTGGATTTCATAGGACTAACATAGAAAATAAGTTCCTAGAAAGTAACAGAAAATTAACCGTATTTAGACGTGTCTCGGTGTTCCACAGCAGAACACACATATCGCTATTTCTGAAGAATTTAAATAAATGTTAACTGGTGATACAATTTCAGTTTTGACTGGAATTTCAAATTGCAGTATTAACTCCCTACACGATAATGTTTATTCAAAATATTTCGAAGCTGATTCGATTTTTATTCTGGAATGGAAATACCCCTCCAGGCATTGGTTTAAACGAAGTTGTTAATTTAAATCAATATTTGTTATGTATAAAATATCTTACTACCAACAAGATTGCAGAAATGTACAGTTTAGCCTAATGTTATTAAAGAAATTCCTATTTCCTCTTCGAGATATTTAAAAGTAGAAGACATGAGTATGTTACGGAAGACTACTGCTGTAAATCTACTTGACTTCGTCAGTGGGTGGTCAGCTGACTAGTCTTGTGATTGGGGTCCTGGGCTGGTGAGTACGGAAAGTAGTTTTTTCCGGTTTAATTTTGATTTTTGCTGTGATTTTTAACCAATGGCTTACGGATTTCATCTTAATTAATTTCAAGACTCGTAATACATATTTGATACAAATATTTTTCAAAATGTATTGAGGAATTAGAATATCAGTTGTGCGTATTTCACGTTGATGTACCAGTCCAATATAAGATTTTCATTAATACTAATGTAACGCTCAAAATTATATTTTGATACTATTTCTCAATCTTAAATTCGCTAGAAAATCATTGTCTATATTTTTGTCGTATGCGATCTCCAGTAGTTGACAGACAGCAGAGGAGGTTACGCCTACTTTTCGGTTTCAGTGGGCTATTTAATTTGGACCAACATGTATTGTAACTGTGCAATACTTTCCACGAGCGCTGTATTATTACAGTGTTTTATTCAACGGGATTTTCAGCTTCAGACCAAAATCAATTGATGTTTGATTATATGTGACCTACATTTTGTTACTGAGCCCATTATAGATTTATATCTTAAGGGAGATTTCATAAGAATTCGACTGTTATTTTCCTGTAGACGCATAATATACTGATCCGACGAATTTGATCGAACATTAGTGGAGAAGGATCATTCGTCAAGTTAAAAATTTTAGAATTTTAGTTGAACCAGGCTTTTATTTGGGTTTGTAATATATGAAGTATTATCTAATAGCAAAAAAGACACACTCTTCACCAACGTTAATTTCATCTCTCACAGGATTTAAAACTGCTGTCAAAGTCACTAGTCATTGATATTTCCAATTTAGTCATATTTCCACGCCTGTTTTACATTATATCCTCAGTAATCAGATTTACATTTCAAGCCTCTATTGTTTCCTCTTTTTACCAAGTTAACTGTTCTTGGGTACCCTAATATGTATCTTACTTGTGTATTTTCTCTGAGGCAATACTAAAGGACTCATAGCATCCACCTGCTATACCCATGATGTCATAGGTGACGACATACCAAATGGGTAGGGGGGGGGGAGAGAGAAATTGCAGAAAATAAACACTAAACAGAACTCATTAAATAAAACTTGTACTTGCACACGAAGAAACTTTCCTTTGCCACAGTGTTGTACCAAGGAGTTGCCATTATGAATGCTCGAAGCTTCAAGTAATTAGTATTTTTTTAAAACTAAAACGTGGGGCTCAGATTCATGGATGGGTGAATGTAAATTGATCTGTTTGGATCGTAAAAAGCAATGACATATTCATAACAAAAGAAAAGTGATCAATGTTTAGAGTCATACAACACAACATTCTGCCGTCTAGTGTCAAAGCTGATGGGGTTGGTATTTGATGCTTCAGTTGACCCTACTCTCATATTAAAACATTACCTAATTTTTTATCTACTGTCAACAGAACCTACACAGTTTAACTTGGAACTACATTAAATGCTCCACTGGCATAATTTTATGCAAAGATTACACCCATCTGCTTTAATCTGACTGCAAATAATCAATGTTTCAATTGATTAGTGTTTTTTAATTACATCACAGGGCTCTTTAAAATTTCACTGGTCATTTGGAAAAAGTGTTGGGTATCGCAGTTACGGCCTACAATCGGTACATTTCAATCTCACAAGCATTGCGGTACCATCATTGCTTGTTCACTCTTTGGTTCCAGCCCAACCTAACTCTTTAAAATTGACATACATATAAAAAAACATTGTCAGTTACAATAGCCTTTTACAGTCTAGCTTGTCAAAAGTCCTTTGCTTACTACACAACACACTCTTGTTTGTACCATTTTAATCTATACATGAAGATTTCATCTCCCACACCAAAGAAATAATTATTCCAGGCATTGAAGCCTGTCTGTAGTTTTTCCTTAGTGATATAGTGTGATTTGATTTTTTGTATTGCAATGCTAGTTTAAACAATTTTCTTTGTTTAGGCCTAACCACCAAAAGTACTATTTCTAAACAATATATTTATTTCACTGTTTTCCCACAGATAAAATCATTCCAAATGACGAGCACATTGATAAAGACGTCCGATGAGGACCGGGAGTCCAAATTTGGCTTTGTTTTTGCCGTATCTGGACCTGGTGAGTAATTTCATAATTTGCCAATAGTGGGCATATTGTATAGTTTTGGAAAAAGTTTCTGTATTTTTAAAGGTACTGCAAAATATATTGTAAATTTAAAAAAAAAATTATTGATGTTTTGGTTCATTTTGCACTTTGATATGTATTTTTTTTTTTTTTTCGGTGGTAAAATTTTTGCCGCCCTGTGCAGCTGCACATGTTGCACTTGCGTAAATAAGGCCCTGAATGTATACATTCAGTGTTTTTCTTTTCCTCCTCCCTTACCTGGAAATATCGTTGTGTGTTGCTTTAAATGGATGTTTCCTCCTTGCTGTTCACTTGGACACCTGACATAGTTTACTATTAATTTGTGTTTTTAATTATGTACGTTACAGTGGTGACAGCTGAACGAATGGCCGGTTCTGCTATGTACGAACTGGTGCGTGTCGGTTATTATGAACTGGTCGGAGAGATCATCCGGTTGGAGGGTGACATGGCAACAATCCAAGTGAGTAGAACTTTAATACACAGTGAGTAAAATTACTCTATTTGCACCTAAAGAATACTTTAGACAAATAACACACATCTTTAGGTTAAAATGCAGTTTTGATGACGTCAGTTTGTCTGACGAGTAGATGATGGTGGCAGCTGATGATGGGACATGAAGACAGCCAACAAGGAGTTGCGTTCAGACAGCAATAAAAATGTCTTTGGGTCTTACACTTGGTAAACAGTTTGGTGCTGTGGAAGTAAATGGTTTTTTTAGTAATAACTTTGCAAAATTTGATAACAAAAGCCCTACCGTAGTGATTTTGATGATTTGCGGTGTAAATGTTATTGCTGTTAATTTCACTTACAGAAATTAAAACAGTGTTGTTTGTTACCTGCCTAACATTATTGAAAAGTCATGACATTTGTAGAAGTTAGCTTAATGTTTTTGATGAGCTATAGTGTAATTTAGAAAAAGTTTCTTTAGATGTGTGTCTCAAATAAGGGTGACGCAGACATCCATGGACTACAGTTTTGTCTGAGAACAAAGGGCTGGAGATCTTCAAAAAGTACATCTAGAAGCAGTCGTGCAGCTTTGACTGTTCCAGTCTTTTAAAAGATAAGCAGTAAATCTTGATGCTGAATGGAATGCATTAAATTTTCATGAATTAGAAAAACTGTTGAACCATGTAGTGACTTAAACAAATATTTGTAATTACTGCTACCAGTCAGGTTTTTTTTTTTTTTTTTTTTTTTTTTTTTTTTTTTTTTTTTTTTTTTTTTTTTTTTTTCTTCATAATCTAACATAAAGCTACACATTTAGAGCATGTTTTGATCATGCTCAGCCGTCGATTACATACAGAAATCATTACAATACTTCATATATTCTAATCTATAGTCAGTGTGTTGTTTGTTGAAGGTAGTAGTTGTGGGGAGGGGAGGGCAGTGGATGCCATAAACTGAAGTGCAGAGATGTCTTCTGCTGGTCCTGATGTCTCATGTCAGCATGATTTTCGTGGTCCCCAATATTGTCTGTGTCAGTGATATGTTGATGAAGGTGCTACTGCATAGTGTTTCACTTGTACACTGTTGGTTTTCACTGTTTGTTGCAGCACGCGCGCGCACACACACACACACACACACACACACACACACACACACACACACACACACTGTTCAGATGTGTAAACAGTTGTTCTTAATTTACTTTTCCCATTCATGATCTGGTAGCAGTCAGTATTCCCAACAAAATTCTACATTGAACAGGACATAACTTCAGAATTAATTCATGTCATGTGACAAAACAGAAGAGGAAACACATTCTTATTGACTGACTGGGGGTTCAAATCCCCCCTCAGGCATGGATGTTTGTGCTGTCTTTAGTATAAGGTAGTTCATAAGGTAGTTTGTAAGTTTAGGGACTGATGACCCCTTAGTTAAGTCCCATAAGCTTCACAAACATTTTGCCAACTGTTGTCGTTGAATATACGCAGTGTTAGGCATGTTTTGCAAACTCAGATAACTAGGCCTACTGACGCCAGAACTTCTGCGGTAATAAAAATAGAAAAAAAAATATGAAGAAATACAGAAGATGAATATACTTTTTTCAGAGTTTGTCACTGAATCAACACAACACAGCTGAATTAATGCAACAAAGAAAAGAGATTAACTGTGCGGTCTCCGTATGAGTGATTGTGGGAATGTATTGGTATCTTATTTATGATCTGTGGTTGAAATTTTGTGTGAAGACTTGTGTGAATGTGACTTTTTTTTTGTGCCTATCTGCAGCTCAACATTTGTCTTTATGGGGAGTTGCTACCTACCCTCATAGTGTTGACATTCCAACCTGGACTTTCATTTTTAAATATTTCACTGTGTTTGTTGTCCACATACAGTACAGTATAAAAGGAGGGGAATAGTCAAAATTTTGGTATGTTAAGTCAGTATTTACAGTACGTAACTCTCCAGCTGCAGCAATACAATGTTCTGTTTAGCACTTAGTAGACACTTTATCAGGGTCTGTGATTACTGCATTGGACATAATTTCTAGACCACAGCCTAAACTCTCACTCACCATCAAATTTTTGGCTAATCCTTGCTGTGGGTTATCCATGACACTGCTCTTGTTCATGGTGCAAATGTTGACAGTGCCTCTGCTAGAATGAGTCATTTTGTAGTTGGAAAATACGAAATTCAAAAAACTGGCTGTGGTGACAGGCTGTTCCATAGCATAGCCCAAAATCGAGGGTAGGTTGGGAGGCAACCTTTTGGTTGTAAATTGATGAAGCCAATAAAGTGAAAGCATAAAAAACGTGGTTGTGGTAAAGTATGTTATATTAAAATCTAATAACTGATACTGAAGTCACAACCAACTACACAAATTAGCTGTTCCATAATCTAACTTCAGACATTCCTCACGGCATGTGTTATTGGCACACACTTATGGATAAGTGTGTGACACCCATTTGTAAAATTTTGCCATAATCTTGGCTTAATAAGCGTAGTTATACCACAAATTGCACCAGATGTCTCACTATTTCATTTGGTATATGCCCCCAGGGGGTCCACAGTTCTTTTGTGGGTACGTGTGTGGCGCGCACGGGGCCCCGAGCCGGAGCAGCCTTTCTTCTGCCCCAGGCTGCTTCACTTTCCCTCCCGGTTTATGCCTTCGCCCGGAGACGGGCATATTTCGTGAGCTACGGTGGTTCTTGTTGTGGTTTTTCTTCCTTCGTTCCTTCCTTTCTTACCCTTTGTTTTGTCTTTCTCTCCTTGTACTCTCCTAGCCTTCTTCTCCTCATTAGTCTCCGCTTCGGCGTTTGAGACACTTCTTCCTTCTTTCTCTTAATTTCCAATCCTCTTCTTCTTTCCTCCCTGTGCGTGTCTGAAGGCCGACCCACGCATTATCGTGCGTAGCAGGTGACGGGGTAACGCGTAATTCCCCGCCCCGGGTAGACAAGTAGGGCACGTACGTACCCCCTGGTAAAGGCCAGGCCCAGGGAGGGGTGATTACCCGAGCTGGTACCTTCCGAACGTGCCGATGGGTCCCTCCGTCAGTTCTCGGGAGGTGTGACCTGAGGTGTGAACAATCACCTAAGGCGGGTAAGCCCTCGGAGAGGGCCCCCACTAGGAAGGAGCGCGCCATCGGAGACGCCGGTAATCACGGGGGACACTTCCGCGATGACTTCCTTATCTTCTTTCGTGACGTTGACCCAGAAACGTAAGTTAGACTCGCCTCAACCTAAAAAGACTCTGCCTAATGTACCTAAATTTCTGGTTGTCTCTCGCACCGACGGAAAGGATTTCAATTCTGTCAATCCTTTCGTTATACAGAAAGGTGTAGATGCAATTGCTGGCCCTGTTAAAACCTGTTCACGTCAGCACAATGGCACATTGTTGCTGGAAGTGGAAAGTGCCTTCCAAGCCCAAAAACTGCTACGTACTACGTTGTTGCACACGTTTCAGGTAGAAGTGCACCGCACACTCAACTCGTCACGGGGGGTAGTTTTAACGAGATCCCTTGACGGGTTGTCTGATGAAGACATCCAATCGTATATGTCCGATCAGGGTGTGACAGCCGTCCACAGGGTGATGAAAAAGGTCGATAACCAATTGACACCGACTCGTACTGTGTTTTTGACGTTCGACAGAGTTGACCTCCCGTCGAAGGTCAAAGCAGGGTATGAAGTCATCTCTGTCCGCCCTTATGTGCCTAACCCAACGCGCTGTTTTCAATGCCACAGGTACAACCATACCCGTGAACATTGCCCAAATGCAGCAAAGTGTGTCACTTGTGGTAGGGACACCCATGAGGGGGATTGCCTACCTCCGTCCCCTCACTGCCTTAACTGCAACGGTGACCATGCGGCTTCCTCTCGCGACTGCCCTGTATACAAGGATGAGAAAGTAATCCAGCAAATTCGGGTTACGGATAAGGTATCAACATCTGCCGCTCGTAAGTTGTTGGCGAGTCGAAAGCCCACTGTCCTCCCAGCGGGTACATACAGTAAGGTACTCACCTCAACTCGACCTACCAAGGATTCCAGTACCCAGACATGTGACTTCACTTTCGCTGACACAGTTGTGCGATCCGCCAGCCCGAAGATTGCCCGTTCCACGTCCCCACTTCCTCCTGCTGCTTCTAGGGTACAGTCTTCGTCAAACTCTAGTAAACCGCGAGCACCTAAACAAGATGCCCAGACCTTGAAAAAGGAACCCGTCCATGAGGATTTTCTGCGTTCTCAGGCTTCCCAACCGTCAACTGCCTCTTCCCGCCGTCACTCTTCCAGAAGAGCTGACAAGAAAAAGAGTTCCTCTCCTTCCCCGCTGAGGCGTGACCCATCCGTCACGCCGTCTAACAGTTGCCGGCCTCGGCCGTCTTCTGTTTCACCGGGTCGCTCCGTCTGCCGGGCACCCGGCCCTCTACCGGCGGCGGAAACTGCCCCTCCTGATCAACTCAGGGAGGTGGCAGGCGCGTTGGTCGAACCTATGGACCACGACCCTTTGCCCCTGGACAGCGATAGCAGCGACAGCCTGTCCTCAGCTGCCGTCGAGGTGACCCCGCTTGCTAGTTGGTTTTTATCCTTATTTCTTCTCTCATTTTTATCATGGCGCTCCTTCAATGGAATATTCGCGGCATTCGTTCCAATCGGGAGGAGTTAAAACTACTTCTTCAGTTGCACTGCCCGCTTCTAGTCTGCCTCCAAGAAACTAAGTTGCGTCCAAGTGATCGTGCAGACTTTCCACACTCCACCTCTGTGCGGTTCGACCTGCCACCTGTGGAAGGTGTCCCAGCCCATGGAGGGGTTCTGATGCTCCTTCGAGACGATGTCTATTTCCATCCCATTTCATTGCATACTCACCTACAGGCAGTTGCCGTACGCATCACCCTATCCACATTTACCTTTTCCCTCTGTAATATTTATTCGCCATCATCTGCCCTTACTAGGGCAGATGTGCTACACCTTGTTGATCAGCTCCCTTCACCCTTCGTGTTGATAGGCGACTTTAATGCCCACCACCCCTTATGGGGCTCTCCGGCACCTTGTCCGAGAGGCTCCCTTTTGGTTGACCTTCTCCAACACCTCGATCTTGTCTGCATCAACACCGGTGCACCGACCTTCCTTTCAGACACAACACACACTTATTCCCATATAGACCTCGCAATATGCACTCCTCAGCTTGCCGGTCGGTTTTAGTGGTATGCACTTTCTAACATGTACTCGAGTGACCATTTCCCCTGTATCATCCACATTCTGCATCATTCCCCATCTCCTCGTCCCACCAGTTGGAACATTTCTAAAGCCGACTGGGGGCTTTATTCTACCATGGCTGTTTTTCACGACCGGGATTTTCCCACCTGTGACAGTCAGGTCGACTACCTCACAGAGGTTATTCTCACAGCTGCCGAACGTTCCATACCTCGTACTTCCTCTTCTCCACGTCGTGTCCAGGTCCCTTGGTGGACTGCAGCCTGCCGCGAAGCGCTTAGAGCCCGGCGCCGTGCTTTACGCACTTTCCGCCGCCACCCAACTTTGGAGAATTGCATACATTATAAACGTATGAGAGCGCAATGTCGTCGTATCATGAACGACAGCAAGAAAGCTTGCTGGACTGCTTTTACTAGTTCTTTTAACTGTTTTACTCCCTCCACGTTTGTTTGGCGTGCCCTACGCCGTCTATCCGGCATCAAGGTCCACTCCCCGATTCCTGGCCTGACCGTGGAGAACGCAGTCCTCGTGGACCCCTCTGACGTTTCCAACGCATTCGGCCGTTTCTTTGCGGAGGTTTCGAGCTCTGCCCATTACCACCCTGCATTTCTCCCTCGCAAACAGGTAGAGGAGGCCCGGCCGCCTTCTTTTCACTCTTCTAATCGTGAAAATTATAACGTCGCCTTCACCATGCAGGAGCTAGATCGTGCTCTCGCCCTGTCCCGATCTTCTGCTCCCGGGCCCGATTCCATTCACATTGAAATGCTGAAGAACCTCTCTCCTGCGGGCAAGTGCTTTCTTCTCAGTACCTACAATCGCATATGGACTGAAGGTCATGTTCCCACAAGTTGGCGTGAAGCCACTGTTGTCCCCATCCCCAAACCAGGGAAGGACAAACATCTTCCTTCCAGCTATCGTCCTATTTCTCTGACGAGCTGTGTCTGTAAGGTGATGGAACGCATGCTTAACGCTCGGTTGGTCTGGCTCCTCGAATCTCGCCGCCTCCTGACTAATATCCAATGCGGTTTTCGTCGACACCCCTCTGCTGCCGATCACCTCGTTACGTTGTCGACCTTCATTATGAATAACTTCCTAAGGAAGCGTCAAACAGTAGCAGTGTTCTTCGACTTGGAGAAGGCATACGATACCTGTTGGAGAGCGGGCATTCTCCGCACATTGCACAGATGGGGCCTTCGGGGCCGCCTTCCTCTTTTCATTCAAGAGTTTTTGGCGGATCGCAAGTTCCGGGTACGGGTGGGTTCTGTTTTGTCAGATACCTATTGCCAGGAGAATGGGGTACCACGGGGCTCCGTCTTGAGTGTGGCGCTCTTTGCCATTGCAATCAATCCAATCGTGGATTGCCTTTCAGCCGACGTCTCCAGATCTCTTTTTGTTGACGATTTCGCAATTTATTGTAGCACCCAGCGGACGTGCCTCTTGGAGCGTTCTCTTCAACGCTGTCTTGACCGTCTATATTCCTGGAGCATCGCAAATGGCTTCCGATTCTCCACTGAGAAAACTGTGTGTATAAACTTCTGGAGATACAAGGAATTTCTTCCACCCTCTCTACATCTCGGCCCTGTTGCTCTCCCTTTCGTGGAGACTACAAAATTCTTGGGACTCATGTTGGATCGTAAACTTTGCTGGTCCACGCACGTGTCCTACCTGGCTGTCCGTTGTGCCCGATCCCTTAATGTTCTTCGTGTCCTCAGTGGCACGTCATGGGGAGCGGACTGTACCGTCCTGCTTCACCTTTACCAGGCTATTGTTCAGTCGAAGCTCGACTACGGAAGCCTTGTATACTCTTCTGCATGGCCGTCGATTCTCCGCCGTCTCAACTCTATCCACCATCGGGGATTACGTCTGGCGACCGGTGCATTTTATACCAGCCCTGTTGAAAGTCTGTATGCCGAGGCTGCTGTATTACCCTTGACCACTCAGCGTGACATACTTTTGTCTCGGTACGCATGCCGCCTGCAGTCGATGCCCAACCATCCATCTTACAGATTATTTTTTGACGACTCACTCGATCGCCAATATCAGTTGTCTGCGATTGCCTTGCTTCCCCCTGGAGTTCGGTTTCGCCGCCTACTACAGTGGCTCGATTTTACCCTTCCTTCCACCTTTCGGTTGAGCGAAAGCCCATTGCCACCGTGGCATCAGGCCCCGGTTCACACTTACCTCGAACTTAGTTCGCTCCCCAAGGAGAGCACTCCGGATTTGGTATACCGCTCGAGGCTTGTCGAACTCCGTTCGCGGTTCGATAACGCCATATTTATTTACACTGATGGTTCCAAGAGCACTGCCGGTGTCGGATCTGCCTTCGTCGTCGAGGACAACCGTTTCCAATACAAGCTCCCTGACCGGTGCTCTAACTTCACGGCAGAGCTTTTTGCCCTCCACCAGGCCGTTTTGTACACCTGCCGCCACCGCCAACCTTTCTATGCCATCTGTTCGGACTCCCTTAGTGCCCTGTAGAGTCTTAAGGACCCTTTGTCGCACCATCCTCTCGTGTATCGGATCCAACCCTCCCTCCAGTTGCTAGCAGATGACAGCTGTCACGTTTCTTTCCTGTGGGTCCCTGGCCACGTAGGTGTGCCCGGGAATGAGACGGCCGACATAACAGCCAAGGCCGCAGCTCTTTTACCTCGCGTGGCTACCTTTTGCGTCCCATCTGACGATGTTCAACGGGCTCTCCGCCGGAGTATTGTGTCGCAATGGCACAGTGCGTGGTTTTCAATGTCCAACAACAAATTGCGAACTGTAGAACCGATCCCGACTGCTTGGAGGACCTCCTCACGCCCCTCTCGGCGGGAGGAGGTCATCCTGGCCCGGTTGCGGATCGGTCACTGCCGTTTCAGCCACCGTCACTTGCTGTCTGCCGACCCTGCACCGCTGTGCTCCTGCGGTGAATTGCTGACCGTGCGACATGTTTTACTGTCTTGCGTACTTTTTAATCATCTCCGTGTAGCCGTTCACTTTCCGTCTACTCTGGAGGAAATTTTAGCTGATGACACACGAGCAGCTGCTAGAGTTTTGCGTTTTATCAACTTGGCCAACTTATCTAAGGATATTTAACCCTTTTAATTGTCTTTTATCTTTCGTTTTTAGCCTCTTCTTGATGTTCTGACAGTCACGTTTTTTTTAATATTTGAGATAGCGAATCTATGTTTTTGACTGGGCGCTAATGACCATAGAAGTTGTGCGCCCTAAAACCACAAAAAAAAAAAAAAAAATCATTTGGTATATGACTAACATGATCCTGTGAAACAGCTAATGGCAAGAATGAAACTTTCACTCTGCAGCAGTGTGTGCGCCGATATGAAACATCCTGGCAGATTAAAATCGTGTGTCGGAACCGGTACTCGAACCTGGGACCTTTTCCTGTGAAAGGCAAAGGTCCCAGGTTCGAGTCCGGGTTCTGGCACACAATTTTAATCTGCCAGTAAGTTGCTAATGGCAATGTTGTGATGCAGTTGTCAACGTTATTCTTCCAGTTATCACTTAACAGCTGTAAATTCTGACAGTAGAAAGACTGTAGCAGTTTCCAGCAAGTTGTGCAGTAGCAGTGTTGGCATTGAGCCTATGTACTCTACAGTCAGCCTTTAAATTCAATATCTCAAACCTCTGGGAAGTTGCGATCGCAGTCTGGGGCATACCGTACTCATGTGTCGTGGCGTGTCAATGTTGGCAGCTGCTGTGTGGTATGCAGCAAAAAAGAAGTGAGACAGCCATGTCCTGCCAAAAAATGATTTTTTTTTACTATACTTTCCGTTTGGTTATAAAATGAAATTGTACACAGATACAGAAGAAATTTTTATTGCACAAAATTCTACAACTCTTAAACTACTTTTCCACATAACTGTTGAAATTTTGTAGGCACTTGTCATAGCGTGCCACAAGTTTTTGCATACATCCTTAACAGAAGGTTGCCGCCTGTGTATTAAACCATATGGTAACAGTAATTTATCATTGTTGAAGTGGTGACCACCAAGGACAGATTTTAGGTGTAAGAAGAGATGAAAGTTGCTAGGAGAGAGGTCCGAGCTGTATGGAGGATGATCAAACAGGTCCCATTGAAATTTCCTTAAGAATTGTTTGGTCACATTCGGTGTGTGAGGTCAGGCATTATCATGGGAAAAAAATCTTTTGACAGTAATCCTCTTCCTACACCTAAAATCTGTCCTTGGTAGACAACACTTCAACGATGATGATCTGAAAGAACATGTTACCACATGGTTGAATATACAGGTGGCAACATTCTATGAAAAAGGCACACAAAACCTTGTGCCATGCTATGACAATTGCCTGCAAAATTTTGGAAGCTATGTAGAAAAGTAGTTTAACAGTTGTAGATTTTTGTACAATCAATATCTTTTCTGTACCTGTACCCATTCATTTTATATAACCAAACGGAACTTACTTTCTGGACGTGCCTCGTATTTTGCAATCCCAAAGGAAAGTGTCTTATCATTAAACACAGAAAGTGGATTTCCCCTTCAAAAAGTGAAAAATGTTTTATTTATTATTATTATTATTATTATTATTATTTACTTGTTTACTTGTACACCCTGAATGAATTCTTCCTTTTGAGCTTCCAAAACTACATGCTCACTTAACAAACATGAAGTAATTGCAGGAAATTGCATAGTCTTAATGAGTAAACTTTACGTGATCTGCTCCAGTTTCTGGCAGGCATCACTAGTTTTGGAGAAACTACTTCTTCACAGGAGGGGGTCTGGCGACATTTCCGTTTAGTCCCTCAGCTTCCCACTGATCAGTCTGTTCACAAACTGTTACCTTCCGACCTAATGTAGACTTTGGGTTTCTCTGCAGATCAGCCTATCACCATAACCCATCTTTAAATAACTAAAATATCAAATAATGTAACTACAATAGACACAAATGACGTTTTATCAGTGTTATGTTATGCACATTTGCTGTCTTCGCCACATTATTATATTACAGGATGAAGACATCATTCCTTACTGATATGTTGAGATGGGATATATTGGAGATGATATCACCAGTCAGCTTTGGACAATGATACCATTCAGAATTGGCGTTCACATAGCCAACTCTTTCTCACCCATCCATTTCACTTGGTACTTCTCAACCCGACATGTCACCTTCCTGGATGTTAATCTGCATCTCTCTGATGGCCCCATCCACACCTCTGTCCACATTAAACCCACCAACTCTCAACAGTACCTTCGTTTTGACAGCTGCCATCCTTTCCACTTCAAAAAATTGCTCCCATTTAGCCTCGCCACCCGTGGAAGGTGTATCTGCAGTGATCAGAACTCCCTTAAGCAGTATGCCAAGAACCTCACAAAGGCCTTCACAGGCAGAAATTACCCACCAGATCTAGTCCATAAACAGATTTCCCGTGCCATATCTTCACACACCAACAGTCCTCCCTGCAACCCTACTAACCAGCCACAAAGAAGTGCCCCCCCCCCCCCCTCATGTCATCCAATACCATCCTGGACTGGAACAACTGAACCATATCCTACGCCAGGGCTTTGATTATCTCTCATCATGCCCTTAAATGAGACTCATCCTACCTAAGATCCTCCCAATCCCCCCTAAAGCAGTGTTCCATCGCCCTCCCAACCACCACAACATCCTAGCTCATCCCTATGCCGCTCCTAATCCCAGCCCCTTACCACAGGGATCCCTGTGGAAGACCCCGATGCAAATCCTGCCCACTCCACCCATCAAGAACTTCCTATTCCGGTCCCTTCACAGGCTTGTCCTACCCCATCAGAGGCTGGGCCACCTGTGAAAGCAGCCACATAATATACCAACTCTGCTGCAATCACTGCTCTGCATTCTACATTGGGATGACAACTAACCAGCTCTCCATCAGGATGAATGGCCACCATCAAACTGTGTCCAAGAGTAATATGGACTATCCTGTAGCACGGCATACAACGAAACTCAACACCTTGGACTTAAACAGCTGCTTCACCACCCAAATCATCTGGATCCTTCCCTCCTCCACCAGCTTTTCTGAACTGCGGAGATGGGAGAAAGGAAAGGATATGGGTTTTAAGGAAGTGGAAAAGGTGTCATTCCAATCACAGGAGTGGAAGGACTTATCTTAGGAGGGGGAAAAAAGAAGTTACACACGCACACGCACGCACGCACGCACGCAATGGGAAGAGAGAATATGTTGAAGGGCAAGTTCCCATCTCCGGAGTTCTGAAAGGTTGGTGTCAGTGAGAAGTATCCAGATAACCCGGACAGTGTAATGCAGCACCAAGATATGCTGTCCGTGCACCAAGGCATGTTTAGCCACAGGGTGATACTCATTACAAACAAACACTGTCTGCCTGTGACCGTTCATCTGAATGGACAGTTTGTTGTTAGTCATTCCCACATAGAACACTTCAGTGCAGGCATGTGAGTTGGTAAATCATGTGGGTGCTATCGCAAGTGGCTCTGCCCTTGATTGTGTACACCTTCCGGGTTACAGGACTGGAGTAAGTGGTGGGGGAAGGGTGCATAGGGCAGGTTTTGGATTGGAATGACTCCTTACCCACAGCCTTAAAATCCTCATCCTTTCCTTTCCCCCCCTCCTTCCCTGCTCTTTCTGAAGAAGCAACCTAAGATTGCGAAAGCTGTGTGTGTGTGTGTGTGTGTGTGTGTGTGTGTGTGTGTGTGTTTGTGTGTGTGTGTGTCTTTCGTTTGTGCCTCTCGGCAGCTCAGCGCTCGTCTGTACGGTGAGTTGTTCCCTAAATACATATTATTATTAACATAGCCAATAAAATTGTGTGTTTCAGGACTATGTGAAATGAGTGAGCTTCGTGACATGCTTGCGTTGTGCTGCTTGCTGAGCTGTGTGTTTTAAATTAAAGATACTGATCAATATTTTGAATGTGTGTGTCTCTGTGGGAATTAAACTACTTGTTCGTTGTTACTGATGATCCGGGGCAGTTACCTGTGTTGGTTTTTAAAATTAAAAACATTGTATGTGGTGACGACATATGCCTAGTGGTGTAAAGCAGCTCACCCATGTGAAAATGGCATCAGTTTTGATATTAGTTTTGAGATTTGAGCAATGGTGTTGTATCTTACGAACTTTTCATTACTGTCACTATACAAACTGATTCATTTATGTTCACACATCCACCTACCAGCCCCATGTTTTAATTAACAAATATTGATCACTTTAAACACACCTGTTGCAGTGGAAATTAGTGTTGCAAAAATTTAATATGTCATTTATGGCACCATTACAATGCCGCTTTCTTTAGAAAGCGTAAAATGATTTTTCATTTCTTATTGGCTGCCTGCAAGCCACTCCTGATTGGCTGCCTTCACATGTCTTGGTCAAAGGGATGGGTGGTTTCCCAATCCACACCAATCCCTTGAGTTGAGCTGCTGCTTTAGTGCACCTTCGTTTTTACTGAACTGCGGGCATTTGGGTCCCATCCCTACAGCTTAGATATTTGAGTTGTGGTTTCCCCCTCCTCTTCATATGAGATACAAGCATAGAGTGTTATATTAAATGCTTGAATGATCTTTTTGTGCTGTACTTAGTGTGGTACAATAGTATAGTCTTGTTTTTCATTTGATCTGACTGTATATGTTGTCGCTGTAATAATCTTGTTAAACATCAGCAGTATTTTTATCAGGCAGTTGTGTTAAAAAGTAGGTGGGTGTTTTATAAATCAGCTATTCAGGATTGTTCCAATTTCCTTTGTTAAATTTATTACATTCTTTATTTCTTTGCAAGTTTCAATTTGTGCTTTCAGCTATGAAATGAATTTAAATTTTTGAAGTAATCTGTGAAATTATACACAGGTCTCATTTGCATTGGCAATATTAAAATGTCTAAACAACGGCAAAGATTTTTATGATGGTGGATTGAAAGTTGACACAGTAGTCTGTCAAGTCTTATCTTATCAGCACATAAATTAAGATAAGGCTTGAAAGAGATTTTCTGGCACAGCACTAGATATTTTAATCCTCTTTCCAACTACACAGTTGAAGATGTCAGCTTACAATCTTATGTACCAGTCTTGTCTTGTTACTGTAATACACTTGCACATTAGCCAACACATGTGATAATTTGGTCACCATGGTGTAACACTATGCATGGACCTGTTGGAAAGTAAAAAAAATATAGTAAACATGGAAACACAAATTTTACATGCCTTTGTGCAGGTACCTTTCTTCTGACTGCTAGAGTTCTTTTTATGCTAAATGTTCAATCATGTAGGGCCTGCATATTTTTTGCACATGAATCCTGTTAATAAATAAAACTATTATCACTGTGCCTTTACCCCTGCAGTCCACCCTGGTACAATAAGATTGTAGTACTTTTGAGATCCAAGTGCTGTTGTGTATTTCTATGTCAACTCTATAATGATGTGATACACACTCATGTACTTACCAGGAAGCCAACGATATCAAAGCAAAATTACATGGGGTGTTTTAATCCCCGTGGATACTTCATGGACTGTGTATCTCTCTCATATATGTGTTGTAATATAGTAAGGGCAGTTTACAACTCATCACAAAGACATGGCGACGAGCTGCTACAGGCACATATGAAAGATACACACATAAAACACTTTCAGCTATTGGCCATGGCCTTCTTCAGAAAATAGAACACTCATGCAATCTCACAGGCACACAACAGTCATACAACCATCACCCCTGGCTACCGCACTTCATATGTTTTGTAGTTATCCTTTGTTGATATTAATCTTGAATTCTTAATGTTACTACATTCCTGAACTTAATATCTTGAAAGAAAAAAAATATATTTTCAAGAATTGAGAAAAATGGAGGGATGGCTTTTTGCCATTGTCTGATATTACATTAATCTGCATTTAGTTGTCTGCATGGCTTTTCAGGATGGTGGTGTAATAAAGGTTTATAAGTGGTTCAGATGACTGTATGGCTCAGTTCTCATTTACACACTACTTCATAGTAGAGGTTTCTCTCTCACATAAGGCTTTATTATATAGAATAATGACTGGCTGTGGTTTCCAACAATCTCTATGAACGTCTTTCATTTAAAGTGTGGTACTATTTTTGGATAAGGTCCAAAAATAAATTTGGATGTTTGTTCACAAATTGTCATAGGAAAACACATGAAATTTGCTACACATATAATAATAGTAATAATGTTGTTGATGATGATGATGATGATGATGATGATGATTGGATCCTCCATGGGCGTGCCTCCCCAGGTGGCGGATAGGGGGTAGCCTCTCGGATATGGGTGGTACCGAGGAAATGAAATAATCAGGGTGTATCAAATAATGAAAAGATTCTCACTGTTTGCTTAACATGTTGAACCCAAAATCCAGACACATCTGAGTAAGATTCACCAGTACTCTGGTCAGCGTCTGTTAGCTCAGTGAGCTCGGCTGTATGATGATCCAAAGGCCTCGACAACCTCTGGTCCTATTTGGCCCTGGCATCAATCAGGCGACACGAATAAACACAAGCAAATATAAACTGTATTAGCAAATTCAACTTTACCCTAGGTGGTACACAATCCCCCTATCAGTTGATGACAACTGGACATTGATTCTAGGGAGTCCAGGCAAGCAAGACAAAGAATATTGGAGGTCTCTGGTAAATTTCCCTACAAGCATAAAACATTCATTGGAACCCTAAACATCAGTACACTGATCCAAACAAGAAACTACAGATCTCTCAAAAATAAATAAATAAATCTCATCCTCGCTGTTCAGGAAACACAACTGAGCGACAATGAAACCATTGATTATGGAACCTATCAGATCTTAAAGAGAAAAACACAACAAAAGCTAGTGAAAGGCTCGCCAATCCTTGGTATGGCACATTTCGTACACAAATCTATCAACAACTCTGTCAAAGAAGTGACACCCATCAGCAATCGACTTATGACAATGCACATTCAGAGCGCCAATAAAAAATATATGCCTGTCAATGCCCATGCCCCCACCAACATTGACAACAAGAAAACACCCGAAAAGTCAAACAATTTTGGAACAAACTTGAAAAAACTATCAGCCAAATCCATCACGACGACGTGAAAATCCTGGTGGGAGACTTAAGCGCTCAACTTGCTAAGGAAAAATCGTGTAGAAAAGTAATTGGCCAAAATTCTGCACACCAAAATACAAACACTAACAGTACACATCTGGTTGACAACTGTCGGAAATTGGACCTCAAATTGAAGTCTACCCACTTTAGAAAAACGCCACATAAAATGAAAACTTGGTGATCCCCGATCCAGGACCTGGGTGAATACCAGATCAATCACATTGCCATCTCATACACTCACTACAGAATCATCCATGACATTCAAGTCTGACAATGTGCAAACATTGACTCAAACCATTACCACGCAGGTTGAAGTGAAATTTTCTTCGAAGAGAGTTCACCACAAAAAAACTCTGCATCCAGAAAGAAGTCAAGATCAGAGAAGACTGGGAAAAAGAACCAGTGAACAACTGGACCAACTTCTGCAACAAAATTGTCAGAAAATCCAAAGAAAGGTAAAACGCCCATGGTGGGATTCCAACTGTGGTCAAGCCATCAACAACACTACACATACATCACTGTCCGAACATTTTGGCAGAGAGGTCTCTCCCGTCTTTCCCCACTCACCTGACGGGCCATATTCAAAATAGTTATCTCTATACATTACCTTACTTACTGTAAACTTCTGGACAAAAACTTCAACATATTGAATTTCCATGACAAAGTAACACTTAGTATTAAAGAAGTGCAAAACCGTAGCATTTCTAGATACAGTTTTGTCGTGTGTGGCACAATTAATTTCATTCACAAATTGTGTCGAACTTGAAGTTTCTGCAGATAGTAGTGTTATTACAATATATCTTACATACTGCACTGAACGTATTTGCCCTACAGGTATACGAAGACACCTCAGGTGTGACAGTAGGCGATCCCGTGCTGCGCACAGGCAAGCCGCTGTCCGTGGAACTGGGACCCGGAATCATGGGCAGCATCTTCGACGGTATCCAGCGACCGCTGAAGGATATCAATGAACTGTCAAATAGTATCTACATCCCGAAAGGTGTCAATGTGCCTGCCCTGAGTCGCACTGCACAGTGGGACTTCAGTCCCGTCAGTGTCAAGGTGAGCTGTGTTTGTAGGCAGGATTGTCAGAGGCTCAGATATGTTGCTAACCATATATGAAAATATAAAAAGATATAGTGGAAATAAAATAAATATGCATGTTGAAGGATTTCCTTTGTTACATTTAATGAGTTTAAATCCCGGTTTTCAGGTTGGAAGCCACATTACTGGTGGTGACCTGTACGGTTTGGTCCACGAAAATACTCTGGTGAAACACAAGTTGCTGCTGCCGCCCCGTGCCAAGGGAACTGTCACGTACATTGCAGAACCTGGAAACTACACAGTTGATGTGCGTATTGTACTAATTCTGATATTAAGTAATATTTAGTGTAATAATATTGACATATAATATAATCTAATATATAAAGCAGTGTGTCCGTATGTTTGTACATGTTGCATACAATCAACAGTTTTGTTCCAATCTTTTTGAAATCTTGTACATGCACATTTCAATCCATGAGGACGATCACTGTAAGTGTAAGAATCACGTACGATATATAGTTCACGAGATACAATGTCGTAAACAATGAGATGCGCGAAAAACTGCTGCATTTTGCGACAATGCTGCTCATTTTCTCCTAAACCATTGGACAGATTTCTACCACATTTGGTACACACATTCCTTACCATGAGGTAACAATTGCTGCGGGGTTAAGAAGCACATACAACAATGGTTCAAAAGATAAGACATCATAAACAATAGGAATTGCAAAAAAAACTGCCATATAATGCGGCAAGATTTTGTAAATACGCTATATGAGGAGGAGAGTACTTAGCGACTTGCAACAAACTTTAAACATAATTTCAAACATTAATGAAACTTTTTCTCACTGAAACTCATAGCAAAATGATGAAAGGAAAAAAATTTCTCGCTTACTACTTTTCCGCTGTTTATGGAGTAAAATTACAGCATTCTGTATGACGTTACAATTTATAATTTGTACACTACAAATTGAAGCTGCAGGAAATTTTATAGGCATTACACGCACTTATAGTTGAATGTACCTACTAAATTATATCACAGCACGACACGTAGTTCATGAGATGTGAGCACGTAAACAGTAACGTTTCACTGTTCATGGACTAAAACTACGGCATTTGGTGTGACGTTACAATTTATAATTTCTACACTACAACTTGTAGCCGTAGGAAATTTTACAGACAGTATACACGCATATAGTTGAGTGTACTTTCTAAATTGTATCACAGTCCGACACACAGTTCATGAGATATGAGCGCATAAACTGTAACGTTCATGGAAAACCGCCCCATTACGCACCAAGTTTTAATCTATTACTTCTTTACCACTAATTGTATTCCCAAGAGATTTTATAGACATACAGCCCTTATACATATTAATATATACCTGAAAAATGACAGGAATAAATAAATAAATACCCGTGCAATGCCGAGTTTTCAGCTAGTTGATATAGTAGTGAGTTAAAACACATACCATATAATGCTAACACCACAAGAAAAATTGTGTGTGTGTGTGTGTGTGTGTGTGAGAGAGAGAGAGAGAGAGAGAGAGAGAGAGAGAGAGAGAGAGAGAGAGAGAGAGTGTTGTTGTTATACTTCTAACAATGTTACACGGGTTTGTTTCAGGATGTTGTCCTGGAGACAGAATTTGACGGCGAGCGATCAAAGTTCACCATGCTGCAAGTGTGGCCTGTACGTCAGCCCAGGCCTGTTACAGAAAAGTTGCCAGCTAACTACCCCCTCCTTACTGGCCAGCGTGTGCTCGACTCCCTATTCCCGTGAGTTGGTGCTTTTCTACAGTCGGTTATAGCCTACAATTGCACCTGTTTAAATGTTTAGTGTTTGTTGCCCAGCCACTGAATGAACACGGTTTGAGAACTGAAGGAAATTGTACCACCTGGTAATGCAAATAACCTTGTTATGTAATCTCTTTTCAGTGATTTCAAATTAATGAAGGGATTGAATCTTGATTCTAATAATTGGCTTTTCAGTTTGGTAAAGAAACGGTGTTAAGATTCCACTCATCAGTTATCCCTGTCAAGTTAGCTGGCGCAGTGGTAACACTGGAATTGAGTTCACGATAGCATCGATGGTTAAATCCATCTCCAGCCACCCAGATTTAGGTTTTATGTGATTTCACTATCAAATCATTCCATGCAAATGCTGGGTTGCCCATTTTCCTCCCCCATTCCTGACAAAAACTATCAGAGCATGAGCTCCACCTCTAATGACTGAACTTTTGACGAGGTATTATACTGTAATCATCCTTCCTTCCTTCCTTCCACATATTTTCTGCCCAGACTGAGACCAAGTCAGTGACCTATTTATTTTGATGGAAAAATTTTTAGATAGAAAGATCATAACCCCCTATTTGGCGCTCACAGAAGTCGCAAGAAGGAAAAGTATTATGTTACTTAAATTAAATGTTTAGGGCCATGTGAACAGATTTACACTTTTTTTTTTTTTTTTCAAAATATTGTTTCTGGTTTGTAAGTAACATTGCCCAAATCTCCGCATAGTGGTACAGTCCCATGATTTCCACATTTTACAGTCAACTGTCCCTGCAGACAAAACTTGCAAATTCTTTTTGGCCCGTAATGTCAAGTGACAACATATTGTCATGTCATACCGTACATCATTGACTGGTACAGGAGATAGTTTCATTCTTCCTTTGGACTTACTGCCCATTTTGTAGTAGTCTTCCAGGCTGCCTCTTCCCAATAAAAATAAGCCAGTTTTCAGTCTCCTATATAAGAATTTGTCAACAATTTTCCATAATAATTGAATTTCCCTTTTATAAGTGGTTTTCCATTTATCACGTAAAATGTCACAAAATTGAAACAAACATGTACCTTGGTAACATATGCTTGGAGTGTCCACTAAAGATTATTTATTGCTAAACTTTTTTCAAAAGACAACGAAACATCACTTTATTTGAGAGCTTAAATGTTAGTTTCAAGCACTGTTAACCATCCAAGGATGAAACTGTTTCAGAAAACCATGTTGTTGCTTGAGAGCAACATTGCCAAATATAGGGTTAAATGATAAGTCACCTATTTTATTGTGTGTGTGTGTGTGTGTGTGTGTGTGTGTGTGTGTGTGTGTGTGTGTGTGTGTCAAATTTTTCTTTACTAATGTTTATGTATCTAAGATACAGTGATAAATTGCAGTGGTAATACTGTGATTTTGTATATCAGAGGATCAGAATATAAATCCAAATTTGTAGTTTTTGTAAATGTTGTAATGTTCTCCTAACGAATTCCTCCATCCATATGATATATGCAAGATCTAATTTTCTTGATTTGATTTCTCTGCATTCAGTGATGTGGTTGTCAATTGCAATGAATGTGAAAGATGTAGTAGTAGTTCATTCAATTATTTGCAGATAACTGTGTGAACAGTATGGTACTTTAGGACAATTTGTATTTTCATAGAAAAAGTTGTTGCGTATTCTGTCGTTTCTTTTAAAATTATCAGCTATAAGGTGAAAGATAATCCCCTTTGCTCGTCATTCTGTAATTAAAACTAAAATGGTAACCACTTAATTATTTACCTTGCGGGAATGCGGGAAATCTGGGTTTGAATCCTGGCCCAGCAGAAATTTTCAACTTTGCCATTGAATTGATTTCAGTGCACTGAAATGGTTGAAATGTTACTATATTTATTTGTAATTATTGACAGCCTTTTAAACAGTTTGTAATTTTTTTTTTTTTTACTATTTCTTACATAAGATAGTATGATGCGTATAATTGTTAACATTCATTTATATTTCAGGTGTGTCCAGGGTGGAACAACAGCTATTCCTGGGGCCTTCGGATGTGGCAAGACTGTAATATCACAGTCTTTGTCAAAATACTCAAACTCCGATGTAATTATCTATGTAGGTTGTGGTGAGCGAGGTAATGAAATGTCAGAAGTACTCAGGGATTTCCCCGAGTTGTCGGTGGAGATTGATGGTGTGACTGAATCAATCATGAAGAGAACAGCCCTGGTCGCAAACACATCAAACATGCCTGTGGCTGCTCGAGAAGCATCTATCTACACAGGTACCTTTCACTTAACAGCCTATTTAAGGTTCCATGTGTATATATGTCTTGTTTGCTGTTCCTATTGGATGGTTTTGAGCTATCAATACAGAAGTAAATTTCATTTAATTGAAGTACTTGGGCCTGTGGTCTCGGGTAAAGTGCTAGACAGGAAACCAAAGGATTGGCATGTTCAAAAGCCAACTGGAGATTGTAAATGTGTGTGTGTGTGTGTGTGTGTGTGTGTGTGTGTGTGTGTGTGTGTTTTCTAGTCTGCATTTTAACCCAATCTTCACCTCTCAACAATGTGAGTGGTCTCCAGAAACGATTTATCGATTGGTTTCCTTGTTGCACTGTAGGACCTCTTTTTTTCAGGTTGAATACTTGGGGTAGTTAGGGACAAGCAAGTAACTGAAGTAATGTCCATTTGAAAGACTTGCATCACGCCATTAAGCCATAAGAAATTATCAATTGAAGTAAATAATTGATTCGTTTCTACTCTCATATTGCCATAACACATTGAGATGACAGTTTTATTGTCCTCATTTTTCTGGGTTAAAAAGTGGAGGCCTACGTGTCAAGAGAGAGAGAGAGGGGGGGGGGGGAGGAAATTCCCTCATTGTTAAATATGGCAGAGTACTAAACATTGGTGATATTGAAAATGAAACATACTTCTGAATGCACATATCATTTCCAAAAATTTATTGTATGTTGTACTCAAAATATTGACTGAACTATGTATTTAGTATTTTTTTTTAAATTCTCTCTTCAGGTATTACACTGTCAGAATACTTCAGGGACATGGGTTACAATGTATCCATGATGGCTGACTCAACTTCACGATGGGCCGAAGCTCTTCGAGAAATCTCAGGTCGATTGGCTGAAATGCCTGCCGACAGGTGAGACTGACTTTTTAATGGTTCTTTTTCTTTTCTGAACATTGGGTGTTATTAAAGTTGATGTTATCTGTGAAAGTCACTTCAGTTATTTAATCAGCCATGAAATAAACGTAATTTTATCAATCTAAAAGCATAATAATAATCACAAGCAAAAAACTTACCTTTTAGCTGTATCGTCTAATAGTCAACTATTCCAAAATCCTCCATCACAATTTACATCTTGCCACCCATTTCATGAGAATCATAACATTTTAGTGAGCAATTGCATATGCTTTGCGTCCCATTTAAAATAATCATCCCTTTAGCCTAGACAACCTACGGCCTTGTAGGTTTTTCAGAATGTACAGGGGATTAGGACAAGTAGAACCACAAATATGGTTATACTCCAAAAGGTAATAGACATGTGATGAGCAAGGTAGAATACTGTACATTCCTACACCATAGGCACCTGCGATTACTATTAAAAATAAAATCTTTCGTATTCTGATTAGACAAAATCGCCCATATAAATTTCCTTGCACTATGGCTCAAATACATCTCTTGGCTTAAAGATAGTTCTTTTCCATCAACTCACACACTGGCTCTTCCATTCCTCCATTAGGCCGTGTCCTATGTGGCCGACAAAAGCGAGAGACAGCTTCAAGCAACAAATCTCAACCACATGTATGGTTATGGGACTGTCCTACGTGAGCAACATCTGCAGTGCCGCGTGTCACACGCGTCGTTTAAATCTCAAACCTGCTTGAATCTTGTCGCTGCCGCACGCCCGACAGTGTCTAGTTCGTTGAGAATCGTCTGCTTGTTGAGGTTATAAAGGACCTCCCAAGAATTCTGCACTCTAATAATCCCTGAAATTAATGAAATTGCAACTGTTTCTGAAATAACAGAATATGGAATTGCTGTTGTACATATAATTAAGAAGTTTGATTGGGATAAGAAGTGTCCAAAAATAACTATCTCGTAAATTTTCTTTTGGACTTTAAAGATGACCGAAGTTCAATTTTTATATTGTTTCTAATATGACAGTATTTTGTTTTTATTCTGAGTGGTAGTTTGATTTACACAATGATGAATGTGTTTTAAACAATTACATTTGTGCGCTTACTACCCCTATACGACGCCCACTGCTAGCAAGTCCGTCCAGAATTAAATGATTTACTGTCATCTTACAATAAGATTTATTTTGTTCGTATTCAGTTGTCGATGGTTCGTAGTCACTCGAAAGTATCTGTTCTTGTCTTTAAATTTCACTGATGATCTTCACTGTCTACTTTCATATTTAAAGTTATGAATGAAATAGTCCACATACATCTTCACTTTGTAAATTTAATGCACAGCACTCTTTTTATGTCTTATTTCCAATGTAAATAAAACTTTATTGCCTTACTCAGGAGCCATCATTGTTCTACAGTTTACGGGTGCCAAATATTAGAAACAACTGATCAGTTCTAGCTGCCATCTTGTAGCGAGAAGTTGTAGCTCACGTAGGACACCCGGACATGTTGCTGAATGTCGCTGTTTGTAGTGGCAGTGTCGTGTAGCTGTATGTCGCTCGCCTTTGTCGCCCACGTAGGACATGGCGTTGTGGTCCCCATTTTTCAGTTTGTAACCCAAAACTAACATATTTCACTTGCAAATATGGCTATAAAACAGGTGCTACCTAAGTAAACTAAACCAGTGCTTACAACTATCAGAGTAAACACCTATACAAAATAATCTACAACATTAAGATCTAGGCATTTATATGTTGGAACTGTTCATTTTAATATATTTTACAGCGTCACAGTTCCAGTTCATAGCTAAAATATACTATAGTCATTTCATGGTGCCTGTGTTTTGAATATTTCGGTTGTCAGAACAGGTCTATTTGTATCCATTTAAGGCTATTGATGCTACTTTAAGTAACCAGGGCTTACAACTGCAATAGGTAGCATCCATACAAAATAACTTAAATTTTGACCAAGCCATTTATTTATTTGTATAACTAATAGATCAAAGTCAGACTGTTTCAATATTAATTCTCAGTTGGATGGGCCACACAGAAAAACTGTGCTCCAAACTATCTCGGGTAATCTATCTTATGTACAAAATTAGAAATCATATAAGCTCATCCCTGTAGGTGTATGCACCCTTTGCATTTTTCCACTCCCATCTTACGTAGGGAATTCTTCTGTGGGGGAAACAGCTCTGGTGCAAAAACAGTATTCAAATGACAAAAAAAGGCCATCAGATGTATCACAGCTCTTGCTCCAACAGAATCGTGTAAAGCATATTATGAAGAGCTTAATATCATGACAGTTCCTAGCCTCTATATTTCCTCCTCAACCTCAACTCCTTTGGTCCCATCAAATTCACCTGGTCCTATTCCAAATCCCATGCCACTTTCCTTGATGTCGACCTCCATCTGTCCAATGGCCAACTTCACAAATCCGTCCACATCAAACCAACCAACAAACAACAGTACCTCCACTATGACAGCTGCCATCCATTCCACATCAAACGTTCCCTTCCCTACAGCTTAGGTCTTCATGGCAAACGAGTCAGCTCCAGTCCCGAATCCCTGAACCAGTACACCAATAACCTAATAACAGCTTTCACATCCCGCGGCTATCCTCCTGATCTGATACAGAAGCAAATTTCCAGAGCCACTTCCTCAACCCCCCAAATTCAGAACCTTCCACAGAAGAACCCCAGAAGTGCCCCTCTTGTCACCGGATACTTTCCGGGACTGGAGCGAACTCCGAATGTGGCTCTCCAGCAAGGATACGACTTCCTTAAATCCTGCCCCAAAATGAGATCCATCCTTAATGACATCCTTCCCACTCCACCGAGAGTGTCTTTCCGCTGCCCACCTAACCTCTGTAACTTCCTAGTCCATCCCTATGAAATCCCCAAACCACCTTCCCTACCCTCTGGCTCCTACCCTTGTAACCGCCCCCATTGTAAATACTAGGCATAACATGTAGGCATGGAGTGTTTGAGTGACAATTTGTACAAGACATTGCTGAAAGTTGAATTTGAGGTAGGGAAAAGGTAGGCTTTACAATCTACGTAAAATATGTGTGTACAATAATTTACATTTCTGTTCCAGCGGTTATCCCGCCTACCTAGGTGCACGACTTGCCAGTTTCTACGAGCGTGCCGGCCGTGTGAAGTGCTTGGGTAACCCAGACAGGGAGGGCTCCGTGAGTATAGTGGGCGCCGTGTCGCCGCCCGGTGGAGACTTCTCAGATCCCGTGACGACGGCCACACTAGGTATCGTCCAGGTGTTCTGGGGTCTCGACAAGAAACTTGCCCAGCGAAAGCACTTCCCATCCATCAACTGGCTCATCTCGTACAGGTATGCTTTCCACAATATTTGTGATAGTGATAAAATTAGAGCAGAAGTACATTGTAATATTTGTGTAATGTGACACTGGAAAATCCAGGGATAGTTCTACATATCAGTGGTAAAGAGGTTCAGTGAGCCACTGACAGGCACGAAAAATAGAAACACACACGTTCCCACAATCACTCCAACTGTACACAAACACAACCACTACTCTGGGCAAGGGTGGGGATGGAAAGTTCTGCACTGCATGCTGGATTGTAAAGGCTCTGATCGGTGGGAATGTGAGATGCAGCATTGAATACAATGAAGGGAAAGGGCAGGAGAGGATAAAATGGAACTAGAGGAGTGTGGAGAGGGAGTGGGAAGGATTTTATTAGGAAAAAAATCAGGAAAAAATAGAAAAATTAATTAGGGGCGAACATAGTTGGAAGGAAGACATGAATTGTAGGTATATAGGATAACGAGTAAGGAAGAGGAGGGGAGAATATTAGGTATAAGTTGTAGGGATGGTAAGTTATGTTAGATGGAGGCCTGGATGGTTGTGAGACTGTATAATGTGGTGGACAACTCCCAAGTGTGCAGTTCAGAAGAGCTGATGGTGGAAGGGAGGATCCAGATGCCTTGGCAGCCATTGAAATAAAGGATGTTGGGTTGAGCCGCATGCTGTGAAATTATTTTCTCTCCAGTTTTTATTTAATTCCAGTAATATAGGATTGATAGCAACTCACCATAAGGCCCATAGCTGAGCCGTAAACACATGTAAAATAAAAGTTCACATTTACTCACTGTCAAGATTCTTGTTGCGCTGGTGTGGTCAGAGATGTGAACTTGTGTGTCTTTTTCTGGTGAATGCCTTGGCCAAAAATTTAAGCTGTGTTAATGTGTTGTCTGTTGCATGTGCCTATCTGCAGCTCAGCGACGGTCTTTAAGGTGAGTTGTTATCTGTCCTCTATTACTGACTTTCCATCCTGGATTTTCTGTTGTTAGATTTTACTGAACGGCTGTTCTTACATCCCAAACTCGGTGGGTTTTTTATCATTTGATTTCATTTTAATTAATTTATCTATGCACTCGTGGATTGTTGTCTCTAAGAAGGAAATACTTGCAATTCCTGTAAAATATTTGGGTAATAATAATCACAACAATTAGTTTTACAGAACACAGTTTTAAAAACAATTTGTTTCAGAATATAGTTGTTGAAACACATATTTCTCTTGTGTGTTTCTTACATGCTGCTTTTCTAATACTTTGTCTCATTTAACAGTAAATACATGCGTGCTCTGGATGACTTCTACGACAAGAATTTCCCAGAGTTTGTCCCACTGCGTACAAAGGTGAAGGAGATTTTGCAGGAGGAAGAAGACCTGTCTGAAATTGTGCAGTTGGTCGGTAAAGCTTCATTGGCAGAAACTGACAAGATCACACTTGAGGTTGCCAAACTATTAAAGGATGATTTCCTGCAACAGAACAGGTTCGTTGCTTATAAAAGTTATCAACTATTTATGTTCATATTGTTCTCAAAACAGAATTTTTCTCATATTTTGTTCTTATGATTAATGGGTGTGCACAAATAAGTTGTAAACACTATCCCCCATTTTATGTGGAGCTTAACTTTGTTCAGAGTTGAATTGAGGAATGAGACAGATTATTTTGTAAATAAAAACAGTCTAGAGCACAAAATTGATTATTTATTTCAGCCTAGTTTTGACCCAATGTTGGGCCATCTTCATTGTGTTGCTCAGAGATTGTGTGTAGTGGCACAGGAGCTGCCCTTTCCTCAGATGACAGTACCGGCTGAACTCGATCTCCTGCGCCACTCCACATAATCTTGGAGTGAACGTCCAGACATTGAGTCGGAAATAATCAATTTTGCGGTCTAAGACCTCTTTTTTTTTTCTCCTTTCTTAATCTGTACTACACCTTTAATCATCATCATTACCAGTTTAGACTTATTAGCAGTTCATCTCCAGATGAACTGAATGTTACAGAATAACTCATCAAAGTACAACCTAGAAAGAAACATCTGCTGACATTCTTTTGTACAGTAGATCCTCAGGATGTGGATCATCTAGGAAGGGGGGGGAAGAAAGTATTACACAAAAGCAGTTATTGTGTAGGATTAGTAGCTACAACTCAACACAGTATTGCAATGTGAGAAAGTGGCAATATAGTGATGTAAGGTGCAATATTGTGAATACCATCTACAATAAAACTACATGGCAGATTTTACTGGTATTGTTATCTTTGTTTTGAGGAGTTAAAGCACAGTAAATTTAGCTGCTGTTGATGCATATTCTATAAACAGTGTACAAAATAAATTAGGTACACTTATAGAATATTGTGTTCATGCTTTTCATTCATGAAGGTAACACTGAACTTAGAAATTGGTGGTAAACCGTACAATATACATGGTCATACCTGCCAACTTTTATGGTTTATCCTTAAAATTTACGGAAATTGCATCATTTTATGGTTTTACGGATGGTTGGTGTTATTTTACAACTTGCACAAAAAATTGAAACGTTAACGTTCGATAATCGCACCACATATGTTCAAGCGATTGTTTGTGTGGGTCGAAGATACGTCTACTATAGTCGAAACTTTATTCATTGATCTGATTGGTACTTTTAACTCTGATGTTGGTGACGCCGTGTTCTGTGGTGACGCCATTGGAATTGAATTTAAAGGCAGGATAACAGTTCTTAGAGTTTAATGTGAATCCCAGGTGTTGACAGGCTCTGCTCTTCAAATTAAAAGAAGTGCTGATGAGTCGGTTATTCACATTCAGACCTGGAACATACTTATCGATTTCCAGGATACAGATAAATACCATTTCTTTCCGTCAATGAGGAAGTACTTCTTTACGTACCGCCTGTGACTAAATAATTACGTTTGCACTCAAGGTGACACAAAATTAAAGATCACAGTTTTCTTCCATTCCTCTTTTCTTGGTAAAGTTTTCCTTTTATGCAAGACAGAAAATTAGGCCATAGTCGAACTAGCATATTATTTGCAGTGTGTTTCTTGCCTTTAACCAAGTTTTATTGTGTAAAACCTTTTTTCAACTGTATCATATCTGCTTAATTTATCAAGTAAGTCCGGTTTTGTATCCTCTAAATCAATATTTACCGTGCCTACTGCTATTTAACGCTTCTTCTTGATTGTTATGTCCGCTTGAACAATGGCCTATGGCGTCTGTAGATATGATTACATTATTGTATTTTGTAATCCTGAAAAAAATCATTATTTTCGTCATGTCGGACTATGTGGAAATTATTTCCCAGATTTATTGCGGCACGTGAGTTTCACTGAAAGCCCTTTTCAAAAGTTGGCAGGTATGCATGGTGCAGCAAAAGAAAATATTTCCTGTACATTAAGGGAAGTACTTAAGTGCCATGACAATGGAGAAAGAGATATCAAACACAACAAGTGAAAAAACTTTTTACTGGCCCCAAAATTCCATATTGTTGTTTGATAAAATTGACAAGCAGGCTTCCTGGTGGTTCACTAAGAGAAAGGCCTACCTCCTATTGGTACATTGATTCAAGATCAGGAATTGCAACTGCACAAATATATGAACAGTTACTATCAGCAGTGTTGGGAGAAACGACGTAGAAATACAATAATTAACAATAAGTGTGAGAAAATTTCAGTAAATGTTTCCATTTCATATGCATTCTTAACAGGTTTGTAGACTTGATATCAGAAAATGATTCATCACAGCTAACTTATAATTTTGATGAAATGGGATTGAATTTCAAAACACTCCCTACAAAAAGTCTTGCATCAAAAGAAAATACATTTGCACCCTGTTTTAAAATAGATGAACAATGCCATGTTATTTTATCCTGTTGCAACCCAACAGGAACAAATACATTACTGCTCACTGTAGCTGGAAAGCCAGCAGAAACCGTGAGCCCTAGAAGACTTAGATATGAATCCTCGCCCAGTATATTACTTTAATCAAAGTATATCCTGGATGAAAATTGTGTGCCGGAACCGGGACTCGAACCTGGGACCTTTTCCTTTCGCGGGCAAGCGCACTACCGACTGTGCTATCCCGACACGACTCACGATGCCGCCCCACAACTTTACTTCCGCCAGTACCTCGCCTCCTACTGGATGTCTGGTGTTCTGTTCTAAAAGTTGTGCAAAAACTACTTCTTACCCCTGTTGAGAATATTTTATACTGGAAATGGACTGCCACCTCAGCCTCTATTTTCTATTGAGTGTTCCTTCTTATCCTGTAGAGGTGCAGTGTGTTGAAGCTTTCTATTTATTCTTTCTTCTAATGTAACCTTGAACTTGTAATCATGACTCAAGGTGCGTAAGATAAGCCATAGTGGAAATATAGAAATATACTTATAATATTTCTAATTTAGAGATGTATTCCATGGTATAAAAAGTGAAAGACATTAAAGGATGTCATGTACTGGCTAGCTGAGGCTTGAGATAATTTGAATAAATATTTAATTGAAACATTGTGGAATAAAATGAGGTGAAGTCTTAGTGTTTGAAGATACCCTATATGTGCAGACATCAGACAATAATGATATGTTTGAAATGGAGGAGAAAACTGCCTTCAAGAATGGATATCAGTTGATAATGTTAATAAGGAAGAATGATGAAGCCGTAGGCCTTGTAGTTCCAGTGGCCCTCTTATCTGGTAATAAAAATTGTTTCTGGTTTGCTGTGCTCGCTACACTTTCTATATGGTTTGCTCTCTCGGACTAGCGATTCTGCTGTGTTCTCCCCATTGTTTGTCACTGTTGTGTGTGTTTATTTCTGGTTGTGATATTACCGTGTACCTAAGAGTATTCCTGAGCCATCACATTTCGTTTCTGATCGATTTGTAGGTTCTTCATATGATGTAAATTTTCAAACATAACTTCTGTTAACACAGCTTTGCTGTGCCACAAGGAATTAAAAGAAGAAGAAATTTTTCATTTATTTCATTTACCTTCACTCCTGAAGTGCTTTCTATTTAAAGAGATACTTTTAAATTCCTTTAAATGATTTCAGTAGATTTTTATAAGAGCTTTATTCAAACTCTCAATACAACTGAGTTATACGTCTCATGACACTAAATGAATGAATGGTCAATCGTGAATACTAGGAGAAAGAAGAAAAAAAGAGAGAGAGGTACATTGACACTGTTACCCAGATCTTCTCATTGCTGATATATACTTCAGCCACTGTTCTGGGGCTTTGCTGAACCTGTACAGAGTTCTCAGGACAGTAACTGCCTCCATAAACTGATAGGCCCCAGAAGACAAATTAATTTGATATCTTGGATTGAATGTGTAGGACATGTAGAGTAACCTATCAATGCCCTCAAGCCGGTCAGCTCTCTTGGTCAGGTTGCGAATAACGCTTCCCAATCTCATTAGATCTTGGTCACAAAATTTCTCTCCAGTACACTGTTAGATATTTTAAACACATTAATTAAAAATTGTTGGAATTATGTTTTCAGCGTGTTTCAAATAAATTGGTGAAATAATTGAATTCTTCTGGTGTCTGAAAACAATCAACACCCACTTCTTCCTGAGACATTTTCAGTTGTGACCAATCGTCTAGTTTTCAGACTACACCAACCTTTTCTGCACAAGAAGCATCCCTTTTGCTTTTAGTCAGTTCAGCAAAGGGACAAATTTGAGCTGGAACTTCAATGAAACTAATGTGTAACATGTGTTCAGAGTGCAGCACAGTACGGTTGCTGACGCCAGGGTGAGGAAACCCAGTTTCTCGTAGGGTGGCATGGTGGGCAAGTCTCTGTGCTGAGGTGATGACGGCAAGGCCTTTGGTTTTTGACAGAACGATTAAACAGCTGCCACAAGCTCCATACTTTCGAAATGGTCGAGCCAGGATACCAGAAATAATGATTTATATTCCCACCTTCCCCCCCTCCCCTCACCTCCTTCTGTTCTTAATAGTGATTGAGACATTTCATCACCTGAAATTACTCAGCTTACTTTTATGCCTTCTGATATAAGTTGCTACCCTCTGCCACTAGTGAATTTGAGATTGCAGCCATAGAACATGCCATGCAGTGTGTAACATAACTATCTGTGCTGGAGGAAACCTCAGAAAACTGAAAGTACAAATTCAAATAGTTCGTCTTCCTGTGGAGCACGGTCTCCTTAACTTCAACAATACCAGACCGTATTGAGCACTGTGACATGTGCAACTGCTTGATGCCTTGGGTTCATTGTTACTGATTGTCTGCCACACAATCCCAACTAGGCCATGTCTGATTTGAATCTCTTCACAAGATGTTTACACCCTGGGAGAGCTGTGAAAACTTGGAAGTTATTTCATCTGGGAGAAATCTGGAAAATGTCTGGTAATTATTTAAAATTCTGGTAATTTTTCATAATATCTTTATTTCAACCCTCTACTGCAGTATAATAATGCAGCAACAAAACATGAAAATGAGAGAAAAACACCAAAACACAACTTACTTTCAAAGTAAATGTGTGATTTACAACACCAAACCTCTTCACACGAGCATCTGCTGATAGCAGAATGTGTCAAAGGCATTAAGAGTGTGACTGTGCAGTACTACGAAAACAACAAATTGCTTGGTGCAATGAGTGTGTGTCTCCTCTGTTTAAATTACTAACAGGTCATGTGAAAAAAACTGTGAATAATAGTTTGAGAAATGTTTCTTTCAAAATAAATGTCCTTTTACGAAAGATGAAATTTCATTAACAGTGAAAATGTATGATGAATATCTTAAATTGTGAACGGTCTGACTCCCATTAAAAACTTAACACTTTGGGGACCAGCAAGTTAAAACAATTTCGGGCTCTGAAGACCAGCCATTTACGCTATTATGAAAAAATATCGATGGCACTTTTATGTTTAAATCATCTTAAAGGGTAGCATATGTTGTAAGCGACCAAGCTTTTAGTTTGGTTTATCATATTTATTTCAGTTCTTTCATAGATAGATTACAAACAATGCAATTACAATGAATTATCCTTAAAAGAATTATGGGCAGTGAAGACAGCCATTTAGGAGTAAGCAAATAATTGTGCGTTCTTTCAATGTTTTATTAGGTTCACGCCTAACAATATACTCTAAAATTGTGACACATTAGAAGAAAACGGCAAAATATTTTTGACAAGCAAGAGTGTAAATGTGATGGCACAATTAAAGCTCTTCTATTGGATTCAAGCCTAACAACAGACTTGAAATTTTAAAATTTACATAAATGATGCAACATCTGTATCATAATACAAAAAATTGAAATATACACAAGCTGCATTTAAGAAACAGTATGTGAGAAACAATATTCTCGCTGGCTGTTCGCCTGACTCTAACTTTATATCAATTGTTATGCTGTTACCAACAGCAACACATTATGAAAAAATGCAGACATTGGAAGTGCATTTTAACTATGGGAAGTTCTACATCGGTGTATAAAACTTTTAACTTTTAAACAACTGATAAGTTTTGCTGTTTGTAGGGAAAGTATATTGTGACTTATAATGGAAAAGGTGTATTTCATCTGAGAAAAGATCTATTTCATGCAAGAAATAGTGAATTTATAACTGTGAAATTTGGGAAAAATAGGGAATTGCTTTCCACGTATACACCCTCCTATATGAAACTTGACTTTTATATGAAACAAACTCTACAGTAGAGATGAGTGGATGGGTGATTAAAACAATGATAGTGACTGGCCAGTACTGACCTTAGTTCAGTACTGCTGAAAATTCACATGGCCAGGGGGATTATTTAGGCTGAGTGTTCAGCAATCCAGCTTCCTCTTTCCTGTTTCAAGGAGGATTGATTCTGAAAGCTAGATACTTATATTTTCATCCTCCCTCTATACCCCCCCCCACCCCTACAATTATGATTGGTGGTTTCAAGCTGATGTATGTACTAGCCAGCTACCAAATTCCCCCCTCCCTTGAAGACTTCACTTTGATAGTGGCGAAGCAGTGCAATCTTTGTTGATGTATGAATCTGTCAACAGAGTGAAACATTCTACAGTGTTGGTATTTGCAGTGTCTCCCCTCAATACCTAAATCCCCAAAAACCTCTCAATATGGCCATCTTTCTTAGCGATAAGTGCTGAAAAATAATACGCTCAGTGGCATTACACCACAGTATTGAGAAACAGATATCTTGCTGTGAGAATGATGGTCATCTGAATGAAGTACAAGGAGAGATAAATATAAGGTACAATTATTGAACTATATGAAATAAAATAATCCAAACTTCTGGACGGTTTGAGTTAGGACATTGACTGAACACACGGCTGCAGGTCACGGGGGCAAGTATCGTGTTCATGTGCACGCACACCGTGTTGTTGTCAGCTATTTGCACATGAAAATTTCACGGTGCAGCATGCCTGAGCATGTAGCGCTTACAAAGGAAGGCTTACTGTGTGAGCAATAAACAGCCCGACTGTGGCTCAAAGGAATTTTGCGAAAGAGTTCGAGCTTAAGAGGAGCAGTCAAAGTGTACTAACAATTGAGAATTCGATTCAAGAGTTTGGCAAAACAGGTCGTTTCACGACGAGTGTCGACAACGTCGGTAATCAAAAATTGGTGTGAAGATTTGCACCTGTTAATTTACAAAATTCAAACTGACTGGCCATTGAGCCTGGGGCCACAAATGGCAGTTGTTTAGACAATACTGTTGTCCGACCCAAGTTGACTGAGACGACATTGGTGTGGATGTGGTTCGGTTTAGCAACAGAGCCCACTTTCATTTCAGTGGATTCCTCAATAAGCAAAATCGCCGCATTCGGGTGACGGAGAATCTGTATTTCGCAATCGGTCAGTGTCTCGGCCATCGATGGGCGATTTGGTGTGCAGTGTCCGGTCACTAATAATCGGTGCGATATTCCTCGAGGGTGCGGAGATTGTCAAACGGTACGTGAAGGTGTCGGAAGGGGATTTTGTCCCCGTTGTCGAAATCGGGGTCACTGGGGTCCGTGAGAGCCGGAGCTGCACCCCATTGAAGCAGGAGAGTGTCAGATGTCCTGGAGCGACCCACTCTCTGGCTCTGGGGTTCCCGGAGGACACTGGCACGGGACTCGGTCGGCTGACATATTCTCCGGATCTAAACACGTGCGACTCCTCCTTTAGAGCTATATCAAAGACGAGGTGTACAGAAATAACCCGTGAACTATTGCCAAGTGAAAACAGCCCGTCAGGAGGTCGTTGACAGCATCTGTGTCGAAACAGTTGAGTAGGTCGTGGAGAATTTTGCTTTTTGTCTGCACCACATCACCACCAAAAAAGGCAGGCATATCGAACATATCAATAACCTAAATCCAGATATCTGTTGTAATATTTACGCGATGAATAAAGTGTGTGCACAGTGTAGTTCGTAGCTAATTTAAATGTTGTTTTATATAGTTCAATAATTGTCACACTGTATTTAGATGCCGAGACTATAGATGTAGAATGTTACTCTATTTTTACTTAAAACAGCATTCAAAAAAATTTCACAAATTCAGAGGCATCATTTTTTGGCACAGCCTTGTTTATATCTAACTGTAGCTTTAGTGGGAAACGCAGGAAAATCCACAGAAAAAATATGGGAAAACTAGTTTTGAGATCCAATATGCTGTTACAGTCTATCATGATTGATTCTCAGTGTATTTATTGTATATTGTTCTCGTAATAACTTTCATTGCTTTTTCGGTGTTAGTTATGACAGAGTGACATGAGAATGTGATTTTTATTTTATTTATTTTTTATGAAGGCCATGGCTGGAAATTTGTGGTGTGAATGTGATTTTCTATTCTACATGCTTGCCTACAGCTCAGCAATCATCTTTGTCTAAATTGAAATAAACAGGCATAGTAATAACAAAGTACCTGAATTTATTAAGATTTTTGTTTATGGTTAAGTGTTGAGTAATACTGTAGAAGGAACAGATATTTTTCTGTAGTAATTTTGCTGTAATTTTCCAATATTTTCTTTCCAGCTATTCACCATATGACCGTTTCTGCCCATTCTACAAGACAGTAGGAATGCTGAAAAATATGATTGCTTTCTACGATATGTCTCGGCATGCAGTTGAATCTACTGCTCAGAGCGAGAACAAGATCACTTGGAATGTTATTAGAGATTCTATGGGCAATATTCTGTATCAGCTTTCCTCCATGAAATTCAAGGTAAAAGGAAATTTTATTTTAATTGAACTGAAACATAATGGTCTAGCAATTTAAATTCAGTGAATAATATTTAACATAAGATCATCATCATCTTTTCCATCTCCAGTTTCCCGGGTGTGGTTAACAAGCGCTCTCCATCTCATTCGATCTTGATATAACATTCGGTCTTGGACATCATCCCAGTTAAAACCGTTCACCTCTACGTCTGATTTAACTGCCTCTATCCAACGTCTCCTTGGCCTTCTTCCTTCCACTTCCATTCTGAAGTATTTTTTAGCTGTTCTTGTGCTGTCCACTTCATTACATGACCATATCACCACAGTCTTTGTTTCCCCAAGATGTTCACAATAGGGACCCTGATACCAGCTGTTTCCCTGTGTACCTCTCTCCTGGTACTTTGATTCATAGTCCTAATAAACCTCATTTCTGTTGCTTGGATTCTGCTGTCATCCTTTTTTAACAATGTACATGTTTCCATGCCATATATAAGGATTGGAGTGAAGTAAGTGTTACACAAAGTTAACTTTGCTGCCTCGGGTACTTTTTTGTCCCAGAGTAGATTCCGAACTTGCATGTAGAAATTTGATGCTTTTTGTGTTCTGTTGAGGATTTCTTGCCAGATGGTGTTGTCCTTGGAGAAAATACTTCCAAGGTACTGAAAATGGGGAAACTGATTTAATTTTTGTTCCCTCTAAGTAGATGTTTGAACTTGTTCCCTCTCTGCTTATGGTCATCTCAACTGTCTTGGTCTTGCTGATTTTCAGGTTAAATTCTTTAAATTTATTGTTCCAGACAGTCAGGCTCTTCTGCACTTCTGTTTCTGTTTCTCCCCATATTACATAATCATCTGCAAATACCAGTGATCTTGACTCATTTGCAGTTTCCTTAACATAAGATGGTTAACATAAAATAGTACTGGTGTCCCAGGAAATGCTAATTAATACTATATCCTTTCTTTATCAACATGAAACACATGGTTTAACACAAAGATGCCTATTTCTGTAGTTAAGATGTGTTTAAGCACTTCAGTAAAGCTATTTCCCTGGAAACTATAATATAACGCAAGTACCTAATACAATAAATATTTGCAGGAAACCAAATTAGTGTTGTAATAAAAGTTGATGAAATTGAGAATACAAGTAACTTCCCCCCCCCCCCCCCCCCCCACACACACACACACACACTTAGTGATTTTCTAACTTATTTTAACCCGAAAAGATTCTTACTCTAATTCCTGTTTCCATTGTGTTGGTTGCTATTAGACTTTTAATTAACAGTGCATAAAATATTTTTATAAACTGAGTGTTAGATGTATCTTAGAAGTGACACATGCTAAAAATGACTAACCTTAGTTTAGTTCTTTCACAGATGAATTACAAACTACGGAATAACTGTGGTAAAAAGTATAATTATCATTAAAATTTTTTGTGTGTGAGTGTGGGGGGGGGGGGAGGGAGGGAGGGGGGGGGGGATTGATGGAAAATGAATATGGCCAATACGATTTCTTGTGCAGATAGTCATTGGTTTTGTAATAAATCATTATGCATTGTAGACAACTTATGATGTGTTGTTAGGTTCCTGCCTAACACAATACTCCTAAAAAAACAATAAATTGTTACAAAATGCAATCAATGATGTACATCCTTCTTGCAATGTGTCAACATGACAAAATTTAAATAAACGTGAGCTTCGGTTGTGAAACAAAAGAAATGGAAAAACTACATTATCGTTGGCCGTTTTCATCAGACTCGTGATTTACCTTTCTAAAAGCATTTACACATCATGTAAAAATCACTGACACTGAGAAGTTCTTTGCTGGTGTATAAAACGTGTGCCAGAGGGTTGAATTTTAAAAACTCCGAGAGGAAGTATATCGTCATTTAACACAGAAAGTGTATGATCACACGGGAAAAGGTGTTTTCAACTGCGAAAACCAGAAAATAATAAATAAATAAATAAATTTAATTTTTCCTTGTTAGAGTATAAACCTTCTAGACTCGCAGACTTAAACTAGGCCATCATACCATATAAGAATAACAATTGGGAATGATGATGATGATGATGATGATACCTACATTTTCCTTGGTTCTGCTTATTTGAAAAATAATGGCACTTAGTCACATCCTACATTAACTCTAATGTTAGATCTTATTTTCAATCCAGCACAAGCAAAAATTGGCTGCCTCTATAAATGATTGTTATTAGCCACTAAACCTGTTCATTGGTGTACAGTAATAGGTGATGTTCTCTCATTATGTACAAACACCCAACGAGAGTTTTGTTTCAATTTTCAGGATCCAGTCAAGGATGGAGAAGCGAAGATCAAGGCAGACTTTGAGCAGCTTCATGAAGACATTCAGCAAGCCTTCAGGAACCTGGAGGATTAAAGTGGTAGCTGCCAGTGGTTCTCTCGGTGCAGTTGTCACATTTGGCAAGCTCTGTAGGGTTGCCGAGTGGCATCGGGTGCTAGACACCTGAGCATTCCTTTGCCACATAAAGACTAAAGCAGGTGGAATTTCAGTTGTAAAAAGCTGGTTCCATTGGTGCTAAGATTATGTTGTGCCCTTTTCTGCTTCTCACATTCCAACAGAGGAATTTACTTCCAGTTTTCTTCCATTTTCCTCCTCATTTTAAGTGTCGGTACAGAGGCAATAATCTGATAACTCTGTACCGTCACTTACAAGCAGGGAGAATTTGTAATTATTACAAATCCCATTATCTCTGTGCACCACAGCCTTGTAAATTCATTTGTCCCAGGACTCCCTCTTGTGTGTACGTGAGATTGCCGTCTGTATGTATGTACACACCGTACTGCAGTATTTGAAGTCAGTCAGAAGGTGAATTACACCACTTACTCATTGTGTCACGTAGCAAGTGTGCAAACTGCCATCCATTGTCCTATTTATTCACATAACTAGTTTTCTTTGCATTTCCAGTGTTGCAAATTGTGTTTAGAAAATTATGCCATCGAGACTGGTCGAACCTCACATTGTAACTCAGTATTTACACACACGTTTACTTGCTACAGAAATGTAGAAAAAATAATTGTTGTATATTGAAAGTACAAGTGACAAAGTTGCATTTAAAATGGTGAATGTATTTTATATTTCTTTTGTAGACACAAGAGTTAATGCATTTTGCTTAATGGAGATGTATGTAAACCTAAAATAGCAGTTTGTGCACAAATTATGTATATGTGAAATGGAGATGGTTTCTAATTTGCTGATTGATTGCCAGTATTAATTTAAACAACTGTAGTTGTGGGATGTAGTGGGAAGATTTTTTTTTTCCTATAAAATTGGTGGATGTATGTGTCGGAGATTTTGATTGTATGTGTAAAATAGTGATCCCAGTAACTGTAAAGCTTTAGAATACAGTTACTGACTGTATAGTTGTACAGGTGTTGTTACTTTTAAGAATTTATTGACACAAAGGTGAAAGTCTATTATTGTATTGTAATGTTTAAAGCATTTAAGGTTTAAAAATCCTACTTCTGTGTATAAATGTTACCATTCCTCATATAACATAACTGTGTAGAAATACAGTCAACTTCATGTTCATTAGCATTTCACTGTTGTCACATAAATTATGCAACATGATCACAATTGGTTTTTCACTCTCTTAGTGTTGTCTATTTTACTGCATCCAGTCCTTATCAACTCCGGAGGACAGTGGTCCAAAACCGCCACTGGCCACCCAGATGTATGTTTTCTGTAATTTCCCTAAATAACTCCAGGAAAGTGCCAGTGGGGTTCGTTAGGGTGAAAACATAGTGGAGCGGCAAGTCTGAGTCAAACGGCACGTTTAGCTGCGCATTTTTTGAGTAAAGATGCCAGCGACACTGCACGTGTGCATAATGGAGCGGCGAGTCTCACTGCGTGATTCAGGAAAATCTCGTCGGACGGCGAAGATGATTTGTTGTAAGTGTCAGGTGCACTTACAGTGGTATCGACTTTAGGGATGAAGAATTAGGTTTTACACCCTGTAAATCACTGATGTAAACAATTCTGTAAATATCACAATTTATTCCACTTGCACATTTCAGTGCATCTTCATTTACACGCTAAATCGGTGAAATTTGTAAATTCAATTCAATAGCTAAGAATTCCACTTACGGACAATATAAATTGCACAGAACACACAAAATGTAAGGAAGGTGAACCAAAGGCTGTGTTTTATTAGCAGAAAACTTGGAAGATGCAACAGTTATAGTAAAGAAACTGACTACACTAGTGTGTCTTATTTGGAGCATTGCTGCCCATTGTTGGATCCACACCAAGTGGGATTGATGGGTGATAGGCCTATGGAGAAAGTTGTGAAAAGGACAAGTAGTTTTGTATTGTCGTGATACATGGGAGAGTGTCTCACAGAAATGATGCACGAGTTGGAGTGGAAATCCTTAAAAGAGAAGCCTTATCTACATACATACTCCGCAATTCACCGTAAGGTGCGTGGCGGAGGGTACACTGTTCCACTACTAGGTATTTCCTTTCCTATTCCACTCCCAAATGGAATGAGGAAAAAAAGAATGCCTATATGCCTCCGTACAAGCCCTAATTTCTCTTATCTTGTCTTTGTGATCTTTACATGAAATGTAAGTAGGCAGCAGCAAGATTGTACTACACTCAGCTTCAAATTCCAGCCCTCTAAATTTACTTAACAGAAATTCACGAAAAGAACGTCGTCTTTCTTCCAGCAATCCCCAATTGAGTTGCCGGAGCATTTCCGTGACACTCGCGCATTGGTCGAACCTACCGGTAACAAATCTAGCTGCTCGCCTCTAAACCGCCTCTGCCTTCCTTTAAACTGATCTGCTGCGGGTCCCAAACACTTGAGCAATACCCGGAACGTGATCGTACAAGCGTTTTATACACGGTCTCCTTTACAGGTGAAGTACATCTTCCCAAAATTCTCCCAATAAACCAAAGTCGGCTGTCCGCCTTACTCACAGCTGTCCTTACATGTTCGTTTCCATTTCATATTGCTCCGCAATGTTACGCCTAGATATTTGAACGACGCGACAGCATCAAGAAGCTCACTAATAATGCTGTATATGAACATTATGGGATTGTTTTTCCTACTCATACGCATCACCTTACATTTTTCTACATTGAGATCTAGCTGCCATTCTTCACACCAACTAGAAATTTTGTCTGTCATCCTGTATGCTATTACAGTCAGTTACAGACGACACCCTCCCATACACCACAGCACCATCAGCAAACAGCCGCAAATTACAACTTACTCTGACCATCAGATCATTTATATAGATAGAAAATAATAGCGGTCCTATCACACTCCCCTGGGGCACGCCTGACGATACACTCGTCTCTGATGAACCCTCGCCGTCGAGAACAACGTACTGCGTTCTATTACTTAGGAAGTCTTCCAGCCAGTCACAAATCTGTGAACCTATTCCATAAGCTCGTATCTTCGTTAGCAGTCTGCAGTGTGGCACCGCATCGAACGCCTTTTTCAAGTCGAGAAAAACACAATCCGCCTGTTGCCCTTCATCCATGGCTCGCAAGATGTCATGTGAGAAAAGGGCAAGCTGAGTTTCACATGAACGGTGTTTCCTAAATCCGTGCTGATTCATGGAAAGAAGCTTTTCCGTTTCAAGGAAATTTACTATATTCGACTGAGCACTCTGAACTTATCTGTTGCAGCAAGATATATTTGCAAAATTACTGTCACCAACTTTGTTCCAAATGCTAACATACCTTATATTTCCGCAGATAAGACGATGGCTGACTCATAAAAAGGCCCAAAAATCTGAGGTGGTCTTATACGACAGTACCAAAAAAGTTAGATTGAAATTTTGTCAAATATTGGTAATTTCGCAGGCTATATATATTGAACTGGTTAAGTATCAAAACAATACATATCGAACATGTGAATGTTATGAATATGTTGTGATTTTAAAGGATGTTGTTAGGCAGGAACCTAAGAATTCAGCTTTCTCCGTAATTTACAAGAAAGTTTACAGTCGAAGTAGCTCGGCCTGAAATGATATATATCAAACATTCAACTGTAAATAGATTTAGTGTTTCTGAATACACGCGCCCTCACGTACCAAACATTCGCATATTCCATACACATCCTTTTGAAACGTATTGATTAGATATATATCGTTTGGAAGTCGAAGCCTTGCTATAGCTGCACTATTCAGCACATCTGCGATATTACTTTGAAGAAATTTACATCGTGGAGGAAAGATTTACGAAAACAGTTTTGCTCATTTTAAAATAATAATAATAATAATTCGCTTTTCGAGCTTTATTAATTTACGCAGTGGACAGTGGTACATACAACAACCTATATGCCACAAAGCAGGAACAGAATTAATTATTTACAATGCAGCTTTATTTTACAAATGTCGCTCGTCAAAAAAAATTTCTCGATATAGGCATCCAGAGTCGCACTGAAACGATTTAGAGTATATTTACGTAAGGAGCAGTGGATGGATTAAAATATTTTGGAGCTATACTCAACAATTGTGGCTTACTTCAAAATCCTTTATCTTCTGTTCTCGGGGAATTTTGTGCGTTTTTACTCGTATAATACGTGCATTGGCGCGATTAAATGTTGTATTGACGAAAAAAAGAAACGTGCTTCTTCACGATTGGATACAACGTAGCACTACACGCACAAAAGTTCAAAAGTTGATCGCAAACACTGCAACAAAGGGTGAAATCCAGGTGTACCAATTAAGAAAACTACTTATGGCGGCTTCTAATGGCACTTTTCGGAATTTCCTGAAACTCTGCTTCCTAATCTAACAAAAGTTGCAGGTGTATTTTTAGAGCCAGAAAACTGGAGGGGAAAAAAAAGTGCAAAGTGCATTCGGGTAAATACGGTAACATGGGGGGTCGTCTTATAGGCCAGATATATGCTCAAAGTATAAAATATTGAAGAAAATTTGCACCTCGTCTTATCTGCGGAAATATACGGTATTTGGTTATCACCCATCTATATAGGGAGACATGATTATTGTAATTTAAGAGAAATCGGATCCAAAACTGAAACATTCTGATGTTCCTGATTCTTGTGCACTATTAGAGAATGGAACTGTAGAGAAATATCGTAAAAGCTGTTTGATGAACCCTCTGCCATGCACTTAATATAATTAGTGGAGTGTTGATGTTGATCTTGAAGCTTGTTGTACCACAGCAATTGAATTTTGTTAACCTTGTAAAACAGCCAATTAAAGCAAGAAGGGAAACTGGTCCTTACTTTAAGATATGTTTTCTCCATTGTATTATTAGAGTAAGGAAAGTACAAGCATCTAAGTGACATCATATTGAGGTTCAAGCTCCTGTGGTCTGCGTTGCTTTAACAAAAGTTGTTTTGTAATTGGATCGCTCTTCCTGGAGCAAAACATTGTATTTCTCCTTTTAATTACCCATACATGTTTCAATGCAGTTGCAGATTCTTCAGCGTGCTTTTATTTAATTATTTCATCTTATTACATCTTCAGGAATACCTGCTTTTCTAAGTTTTCCTTGGGACCCAATAAAAAAATACTAATAAGAAGAATAATAAACAGGAATACCTGAACCTTTAATAACAAGAAATAAAAAAACTGTGTAGAGGATGCTGTAATTGCAATGAAACATATTTGGGTATTAAGAAACAGAACATCAATTATGTAATATTATATATAAAAAATAGATTACTCACCAGGCGAAGGAGCACAGGTGTGACAACAGCACAAATAAATAGAACACACACAAACACAAGTTTTTGCAACCCATTTGCTTCTTCAGGCAGATGGGAAGGAGAGGGAAAAGGAAATAATGAGGGTTTTAAGGAAGGGGGTAAGGAGCAATTCTAATCCTGGGAGAGGAAAGACTTACCTTGGGGGAAGAAAAGGAAGGTGAACAAATACACACACACCCATACATTTACACAGACACAAACACACCTAGGCAGACACACTCTCAGCTATCACTCGTGGCCTTCTTAAGAATATAGAACATTCAAGCAATCACACAGCACACAACACAGTCACACAACCATCATCTCCAGCTGCCGCACTTTGAATCATGCTCTATGGTGCGGAACTAGGGGAGGGTAGGGGGATAGAAAGGTTGCGTCATGGTTTGGGTAGATACAGCAGAACCTTCCTGAGTATGTACATATTAGATGGAAGGAACGAGATGCATCTTAGGAATGGAGTGGGAAGGTGGGTGAGTGGAGGAAAATAAAACAAAATGTACACCCCCCCCCCCCACACACACACACTCACACAGGAAGAGAGAGAGAGAGCTAGCACTCAAAATATGAGAGGTTTAGGATAAAGAGGTGGGATATGCTGCGCGGGAGGGGGGGGGATATGAAAGTTTGGTGGTGGCCATTTATTTTAGCGGACAGCTGGTTAGTGGTCATGCCAATACAGAAATCTGCACAGCTATTGCAGCACAGCTGATAAATGACATGGTTGCTGTCACAGGTGGCCTGGCCTCTGGTAGGGTAGGATAAGCCTGTGACAGGACTAGGAGATGAAATGCTGGGTAGGTGGATAGGACAGGTCTTGCAGCGGGGTATTCCAGAAGGCTATGTTCCCTGTGGCAGTGAGCTGGGTTTTGGGGTGGCAGAGGGATGAACTAGGATGTTACGGAGGTCAGGAGGGCGACTGAACACCACTTTAGGAGGGTTGGGAAGGATCTCGGGCAGTATGTCTCGTGTCTGGACACAAGGACGAAAAATCAAAACCTTGGTGAAGGATGCAATTAAGTTGGTAAGAGTCCAGGGTATACTGGATGACAATGGGAGCTCTTTTGTGGACAGTTACTGGGGGTAGGAGGAGGATTTGGGATGTGTGGGGTACAGCACGGGAGATCTGTTTGCAAACTAGGTCTGTGGGGTAGTTTCTGTCCGCGAAGGCCTTTGCAAGACTCTCGGAATATTGAGAAAGGGCGTTCTTGTCACTGCAAATATGTATTCATTATTAAATATGTTGTACTTGGAGTCAGGATCAAACTTAGTCGTCTCGCTGTCGAGGGTTCATAGTGAGAGAGAAAGCAGTATAATAAAATAAAACTTCGTACTCCTTTTAAACTTTTACAAAAGCAATATACAGTATTGTGCTTCGCAGGCTCTTAGAAAACATCTGACCCCCTTAAACGTCTCGACATGCACGGAACTTACAACTACTAATTCATTTATTACTATACTCAAGAGTGCGAGGCACACAGAGGGTGTCCTTTCGTCACGTAACCTACATCTCGGGTGGAATAGAAGCACAATGTAATGCTAAAGTAGGTGTTACACTATACAGTCTACAACTCTTGTAAATATGCTATTCCCCTGCGTCATCACACTTGATACAGACATCTCATTAATGTATATTATGAAAAGCCTCAATTGTCAAAAGAAATGTGTTGTTCTTCAGCAGTGTGTCTGCTGCTATGAAACACAGACAGATTAAAAGGGTGTGCCACAATGGCAAAGAAATCTGCATTCTTACCTGGAGTAGCGTGCTGATTACGAAAGGCAAGGCTGTCGGTTTGACTCCCAGTCTGATGAAATGATTTTCAATCGTAGTGTGCACGATATTAAAATATGACCAGCAGGTGAGCTTGTGAAGTTTGGTAGCAATTGGATCAGGATTTTTATTAATGTATACACAGTTTACCTCTGGTACTTGGAACACCAGTAGCCGACCTAGTGGAGAAAGAGGCAACCTTTTGTATGATGCAGAGCCGCCACCTGGAGTGCTGTAATCACCTCTGTGACTGCTGATTGTGCCGTTACGTTGACTCTTTCTCTGCTGGGGCACTACTGTCATTTGAAGTGTCGGACATAAATTTTTTACATATACGGTAGAACCCCCACTTTTCAATTAAATTTTTTTGAAATGTGGGAAATTGTTTTAAATGGTAAAATACACTTGCTGGTTCACTCTTGCAATTTTTTTTTTATTTTATTTATTTATTTATTTATTTTTTTTTTTTGGGGGGGGGGGGCGATATATATATATTATATCTACATACATAATAGGCATAAAAATACTCACAAGGAAGTTTATTTATTGCGTAATAAAGGTTATCGTAATTTTATACTATTTTAAGCACCAGGCGGAACTAGTAACTTTAGGAAGTAGAAATTTTTGATGCAATTTCATTCATCACAATCAACTTTGTCAGCAAGCCTTTAACTGGCTTACATTATTTACATTGTGAAACTGCACAAGTTCCATACTTTTTGTATTTTTCGATGTGTCACACGATGATATTCTAGAATTTATTTGCATTCTTGAATGCAAATACATGCGTAAATATTATTATACATTTGCACAGGGTCAACATCTCGCACTGTAATTGTGTTTTTCAGATTATTATATACTGTGCCCCTCTTTGATGGGCAGAAAAACATAAAGCAAACCATCAGTCTCACTGTTTACAACACTTCACAAAAAATACTGAGATAAATATTTGCATTTCACGATAAGGATAAATACTCTAAAGCATGAAAAACTACCAGTTGCGTAAACAATGATAACCTGACAATTGGTGCAGTGGCTTTTGGGATACTCCACACCATGAATCAACTAGGCACATTCTGCAAACAACGAAACACAAAATATACTTTTGGATAACTGTAGTGTGTCAAGAAACTTGACTGTGTAACGTTTGTAAACACTATACTTGAAGGTGAAAGCCATGCCCACATCTGAACAGCCTTCTGTAGACACGAACACCTGGTAGCTGTCTTCTTTGACTTATCTAAGGCTTATGACACGACCTGGAGACACCACGTCCTTTCTACAGTACACGGGTGGGGTCTCCAGGGCTCACTTTCTATTTTTATCCATCACTTTTTATCTTTGAGTACCTTTCGTGTACAAGTCGGCACCTCTCGTAGCTCTTTGCGTATACAGGAGAATGGGATTCCCTGGGGCAATGTACTGAGTGTTTCTCTATTTTCACTCATATCCCGAACTCTACACTGACGGCCACTTACTAAATGTAGTGAAAACGCATCGTTTCTCGGGACCGGTGTTTGTCGACTGGCTGACACGGCTTCCCGATATTCGTCACCTCGAGCAGAAGTGCTGGCAGCACCTTAATGTTCTCTGCTGCTTTAGGCAATACTGATTGGGGGCAGACCACAGTACCCTGCTGCATTATTACAAGGCTCTCGTTTTGTCAAAATTAGACTGTGGAAACACTGCACGAGGTTCAGCATCGCCTTCGGCACTGCAGATGTGGTTACCAGTCTACTTGTGGAGGCTGGGGCTTCGCCACTATGAACCGGGTGCCAACAGCTGCTTTGCAATTATGTAGCTCACATTTGTGGTTTGCCTCATCACCCAAACCACTGTCTACTTTTCCCAAGCTTCACACTCCCTCTTCCACAGGGATGACAGTTGGCATATGTGTGTGGTAACTTCTTAGTGAACTGCAATCTTTTCCACTACCTTCTGTCTTCTGGTTCCAATCGCGTACTCCACCGTGGTGTATACGTTGGCCAGCCACGCCTTCACTTGGACCTGTTACAGCACCCCAGAACTTCAGTTCACACAGAGGCTGTTTGCTGCCAGTTCATATCTGTCCTCGATACGTCACGGGGCTCGGAAGTGATTTACACTGATGGCTTGATGGAAAGAGGTCATGTCGGTTTCTTTTACATGCATGTGGAACACAGTAAATTCACTGTGGAGTTAGTAGCCATCTTTTGTGCACTTGACCACATTCGTACCTGCACTGCTGGGAAGTTCTGTGTCATCTGCAGCAATTTCCTCAGCGGACTTAAGAGCCCTCGATCAATGCTTCCCCTGCCATCCTTCGATAGCCGTCCGAGAGTCCCTCTATGCTGTCGAACAACGCAGACAGTCACTATTGTTCATTTCATAATGACTAATCCCTGACTTTGAACTCATATTCTGGTCATGTTACACAATGAACATAGATGTTTTAGACCTCACCGGAATCGGTGAAATGTCTACTTTTATTTGGTGTATGAAATTACATTTTATTTGAAAAGGGGACGACATACATGGTACTATTTAAGAGGAAGCGTTCTATTTCTGGCCTTTTATTTATTTAATTTTTTTTAATTATTTTATTTATTTATTTATTTTAATTATTTTTTTGCACAGAAATCAGACCATAATTAGGAGAAAGTTATCCTTTACACAGTTTAAAGATCCAACCTTGTTCTATTTACATACGGAGTTTCGTTATTTTACGATTAGTCTTTTCGTCGCTATAATAAAAAACACAAGAAGCTGTGATTAAGCTTACTGTTGTAGCTATTGACACAGAGAGGGCATTGCTGTTAAGCTTGAACTTTTGTTGGTGACATCAGATGTCATTACTAATATATTGTCTCCGTGTTTGTCAGTTAAGAGTAAAGCAACTGCGTTAGTGGCTGCAGTATATGTGATGCTGTGGCGGAGCGCTGCCCCTGTTGCAATACGCCGGAAGCGCCTATTCCACTGTGAAGAACAGCGAGACAGCACACGCAAGCACATAGCTCATAGGAACAAAAATTCAAATAAATTAATGATGTGATATTAGTGCTTGGTGTAGATTTATGAGCATAAAAATATAACAGCTCTGAAAGGCAAGGACAGAGCTTGCATCTATACTTTTCATCTTGTTAATACGTATCATCATTAGGCGAACTGCAGCACTCTACGCCTACCATTATTAGGACAAAATGACTAATCAGAATAATAATGAGACTCCGTCTGTAAATAGAACGATGGTGGATCTTTCAACTGCGCAAAGGAAAACTTTTTCCCAAATACGGTATGATTTCTAAGCATCCTTAAAGTTTACATTCGCAAAAAAAAGCCAGAAAAAGTGTGTTTTCTCTTAAATATTACTGAATATGTTGTCCCCCTTTCAAATAAAATGTAATATTCATACATCAAATAAAAGTAGACATTTCAACGATTCCGGCAAGGTCTAAAACATTAATCTTCAATGTGTAATGTGAACAGGAAATGAGTTTAAAGTCAGGGGTCAGTCATTATGAAATGGACAATAGTATTTATCTGGAATCCAGGGCATGTTGGGATCAGAATAAATAACTGGCTGACAGATTAGCCAAAGAGGCCACCAATAAACCTCTTCTGGAAATCAGTAGGCCTATACCCTCTGCTGACCTACGTTCTATGCTACACAGTTGAGCCCCCAGTTTGTGGAATACAGAAAGATATACACCCAACAAGTTACAGATTATGAAGGAGACAATGAGCATCTTGATGTTATCTGAATGGCTCACTCACAGGGACTCTGTCACCCTCTACTGGCTCTGTATTGGCCGTACTTGGCCGACACAGTGTCACCTTCTCCGTCATGAGAACCCGCCTCAGAGGTGGTGTTTTAATTTCCTTGACGTCCTGAGCTTCGTGTCAACTGACAATGCCTCTACGGCTGATTCAGTTTTAGATTCTATTCATGTGAGTGGATTGTATCATTCCATATGAATTTTATTGATTGTCCAGTATCTGCCTAACACTTTTAGCTAGGTGGTTTTAAGGTGTAACAAAGTAGCCAGATGTTCTACTTTTCTTACTGTGATCACTCAGCCAAGACACTCTGGTATCATCTTTACAGCTTTCTCTCTTTGTGTTCTGTATTTGCTTCTTTTATTTCTTCACATGTTAAACCCTTTGCTTGGTGAATTTTCTCACATTGTTTTATACAACATTTTAGTGATCTTTACTGTACTTTTTACAATTGGAACAAGGGACTGATAACCTTTGTAGTTTCGTCCCTTTCAAAATCAGACCATCCATCCATCCTTCCATGCCCACATTAATTTGTCAGTTACTTTGTTTTTTGTTTTTCTTCTTTTTTTTCTCGTGAACATGGTTTCAAAAAGTGTAAAATGAGGGTAAAGTGTAAAATGGGAGCAAATTAACATAGTGAATATAGGAAATTTGACAGGACTGAAAAGTGTAAATGGTAGGAAAATGTAAAATTTGGAACGAAAAAGTGGAGTTTTATGATATGTTAGACTGTGATACTAGTATGTAAATATGGATTAAACATGCTGAGGAATGTATAAGTATGGTATGTATTGTGTTTAATCATATTGCTTATAACATAGCAAACAGACTAAAGACATTCACGTATTTTTATAGATTACACTCTTGTGAAGCTGGGGCAAGTGGCTAGTATGGTTTATAACAACACTCTGTTCATGAGAAAACGACGACAACAACAACAAAAATTATTTTTGCGTACAAAATCTAAAGTTTATAGGGATCGCCATATGTAAAATTTTTATTCATTAGAAATCATCATCATTTTTTCCACATGTTTTTATTATTAAATTCCCAAACTACTTTTGTGTGTGTTATTCCTTTTGTATCTGTAACTGTAATACATAAGTTTACAATTACCATACTTATGTGCAACTTTACAACAATCTAATTTTTAGCCTCTTTCTTCTCCCCCCTCTTTTCTTTTGCACTAAGGAAAGCAAACATCTAAATAACTAACCATAGCAAATAATTCAAATTTTAAGGATCTTTTCTGTATACATTTATCTGTTGTTGTTATGGTCTTCAGTCCAGAGACTGGTTTGATGCAGCTCTCCACCCTACTCTATCCTGAGCAAGCCTTTTCATCTCCTGATAAGAACGGCAACCCACATCCATTTGAATCTGCTTACTATACGCGTCTCTTGGTCTCCCTCTGCGATTTTTACCCCACACGCTTCCCTCCAATGCTAAATTTACGATACCTCGATGTCTAAGAATGTGTCCTACCAAGCGATCCCTTCTTTTGGTCAGGGTATGCCAAAAATTCCTTTTCTCACCAATTCTGTTCTGTACCACCTCATTAGTTACGCGATCTACCCACTTAATCTTCAGCATTCTTCTGTAGCACCACATTTCAAAGGCCTCTATTCTCTTCCTGTCCGCACTGCTTATCGTCCATGTTTCACTCCCGTACAAGGCAACACTCCACACAAATGCCTTCAGAAAAGATTTCCTTACACTTAAATTAATATTCGATGTCAGCATATTTCTCTTTTTCAAAAATGCTTTTCTTCCCATTGCCATTCTGCATTTTATATCCTCTGTACTGCGACCATCGCATGTTATTTTACTACCCAAGTAACAAAACTCATCTACCACCTTCATTGTTTCGTTACCTAATCTAATTCCTTCAGCATCGCCCGACTTTCTAAGACCGCATTCCATTATTTTTGTTTTGCTCTTGTTAATGTTCATTTTATACGCTCTTTTCAACACACTGTCCATTCCATTCAACTGCTCTTCCAGGTCCTTTGCTGTCTCTGACAGAATTACAATGTCATCAGCAAAACGCAATGTTTTTATTTCTTCCCCCTGAACTTTAATCCCTATTCCAAATTTTTCCTTGCTTTCCTTCACCGCCTGCTCGATGTACAAATTGAATAACATCGGAGAAAGGCTACAACCCTGTCTTACTCCCTTCCCAACTGATGCTTCCCTTTCATGCCCTACGAGTCTAATAACTGCGGTCTGGCTTTTGTACAAGTTGTAAATAAATCTCCTTTCCCTATATTTTACCCCTGCTGACTTCAGAATTTGAAAGAGTGTATTCCAGTCAACATTGTCAAATGCTTTCTCCAAATCTACAAAAGCTAGAAATGTAAATGTAGGTTTGCCTTTTCTTAATCTATCTTCTAGGATAAGCCGTAAAGTGAGTATTGCCTCCTGTGTTCCTACATTTCTCCTGAACCCAAACTGATCTTCCCCGAGGTCAGCTTCTACCAGCTTTTCCATTCTCCTGTAGATAATTCGTGTTAAAATTTTGCTACCATGACTTATTAAACTGATGGTTCTGTAGTTTTCACACCTGTCTGCACCTGCTTTCTTTGGAATGGGGATTATAACATTTTTCTTAAAGTCTGAGGGCATTTCGCCTGTCTCATACATCCTACACACCAGTTCAAATAGTCTTGTCATGGCTGGCTCTCCCAGAGACTTTAGTAACTCTGAGGGTATGTCATCTACTCCTGGGGCCTTATTCCGACCTAGGTCTTTCAAGGCTCTGTCAAATTCATCTCTCAGTATGGTATCTCCTATTTCATCTTGATCCACTTCCTCTTCCCTTCCTACAACATCGTCCCTAAGTTCATTTCCTTTGTAGAGCTGCTCTATGTATTCTTTCCACCTTTCAGCTTTCCCTTCTTTGCTGAGAACTGGCTTCCCATCTGAGTTCTTGATATTCGTAGAGTTGCTTTTCTTGTCCCCAAATGTCTCTTTTATTTTCCTGTAGGCGGTATCTACTTTTTCCCTTCTTATACATTCTTCTACAGATTTGCATTTGGCTTCTAGCCACTCCTGCTTAGCCATTTTGCACTTCCTGTCGATCTCATTTCTTAGTCGTCTGTACTCCATTTTGCCTGTTTCATTTACTGCATTTTTATATTTTCTCCTTTCATCAATTAAGTTTAGTATTTCCTGTGTTATCCAAGGATTTTTTGTAGGTCTTGCCTTTCTACCTATTTTGTCCTCTGCTGCCTTCACTATTTCATCTCTCAATGCTACCCATTCCTCTTCTACTGTTTTATTTCTCCCTGTTTCTGTCAATTGTTGCCTAAATCTCCCTCTGAAATTCTCCAGAACCTCACTTTCCTTCAATTTATCTAAGTCCCATCTCCTCATTTTCCTACCTTTCTGCAGTTTTTTCAGTTTCAGCCTACAGTTCATGACTAACAAGTTATGGTCAGAGTCTATATCTGCCCCTGGGTATGTCTTGCAGTTTAGAACCTGGTTCCGGAATCTATGTTTTACCATTATAAAATCTATCTGATACCTTCCGGTGTCTCCTGGCCTCTTCCACGTATACAACCTTCTTTTGTGATTCTTAAACCACGTGTTTGTTACGATTAAATCATGTTCCATGCAAAATTCTACCAGGCGACTTCCTCTTTCATTCCTCCTGCCCAATCCATATTCACCTACTATTTTTCCTTCTCTTCCTTTTCCTACTACCGAATTCCAGTCTCCCATCACAATTAAGTTTTCCTCTCCCTTAACTGTCTGAATAATTTCCTGTAGATCCTCATATATTTCTTCGATCTCCTCCTCATCGGCAGAGCTAGTTGGCATATAAACCTGTACTACTGTTGTCGGTGTTGGCTTCGTATCTATCTTGACGATGATAATGCAATCACTGTGCTGCTCATAGTAGTTTACCCGCATTCCTATTTTCTTATTCATTATTAGTCCTACTCCTGTGATACCCCCAACTGATTTTGTATTTATAATCCTGTACTCACCTGACCAGAAATCCTGTTCATCCTGCCACCGAACTTCACTAATCCCCACTATATCTAACTTCAACCTATCCATTTCCCTTTTTAAATTTTCTAATTTTCCTACCCTATTAAGGGATCTAACATTCCACGCTCCGATCCGTAGAATGCCAGTATTGTCTTTCCTGATGACAACATCCTCCTGAGTAGTCCCCGCCCGGAGATCCGAATGGGGGACTATTTTACCTCCGGAATATTTTACCTGAGAGGATGCCATCATCATATTTCCATACAGTAGAGCTGCATGTCCTCGGGAAAAGTAACGGCTGTAGTTTCCCCTTGCTTTCAGCCGTTCGCAGTAGCTGTGTGGCAAAGCCACATTAGCTGATGTTACAAGGCCAGCTCAGTCAATCACCCAGACTGTTGCCCCTGTAACTACTGAAAAGGCTGCTGCCCCTCTTCAGGAACCACACGTTTGTCTGGCCTCTCCACAGATACCCCTCCGCTGTGGTTGCACCTACGGTACGGCTATCTGCATCGTTGAGGCATGCAAGCCACCCCACCTCGGCAATGTCTGTGGTTCATGGGGGTGGATACATTTATCTATAAACAACATTTTCTTGTTTTTTTTTTAAGATCTTTACCCATTATTAGACACCCAAAAAAACCATGTCATCATGATGTTTGAGAATCAAAACTGCCATTGGCATTTGGGCCGCTATGAAACTTACCACTCAATTTCAAGACAAGAAATCTGCTTGACATAAAAATTTGAGTTTTGCATATCATACAGCTTATTTTCTTTATTTATTAGTTACAGTGTAGTATCAAATTACATAAAGTATTGAAGCACATTTTAGAGCATTTACAGAGGTAAAAACACATTGCTCTCATATACCATGGGTAAATGATCCTAAAGTAATAGAATAGTGTAAGAGAAAAGTAAAGAAAGCAGCAGTGGAAAATAAACTAGGAGTGCACTTTTTAATGCTACTACCTCATTGCAGCAGTGTTACTAAAATTAACAAGAATCAAAACTACAGAAATTAATCATTGTCATAATTAACTTAGCTTCTGCTTTGATTACTAAATCCTCTGTAATCATGATACAATAACGTTCATAACATTGGATGATATACTCAGTGATTAATGAGTTCATTTTTTTTTTTTTTTTTTTTTTTTTTACATTTCATAGGTTTATTCTTAATTACACATACAGTATAACAGTTTAACTGACAATCCCCTGCTGACTTTATTCACTCCAATTTACACTATCCTTGACTGACTGACTGTTGGTGCATCTTGGCCAGTATTTAAGGATTCATAAACAATCACATGTGATGACAGTAAATAATAATAATAATTATTATAGACTGATTAAACATTCAGCCTGCAGCATAGTCCCCACAATAAAATTCCTCCACGATCCCCTATTCAATGCTAACATCGAATATACTTGATACCGCCAAGTATACCCAGCTCGGCCACTCCCTGCCACCCCAAAATATGTGCCGCCCAGGGCCACGGCCACCTCGGCATCCCCCACGCTGTGCCACTGATTGAAGCCTAGCCTCATCTGATAGTAAGCCTTTTACTTCTAAATCATTCTCGATTGAATCTAAGTCTACCTGAGCTTCTCTTACCCTCTGCTGCCGAACCCATGGCAATAATTATAATTTTAAATACATGTTTAAATCTTTTCTGTAACAACTAACTATGGTGGATGGTACAAAGTTGCTTCCAGTATCCACATCTACATCTACATACATACTCCGCAATTCACTGTAAGGTGCGTGGCGGAGGGTGGTACATTGTACCACTACTAGGAATTTCCTTTCCTATTCCACTCCCAAATTGAACGAGGAAAAAAAGAATGCCTATATGCCTCCGTACGAGCCCTAATTTCTCTTATCTTGTCTTTGTGATCTTTAGGTGAAATGTAAGTAGGCGGCAGCAAGATCGTACTACACTCAGCTTCAAATTCTGGCCTTCTAAATTTACTCAACAGAAATTCATGAAAAGAACGTCGTCTTTCTTCCAGCGATCCCCAACTGAGTTGCCGGAGCATTTCCGTGACACTTGCGCATTGGTCGAACCTACCGGTAACAAATCTAGCTGCTTGTCTCTGAACCGCCTCTATGTCTTCCTTTAAACTGATCTGCTACGGGTCCCAAACACTTGAGCAATACTCAAGACGTGGTCGTACAAGCGTTTTATACGCGGTCTCCTTTACAGGTGAAGTACATCTTCCCAAAATTCTCCCAATAAACCGAAGTCAGCTGTCAGCCCTACTCACAACTGTCCTTACATGCTCGTTCCATTTCATATCGCTCTGCAATGTTACGCCTAGATATTTGAACGACGCGACAGCATCAAGAAGCTCACTACTAATGCTGTATTCGAACATTATGGGATTATTTTTTCTACTCATGTGCATCACCTTACATTTTTCCACATTGAGAGCTAGCTGCCAATCTTCGCACCAACTAGAAATTTTGTTTAAGTCATCCTGTATGCTTTCACAGTCAGTTACAGACTACACCCTCCCATACACCAAAGCATCATCAGCAAACAGCCGCATATTATAATTTACTCTGTCCATCAGATCACTTATATAGATAGAAAATAATAGCGGTCCTATCACACTCCCCTGGGGCACGCCTGACGATACACTAGTCTCTGATGAACACCCGCCGTCAAGAACAACGTACTGTGTTCTATTACTTAGGAAGTCTTCCAGCCAGTCACAAATCTGTGAACCTATTCCATAAGCTCGTATTTTCATTAGCAGTCTGCAGTGTGGCACCTCGTCGAACATGAAATTCAGTGAGCAATTTTTGACAGGGGTTTTTAACCCTCTGAATGCTGCACCTGTGCATCCGGCTAGCTGAGGCAGGCCTGCCATTGAGGCCGCCTAATCAGTCTACCTGTGCTGGCAGCTACCTCCGCGGTCTATTGTCCGTGCCTGGAGCTGTCTGCTCAGCTGGCCTCGTCCCGGCCTGAGTAATTCTGGAACCGGGGTGACCCTGATGGTCTCACAAATAAATGCAGTATATCTGGATACTTATGCATTACTTTTGAATCTGAAAATGATTGCTCGACAGACATAATGTACACTGAAACTGCTTACGCTGCTAACGTGTAACTCTTGGGTCATTCCATGTCAAATCGCCTGATTTCTGAACATTTTCCAGCTCGACCGTCATGAGAAATTTTATGTGAACATTTGAACGTGACCCCAATCGACACTGGTAAATCTGAAGATTCATTGAAGCAATACTAAGGAAGAGTTATAGTCAGTTGTTTGATGCCATGCGCGACTTTGCGCAGGGCGAGCGTGAATTCATGACAACTTTGAGCCATTATAACTTGGGCAATATTTTGTTGAAAAATATGAAACTTGGCTATCATATACAACTGTACACGTTCTCATAGGAATAATACTGAAAAGAATTTTATGTGCTATAAGTAGACAGAAACGTTCGAGGAAAGTTGGTCAAAAAAAATTGGCGCCCAAAAAAAACTTGAATGTTTGGTGTGTTATATCTCGGGGACTAAAGCTATGACGAACATGAAACTTGACATGTACTAATCCAACAACATCAGGTTTCAAAACGTGGAGTTTTGTTTATGTGTCACTTTCCAATAGTGAGTAAATGAATTGCAAACCTTAAGATTTTAGAAAAAGGATAAAAATGGAGTGTTTTTCAACCTTATTTTTGTAAAAAGCTAAGTTCTGTAAAATTTTCAGGAATGGGCTGATTAGAAAGACAATTATTTTAAATGCAAAAGGGTGTATTTGGTCATCCAATGCAGGCCACCAATGCTAGGTAATTTGATTCTTATCTCTCCTAATGTAAATGAATGCTGAACATGAAACTTAATACATAATAGCTTGGCAACACAGGGATGTGGAAGAAAAAGTTCCAGCCACCTGCTATTTTCCAGTTGTCTAATATTGTCATAAACTTGGTGATTTTTGTAAGAAAGAAAAGAAAAAGTATAGGCTATATTTGACACATCTTTTACCAGTTTCTAGAAAATTATTGACTTCAGATTCTATTCTGCCTGTGTCTACAATAAAACCCAAGACTTATCCAGTTTTACAGTCGCACAACACAAATGTCTCGATTCCAAATCTACTTCGTTTTGAAGGAATGAACTGTTTTCAAGATAAGTGAGCTTTGAACAATAATAGGGTTTCAGCAACAGTTTTTCTGTATAGGTTAAATGCACTATGGAACACCACACGAGCTATATCAATTATTTTCCTAATCTTAAACAAACAAATGATTTGCTGAGTTGTCACTAAAATGTAACATTCTCAAAAGTAACAAAAAACAGTCACAAGACATAACTTTGCCAAAAATTGGTGTACTCAGACAGAATTTAAAGTGACCTCTTAAGATCTGGAGCTACAAACTAAACTCTTTTCTTAAAATCGGATGACAAGTATTTGGTACTTCCCCCAGGGGGCTCACCGCTCTGTGGCGAGCGCGTGCATGGCGAGCACGGGGCCCCAGCCTTTGTAGCACTCTTTCTTTTCTGTGTTACATGACACTTCTCCTACTGTCCTTTTCCTCTCTCTCAGGGACTGAGTTGTGTGCATCCTTCATGGAAGCGAAGGTATAATTTTTTTTGGTTTGAGCTCTTCTCTCACTTCTTTATTTGCCTCCACATCTGCATATGAGGCTTCTCCTCCTACTATTTCTTTCTTCGTCCTCCCTGTACATACCTGAAGGCCACCCATATGGGTGACTGGGTAATGCGTAAGTCCCAGCCCCGGGCTGGCATGTAGGGTGCGTGCGTACCCCCTGGTTAAGGCCAGGCCAGGGGAGGGGCAATTGCCTACGCTGATACCTTCACAATTCGCCGATTGGTCTCTCCATCTGTAGATCGGGAGGTGCGACCTGGGGTGGGAACAATCACCCGAGGCAGGTGTGCTTTCGTTGGGGGTCCTCAGCAGGAAGGAGCGTGCCATCGGAGACATTGGCAATCGTGGGTGATACATCCGCGATGGTTCTCAAAAAAATAAAATGTAAAGAGTCTCTCGAAGTTGACATACTGGACAACAGTGTGTCTGAACAGAAGAATTTACATTTGAAATCAAAGTTCCTTGTGGTTACCCATACTGAAGTAGGACAATCCTTCTCATCGGTAAACCCATTTATCTTTCAGAAAGGGGTTGATGCCATTGCTGGCCCAGTTAAAACCTGCAACCACCAGTGTAATGGAACATTGTTGTTGGAAACAGAAAGTGGCTCCTAGGCACAGCGGCTGCTCAAGGCCAATTTGCTCCGTAGCTACCCGGTTCGTGTTGAGCTTCATCCAACTCTCAACTATTCCCAAGGGGTAGTCTACTCAGCCTGTTTGGACGGTCTGACTGAGGATGAACTGAAGGAATATCTGGCAGCACAAGGCATCATCGCAGTACACAGAATGATGAAAAAAGAGAACAATGTTTTAGTCCCCACTTGCACAGTATTCCTGACTTTCGACCGAGTGGCTCTGCCACCGAAGATCGAGGCAGGATATGAGGTAGTCACAGTACAACCTTATATCCCTAACCCGACTCTGTGTTACCAGTGCCATCAATTTAATCATACAAGTCAGTTGTGCAAGAACTCGGTAACATGTGTCACCTGTGGCAAAGATGCACATGAGGGGAATTGTGCACTACCATCCCCTCATTGCATAAATTGTAACGGGAATCATGCTGCATCCTCCCGGGAATGTCCCATATTTGCCGATGAATGGGCCATACAGGAAATATGAGTTAAGGAAAAGGTTCCTATACAAGTTGCACGTAAGATGTACGCCAGTCGTAAGCCTAATACCCCACCGCATGGTAACTACAGTACTGTAGCTGCAGTGCCTCCACCAACACAGGACATGGCCACACAGACATGTGACCTACAGTTTACTACTGTAGTCGTCAAACAGTCTATATCGACAACGGCGTCACATTTGATGAAAAGTGTGAATACCTCTTCCAAATCTTCATCTTCAGCTGTGAAACCACAGATTGAGACCCGTAAGTCTAAGAAGGAGCATTCGCACGAGGATTTCCTCCACACCTCCTCCAAAACATCTGAGCCTACCAAGGAGCTTCACCAGGGCTCCAAGAACTCAAGTAGGGGGAAAACTGACCCCCCCCCCCCTTCTACCTCACAATGCGACGACGGCATCCCCTGGAAGCCTATAGTCTCTCCAGGTGCATCAGCCAAAGATGGGGCTGCCGACCACCCTCACGCAGCTGCCATGGTCACCTCTGAGAATATGGAGCAAGACCCTCCTGTCTCTGACACCACCAGTTGCAAACATTCGCATTGTGGCCCGCCCCCTTCGTTGGGCTGATGTATACCTTCATCTCTTTCTATCCTACTATGGATATTCTTCAATGGAACATTCGTGGTACCGGTAGAATTGGACAGAACTGCAGCTTCTAACATGAACATATCACCCAATTATCTTCTCTCTACAGGAGACAAAATTGCTCCCTGGTACTCAAATTACTTTCCCACGCTACACTGCAGTTCGCTTTGACCTTCCTCCAGTGGCAGGAATTCCAGCCCACGGGGGTGTAGCGTTGCTCATTCGGGATGAAGTACACAGTACACCCATCCCTTTGTGTACCCCACTACAAGCTGTTGCTGTCCAGACAGACCTTCCTGGATTTTTCTTCACACTGTGCAATATTATGCTCTTTCCTCCTTTCCCATCAATAAATCTGATCTTCTATATCTTGTTGACGATCTTCCGCATCCGTTTTTGTTGGTGGGCGATTTCAATTCCCACCCCCCTCTTTAGGGCTCCCCACGACCATGTCCACGGGGCTCCCTCCTGGCAGATATTCTGAACCACCTTCAGCTCATCTGCCTTAACACTGGTCACCCAACTTATCTTTCGGACTCTACAAACTCTTTCAGCCACATAGATCCATCTATCTACACTGTTCAGCTGGCACGCCGTCTTGAATGGTCTATTCTCTCAGACACTCATTTGAGCGATTATTTTCCATGTGTAATTCACCTAATGACGCCTGGCACCTTTGAGCATACACACCACTGGCAGATAACCAAAGCGGATTGGGAGCTCTATTTGTCACTGGCGGATTTTGGTACTCATCAATATCCTAGTATAGAAGACCACGTGGAACACATTACCACAGTTATTCTCACAGCCACGAAATGTTCCATCCCCTGTAAGACTACCCAAGCACATCGTCCCCTTGTCCCGTGGTGGACCGCGGAATGCCGTTATGCTCTGCAAGCATGACGACGTGCCCTTAGAACCTTCAAATGATGGCCCAAGCTCGACAACTGCATCTGATACAAACGGCTGCGGGCCTATTGTCATCGCCTCTTTCGTGACTGTAAACGCGCCATTTGGCACTCATTCACGAGCTCTTTTAATAGGTCTACCCCTTCCTTCCACAAATAGCCAACGCACTGGGTCGACATTTTGAAGAGGTCTCTAGCTCTTCACACTACACTGACGATTTCCTCGCTAGGAAATGGATGGTGGAGACGACTCCATTGCCCTTTGCCTCTCAGAACCGTGAACGCTACAATACTGAGTTTACTGTGTAAAGCTCCACCACGCACTCTTGTCTTCGCGGTCCTCCGCTCCAGGACCAGATGGCATTCATGTAGCGATGTTGCAACACCTTTCACCAACGAGCTTGCACTTCCTACTGGCCACCTACAACCGCATATGGATAGAAGGCACCTTTCCGCGACGCTGGCGTGAAGCCATAGTCATTCCCATACCAAAGCCTGGGAAGGATAAATTTCTCCCTTCCAGCTACTGCCCCAATTCCCTCACCAGTAGCATATGCAAGGTGATAGAACGCATGATTCACGAGCTCCTGGTATGGTGGCTTGAAACGCGACATCTCCTTTCTAATGTCCAATGTGGGTTTCGCAAGCACCGTTCTGCGGTGGATCATGTCATCGCCCTATCTACTTCAGTAATGAATAATGTTTTACAAAAGCGCCAGACAGTAGCGGTGTTCTTTGATCTGGAAAAGGCATACAACACCTGCTGTAGGATGGGAATCCTCCACACTCTGCATTCATGGGGTTTTCGGGGTCATCTGCCAATTTTTATCTGGGAATTTTTAACAGACCGTTTGTTTACAGTGCGTTTTGGTCCGGTTTTATTGAGCACTTTTATTCAAGAGAACAGGGTCCCCCAGGGCTCGGTCCTGAGCGCCGTTTTATTTGCAGTGGCAATCAATTCTATAGCCGATCACCTTCCACCGGGAGTGTCAGCATCCCTCTTTGTCGACGACTTCGCGATCTACAGCAGCTCTGACCAGACATGTCTCCTAGAGCGGTGCCTTCAGCAGTGCCTAGACACTCTCCACACATGGAGTATGAACACTGGCTTTCGATTCTCAGCTGACAAGACAGTCTGCATGAACTTCTAGTGGCAGAAGGAGTTCCTTCCCCCATCCCTCCGTCTGGGCCCCATATTACTTCCATTTGTGGAGACCACAATGTTCTTGAGAATTGTTGTCGACAGGAAGTTAAGTTGGTCTCCCCACATATCTCGTTTGGCAGCTCGCTCCCTCAATGTGCTGTGGGTGTTAAGTGGCACCTCGTGGGGAGCTGATCGGTCTACTCTCCTCCATCTGTATCGCACCGTAGTTCGGTCCAACTGGACTATGGAAGCATTGTGTATTCTTCGGCTCGACCATCCATACTGTGCTGCCTTAACACAATCCACCACCAAGGGATCCGTCTGGCGACGGGAGCATTTTACACTAGCCCCGTTGAGAGCCTCTATGCCGAGGCCACTGAACTACCCCTTTCTTACTGTTGGGAACTCCTGCTTAGCCATTATGCTAGCCGTTTGTCATCCATGTGAGAACACCCAACATACACAGTTTTCTTTAATGACTCACTTGACGGCCTCTTCGCCGTGTGCCCGTCTGCTCTGCAGCCACCGGGAGTATGCTTGCATTCGTTACTTGGCCAGCTCGGAGTTACAATGCCTGCTATTTTCTTGACTGGAGAGAGCACCTCTCCACCGTGGCTAAGCCCCGAAGTCTGTGTTAACTTTGACCTCCATTCTCTTCCAAAGGACTCCACACCTAGTTTTGTTTACCAGAGAGAATTTCTCGCACTCCGGTTCAAATTTGATGACAATTTGTTCATCTAAACTGATGGCTCAAAGACAGATCAGGGTGTTGGTGTGCCTTTGTACTTGGCAACGCCTCATTTAAATATCGTCTCCCTGAGTGGAGTCCCATTTTTACAGCTGAGCTGTTTGCATTATATCAAGCCACCCAATACGTCCGGCGAAACTCGCTCAATAAGACTGTCATTTGCTTGGACTCTCTGAGTGCTCTTTTGAGCCTTCGCACGTTATATCCTGTCCATCCCCTGGTACAAAGCATCCACAATTCTCTTTCAGCGAGCGGAACTACTGTGACGTTTCTGTGGGTCCCTGGCTACATGGGAGTGTTGGGGAATGAGTCTGCAGATACGGCTGCCAAGGAGGCAGTTCTCCTTCCTCAGCTATCTACTTCTTCTACTAGCTCTGATGACCATCGTGCTGGCGTCTCCTGGCGTATCATCTCCCGTTTTTACATTTTACATTTATACATTGGTCATCCCTGTCAGGGAATAAATTGCAGGCCATTAAATCTGTGCTTGATCTTTGGTCAACGTCATCTCGACTCTCTTGTCGAGAGGAGATTGTCCTAGCCCGGCTTCGTATTGGCCACTGCCGTTATAGCCACCAGTATTTACGTCATGGTCGTGCTGCTCCCTTATGTGAACACTGTGATGAACCTTTTACTGTGTACCACCTTTTAGTGCAATGTCTGTTTTTTAATCATCTCTGCCATGATCTATGTTTGGCATTTGAAATGTCTGATATCTTAGCTGATGATCCGCATTCTGCTAACAGAGTTTTACTTTTTATACATCGTGCAAATATGGCAAAGGCCATTTAAATTCTAACCCTGGTTCGTTTTTACTACGGGCAGTGTTGGGCGCTAATGACCAGAGAAGCCAGAGAAGTTGTGCACCCTAAAACCACAAAAAAAGAAAAAAAAGTATTTGGTAGAACTGTCAAGTTCTGATGGACATAAATGAGCGCACTAACCCACATCTGTCCATCAGACATAACACCCTATATCTCGAGAATTAAATGAGTTATCGTTCTGCTCTCAACATTAAATAAAATTTAGATATCTTACCTAAATTTCATCTGCAGCTTTGTATGTACTATAATCAACCGTACACAAAGTATAAGCAATGCAGTTTTTTTTATCTGCGAACTCTTCAACATTTTGTGCAGTGGTTTACTTAATCTGGTGTAGCACAGTAACTATAAGGAATACCAGATAGAAAGTGAGATCATTATCGAGTGCATATATCACTAATAAGATGTAAAAAATGAAAATATTTCATTGAATAGTTTTCTCAGAATTGGTCGATATTCCAAGTGCTCGGAACGCTGTGGTGGCCAGCGAGTAAGCAGCAGCCCTGAACAGCTATTGATGTCTACAGGCACACCGGCACTGGATCTGGCTGCGACATATGCTGTCTTTAGGGCTCAGGCACCGGCCAGGCCGTGCAGAAAATGCTGTCTGCAGGGTCCAACAGGGAATATCACTGCAGCGGAAAATGACGTCCGCAGGCCCCACAGCGAGGTGGAGCAGTGCAACGTATCGTGTCTGCAGCACTCAATGGGTTAATCTCTATATATAAAAGGAAGTGTCCTGATTGACTGACTGACTGACTCATCATCGCCCAGCCCAAACCACTGAAGATAGAAACTTGAAATTTGTGGAGGGTGTTGAACTTACTCTGTAGGCGTCATTTAAGATGCGATTTTTCGATATTCCGTCCGTAAGGGGTTGAAATAGGGGATGAAACGTTTTTTGAAAATACTTAGCTATTTAGGCAATTTTGAAGCTAGAACTACAAAATTTCAAATTTTAATTCAGGGTTCAAATATAAAAGACACGTGTTTCGGCATTTTTTTTTAATTCGACAAATAAGGGGGTAAAATAGGTGACGCAAAAAAAATTGATTTTCAAAAATATGTTGCTGTTAACTCAAATTTCAAGCTATAACTACGAAACCTAAGATATGGACTCTTGATCAGGATTAAAAAGACACGAGTTTCAGTATTTTTGGAAATTCAAAAAGTAAGTGGTTAAAAGAGGGAATCAAAAATTCTTTTCGAAAACACATTGTTGTCAAGACAATTTTGAAGCTATAGCTGCAAAAATTGGTATTTGTATTGATCGTTATGATTTTAAAAACACATGTTTCGGTATTTTTGGAAATTCAACCATCAAGGGGGTTAAATTGGAGAGGGGGCGTTTTTCGAAAATCGTTGCTATTTAGGCAATTTTGAAGTTAGAACTACAAGTTTTCGTATTTGGATTCGGGGTTCGAATTTAAAAGACACGTGTTTTAGGTATTTTTGGAAATTCGACCAATAAGGGGGTGAATTACAGGATGCAAAAATTTATTTTCAAAGATATGTTGCTGTTAACACAAACTTCGAGCTATAACTACGAAACTTAAGATATGGAATCTTCATCAGGATTAAAAAGAAACAACTGGTGCAGACCAACCAGCCTACGCTTGCAAAGCAGCAGGGGTTCAGCTAGTTGTAAATATATGATATTGCATTTTTAAAGACACATTAATTATTCAAATTACTTTGTCCAATCAGGATATCTTTATAAACTGTAAGTGAAAAAACATTATCTAAATGTTTTATTGTGTTAATGAAACTGTGATTGCACATTTAATTACTGATTATCTAATAACTTTACAAATGTCTTCATTATTATGGCCCAATTGCCAATACTGTACCTACAACTGCATTTACAGACAGTTCTTAGACTTGTACATACAACAAAAGATGTTGCACTTAATTTGGTGATGATGATAATGATAAAATATGAGTTTTTACATAAATTATTCTCTCATTAATTAAAATAACTTTCTGAAACTGTTCTAATTTGGTACTTACAAATATACTATTGTAAAATTGATTAAAGATGGAGTAGCATGTAATTACGAAAAATGTTTCAGACAATCTGCAAATACTATGTGTTGTGTAAAGTGATCTTTCATAAGGTAAAGTATCATGTAATCCAAAATAGCTACTGAAAATAATGGTATCAGCAGGTTCAGTATATACTTAACTCTAGCCATTACAACTTTCTTCAATGACTTCTGAAAACAAGTTTTACCTAATGGAAATTGAGGGTTTCAGCTATGGAAAAAGTAACTAAAGAAGTGGTACCCACGTGTGTAGGGAAAGAGCTGATACCCTCTCGTCCCCCCTCACATCAAGGAGATCCTTCTGCGAAAGTTCTCTATTGTGTCTCCCAGAGGGAGACAAAGTTTGAAATTCCCCATAGAATGGCTTTTATCACAAATTCAATTTCACTGGCCCTGAAAAGTGCTCCATAGCTCCTACTATGGAATGCAAATGGTAAGTATAGTGCATATTCCTAGTCAGATGGAGTGAAAGAGAAAGAAGCTTAGGGTTTAACGTCCCGTTGACAGTGTGGTTATTAGAGACGGAGCTCATGCTCGGATGTTTGGGTTAAGGACGGGGAAGAAAATTGGCCGTGCCCTTTCAAAGGAACCATCCCGGCATTTGCCTGGAGTAATTTAGGGAAATCACGGAAAACCTAAATCTGGATGGCCGGAGGTGGATTTGAACCACCTTCCTCCCAAATGCGAGACCAGTGTGTTACCACTGTGCCGCCTCGCTTGGTGGAATGGGAGAGAGATAAAAAAGATAGCAGAAGAAAAGAGGCTATCGACACATATTCGGACACTGTGGGCAATGTGGCAGCATCAGAGATCATTCATGCACCATGCAGTGCCACATAGGCCACAATTGTGCCCTGTACTCATAGCGAGTAGGATGGTAGGACAGCGTACAGCACGTGACAGCTGGTGCAGTATAGACTCACAGTATTGTGGATGCCACACTGCTGAATGCTCATTAGTGTGTGTACTACAAAATGGCATGTGCAGTAGCTCTGGTGACATATAGAAACCACACTGTGAGGTAAGGATGGCATTATGTTTCCTTGTTGGACTCGTACGATTTGATACGGACACTGGTGCAGATATGGAACATTTCCTTTTCGGACTGTTTAGATCGGACAATACTATTGAAGCCTCAGATGTGGAATGTGCAACTGGCCAATTCGTCCAGTGTGCGAGTGGTACAGCGGACGAGTTACGTGTCATGTTAGCAGAACCCAATCTACCCAGTACATCCAAGGACACTACACCCTGTAATGTAATGATCAAATGGTTGTTACATAAGATATAGATTTCCGACAGAAGATAGTTGCTATCAACCATTTATTAATGAAACATAAAATTGTGCAGCTGTAATATTGTTTGCAGCGTGCAAGAAAATGTTAAAAGAAGAATCAAAGTGATGATTTTGGAAACGGCAGCGACGCACAGTGAATAACAGTGCGCTGCCTAAGAATAATTAAGACGCTGCACAGACATTGCAAGAGAAATGATGTAATCTCTTTTATGTTTTTGTTTTATTGTTATTAAGGGACATACCGTGAAAGTTGAACGAAACCAGTTCCGAACTTTAATTACTCATTGTGTATTTACGCATTCAACATTGCAATAAAGAATTAATGTTATAATACATGTCTTAAGATGAAAAAAGTCTTGAATTAGTGGTAGTTTCAGTTTGAAGTGTTTTTTTACAATGTTATTTCATCCCTACAACGAGAACTGAAGTCCTATGCATTTGAGTGGAAAGAGGAAACCGACTAGCGGGTACCTCAAACCATCCATTCAGTTATCCGAAGGTGACCGTGTCATATGGAAGACTATACAAGTGGTATTTTGAGTGACAAATAGAGGAGTAAGAGCCAGGTCGGCTATCGATATATGTTATATCGACTAATTATAAATGCGTCGTACTCCACTCGTAAAAGTATTTTGTCACACCACGAGAAGTATGGCACAGTGCAACCCACTATGTCTACTGTGGACGTGCAGATGGGGTACTTGTCAATGATAGTACTAGTATTAAGGGCCCTATAATCCCCACACATCCTGAAAGAACTGTCCTGTTTAGGTATGAGATGGATCGGAGATGACCAATTGCTATCGGAAAGGTGTAGAACACTGCTGTCCAAGAAATCTTTCACAATGACTCTAGCTGCAATTTGTTTCGCCGGGTTAAGTTTACGAGCCTTGTGTCGAATGGGAAGTCCCTCAGTAGTGTTTATCTTGTGGAAAGTACCATTAGTAACAACACACCTGAATGTGTGGGTGGTCATGGCTAGCACATGTAAACAGTGGGTCAAAGACTTTGTATCACTAACCTGAGAGTCGTGCAGTGGTTGAGCTGTTGCAGTATCTGCAATGGTGGAACAAAGTGAAGAGAAGTGTTGCAGCTCAGTGTGGGCTGCCACGAGTAATAACATTGCGTTCATTGATGCATTGTAGTAGCTCTTCATTGTCTCAATGAAGGTGCAATGTGTCCCGTTGTAGCTTGAGGAGAGTGGAAGAACAGCGTGTAGCTCGGCTTGTAGGTATGACCGACGTCTGATGGCACGAGTTGATGTCAGTTTGCGTACCGTGGGTTCACACTCGATGACGGCACGTGAAGGGTGGATGAGCTGGCAAGTTTTAAAGTCCAGGACAAGACGGTAATGTAGAAAGAAGTCCACGCCGAGAGTGGGTGCATCACCCTCAGCCACCCAAAACATCCACAAGAATGTCAAATTGTTGCCAAAGTGAACTGTCCGCTCGATAGAGGCGAGGACTTTGATTGGAGAATTGTTGGCAGCACAGAGCATGACAAGCACGTCTGACAAAGTCATAGATGCTGCTGACAAGGGAACGATACTGACATCTGTGCCGGTGTTGACTGGGAAACTGATGTTATGATTGTAGTCCCAGACATAGAGCCAATGAGTTGGCAGGGCATCATCAGAAGATGTAGGAGGAGAACGAAGGCGACTCGAATGGCTTACAGGCCAGCGGAGACTGCACTTGTGGTCTCCCGCCTGCCGCACCGGGTCGACTGCACAGCATTGTGCCATGTCACTGAACGTAGCATGATACCGACAAATTGGGTACGCAGTTGCTGCGAGCGAAGGTGTCATCGTGTTGCCGGGTGACGGGGCGGGGAGAGTGAGCTGTCGCCGTGCTGTCTCCGAGTGGCCTCGAGCGGCGAAGGGGAACAGCACCGGCAGTGTAGCGGTGTACATGTGAGGTGGCAGTGTCTGCAAAGCAACAACTGCCAATCGGCTAGCTAGCCTCTCTCCTGTGCCGGATGTAGTGGAGAGGGCTGACCGGTACCGACTATTGGGACAGACAATGTGACACCCGAAGTAGAATTTTCTTGCGCGAAGGCGAGCTGTCGATGTCAAATAATCTTGTAAGACTTGTTGGTAATACGAAGTAGGCTCGTGATGGGATCCGACAAGTGTGTCAGCAGTTGAAGGCAAAGAACCGGTGGGAGCTCGAGTAGCCAGAGTGATAACGAGGCACTGTCAGCGAGGAAGGTGTCACCGACTTGAGCTCATAGGAAGTTCCAGAGCTCAGACGGTGAATGACTGTCCAAGTTAGCTTTGCGCGCAATGCGATGTGTCACATAGTGCGGTGATCGAGAGAGACGCTCAACAATGACCTCACGTACAAACTTGTACTTACAAGATTTGGGTGTGGAACTGATAATGCCACTGATTAATGGGAGCTGATCTAGTAAGTTAGTTATGAGACACCCGAAATTGGTATTGTCATCCACAGTGGAGTGATGCTCAAAAATTGTATCCACGATAGTGACCCCACCCTTGGGGCTAGTGCTGTGGGCCGAAGGTCTAAGTGGCACTTCAGACATGTGAGTGGCATGGTCGGATAAGTCTGTGGTATCAGAGTCTGAGTGGGAACTAGGAACAGTGTAAAAACTGCAGGTGGTCGAGTGGTTGCCGGCGCACGCCCTCGGCGGGCGTGCACTCGGGTAGTGTTGAAGAGCCGGTTATTTGTCAGGAGACCAGACTCCTAACCTCCACGGCACGCCCTGCAGGAAGAGGTAGGGGCGGTTCTGGTGCTGCCGTTGGCGTAATGAAAGACTACCGTTCAGTAAAACATTTATTCTGAAACGGTACACTCGGCTGCGTACTCCGGGCGACCGGGTCGATGACGTCGGCGGCCTTCCGACGTACTGTGCACTGACAGTGCGGCTCCGTCTGCACTAGCTCAGCGAGCGGAGGTAGGCGCCCTGCTGCCTCATTGTTTGTTGTGGACCCGTGCAGATGTACAGTGGAATGTGTGAATGAGAGATTCATACGTCTGGATGGGAGGTTCTCGGTCCCCACCCTAATTGCCTTCTTCATACTGGAACACATTGGCGGTTGTCGTGTGGTCGTGATGTGTGCTGACTCCTGGCCTACCAACATGTAGGCATCTTCCATAGGAATGCTGGAGTTCCAGTGTGCAGGACACGGAAGTCCTCCTAGATACTTCCTCTGTATCCGTAGTCGGTTGCAGCACACGAGTCGAACTCGGAGCTACGCAGAAGTCTACATCTCGCCGGTTGTCAGCTGATGTAGAATAGTGCTGGAGTTCTATAACAGACTTGTACCATCATTAGAAAATGTCAGGGAATCGAGTGCAATGAAGTGTAAGCCATCGATTTATCTGACCGACTGCTTATGAACTCAAGTGCCGGAGTATATATAGTATGTGTGGAGTGGCTGATATTTCCCCCACGCACTAGTCAAGACTACATCGGCCCTGGCATACAAACGTGTTGCCGTTTTATATCTTGCCGTGTTTCCTTCACAGGTTAGTTGGTGGTTCCAGAAGGCTCCGGATACACGTTGTTGTGTTGTGCTTTGTTTCCTCAAGTCAGGAAGTGACGTGATACTGGAAGCTTGTACTGTTCCATTTAACTTATGCTAATGCGTGCTATTCTGTCCAGCATGTTTGCATCCATTTCTGTCAGCTTGACCCAGTAAGTATGACGCAAAGTAGCTGATGTTCCCCTTCCCTGTTCTGTCAACACACCACCATGTTTCTACAGCAACCAAAACTTGGAAAAATTTACTGCTACAGAGCTGGTGTGCAACACTAGTGACCTGTGCCCCCGAAACAGAGTCCTGTGCAAAATGCACATGGCAGTTCTGAGGTGGAACAACACTCGGTGCAGAATAAACAGTGGCCACAGGTGAAGAGGAAACTGGTTTCCACTGCAGATCATATGCCAGCAAACAATTCGCGGGCACCTGCGGTATGGCAGCGGTCGTGTTTACGACCGGAAACCTGGGCGGTGGGTGGGGATATGAGGCACTGGAAAGTAAACCGGACGGTGGGTGCACAGGGGGCCGAGCACCGTGGGTTACTCGTGATGCGGTAGTCACTGTCGCAGCAGGCACAGGAGTGGCTGGTATGAAATTGCACAAAAAGTACAGCATGTTCACTAATGGTGAAGTATTGTAGCCTCTGCAGAGTCTTTGTTGCAAGTACTGACACAGTTCACACTGAAATTGGAGAAAGGGAGGTGCACACTGGATGGGTCACTGTTCACTGGCTGTGAAGCACCGTCTGGAGAGAATGACACACTGTTATTAACCCTGCTCGTGAGAGCAAAATACTGATCATTATGCAAACGTCCACATGGTGTATAGTTGCTGCACAAAGGGATAGGCGAAGGTGAAAAGCTAATTCCCGAGTATGTAGGTGTGAATGATAAATCACAAGGTGTAGCAGCACGGAATGTTTGAGGCGATGCAGTAGGACGACGTTGAGGCTGCACACTTGCAGATTGCCGCAGCGACGACATAACCGTGAAACCGTCACGGTAGTCGCAAATAACACTTTAAGCTTATTGGGATCACGAGTGTGGATGGTATGGTAGTACTGAGCCGAATAATACCTGACTTCAATAAATAATATACTTTGTTACTGGGAAAGGTGGTATCACACAATGTGAGTGCACAGCAGTGTTCATTCCGACATAAACAAAGCAACTCGTTCTTAATGTATTCGTATGCATCGGCCACACTGGCAAAGAAGCTGGTGGAAAGAGAAGCTACTCTGTCACATGTAAACATATCAACAGGAAACTCAAGTAAATCAGAAACCAAATTCATCATATATGGAGTACCACAGGGTTCTGTAATGGGGCCCTTGTTGTTTATTCTTTATGTAAATAATATAGGTGTTGAAGAGAAAGAAAGTATTGTACACTGATGACGGAACAACTTAAGAGAACTGCATTAATTTTGAGCTCAATGTCTCACTGAAAATGAACTAATTATAAACATAAAAATGCCAACAAAAAGAGTAGTCCTTGCTAATAAATGTAGAGGTCAAGGACACAAATCTGCAAGAATTAGAATCCATTAGATTTTTAGGTATTATTTTTGATAATTAACTTCATTGCAAAGAACATATTAAACTCTGTCTGCAAAAAACTCAGCTCTGTTATATTCATAGAGAGGCGCTGTCACAATATGCAGACAAACAGCTATTGCACACATTGTATCATGTACTCTTTGAACCATACTTCCAATATGGAGTGACAGTGTGGGGAAACTCAGAGCTCCAAGGAAAATAAATAAATAAATAAAATAAAATTGGGATCATCTTGAGAAGAAAGAACTTGGATACCTGCAGCAATTGCTTCAGACATCTAGGCATCTTTACTAAAATGTTATATAAAAAATAGAAAACGAATGACTTGCCCAAAGGACAGGCTCATCAATAGACACAAATAAAATCACACACATACAAGCTTTCGCAACTGCTGGTTGCTTCTTCAGGAAAAGAGGGAGGAAGGAGAGGAGAAAGGGAAGGATACGGGTTTTAAGGAAGTGGAAAAGAAGTCATTCCAATCCCAGGAGTGAAAGGACTTATCTTAGGGGGAAAAAAGGAAGGTAAACAAATACACACACACACACACACACACACACACACACACACACACACACATATCCACACCCAAACACACCTAGACAGACATCTGTAGATATGTGTGTGAGTGTGTGTATTTGTTTACCTTCCTTTTTTTCCCCTAAGGTAATCCTTCCACTCCTGGGATTGGAATCACTCCTTTTCCACTTCCTTAAAACCCATATCCTTCCCTTTCTCCTCTCCTTCCTTCCTCTTTTCCTGAAGAAGCAACCAACGGTTGCAAAAGCTGGTATGTGTGTTTGTGTGTGATTTTATTTGTGTCTGTCAACGAACCTGTTCTTTAGGCAAGTCATTTGTTTTCTATTTTTTATATAAATTTATCCCACCAGGAGAGTTTCCTTCTATAATTTTCTTTTCATCAATTTGAATATAACAATAATGTACATCATAAAAGACATCTCAAAGTAAGATTCAAATCCTAGTTTGCATACCCACAACACATTGGGGGAAGAATAAAATAAGAAGCATACACTATTCAGTGAAGATCCTTGAAAAAGAATCTCAATACTCAGGCATCAAGTTATCAAGAAAGTTGCCTAAAATGCATTATAATATACATGTTAATAACTTAGCAAACTGAAAGGCTATCTGGTGGAAAAAGAACTCTACAACATTGACATAGAATACATACAGATATTAAACTCTAGGAACTAAGTGAAGAGTGGACTTTCATGTTTGTTATTAATATCTTTTATAATAGACAAAACATTATCATTGTTACAAATACTCAGAGACTATCAATTGAAAGAAAATTTCAAGTTGTATGTGTCACTCTTACACATTAGAAGGTAAGTGATAATGGAAATATTTTGTTATTGACATGTCCTACATTACACGTACATTTACTGTACATAATGTAATCCTACAGGATCAAATAAAATTCAATTTAATTCAATGTTTTGCAAAAGCATGTATGTCATTCAGGAGCTCAGTAGTTTCACACAGATTTTATCAATACATTAAATATTCTGAAAATGAATTATTCTTATTAATTATTTCATTCACGGTTTGCACATGAAATAAATTGTTTTTGCAGTCTGTAAACCAATGGCGATGGAGAACACTCTTTTTACAACATTAATGCCTCATAGAGATAGCACAAATCCAGTAATACACAGTAAATTTTTGTATCACATATCTTCAGATGCAAATAAGTTGAAAATCAGAGACCAATTCACTTCACAGTTCTGAATTACTAAATTTTCTCATCGCATATATTTGTAACATGGTTCACTTCCTCAAAAAGCTAATCTTTCTTTCAAAATATTGTTTCAAACTCTAATAAAGTTTTAAGACTTTGCTTAACACAACCTAGTTAAATAGTTTCAGCATATGAAATGGGTAAGCCCATTTTGTGATTTAATCTATTAATTTTATAGCTCCACATGTGTGCAACCGAAGTAGCACACACTGCAAAATTAAGTGTGCAACCGGCCACCAGAAGGCGGCCTGGATGATTGCAGCTTCGCTGCAGTGCCACTACAGTTCCACGAGGATTAGATTGGTATGGCTGGGCTCGTGCGCCATTTTTGTGTTAACGATCAGACTGTAAGGTCTATCATGTATTCACTAGCATCTAAACATGTATACCACTGTTTTATAAAAACTGTGCCTATACTATTAAATGTGTCGCAAGTTACAACACATTTATTGATGACAAATATTGTTTGGACTTCCGTGTGTCTATTTGGCCCTCTTCCCTGTCTATGGATTCGCAAACAGCTGTCGCTTCCTCAGACTTTCAGCTTCCTCCGTGGGGTCAGTTACTTCAGACCGGGTCGCATACTACGGTCGATACGGTTCGGCAGATGGTTACGGTTACGTCAGCTCAGCCGGACCATTTGAAACTCCATCGCCTCAGTCATTACGTCATTTACTTCTGGCGGTGCGGCATCAGTCAGTTCCACTGCCCGACATGTTTCTGCTCCTGTCCCTCCACCATTTTCTGGGTTTGACAACTCTTTGGAAGATGGGGACTCTTACGAGAAACAGATGCGACAATACTTCGTCACTTTTGGTGGCTCTGATACGGACTTGTGTAAAGCTCTTTTTCTGTCTCGGATTTCTCCCCGCATTTATCTGATGACCGGCGACCTTATCCCTTTATTAAATGTGTCATTTGCTGTGGAAGACTCGGTTCTGTACCTGACACCGGATCACGAGGTTCGTCAACATGCTCACCAACTTGAAAACACAACTCTTGCTGACGTTTTGAATACTGCACAGTCATTTGAGGTTTCACACGGCACTACGAATCACACTGAGGCACGGGGGACACACAGCTACTGTTTCTCCCGATGTTGGTCAGCTGGCTGTTTCCAATATTACTGCACTACTGAAGCACCCCAATCACCACACTCGCAGCCGTCGACAGGATCGTGATACGCAGTGCCGACTGCCTCTACAGCGTGAACAGCTCCTTGCAACACAGTCTCTTATTTTGTGCCCGTTTTGTTTTGCAGATCGTGACCGGGCGGTCTGCCCTAAGTGTTGGGTCATTTGCAACAGTTGTCATAAAAAGGGCCACACGGCCTCCGTGTGATGTTCGTGGCCCATTTCTGCCAACATGGATATGGACATTAATTTTGTGGGTAATTTGCAGGCTCGCCCTACTAAGCTGTCCGTCAAGGTTCAGTTGTTTGGAATATTTTTAACCTTGCAGGTAGACATAGGGGCCTCGGACTCTCTTCTGAATTATGACACATTAGACTGGCTTCACTGCCGTTGTCACCCATTGATTGACCCCTAAAAGACTACAATCGTCAACAGATTCTGGTCCTTCGCCAGTTTGTGGCTCCTGCATCTAACAAATCGGCGATTGGCCTGGTGATATTTTTTGTGATTGACGATACTGCAGCTGCTAACCTTTTTTGTCTTGACACCTTTACTGTTTATGGCTTCTCTGTTTCAGACTCCATTAACCTGGTCTCTGATTCTGTCCCTTTTCATGAACTTCAGTTGCTTTGTTGGGAACTTTCATTCTTGTTTGCCAATGGCTTAGGATGTGCTGCTGCCTTCACAGCGCACATCACCTTGAAACTTACAGTGTGCCCAACATTTTTTCATGTCTGCCAGGTTCTGGTGGCCTTGCAGAACTGAGTCAAGGACGAACTCGATCGCGGGAAGGCCTTACAGGTAAATAAACCTATTTCCTCTAGTGAGTAGGCTACCCCTTTTGTGGATGTAAAGAAACCTCAGGTTCCTTATGTTTATGTGGCAACTTTAAGGTTACTGTGAATGCTTAGTCTGTCATTGATTCCTACACTCTGCCACGCACGGATGAACTGCTTGCTATGCTCACTGGGTCCCACTCTTTTTCTGCTGGATGAAGACTCTAAATGCTTGTCGGTTGTCAATACCCCTTTTGGTCTTTCTCATTACCAGCAACTGCCATTGTTTCCAGCACCCCAGCTATTTTTCAACATTTTTTGGAGCAAATTTTGCATCCTGTCCCTGGTTGTGTTAACTATTTGCACGATATTGTGGTCGTGGGGTCTTCCCCCCTGCCAACCCTTTATGGAACATACATGCCCTTTTTTCTACTCCTCAGGTGGTGGGCCATCAGTGTAATCTGGCAAAGTGGCATTTTTTTCAACCATCTATTTGTACCTCGGGTTTGAGATCACCTCTGCTGGGGTCCACCCCCTTCTGGACTGCACGACCACCTTTGTGTCCTCGCTCAGCCCGTGCCATTTAAAAAGTTACAGACATTTCTGGATAAAATCGTGTGTTACCATAGATTTCTGCCCTGGGCTTCTACGGTCATGCATCCGCTCCACAGCCTTTTGAGAAGGATGTGTTCTTTGTTTCTGTGAACTAGCCTTTTGTTCCTTGAAACAGCAGCTTGTGTCTGCTCCATGCTTAACTGATTACACTCTGGTTCAAAACTTTGTGCTTACTACTGACACATCTTCATATGGGGTGGGGGCAGTGCAGAAATACTCTGACGGGTCTGAATGACCCATTGCATATGCTTCAAAAACCTTTATGCCTACACAGCAACATTATTCACAGATTGAGAAGGAAGTGCTGGCCATTATCTATGCCTTTAAAAAAGTTTCATGTGTACCTTTATGGTGTGAATTTTTACCTTATTGTTGTTGTTGTTATTTGGTTTTGGAAGGGACTAAACTACAGAGGTCATCAGTCACTTGTTTCAATCATATGGGTCAACTTCGTCAGACATGAGGGTTTAAAAAGTCAAAAATAAAAGTAGCAAAGAAACAAAAAAAGGGTAAAAGGTTTAAATACAATACCAGAGTGTTCTGGCTGGATGATCACAAAAATAAAAGTAGGATATCCAGCCACTCTGTTGCATGTTAAAAACCACCTACCTAAAAGTGTTAGGCAAGTGGAGAACAGTTGGATAAGAGACACTTCATAAACTTTATTGGAATGGTACAAGCCACTCACACAAATAAAATTTAAAACAGTTTCAACCATGGTGGCAGTGTCATCTAAAACAAGGTTCAAGGCATCAGAGATATTAAAATTCTGCCTGTAGGTGGCTAAACTGGGGTAATCCAATTAGATTTACGCAGCTGTCAAATGTGTACCACAGTGACACCAAGGAGGGTCCTCACAATGGAGAAAGTGGCCGTATGTCAGCCAGGTATGGCCATTATAGAGCTGGCAAAGAACAACTGACTCGCTGCAAGAGGCCCTAAGTGAGGACTTCCATGTGGCGGTAGAGAGCTGGACAATACGGAGCTTTCCATTCAGAACTCCAAAGCCCAAGGACCTGGCAGTGTAACTGGGATAATTGGTTCATTTCTAGGCAGCCAATATGCATGGACTGTGAAATAGTGGCCTGGTTGCCAACTGATCAATGCATTCATTGCCTGGTATAACTATGTGGCCCGGTGTCCAAACGAAAGTGACAGAACGTCCTGACTCGCCTAGGGTGATGAAGGCATCTTGAATTGACCACACCAAATTGTGCTTGGGAAGAAACTGTTCAAGGGCCTGTAAGCCACTCAGGCAGTCACTACAGATGACAAACGATCCCCTGGGGCGAGCTCGATGTTTGAGAGCTCATAAAATAGTGACCAGCTCCCTAGGGAATACGCTACATCCACAAGGCAAAGACCACTGTTCAATAGGGTCACCACAAATGAAGGCATACCCAACACGGTCATCGGCCAAAAAACCATCATTGTAAATAACTGCTGCACCGTGGGAGGAATCGAGCAGTGTTACATCCAGAAAATGGGCCATGCCGGTGGTTGTGGTAAAGAAGCTCACAGGTAAACTTTTATTGTGTTGTGACTTCAAAACCACTATCAATGCTCAGTTAGTTGTAGGTTCTTATCCTCTTCTGCAGCATGAGGAGTTGCTTTCCAAATTGTCTGGAGGGACAGAATTTTTCTAATACTTACACGGTCGAGGCCTATTTGCAACTGACTCTCGGCCCAGCTTCACGAGGCAAGTTCATTGTGAATACTCTCTTTGGTTTACATCAATAGCTTTGCCTTCCTTTTGGAGCTGCCAATGTGCCAGCTGGATTTCAATGTTCCTTTCAAGAGCTCACCACCCCAATCCTGGGATGCAATAATTATCTTGACAATATTGTTTTTTTCCAGAGGAACCACTGAGGATTACTTGAACAATTTATAGACTTTGTTTTAAAGTGTACCCTTCAGAAGTGTCAATTTGTTCAACCATATATGAGTACTTTGCTTTTGAAGTTTCAAGTCATGGCATTCCCCTGCTTAACGGCCATGCTCGTGTTATTACAGCACTCCTGGGTCCCACTTCAGTAAAAGAGCTACAAGTGTTGCTCTGGAATATTGCATTGCTTATTACCGTACCATAAATTCACAGCAGGGGCTGTAACCATTTCACGTACTCTATAAGACCTTTTTAGGAAAGGTGCTAAACTTCAGTGGTCTCCCCCCCGCATTTCTTTCCCTTAAGCTTCTTATGGCTCTATGCCTGATAACTTTTCTTGTGGCCCAGCACTCGGTTCTGCCACTGATTCCTCTCACTCTGTTTCGATGCAGTGCTGCCACATCACTTTGTGTCAAAGGCTCAGAACATCCCATCACCCTTCTCACTCTGGCCCAGACCAAATACTCTCAAACTGAGAAAGAAGCCCTAGCTGTCGTCTCTGCAGTTGTGCCCTGAGCGTCTATTTACAGTACAAAATTTCACTCGATAAAGGATGAACAATTGGTGTGACTCTTTAATTCGTTTGCTTCCACCCCAGGTAAAGCTGCTCACAGGCTACAGTGTTGGGCTTTTTTATCTTAATATTCACAGAATATATGACATCAATTGCGATTGGGCAAAGCTGAAAATGTTTATCTTAGTTTCACTACAAATTTCACTTTCACCTTACAGTACGGCATGGAAACACTGCTGTGTTGTCTCTCCTGCTGGTCGGATTCTCCTGCTGGTCGGATCTGACACAGCCTTTGACCGGGCTGAACTTCTCTGTTTTTGTGCAGATATTAAGTCACAACATATTGTCAAAGGTTTCCCGCCAATGTACGATTGCACAGTTGTGGCAGCGGACTCGGTTTTGTAACCGGTGATTCGTTAAATCCGGCACGGGTGGCCAGACGGTGCCCCTTGTTGCCTGAGGCCCCTCCATAATTATTGTTCTCTTCAGTATCAACTTGCCGTGTGGGAGTGTGTTCTACTGATACAACTGGACAGTGTTAGAAAGCATCTGGTTTGCATCAATTCATTGAGTGGCAGGCTCGTCCTCCCAATCGTTCGACTTAGTAAGTGGCACTGTAAGCGGCTCCAATATATGGAAGGTATTATGCATCACTAGTGCAAGCACCATATGTCATAACTGACATAATGGAACCTAAATTTTACATGTTCTTAAAATATATTTATTTATGAATGTTTCTAAACTTTTTGTACCAAAGAATGATTAGTGTTCTTTCAGTTACTAGTGAAATCTTACAGTGAATAACTACTAAACAGCACTACTTGCGCTCACATCAGAAATATAAAGAAACGGCACTTGGTCTCGTGATGCATAACACAGTCCATATATCGTTAGAGGCCCAGCTATTTCAATTGCGAGCATTATTAGAAAGCATCTGGTTACCGCCAGTGGCTATTGTTCGGCACTCAGGGGGCGGATACGTTCCTCGTTCATCAATTCGTTGAGTGGCAGGGTTGTCTTCCCACTCATCTGACTTGTCCTCTTTGGTATCAACTTGTCATGTGGGAGTGCGTTCTACTGCTACAACTGGCAACTGCATCTCCTCGTATGGTGAGCCCAAATTCTCACCACTGTGAGGTAATCATTAGGGGATTATTAGTACAAAATATTTGGCTATGTGCCATGTTTATCTGTCCAGGAATGGACAGCAAAATAGAGCTTCTTGTAAATGCGTGTGACATTTGTGCAACCCTGCAGGCAACTCCTTGCGCTTCTCTTACTCTCTGGCACCTGCCTGCACAGACATGGAAACACCTCCATATGGACTAGGCAGAACTGTTCCTCAATTTGTACAGCCTCTCGTTTGACAATACACATTCTAAATTCCTTTTTGTAGCCGATTGACTGCATCTTTCTTCCCCTGTAATGGTTGCTGCATGTTGAAATAATTTAATACAATTTAAGTATATTACAGTTTCATTCTACCGATACTCAGCTTTTTAAGATTACGATGTATGGGGGTTCTGCTCGCTGCAACATTATTCTCCTGGGGCGTCGTGGTAGAAATAAATAGTTGATGTGTACAATTTTCACTTCTTCTTTAATCTGACTCAAACTTCTCCACCAAAACAATACAAATTCAATTCATCAGAACTTAGCTGGCAGTACTTCCATTCTCAAAACACAGAGTGACATGGCTTCCAGAGCCTTTGACAGATGACTGAAACTTGAACTCCCCCACGCAAGGCGGTGAGGCAAATATATAACATCGGCAATAATGATGTTACATTAAGCATTGTTCATAACAATAGAATATACTGATTTACAATTAACAAACATAACAGAAAAACATTTCATGTACACAAGAATAATCACAATATAAAATGAAAACTACGCATACAATAATTTTAGATGGCACATGTATTTTAAGACGAAATTTCCGATCTTTCTGTTGACAACAAAACCAAATGTAAAATGTCAATTAATTAGTTAATGAGTCCATCATACATGTTCCTAACATATATTGAGCTATCAATTATCTTGTCAATTCTGAAACTAGGTTTAAAATCTCAACTGAGTCAATATATACAAAGAAACACAATATACAAATTTCGACTTTACAAAAAATTAAAACAATTAGCTGATCTGCACAACTTGTTTATGAGCCTAACATACATACAATGCTATTAATTTTCATTTCTCTTTGTTTTTTACAAAAGATTTTACAATTCGTCTGTTTAAGTCTTGAAATAACATACAATGATGCAACTATTGTTTATAGAACTGTCTGGAAAGAAAATATGTGAATCACTTAATTAATTAAATTTACCACTTGTTTTAATCACAGTATCACTGAGACACTGTCCTACACTGATTACTATGCTGGCTATTACGTTTTTAACTTCACATGCAACATATATCACAACTGAACCACACAATTCCGGATCCGATGCAGACGGCATCGTAGGATGACATTGAGATGAGAGGACCAGGCAGACGGTATCGTACGGTAACATTGAGATGAGGGGGTCAGCAGTATGGTTACAATGTCCAAAATATTCACTCTGGAAGTTCTGCCACTCGCTACTGTTACTGGCAATGGCCCCAAATTTACATTATATTAAGAATTGAAGGAGTTCTGTACTCAGCATGGCATTCACTGAATCCTGTCCCCTCCTTTCCATCCTGAGTACAATGGGAAACTTGAAAGGATGGTATGTAGTTTCAAGTACCAGATACATAAACACATTCAATCCACCTCACCTGATGTCACTCTAGAGAGGTCCTCAGTCTCTTATCGCCTTATGCCAATCGATGACAAATGCCGAGTGGAACAGCTTCACGAGCCACGACTTACACTCGGCTTGCTGACGCCTCTGCCTCGAGGTCCGCAGGAGCTGCCGCGACACCGATTGTGACCGGACACAGAATTCTGGGGTGTTTGGCAGACATCCGACACGGAAACCAGCTCTGATAACACGGTGTGAAGCCCACAGCCTTTGGATCGTACACATGTCTGAGGGAGAACTGATCTGCCACTCGTGTAAGTTGTGCCCGAGGGTACCTATTCGACGATCGAGCCCCTCACCGCCTCCCACTAAAGAGTCTTCAATGGGGATCTCCCTCAGAGCTACTGAACAAATCTTGGTCTTTTGTGGGGCCTTTCCAGAGTACTGGGGCCGAGTCGACGCTACCTGTAGCGTCACCCGGGCGACCGTAACCTCCACCACTGGTGGAGGCGGGGCTGTCACTACGACTGCACCAACTATCTGAAACTGGCGTCCAACAAAATGAACACCATGCCACAGTCATCAGCCACAACCCTATGCTGTAGTTCTGCCACGTCATCTATGTGATTCTATGGACAGTCATTGTTGTGAGCTGGCCACTTTTCAAGAGGGAAGATGTACTAAATCCAGACACTGAGCCTTCGAACACAACAGTGGCCGTAAGTCGGCTAGCGTCGATGAAAGCCCACCATATCCCGAGTGTGTAAAGCGACAAGTGTGAGCAGGCTCCGCCTCAGTACTGTTCTCAATATTGTCGAAGTGCCACTTTTGTAATCACCTGTGAGTGTGATTTCAGTGTTTGTGTGTGAAGTGGAATACTATGTAAGCTATACAAAAATTATTTTTACTTCTAATAATATGGTTGTGAATTGCTGAGTTCAGCCTAAAATCACTTTTAATATAAATTACATATATCATTATGGATGGATGGATAGGATGTTATGGGCACACGACAGCTAGGTCTTTAGTGCCCGTACAAGATAATTGGGTGATATGTGTGACCTGAATAAAATGAAATGAACACAAAGAGGAAACAGAAAGGAAAGTAACCAACCTAGCCAAACGAGATGGAGAACTGAGCAAAGACCCAACCAAACATGTCAATGTAGTAATAGATGGTGAGCGTCCAAGGTTTTCAGTCGTAGACGTGCTCAAAATGCCGTGCAGGAGGAGTGGTGGGCGAGCCATTGGTTAACATCCTAAAACCTCCAGCCTAAAAGCTTAGACCAGAGTTCAGAAAGTTCACAGAAATTGAAAACTGTCATCACATGCGCCTCGTCATCAGCTAAAACCGAGGGCAGGGGACCACAAAGAGCCACCGCTGTCCTAGCAGCACGGTAGGAAATACATTCAAGTAAAATGTGGTGTACAGTGATTTGCACACCACAAGCATCGCCAATTAGAGGATCCTCTCAACGGAGTAAATAGCAGTGTGTCAGAGGACAATGCCCGATTTGGAGACATGTCAAGGCCACTTTGTGTTGCCTCAATGACTGACAGGATGTTCGCCACGGTCGGACAGTTGGCTTAACCGACCGCAGTTTATTGTTCGTCACTGCCTGCCACGTCTCCTCCCACAAACGAAGGGACTTCCGGCCCACCACAGAGAGGATGTCCGGCAGGGGAACGGCACAATGTGTAATACCAGAACCTTCGCAAGCTTCCTTGGCAGCCCGATCAGCCATTTCATTACTACTAATGCCGACATGTCCTGGTACCCAACAGAATGTCACTTGCTTCCCCCGCTGCTGAAGAGTGTACATTCTGTCATGAATGAGCTGTACTATCTTCTCAGCTGGATATAAACTGCGTATGGATTGCAGCGCACTGAGACAATCAGAGCACAGGAGAAACTTCGTGCCACGAACCCGCTGCATTTGCTCCAGCGCCCGCAGGATCGCATGGAGTTCTGCTGAGAAAACAGAGTATGCAGGGGGAAGGCGAATCCTGATGGTGGTGTTGGGGAACACTATGGAGCAAGCTAGTGAGTCCCCCTGTTTGGACCCATCCGTGTACACCACGGTAAAATCACAATGCTGATCTAAAATGTTAGAGAACATAGATTGAAATCTAAAATCGGAAGTAGAATTCTTCTTAAAATGTTTCAACTCTAAAAGTAATCTCGGCCGCTGGAGGAGCCAGGGTGGACATTTACTCCAACTTCACTGCAAAACATTAAAACCAGACACATCCATATCCAAAAGACAATCCTGAGAACGTATCCCAAAAGGCCTTGTTGCCTATAGCCTGGTACTCAAAAGCCGTTCCACAGGAGGGTGAGCAACGACAGGATAGGCTGGTGTATTTGGTGAGGACAAAGTCGTATATGCCTGGCGTGCCACGAGGAACTGTTGACGCATGTGAAGTGTTGGCTCACCAGCCTCGGCGCAGAGACTTGGTATGGGACTCGTGCGGAATGCCCCAGTCATGAGCCGAATCCCCTCATGATGCACCACGTCCAGCGTCTTTAAATAAGAGGGTCTTGCTGACCCATACACGGTGCACCCATAGTCAAGTCGAGTACGCACAAATGCTCTATAAAACTTTGGCAGACAAGTCCTGTCAGCTCCCCACGAAGTGTGGCTAAGACACTTTAAAATACTTAGTGCCTTGAGGCACCGTCTCTTCAAATCTTTAAGATGTGGCAACCAGATAAGTTTACAGTCAAACGTTAGACCCAGAAAACGTACAGTGTCTTTAAAATTCAGAACAGTGTCACTCACCTGCAGGTCAGGTAAGTTAAAAATAGAACATGAACGGTTAAAACAAACACACACAGACTTCTCTGTTGAAAATTTAAAACCAGTCTTCTGTGCCCATTCATAGAGCCGTCTGAGAGTGAGCTGCAATTGACAAGTTGTCGTTGCAAGGCTGGAAGAAGAACAGAAGACAGAGAAGTCATCAACAAACAGTGAACACTGGACAGGACTTTTCACAACAGAAGTAATACTGTTAATGGCTATAGCAAACAATGTCACACTTAAAACACTACCCTGAGGGACACTGTTTTCATACTCAAAGCGGTCAGAGAGCACGCCACCAACTCGGTATCTAAAAGAACGTAGAGAAAGGAATGACCGAATAAAAATTGGAAGGCAACCACGAAATCCCCATTCATGAAGCTGCCTAGGTATAAGATGCATCCAAGTAGTATCGTAGGCCTTCTCGATATCAAAAAATACACCCAGAATATATCATTATGGAGTAAATTTCTCATACATTAACCTGGTGAGGCTTGCAAGTTTACTAGGAAATTCATTTGCAAGCTAACACAATAAAACAGAGTTTTTTTAATTATATGCCAGGTTTTGATTAACTTATCCATGTCCTTTTTCTGTTCAGCTTATTATCCACCTGGATCTCCATCCCTGACATATGCCCAAAAAACATTTTTTTGCCATTCCATATTTATCCTTGTAGAATGACTATGACAAATTTTATGACATCAATTTGTTCATTCTGTGTAGAGAATACTTTACGGAAGCAAACTAAGGGATTATTAACAGCTTATTGTCAGAAAAGTTGTTCACAATTCCATTAAAAGCTGGGTTGTGAAATATCTCTGAAAATGAGACCCTCAGAGAGAGAGAGAGAGAGAGAGAGAGAGAGAGAGAGAGAGAGAGAGAGAGAGAGAGAGAGAGAGAGAGAGAGAGAGAGGGATGGGTCACTCACTTATCTCATTGTTTTTTTAATTGTTATTATTACTGAAAATTTCAGCCCTTGAAGAAATATACCTTGACAGCGGTTCAGCAGTAAAATGACAAACAACAAGCCTAGGATTTTTATGTCACTTGTGATTTATTTTACTTCTTTCAAAGTTTGTTGACATAAAAACTGCAGAACTGCACCATGGTTTGGAATCAATATTAAATTGCATGTCCACCTGTAACTGGCTGAAATAATGTTCAAAAATGAGAGAAAAGCAACTCTAAATTGCCTCCAACAGGACTATGCCTAGTAACACACTGTGTTTAGGCCAGTCTTCAGAGTTATGACTGCTTTACTTTTGACTGATTAAATTGATACTGTAACCGGAATTCTATCAAGAAAACAAACTTTTTGGTTGATACAACAAGTCACTGTTTTCAGTAACCATAACAGTTGAGAGATATCTTCGACACTTTGTTTGGAAAAGCTGATGTCTAGTGGAGTGTGAAATATGCCCTAAAGCAAATGTATTGGCAAGCATTTTGGCTTACTCCCAAGCTCTTGCACATGGTTCATATAGGGCCTACCGGTGTTCCAGGTATAAGACCTATCCGCTTGGCCGACACACTACAACTTTCTCCAATCCCTTTGTATATTTATCCTATACAATCAAGGGCATGAAAGCAGTCATGTCAGTGTAAATAAGAGTTAAATTTTCTCTCTAGTCAGTTCCCAACAAACATTAATGTAGAGTGTATTCTCTTGGATAGATATTGGCTACCAGCACATTAGTATGTAAGGACTTAATCTGAAAATAATTCTTCTCAAAACAAAAATTCAGTGTTTAATTAGAATCTCGTACAATAGTGGTAATGTAGGATTATCTCGTTGAGTGTAGTGATACCTTCTACGACTGTGGGCGGTGTCAGCTGTACGTATTTTAATGAAAATAAATGGTGGAAACAATGTAGTTTTATTCAATGAAACCCGCTTCATTAATTCAGTACGTTTTCGAATGTAACATATGTTACAGACGTGAAGCAGACCATTGAGGAGTTACTACAGGCTCTTCAAAACAGATGTTTTCTGTGGATATATTCTTCAAACTATCAAAAAATTACGTGTTATTTACTTGGTTGATTTAGCTGATTGCGCGAAAAGTTACATATTCAAAGGATTACAAGAATGATATAACATCACGTGCTACTTTTACACGATTAAATGCGTCAAAGATAACAGAACAGGTAGCGCGGCGAATATGAAGGTCCTCTCACTATCCAGAGTCTACCGTGTCATTTCCGGTTCCGAAACAAGTTGACGTGTGCCAAAGACATAAATATTTAACAGCTGTTAACGCAAGTTTTTAGTGTATCAGTAGTGTGCAAAATGCTGGATTTGTTTACAATATTCAGTAAAGGGGGGATCGTACTTTGGTATTTTCAAAGTACAAGTCAAATTTTTACGCCATCTGTAAATGCTCTCATACGAAGCGTCGTGTTGCAGGTAAATAGCATAAATATGTATACATGTTTCTTACAACGTGACTTTTTAGTATGTATGTTTATAGTATTTTTTTATGCACCAAAAACAACGGAAGAGTGTTGTGAACTCTTGTCATTCCAGCGTCACGTTAATGTAGTACTGTCAAAAACTAACATTCAAACAGAAACATTCTACTTATAGTGTGTTTTGATAATTTGGTATTGCGTTGCAGAAATTTTAAAATACATTATTATTATAACGTTACCGTAAGTACACTTTAGAAACAAACATTTGTTCATTTAGTGATAAGTTTTTCACACTTTGTTTGGTAAAATGTTTTTATAATATAGATTTAGTACAGCTTGATGTTCAGAAATTGTGCACACACAGGTATCCCATAATACTAAAGTTTTTCTTTTTTCAGGAAAGATCGGGGAGTAATAGCTTTGATCATAATACTGTCACACTGAAATACAAATTAGACAATGAATTTGAACTGCTATTCGTTGTTGCCTACCAAAAAATTCTACAGTTATCATATGTAGATAAATTTCTGAATGATATACATTTGGAATTTCGTGACAAATACAAGAATGATCTACAGCAAAGAAAATATTTTCAGGTTTGTACATTTAAATGTCAAAATTTCCATTATTATGTTATATCGTTTACAGAACTACAGTTAATATAGTGCTGAATTCACTTTTAAATCATTAGAAATGTGGTGCGGTTGTAATTTTGCCATGCGATACCCCACAGACTGCCAATATGATTAGCACAGTGGTGACACAAACTGCAGGAAACAATAACATAACTGAAGAGTGGGATGCCACCTGTCAGATTTGACCCATGACGTCATCAGCATGTCGGAAAACCATATTCAGGATATCTTAATACTTCTGTATTTCAGATAATAAATAATCTGTAGTTATCCTCATAAATTACAGCTAACAGAATGTACCATCAATCACAGGTCTTAGCCCAAAAATTCACACCTTCAGTGCTCACATGCAAAAGAACACCTCTCTGTTAAAATATTCCTTGCCATCAGAGTGAAGCTACAGATCACTTTTTAAATGCAAAATATTAATCTATACTCTAAAATTTTAAACAAGGCTGCAATTCAGCAACGGTGGAACATGATTCAAAATCAACACAGTTTCAGCCGACCAGTTGCATAAACCTTTACCTAGGTTTCGGCAAAAGTAATTTTGCCTTCTTCAGAAGTATACCTAATTCAATGTAATACACAAATATGAATAATAGTAAATTACAAAAGGGTTTCTAAAATAAGAAATTAAAATTACAGCATAGGTGAGAATGTACTTACATAAAGCTCCCATTAAAAAAGTTGTTAAATAAAATGTGGCTGACTCCATGTCAATGGACTAAAAAGTAAAATTGTGGAGCACGTCCACACACAGGTCGAGTGAGAGGGCTGATGGGCGTGCGCGCAGTCGCTGACGCGAATGAATTTGACAAGTAGAAACTATGTGTAATATGATACTGACAGAAAACATAAAATAAATAAAGATGGGGAAATAACGTGCAAAGAAATAGAGCCGAGTCATGTGCATGGCAGAATATATATAGGTGCGTACACGCAAAAATTGAAGATAGAAAAGTTAGGAAATATTCAGCGGCCAGACATAGTGCATGAAACACAAAATAAGAATAAACAGTACGCACCCGGTGGGAGGGAACGGTATAAACATTATGCATCACAACATTAGAAAATTATAAACAAGTGCTTCATTAGAATTCTGAGGATAAACATTATGTATCACAACAGTATAAAACTATAAACAAATGCAACACTAGAATTCTGAGGACAATAAACACCATGCAGGAACAAGTATTGCATTAACAAATGTCTAAAACAGTATAGGTTTGAAACATTCTAGGTACTGTCTACTTGCAAGTTGGAGTTGGTCGTTCAACATATTACCATCATTGATGATGAGGTGTTTGAAAATTTCATATTCTTCCCATAAATAGTGTTTCCTTCCCTTGGCCTCCCTATGCAAAATTACAGTGTCTTCTAATGATTTAGGGACATGATCGGCTACAAGCAAATGCTCGGCAAAGGTAGAATTATGCACATTGCGTCCTGTACTTCCTAGATGTTCTTTATACTGCACCTTGATGGCTCTTCCTGTCTGTCCTATGTAATAACAGGGACAGTTGTTTCATGTTATCTTGTAAATGCCAGAATTGGAAAAAGGATCTACTAAGGTCTCCAGTGTATGAACAAAGTTTTTCTTTTAATTGTTGTTAGTAGAAAAAGTTACCTTGCAATCATATTTCTTCGTCAATAGACGTTGTAATCTGTACGATACATTGCCTAAAAACGGAATAAAAATGAATCTCTGACTGTCAGTTTTATCAAGGTGCGATTTGCTACTGAGTAATGTTGAAAACTGTTGGGAAGTCTTTTGATCAGCGATGCGTTGCACTACATCTGTATCATATCCATTATTGATGGCTATTTATTTTATTGTGTTAATCTCCTTTTCTAAGTTAGCAGGCGACAGGGGAGTTGTGAATCTACGATTGATAGCAGAATGAAAAAAGGCTAATTTATGTGAACGTGGGTGTGCAGCATGAGCTGGAATAATCATATCAGAATATGTTGGCTTGCGGTATATATCGAAGCTTATACTGTCATTTAATATGGCCAATTTTAAATCGATGAAGTTGAGCTCGGCATGTTCATTTTGAACTTCTTTTAGTCCTGTTTGACGGCAATGACCACGAATTAGACCAGTTATTTACAGTATTTAACAACTTCCATGAAACCATTAATTTCACTAAAGAAGTGGTCAACTAAAGCGTACACCACCACCTGTTGGCTTTGACCCCTGATGTGATGTTGGTGCATTGTGTTTTATGACTCAAACATTGATGTTTTTCCTTTTGTTATAAATGTTACATTACTTTCTCCAATATGAACTCGTCAATCTAGGTTCACCCACCCACCTAATAGAGCCCCACGTTTTAATTAAATTACAGTAATCACTCGAAACGCTCACAATTCGTAATAGCAGCTGTTTGGCAGAAAACTTTTGCTAAGGTATGTTTCTGTGTGTGTAACAGTTTTATATTATGAGTATTGTTTGTGTTCATTACAGTTGTTTTTTGGGTTCTTTTCCCTTTAGTATGTCCCCATCAATGACAACATGAGTCAAACCATACTGGTGTTATCGGTATTGCTCTAACCACCTCACTCCCCCCTCCCCCCAAATTGAATTTGGAGAATAAATTGCCTTCTTTGTTAAATTTCTATGCTGCTTATTCCATGTTTTGTCTGAGATATATTCATTGGTGGTGCTACTTCTGTGTTGTCTAGTTTCAATGAGTCTGTCACTGCACCACTAATTAAATATTCGGTTTTCTTGTAAATCCTGAACTTTTATTTTTCTCTTTAATTTTCTGTTTATTTGTGTAACTAAAACAATGTTAGTGTCAGATGTTGGATTTCAATGTGAGATGCCTTACCATGCAGCTTTTATGTTTTCACATTCATGATTTTGCCAATTCACAATCCAGTTATTGCCTCACAATCTAACCTCAATCTCAGGAGCTACGTAACAGATCAGTCTTTCACCACAACCAGTTTTTCAGTTTTCATTTTCATTTGACCAAATTGCTGCCTCCCAACCTAACCTAGACCATTGTCTACACAGCCTATCAGCCTCCCATCATATTCATTTTACAAAATTTCGTGTTTTCTGGCTATTAAATGGCTGCTGTACAAGCAGAGGCATTGCCAACATTTGCATTGTGAACAAGTACAGTGCATTGACAGTTCATTCTGTAATTCAGCCAAGTTTTAGGGTCAGTGAAGCTAGTAATTCCACTTTTGACCCGCGACGTAGGCATGTTGGGTTGTAAGATGTCATTGCTGCATGGTGATTGAGTGGTCTGTTTAGAGCTAGTGTGTCAGGTATGTGGTGGCTCTCTTGTGTTGAAGTCACACATGGTTCATAGTCGTATTTGATTTTAGTGTTAGTTATCTTTGTGACACAGGTGGGTTCTTATTTCAGGTGGTTATAGCCGTATCAAAGTGAGTTTACTTTTATGTGACGTGTGGTTACTAAGAGTTTTAGTAATGTTTCTGATTTAATTTGCAGTAAGTTCATTTCATTTGAATAATTTGTGTGTTTTTGTTATGATGGATATGGCATCCAAGTTTAATTCTTTTTCTCTATGCAAAGCATTGGGCAAAACTGTGTGTGTGTGCGTGAGCCGAGTAGTGTTGTTGTCCAGATGCAACGTTTCGATAAATTGTGTATTCATCATCTTCAGGTGAAGTGTTGATTGCTGTATGCCGCATTCCTATGTAGCTGGTGGACCACCGTCAGATTCCGAACAGTGACCAATCAGGTGCCGCCGGAATCGGCCAGTGTGGCCACTGGCAGTGTGGGGATGGGGGGGAGGGGGGGGGGGGTGGCGCTTGCAGGGGTTGAGCCCCAGTGTCCTATTACAATCGCCTTAGTTGCATTTCCCTTCACACCGGAGTGTTCTGAATTTTCTGAATTGCAGGATTCCGTGTTGTTCTAAGCTGGTAACCATTATCTAGATTAATTAACTTGTCCTGTAAGTTTGCCCTCTCAGTTAAGGATTTCATTTAGGGCAGATATTATTATGCAGTCCTGTAGTAAATGGAGGGGGGGGGGGGAGAGAGAGAGAGAGAGAGAGGAGAGAGAGAGAGAGAGAGAGAGAGAGAGAGAGAGAACTACATAATAAGACTTTCTTGCTAGCCATTGTAGTTTATGTGAATGCATTGTAATTGAACGATAAAATGGAGAAATGTCTTCACGTATTGACAAAGTTAAATCTACAGCAGCTGGAAATGTAACAAATTTGCTTATTGCAAACCATAAGATAACTTAATACTTTTTCCTGTTTCTAGGACTTTGACTTCAGTGACACTTTTAGAGCAGTTCTTGCTGCTGCTGAGCAGTGGGGAAAGCACCAAGCAAAACTGCCCAAGCAGATGAGAACTTTCGAGGAATCGCAAAAATCCAAGAAGACTGTCGCCTCCATGATTGAGAGGAAAGGAGATGAGAAGGAAAACAAGAAAACAGGTATGTTATTTTACTTTAATGGATTGTCTCGTATTAGTCTCCGGAGGAGTGAGTCGTGTCAAAAGACAAAAAGGCATTTCATGAGTGCCGATTTGCACCCCCTGCCCCCCCCCCCCTCCCACACACACATGCACGCACACAGGGCCCACAGCTCTTTTGTGGGTATGTGTGTGGTGCTCACGGGGCCCCAAGCCGAGGTAGCCTTCCTTCTCTCCCAAGCTGCTTCACTCCCCCAGAGATGGGCGCCTGAAAAATCTCGGTGATTTCCTGTTCTGTGCTTTCTTCTTTTACTTGTCTTTCCTTTCTGTTCTTTTATCTTCTTTTCCTTGCTCCATTCTTCCTGCCTTTGACTCCTCATTTTAATCACTGGCTCGGCATTTGAGATTCTACGTCCTCTATCCTTCCATTTCCTTCCTGTGCACGCCTAAAGTCTGGCCCACGTGTTTTCGTAGCTGGTGATGGGGTAACACACAATTCCCCACCCCGGCTAGACAAGTAGGGCACACACGTACCTCCTGGTAAAGGCCAGGTCCAGGTAGGAGCGATTCCCCTCACTGGTACCTTCAGGCTATGACAATGGATCCATTCTTGGGAGGTGTGAACGTTCACCTAAGGCAGGTGAGCCATCAGTGAGGGTTCGCCATTAGGAAGGAGCACGCCATCGGAGACACCAGTAATCGTGGGGGACACTACTGCAATGACCTACCTACCTACCTCTACCTCTCTCTCTCTCTCTCTCTCTCTCTCTCTCTCTCTCTCTCTCTCTCTCTCTCTCTCTCCTCTCTCTCTCTGACCTTGACCCAAAAGAGAAAGATAGCTGAACCCCAGGTAAAGTTGCCAAGTTTTTAGTGATTTCTCAATGTGATGGTCAAGATTTCTCTTACGTAAATTTTTTCTTAATTCAGAAGGGTGTTGATGTGATCGCAGGTCCTGTGAAGACGTGTTCCAGGCTACAAAGTGGAACCTTGTTGCTGGAAATGGACAGTACCTTCCAGGCAAAGAAACTGATTCGTGCCACACTCCTATGTACCTTCCCTGTCAAAGTGGAGCTCATCACACCCTTAACTCGTCAAGTGGGGTAGTCTATATGAGATTGAATGGCGAAATCCAAAACTACCTGTCTGATCGGGGCATAACGGCCATCCACAGAGTAATGAAAAGCACTGAAAAAGAATTAATATCTATGTTTACTGTATTTTTGACATTTGACAGGATTGAACTTCCATCTAAGGTCTAGGAAATAATTTCAGTTTGCCCGTATATACCAAACCCTATGGGTGTCTGAGATTTAATCATACCCGTCATTCTTGTCCTAGTGCAGCGAAATGTGCCACCTGTGACATGGACGCCCACAAGGGAGAATGCCCACTTCCATCTACTCGCTGAATCAATTGCATGGGCGACTGTTCTGCTTCTCTGAGGGACTGCCTGACTACAAAGGCGAGTGGTCTATCCAGGAGATTCCCGCCAAAGAAAACGTGTCGACCTCTGCTGCTCAAAAGTAATTAGCCAATAGGAAGCCCACTGTGCTCCCAACTGGGAAATACAGCACTATCCTATCCTCTCCTCGACCTACTAAAGAGGTAGGCGCACAGACTTGCGATTTACTTTCAGTGACACAGTTGTAAGATCGGCAAGTCCAAAGATTGCCCGTTCGACCTTCCTACTCTCTTCCGCTCCCACTAAAATGCAGTCATCAGCTTCTCATAAATTGTGGACATCTAAACCAAATGCCTGGAATTCCAAAAATAACCACCATTGAACACTCGTACGTCTCACCCTAATACTTCCAAGAAGGCTAACAAGGAAGAAAGTTCCTCTCCTTGTCCTCCACGGTGCGATTCGTGTGACACGCTACCTGGCAGTAGCCACTCCTGGCCATCCTCTGTCTTGCCGAGTCGCACTAATGCTAGCTGATCGGGTTGCCTTTCACTGGCAAAGGAAGCTGCCCCTACCGATAAACTGCGGAAGGTGGCAAACTCCAGTCTGACTGACAGAATGTGACACTCCACCTGTCGATTGCAGCAGCAGTGCTCCCTCAGTCAGGGCCTCAGCGTCTGCCGTGCTGATCCCGCTTTTCTTTTTCCTCCTTCTTTTTTCTCCTCTCACTTTCTTAATGGCACTCCTTCAATGGAATATTCAAGGCATTCGTTCCAACTGAGGGGAATTAAAGTTACTCCTTCAGTTGCACTGTCTGCTCATAGTCATTCTCCAAGAAGCAAAGTTATGTCCACACAATCATGTTGACTTCTCACAATATACCTCCATGTGTTTTGAACTACCCCTGTGGAAAATATTCCAGCCCACGCAGAGGTTATGTTGCTTGTTCAGGAAGATATGTTACCATCCCATCTCATTGCACACTCACCTGCAGGCAGTTGCCTTCCACATCACTCTCCCCGCTTTGGCCTTTTCACTTTGTAATATCGGAATTATCGGAATTAACTGTCTCATTAAATACGAAAGGATTTTGGATACACCTTGTAGTCCAGAACACTGAACCAGTAACATCAACTGGATCTTTAAGCATGAATGAATATGAGGAGTGGATATACGCTACAGCTAAAGGTGTACTGAGCAAGTTCTGGTTAACCAACCCATAGAGTGTAAACGGATATGAAACTGGAGACACTAGTAGTGTAGTATACTGAACAAGTTTAAAGTACTGGGTCTATAAAGCTGAATGGATCTGGAAACTTTAGTACGCACCACAATAAAACAAACAAACTCTATGAATATAAATTAACTGCCTCTTCAAATATGAACAAAAGTGGAAATGAAAATTTCAAAACACACTATGCTTAGTCACAGAAATTTACTAATGACTGACTGTATTCCAATTAACAGACCTGCCACTTGGAACAACAGTTCAATCGCCGACTAAAGCACAAGGAATGTCAACACATTAGCTTCAGAGTCGGGCATCGAAACCAGTAATCATTGGTACTGTCACAACAGCACTGTGGCGCCCACCAAGCAACACATTAAGGATTTTAAGTAAAACAAATACAGACACCTTAGCGTGTGGCGCAGCTGCCAGCACTCACTGTGTCGTCACCAAGTATCGAGGACTCCTTTACGTTCATTAATACACTTCACAGGCTGATGTAAAATCAAACGGACTTCAGTGCTTTAGAGTGTAGATTAAGCGACCCTTCAGACAGTACAATGTCTCGTGCAGCATTAAATTAATTCGACATCACCACCCGACGCTTAGAACGACCATTAGTCAAAGCCTCTAACTTCACTGTAAGTAATATTGTCACTGTTTCAAGTGCGTACCCATTACACACACAAATAGTTATGTTACAATGTTATTAGGCTTTAGTCGAGTCACCAAACCGACCAGCTCCTGCCCTACAAAACATAGCTTGGTCCATAAGCGTGCATTACACAGGCAGTCCTAATAGACGAGCTTTAACAAAGTTTTGCCTCTGGCAGATCGTTCAGAAAGCGAGTTTCACACTAGGCGGAATACAATGTCCACATATGTTAGTGCACTTACACCAGGCAGTAAATAGGCAGACATTATTCCAAGTTACACGTTAACAACATATTTGCATCTCCTACAACTGAATGGAAGCCAGCGGCTCATACATTGGTACAGTAATGCCTCCTCATTTTAGCCCTCCATGCTTTGTATGGATTTCTGGACTGGGTCTCTTGGTGTATGCTGGTGTAGCATGGGGATTTTTTGAAAGTAACTGTAGCTGCAATCTCTCGTTTTATGAGTCCGAATTAATAAAAGATGAAATAATTAAAATTTCAAAGAAGCACTGACTAACATTGTTCCCTTAGGTTCTTCACCAGGTGTTTGTTGTCTTGTATAGATGATATATTTAAAGAGTGGGGCAATGAGGAAAGTGACAGAAAATAAGTCAGGAAAGTCGGTTGAAAATTATATTCAGAATATGGCACATATATTAGCAGTAGCTCTGTCACGAGTTTTCATAAACAGTCATTCCTCACTGTATGTAGCTGCTGGGTGAAAAATAGACTTGCTATAGGATAAGTTGGTAATGCAATAGAGCTCGTAGACTAAATCAAACTAGCCCTGGGTTACCCAAAAGAACACAGAAACAGGAGCTGGACCAAGGTAACAATCACACTACAGACTGTTTTGCAGTACCCAAATGTGGTGGTGTAAGCAATAACACTATCACATACATCGCAATAGTGGAGCACATTGAAGCCCGATACATTTGCGAGTCCGTCGCGGATGGCTAAGACGGTCCCCTCCCGAGGTAATGGGAAGTACGTCCTCCTAAATTTCGATAACTGCAGCACGTCGTCCTTGTGATGTTGACACACCTTGAAACAGCAATTGAATGGGCTGGAGAGCTACTTTCCAGATTACTTAAAGATACGGCCAATGGATTCCGCAGTATGAAAAATGGTTTTTGTAGCCAATCTAACAGAGAGAGCAAGGGGTTGTTGTTGTGGTCTTCAGTCCGGAGACTGGTTTGATGCAGCTCTCCACCCTACTCTATCCTGAGCAAGCCTCTTCATCTCCACATAAGAACGACAACCTACATCTGTCTGAATCTGCTTACTGTATCCATCTCTTGGTCTTCCCCTGCAATTTTTTCCCCACACACTTCTCTCCAACGCTAAATTCACAATTCCTTGATGTCTAAGAATGTGTCCTACCAATCTATCCCTTCTTTTAGTCAAGGTATGCCAGAAATTCCTTTTCTCCCCAATTCTGTTCAGTACCTCCTCATTAGATATGCGATCCACCCACCTAATCTTCAGCATTCTTCTGTAGCACCAAATTTCAAAAGCTTCAACCCTCTTCCTGTCCGCACTGTTTATCGTCCATGTCTCACTCCCATACAAGGCAACACTCCATACAAATGCCTTCAGAAAGGACTTCCTTAGGTTTAAATCAATATTCGATGTTAACAAATTTCTCTTTTTCAAGAACGCTTTCCTACTCATTGCCATTCTGCTTTTTATATCCTCTGTACTGCGACCATCATTTGTTATTTTACTGCCCAAGTAACAAAACTCATCTACCTCCTTTATTGCTTCGTTTCCCAATCTAATTCCTTCAGCATCACCTGATTTTCTTACACTGCACTCCATTACCCTAGTTTTGCTCTTGTTAATGTTCATCTTATATGCACCTTTCAGCACACTGTCCATTCCGTTCAATTGCTCTTCCAGGTCCTTTGCTGTATCTGACAGAATTACTATGTCATCGGCAAAACGCAATGTTTTTAATTCTTCCCCCTGAACTTTAATTCCTTCTCCAAATTTCTCCTTGCTTTCCTTTATAGCTTGCTCAATGTACAAATTGAACAACAATGGAGAAAGACTACAACCCTGTCTTACTCCCTTTCCAACCACTGCATCCCTTTCATGCCCTTCAACTCTGACAACCGCTGTCTGGTTTTTGTACAAGTTGTAAATAACCTTACGTTCCCTATATTTTACTCCTGCTTGCTTCAGAACTTGAAAGAGTTTATTCCAATCAACATTGTCAAAAGCCTTCTCCAAATCTACAAAAGCTAGAAATGTAGGTTTGCCTTTTCTTAATCTATCTTCTAGGATAAGCCGTAAAGTGAGTATTGCCTCCCGTGTTCCTACCTTTCTCCTGAACCCAAACTGATCTTCCCCGAGGTCGGCTTCTACCAGCTTTTCCATCCTTCTGTATATGATTCGCGTTAATATTTTGCAGCCATGACTTATTAAACTGATGGTTCTGTAGTTTTCACACCTGTCTGCACCTGCTTTCTTAGGGATGGGAATTATAACATTTTTCTTAAAGTCTGAGGGTACTTCACCTGTCTCATACATCTTACACACCAGGTGAAACAATTTTGTCATGGCTGGTTCTCCCAGAGACTTCAGTAACTCTGAGGGAATATCATCTACTCCAGGGGCCTTGTTTCGACTTAGGTCTTTCAGGGCTCTGTCAAATTCTTCTCTCAGTACAGTATCTCCTATTTCATCTTCACCTACATCCTCTTCCCTTCCTACAATATTGTCTCGAAGTTCATTTCCTTTGTAGAGTCCCTCTATATACTCTTTCCACCTTTCAGCTTTCCCTTCTTTGCTGAGAACTGGTTTTCCATCTGTGTCCTTGATATTCATAGAGCTGTTTTTCTTATCTCCAAATGTTTCTTTTATTTTCCTGTAGGCTGTATCTATTTTTCCCCTATTTATACATTCTTCTACATCCTTGCATGTGCCTTCTAGCCACTCCTGCTTAGCCATTTTACACTTCCTGTCAATCTCATTTCTTAGTCGTCTGTACTCTATTTTGCCTGTTTCATTTACTGCATTTTTATATTTTCGCCTTTCATCGATTAAATTTAGTATCTCCTGTGATATCCAAGGATTTTTTGTAGGTCTTTCCTTCCTACCTACTTTGTCCTCTGCTACCTTCACTATTTCATCTCTCAATTTTACCCATTCCTCCTCTACTGTTTTATTTTCCCCTGTTTCTGTCAATTGTTGCCTAAAGCTCCCTCTGAAATTCTTAAGAACCTCAGGTTCCTTCAATTTATCCAGGTCCCATCTCCTTATTTTCCTACCTTTTTGTAGTTTCTTCAGTTTCAGCCTACAGTTCATAACCAACAAGTTATGGTCAGAGTCTATATCTGCCCCTGGGTACGTCTTACACTGTAGAACCTGATTCCGAAATCTATGTATTACCATTATAAAATCTATCTGGTATCTTCCGGTGTCTCCTGGTCTCTTCCACGTATACAACCTTCTTTTGTGATTCTTGAACCAGGTGTTTGTTATAACTAAATTATGTTCTGTGCAAAATTGTACCAGGCGGCTTCCTCTTTCATTCCTTTTGCCCAGACCATATTCACCTACTATCTTCTCTTCCCTTCCTTGTCCTACTACTGAATTCCAGTCTCCCATTACAATTAAGTTTTCCTCTCCCCTAATTGTCTGAATAATTTCCTTTAGCTCCTCATATATTTCTTCGATTTCCTCATCATCGGCAGAGCTAGTTGGCATATAAACCTGTACTACTGTTGTCGGTGTTGGCTTCGTATCTATCTTGACAATGATAATGCGATCACTGTGCTGGTCATAGTAGTTTACCCGCATTCCTATTTTCTTATTCATTATCAATCCTACTCCTGTGATACCCCCAATTGATTTTGTATTTATAATCCTGTACTCACCTGACCAGAAATCCTGTTCATCCTGCCACCGAACTTCACTAATCCCCACTATATCTAACTTCAACCTATCCATTTCCCTTTTTAAATTTTCTAATTTTCCTACTCGATTAAGGGATCTAACATTCCACGCTCCGACCCGTAGAATGCCAGTATTGTCTTTCCTGATGATCACATCCTCCTGAGTAGTCCCCGCCCGGAGATCCGAATGGGGGACTATTTTACCTCCGGAATATTTTACCCGAGAGGATGCCATCATCATATGTTCATACAGTAGAGCTGCATGTCCTCGGGAAGGGTAACGGCTGTAGTTTCCCCTTGCTTTCAGCCGTTCGCAGTAGCTGTGTGGCAAAGCCACATTAGCTGATGTTACAAGGCCAGCTCAGTCAATCATCCAGACTGTTGCCCCTGTAACTACTGAAAAGGCTGCTGCCCCTCTTCAGGAACCACACGTTTGTCTGGCCTCTCCACAGATACCCCTCCGCTGTGGTTGCACCTACGGTACGGCTATCTGTATCGTTGAGGCACGCAAGCCACCCCACCTCGGCAATGTCTGTGGTTCATGGGGGTGGAGCAAGGGGTAACCGGCACTATTGTTCCTGGCCACTGGCAGCAGCAGACTTCCGGCTTTCAAGTTGACTCTCCTGAACTTGCGCGAATTCCAAAACTGCAGGCAACTCGTCTTGCTCCATTACCGTGTGCTTCTGATGTCGGTTTGAAATACCAGCCAGGGAACTTGACTATATTGGGCATTTTCTATATCAGTTTAATGAGGAATGCAAAAATTATCTAGCCCCTTCGAACTGAGGCTCCTCTCTGTAGGCAATATATTTGCAGTGTCAGTGGACCTGGGAGAATTAATGTAATAGTGTTAATGACTCAATAAAGTTTGAAGGATTATTAATTAATTAATGGATCACGCTGAGTTTGCCATCAGTTTACTCAAAATATAATTGGGAAAATTTTAGAATCTGTGATGAGGAAATTTGTATAATGGTACTTACAACACACACACACACACACACACACACACACACACACACACACACACCAAGTGAGACTATCTGTAGTGTGGGACACTACTTTCATCCTAATATCGACTTCTGGTTACACTACAGATTAGAACATCAACAGAATCTATATACATCAAAACTGACACAGATGCAAAAGGAAAAACAAATTACTCGGTTCTTCTTTTTCATGTGGTCCAAATACAGTTTATCACATGCCACATCATCATTGCATTATTTGATGAAGCTGAAATCGGGTATTAATTGGTTCAGGAAGGAAGGAAGGATGAAGATCAGGATTTAACATATTGTTGACAGTCTGGTCATTAGAAACGAAACACAAGCTCGGATATTTTTTATTAGCAATGGAAAGGGAATCGCCCTGGCATTTGCTGAGAGCGAATTAGGAAACTTGTGGAAAACTTAAATCAGGATGGCCAGACACGGGTTTGAACTGGCATACTCCTGAATGCCGGTCTGGTGTGTTAGCAATGCTCCACCACCTTGGTGGTAGGTTCATTGATGTATTTTGTGTTATGGTGGTCACCTTGTATGAAACCACAAGAACACTGCAAATTGATCGTTAATATATTGTGCTTGAAAAGTCAAAAGACAACCCAGGTTTGAATTGTCTCGAGACTGATGACCATGCAGTTTGTCCGATAGATATACAAACATTACAAACAATTGTCTCCATGTCCCACTCCTCTTCCCTTTCCACATGCAAGCCAGAGCTTTGAACCGAACAAGCTGTGCACAGGTAGCTCATTTTGTGAAAAACTGTCAATAAATCTCTCAGGTTATGTAGAGTGTTAGTATGATAGCATGTGGGTTGTGTACTACTCGCAGATGGTATACACACTTGAAGCTCAATGTACGCTCAAAATTGCATCACAGTAGTTCATGAGATATGAGCACATAATCAGTAACGTTCGTGGAAAACTGCCCCATCATGCACAAAGTTTTAATCTATTACTTCTTTACTACTAATCATATTCTCAAGAGATTTTACAGACATACAGCAGTTACGTAAAAGGAACATATACCTGAAAATGTATAAAATTGTACAACATATAAATAAATATGAGATCATATATACTGTGATGGGTAAAATCTTTTCACATCAAGCACCATGTTTTATTACATTTCTTATTTATTCCGAAGACACTCCTGTACTCCACTGAGCGTAAAGAAATTCCTGAAAGATGACAGTGCTGTTCAGAACTTTGAAGCGACTTTGAATTGTGAAGTGCATACCGCTGTAGCAACAAGCAATAGATTTCTAGAATACCAAGGAAAGGAAGAGAATGAAACAGTGTACATCCAACATATACCCTTTATTCATGATTGAGCTTCCATTTAATTTTAAGACACTCCAGTTTGCAGTGAGACTTGGATTTTCTATTATGATTAATAAATCGCAGGACAATCTAGTTAATAATGTGGAGTGTATCTAAAATCTCCACATTTCTCACACAGACAGCTTTATGTCGCTTACACAGGGATGGGCTCCCCACAGAAAATACTCATATTAGATCCTGGACAAGTCGCAGGAAATATTGTTTATAGACAGGAAGGAAAGAAGATTGTGTTTAACGTCCCGTCGACAGCGTGATCATTAGATATGGAGCTTACGCCCGGGTTGTTTGGGTAAGGATGGGGAAGGAAATCGGCTGTGTTCTTTGAAAGGAACCACCCCAGCATTTGTCTGGGGAGATTTAGGGAAAACAAATATCAGTATGGTTTGAGGATCAACCACCGTCCTCCTGAATGCTGCTAAAGCCACCTCACTCGTTGTTTATAGTCGAGCTGTGAATTAAATGAATGTATGAATGTTACATATCATTTGTATTTTGATTTCTGTCTTTGTTTGTTTGGCTACTGTAACTGAAAACTTATACATTATGCAAGACAGTGTTATTTCTTATGTATTTCATGGTAATGTTTTTAGAAAAAAGGAAAACGGGGGGGGGGGGAGAGAGAGAGAGAGAGAGAGAGAGAGAGAGAGAGAGAGAGAGAGAGAGAGAGAGAGAGAGAGAGAGAGAAGAGATAGAAGTACTAACTCAAGGCAGGAATAAATAAATTAATTGATTAATTGAATAAATAAATAAATACCTGGGCAACACCGGGTTTTCAGCTAGTCTGAAATATTTTCCAGCAAATTGAGCATATAATCTTATACTTTTGTTTAGGTTTTTAGCACAGTTCCTATTTCTTTGCACAAACTTTCCTCGGCATCCTACCAACTTTCTGTTGAGTTCCAGCTGCACGAAGACACAGATGCACTGGTTTCCAGGTATTCTCCAGCATCTTGTAGCATTAGCCTCACATATGTTCTTTCACAGAACTAAAAAAGATGACTGGAGGGGAAGGTGTAAAGTCTGAACTCTGGGGGATGGGGTAGACTTTCCAAAGTCCCGAACTTGTCGTGAAGTGTGAGGGTGGGCATTAGTTTGTCATCTTCAGTAAAGAAAGATGTGACCCTACGAGCACACGTTTTTTGGTACCCTAAGTTCTGAATCATTTCTTGCATGCCTCTTCCCTTCAGCAAGTTTTGTTGTGATTTCATACACAGTGAGACATGCGTCATCTCTGACGAGTCCATCAACTCTTTCTTTGTTGCGATCAGTGGAGGCAGTGCACGGATGACTATTATGAAGTTCATTTTGAATGCTCATGTTATCGTCTTTGAAATGGTTTCACTTATCTCCTAACACTGCTTGTGCATTTTGAAGTCTGAGGTGGATATCAGCACCAGATCATTCCTCTTTAACTATGAATTCAATGACTGCACAGTGTTGAAACAAAACACTGATATCCACCATTTTTGAAATACTTTCTGTTATCGCATTATAGTGACACCAGAACATGACAAAACATAGTACGGTATAAAGTGTGTAAGCTACGATCCTGCAGAGGTTTAAATTACATTGTTGGAATTTGAATTTTAGCAAATGGTTACTCAAGACTTTCAGTATGTCCGTTTTATATTTACATTATAACATTTGTGAAAAGTATCACGGGACGGATAGTACTGGCGACAGCCTCGCCGTATCGTGTTTACTCTGCTGCCACTGCAGCTGCTTATTGCTGAGTGACGGCTGTACGAACGAGCCAAACAGTATGCGCACTACCGAATTTACTATAGCGTGCATACGCGATTTTGCACCGAAATGCTAATGATGAAAAATTTTCTAAGTCCAACTTGTGTAAGCTAGTCATGTATATAGGCACGAATGATAGCTGCTACAGCAGTTGGCGTATGCTTCACAGCTAAGTAAGATGCCTCGCACCTGGAGATACAGGAGACGATGTGCTACTGTGTGTAAAGCAATCGACAATTTAGAGATTGACAATGAAATGAACATTGATGCTCAAGTTATTATACAAGGTCTAACTATAGTTTGTGGTTGTGTTGTGAATTTTGGTATTTTAAGTAAGGCTGACTGTTAGCCAGGGAAGGATGGTTAACGGTTGCTGTGCTTTGATGTAATGTTGCCAGTGTTAAAGCACTAGCTGGATTGGGAGTGCAAACAGACAAAATGTCATTAAGAATGCAAAACATATGTGGTATGCAAAAGGAATAGCAAACTCTCGGGATAAAATTAAAACTATCTGGTCAGTTGTGAAGGAAGTGTCTGGTCAGCAGCAGCAGGTAGAAGATATAACATCAGTGTGTAGTAAGAATGTTTCTGTTACTGACAAGTTAGATATATGTGCAATATTCAATAATTCTGAATATAGTATGGGAACTAACCAAACCCCTAGTTTCTACAGGTAATCATATAACGTTTTTAGAAAATGCCTTTCCGAGGCTGTTGCCTGAAATGGTCCTTCGTGATACTTCCATGGGTGAGATTGAGTCAATAATTAAATCACTAAAGACTAAGGACTCTTGTGGGTATGATGGGGTATCTGGCAGAATTCTAAAGTACTGTTCTCCATATGTTAGCCCAGTACTAAGCCACATTTGTAATTTTTCCTTTCAGAATGGTCAGTTTCCTAACAGATTAAAGTACTCAGTAGTGAAACCACTTTATAAAAAAAGGAGAAAGGGATAATGTAGACAACTATAGACCTATTTCTATGCCATCAGTTTTTTCCAAAGTTATTGAAAAGGCTGTATATTCAAGATTAATTGATCATTTCAGTTCACATAATTTATTGTCAAACGTACAGTTTGGTTTTAGAAGTGGTTTAATGACTGAAAATGCTATATTTTTGTTTCTATGTGAGGCGCTTGATGGGTTAAATAAGAGGCTACGGACATTAGGCGTCTTCTTTGATTTAACAAAAGTGTTTGTGTTGTTCACAAAATATTGTTGCAGAAGTTGGAACATTATGGAATATGGGGAGTAGCCCACAACAGGTTCACCTCTTACTTTAATAATGGACAACAGAAGGTAATTCTCCGCAGTGTAGAAAATAGCTAAGATATGCAATCCCAATGGGGCACAATTAAGTATGGGGTGCCCCAGGGGTCTATTTTGGGACCATTGCTGTTTCTTATTTATATAAATGATATGCCTTCAAGTATAACAGGTGACTGTAAAATATTTTTGTTTGCTGATGATACCAGCTTGGCAGTGAAGGATCTTGCTCGTAATATTGACACAGCATCAAATAATGCAGTTCAAGAGATAAGTTCATGGCTTGTAGAAAACAAGTTGATGTTAAATCACAGTAGAACTCAGTTTTTACAATTTCTAACACATAATTTGATGAAAGCTGACATTCTAATTACACATAATGGGCATGTGATAAGTGAGACTGAACACTTCAAATTTCTAGGTGTTCATATAGACAGTAAGCTGTCATGGAAAGCCCATGTTCAGGATCTTGTTCCAAAACTAAATTCTGCTATATTTACCATTAGAACAATATCTGAGATAAGTGATTTTTCAACACGGAAAGTAGTATATTACACTTACTTTCACTCGCTTATGACGTACGGCATTGTTTTGTTCTATGAATCATCGCAAAATTAATGAGATGGAGTCAGTCACTGTTTGGTTCAAAGGATATGGTGTGTGTTCAAGTATGATTGTTGGTGCTGTAACCCATTATTATAAACATGAAAGTTTGATGAACTCCATATTGTGTTTCATTTTGCACCCCCCTTTCCTGCCATATACATTACCATTTGTAGCATCAGCTGAGAACTGCTGACCCATTGAGAACCATTTGCTCCAAGGAGGCAACAGTTTGTGTGTGTGTGGGGGGGGGGGGGGGGGGAGGGGGGGTGTAGGTAAAGGCGGGTGCAATATGAATTTGTATGATGAATTTGATCGTCAACCATTGCACCTGATGAGCAGGCAGCACGTCACACGTAGCAGTGTGACGGCCTTGCCTTATCATGTTTACCCTGCTGCCAGGGAGGAAGGAGTGTGGGTTATGGAGAGGGGTAGACCTAACTAACCAATCACGTTAATTTCCGTGGGCAGTGTGCCCCCCCCCTGCCCCCCCCCCCCCCCCCCCCCCCCCTGCCCCACCAGAGATTGTGTTGAAGATATTAAAATGCTTTGTTTCAGTGCAATGCCTAGCAGGCAAATTAACGAATGCAGTCTAATGTATGTCACATCAACAGAATTGAATCGTGCCATCGAATAATGCTGTATGGCACATTTTGAAATTTTGTAGAATCGCGTGGAATAATGATGTAAGCGGCAGTCTGCATCACCTGCTGTAAAAGTTGACCGGTTTACCGTCTGAGGGCAGCACTAAACAGGGAGGAGACCCACGAAGTTTTCGTGCCTCTGCTGGAACAATGCTGTATGTTACAATAATGGCGGAGCGTAGCAAGATGACGCTTACCGAAAGCCGTTTGAAACGCGTTAATATCACAAGGAAAAGGAAAATTAACATTGCTAATTGGCAGGATATTAAGAGGAAAAGGCTTCGTGATGCTGGAATGGAATGTCAATTACGGAAAGGAAAGGTAGTTTTTGGGAAACAACCTCCAACACAGGTGAGTGGAATAATGCTGTATGGGTTCCGTGAACATCAAATAAAAAATTTACCGTTGTCTTCTGGTTTTCGGTTGCTTTACAACGAGGCACTGACACTTCAGAAGGAGAAGAAAAAGGATCTGTTGGACATGATAAAATATATGGATACAAAATACCGGGATTTTTACGAAAACCTACAGTGTGGCAGCTGAGTTTGGCTACCAGATTTGTGTCTCAACTTTAACAGACTTATGTACTACAAATTTTTTAAGACCAATGTAATCGGTTTACAATAAATATTTTTTGTATCTTGTAATAATTTTCTTTCTTACACTATTTGGATTCTAGACAACCTTACCATTAGAGCAGAGTACAGTGTGATATGGAATAAAGCTGTATATGCAGTGCTATACAGCGTTTATCCATTTTAAAACTTACTAATTTTCAAAAAAACTATACTTAGTGAAATTTTGGAAAGCACAACCAAGTATTTTTAAGAGTCTGTATGCACAAATAATACATATCTATTGGTACATTATTATTTTCCAACAATTCTCTGGAATTAACAGTTTTTTTCGATTTCCCATAAACTGCAAAATGTGCCATACAGCGTTATTCAATGTGACTACTCAATTGCAGACATGGCCTATTTTGATCTGCACAAGTCCAGTACTAAATAAAAATAGGGTAACCAACTATATTTTACATTTATATCTATATGTATATTCTGCGTTCATCGCCTGTATTTATCTGTAATATTTGGTCTATCTCAGTGTCGGAAGAATCTACTCAATTACTTCTGTTGTAGCAGATAAGCACCATATTTCCAAAATGTACTCTAAATTGTCTTATTTGCAGCATGCTGACATCTGAAGTCATTTCTCCAATGTCGTTTAATACAGCTGGCATATATCTAATGATGCATCGCTACTTTCAGGGAAAGCAAAGAAGAAAGGTGCTGGAATGGTAAATGGTGAAGGCCCTAATAACAGTGAGTAATTTGCAACTAACACTAACAGTAATGGTGCTGAGAGAGAGAGAGAGAGAGAGAGAGAGAGAGAGAGAGAGAGAGAGAGAGAGAGAGAGAGAGAGAGAGAACCCTTGCATGACTTAATTGGTTGAATAGCATAATGCCTCGTTTGGATTTGGTAGTGTGTAGATAGCATTCAGGGAGCTTGATGCCTATGTTTTATAGCTATTTATGAACAGACTAATCACCTTGAAGCAGAATCATGGTATAAAAATACAATATTTCTTATGGAGGTAGGGAGAGCTATATTTGATGACAATTTCCAGGACAGTTTGTTTTTGTTAATTTTTAAGGACACTAAATAGAGACTTAAAATACTTATCACATTGAAACACAAGAATATTATTGCATTCTTGATATTTGTGACAACCCTAATGTTGCATTAATACTGAAGTTACCAAATGGAATTAATGCTCAGCAAAATTTAAAAAAGAGTGCACACATACAGTAGTCTTTGACACAAAATATCTGTTATCTTTGTAAAGTCCCTCATTCTGGGTAAAAATTCTGTAAAATTGTTCACTTGAGTTAAAGATTTTGGAAATAGTGAACATGAGTCAATTAATTCTGGGGCACGAGATGGAAGAGCATTTGGAAAAACTTCTGCCAAACCATATGCTTTGAGAGTAGTGCTGTTTGACAAATTTTAACAGCATTAGAAACATTATTCATAGTTCCGTTTACAACTCACCGCAAAGACGTGGCAACGAACTGCTACAGGCACATCAAAAGACACACATATACAACACTTTCAGCTGTCGGCCATGGCCTCCTTCAAAACTGAACATTCACACAGGTACACAGTCTCACTTCGAAGTGCACAGCCGGAAGTGATGGTTGTATGACTGTCTTGTGTGCTTGTGTGCTTGTGTGATTGCGTGAATGTTTTATTTTCTGAAGAAGGCCATGGCCGATAGCTGAAAGTGTTGTATGTGTGTGTCTTTTGTATGTGCCTGTCGCAGCTCGTCACCACATCTTGCGATGAGTTGTAAACTGTCCATACTATATTATTAATTCCAACCTGGACTTTCCATTATTATATTATTCATAGTTGCTTTACAATAAAATAAAATTGCTGTCATTAAAGTAGATGGATGATGTTAAAGTGCCAACTTTTATAGGAAGTTCCAGATGTCTAGATTGATCTCGATAAGTGCCAATAGAAACATATGGTCTTTGTGTTCTTCTTTCAAATAAAATTATACATTCATCAGTTATTAAGCTGAAAATAAATGACATTAGGGTTTCCAAACAACTAAAATGAAACAATTTAAATACCATGACATTAATTTTAATAGTTCTAATGTGACTTATGGTACATTAACTTTATCCTGCTCATACTTGAGAGAAAAGGACAGTGAAAGTATTGTCACATGTCCATACACCTTTTTACAACAGACAGAGGTCAAAATTTACAATATTGGCCTTCTGTGCATTGTATTAACACTTCAGAGACAAGCGACTTAGCTTCTACATCAGTCGGACTGTACACTTAAAATACGAGTGACATAATATGTATGTCTGCTGAGTTTGTTTTGTTAATGGCTTGCAGTGCATGACTTCCATCTTTTCTTGGTGTAATACTACTCTTTTTTGTTATTGTATCACCAAGAAAAAACTACAGGTGGACAAAGCTTTTTAAGGTGAGGGTAAAATATCTTGAGTCACTTGCTTTTGCGTGCTCACGTTAGCCTGTTTCATGCGCTGAAACAGTGCAAAGCTTTCATTAGATTGTTGTTTTTGGCCATTAACTTCAAGTTTGATTTTTGTCATGTACTTACATGGTGAATAAATAATTTATATTGAACAATTGTGGTTCAGAACTTGATGAAGAAATTTCTATTTTGATAGCAGTGTATGATTTTTTTGGTGTGAAAACAACAAATTTCCATTACAGTATAAAATCTTTCTGGAGTAAATTTTTTGTTTCCCTATAGAATTATGCAAGGAAAAAGCCTTGTATTTCAAATAAAAAATAGTGATTTATTTTCTGTGCTGTATAATCTACTACAACACACAGAATACAATAAATTATTCCGGGCAAATAATATTTTACCTTCATTTGAATATGGAGCTTCAAACCTTTCGAACTGCACAAATTTCGGTCATTGTCGTGTGGTGCCAAACATCTTCAAAATTCAGGTAGGCATCTGGAAATACTAACATAAATCGACACAGGACTGGGCTATGCAACCGTAAAAGCTTTGACCATTTATTCATTACTTTGAAAGGTAAAATGGATAATAAAATAATTTTATAAATAATCTTACAAAATAGACTCTCCCCAATTTCAATGTATAAAAGTTATTGTGGCTATTTACAGGAATTTTTGGAAAGATAGAGTAACAATAATCTGGAAAAGATAGGTTGTCTACTCACATCATGTGTGTTTGGTAGCAGACAAGCACAATGAATAAGAATTCTAGAAATATTTCAGCTTTCAGTGTATTTTCTACTTCTGAAAGAGGTATTTCTCTAAAAGCCGTGGTATTTCTAGCATTCTTTTTCGTTTGGCCTGTCTGCTCCTCAACACCACCTTTTTGTTGTGAATAATAATACATCCTTCCCATTTTTATGGGAAGATGTTCCAGTCTGCTAGCTTTGCAACAATGTAACACATTTGTAACGAGTTTTGTGTATATGGTTTATGGAATAACAAAGGAACTAACAAAGACAAACATAAACGGGTTCTCTGGGAAAAGCATGGTGGTTTAATATCTTGAAACATGCAGTTTTTCAGTTTGTTAATGTTGGAAAAGTCTGAAACAGTGTTGAATGAGGAAAGGACATAATAGCTTATGAAAAGTAAATAGTAAGTCATGTAGTATGTATACATTTTCTTAGATTTGAGGATTTCATTGTTTAATGGCTTTGCTTTCAGTCAATATAATTATATCAGGCTTGTGCATACCATTTTAAATGCAATAATATTGACGGGAAGTTGTATGGCTGAATTAGTTTCTACAGTGTCATAAGATCCAGTGCAATTGTCAATCTGGCACTGACTGTCACGTTTTAATAATTTGCCCACAGTAACGGCACCGGCTCCGCCACCAGCGCCTGTCATTCCTGCCTCGCCTTCTTCCAAATCGAATGACTTTTTGAATGAGGAAATCCTCGCCCAGAACAGAATGCGACTGGCACAGAAGATGGCTCGCAGTCCCAAGGCTACCAAGCAGTGAGTACAGGCCATACAAATGCCTTCTGCTCTGACAATAATATCATAGACGTTGACATATATCTAAAAATGGATAGTTCGCTACTGTCCTCCCAGAGAATAGTGTTGTAACAATGTCTTACTCGGCTCAGTGGTGCAGAAATAGGACAAAAATACAAATAGCTAGCTTTAGGAATCATCCTCCTTCAGGCAAGAGGGGGGGGGGGGGGAGGGGAAGGAGGTGAAATGGAGTAGAAGGGAAATTTGGGTCTGCATATACACAATCTACGCCATGGAGTGCAATGAAGGGTGTTTACTTGACAGTGGGAGAGGATCAAATACGATATACGGTGTGATTTGCGCACGTGTACTTGCGCTGTTGTATCGCACTGTCTGTTGGGCATGCCTATGAGCTCCCAGCACACTGCACGTGCAACAGAGTGAAATTAAATCGCAGGTAAACACTACGCCGACTGGGACAAAGTGAATCAGCTGGATTTTGCAAGTTTGGTTGGCACTGTTTCCTTGTCTAGGGGCCGACTGCTCATTCCTCTCTTTAACGGCCACATCAAAAATAAAGTTCACACATAAATACACAGAACATTTTAATTAAATAAAAACAATGTTCACTACAAGTTAAGGCTATGTAAATTAGTCACTCACAGGTGTTTGCATTTCACAAATAATGATTTATTCAGTTTGGGCTTACACGATTCTTGTCCCAAAAAAATTTCTTGAAAATATATTGTCCAGTTCATAACTGAGTAGAAACAAGAAGTGCCAAATCTCTTTCTTCGCTTCAGTAATTTCAAGAAAACATAAAACTCCAAAACTGTCTCTGGGTGAGAATTCAAAGCTCGAACCTGTATACCTAATCTCGAGAAAAGTCTGAGTCCAAATCGTACCTAACTTCACATAAATTGCAAAGTATGTATTCACAATCACCAGACACAAAAAGTTTGTAAGTGTCAAATAGATTTGTATAAACACCAAAATATACTCTTAAAGTAGGATAACCTGATGACTTTCTCAACACAAAATTATTTTAAAGTTGAAGTCCTCCAACAGCATATAAATGAGTCCACCAAGGCAATACTTAGAATAATTTTTGTAGCAGATGAGTGTAGATCTGACCCTCACCACCGTTGGATCAAGACTTACTTCAATATGGCAGCACCCCTCTTTTATACTCTCGGCCGAGCTGGACAATTTATTTAAAACTTTAAATGGGACTTATTTAACAAAAGTAAAACATCAATATAATAGGAAATTTGATCAGCTTGACAGTGCTATAATTATCTTTTGCGTACTTTTTTTGTTTTTCAAACTATAAATGAGTAGCCTAATATGAAACCTGGAAGTCTGACCTAATTATCGAAATTTAGTTATCAGTTGATCCTAAAGGAAGTTTTTCTGATCTTTTCATTTGTGCAGTCCTTTTTTCAAAAAATTGACGTAAATGTGATAAATAATACATTACAGTTGACGGTTCACGTCAAAAGCAGACACCTACATAAGAGCTTGATATCAAATTCGGACACCTGTTGAATAAAGCAGTCTGCACCAATGAGAACACAGTGTATGAACACATGACCTCGAAAATCAGAAATGGCGACAGTATGTGCCAGGTACTAAGACGCATTAGCCCGTACTTAGGTTTTCAGCAATTTTTTTATAGTATTATCACTATTAACCATTTTAAAGTGAGTGAAATGGCATGTAATATATCACCAGCATCTGAAGGAAAAGCTAGGAAGTAGTTGAGACAACATGAAAAGTGGAAAATAAACATTGAAAAGAAACGAAGGTAAGACTAGCTTGTAAACTACACTGTTCTATTGTAATGTGTGTTGTATGAAATTATTACTTGTTGGAAAGAAGTTTGATGTCATAACATAAGGATGTTTAAGGAAGAATCTGTCCACTCTTTCTTAGCTTCAGATAGTTCTGCATAATAGAAAGAGATTTAAGAAAAAAGGGTCCCATCAATAATAAAGAAGAATGTCGTACTAAAATAGTGAGTGAGGTAAATATAGGAAAGGTTGGGGAAATGCCAACCGACTATATTATAACCCCATACTGCTTCAACAAGCCTTTCAGTATAACAATTGGATGTAGGGAGCAGTGGGAGAAAATAGTTAGACACCGTACGGGGGATGTTGTCTGGTTCACTGACAGGTCAAAATCAGACCAAGGCGTTGGGGCCGGGGTATACGGGGTGCAGCCAAGACTGGAGGGCGTCATCTCTGTAAGAAAACTGGCCTCAGTATTCCAGGCCAAAATCACTGCCATCAGGGCGTGTGTGGAGGAGAATTTGCGTAGGTGCTACAAAGACCGTAGCATCTATATCTATTCAGACAGCCAGGCAGCCCTGCGATCACTGGCAGCTCCTACAACAAGGTCTAAAATTGTTGCAGAATGTCACAGGGTTCTGGTGGAGCTAGGGGAAAGCAATAGAGTAAACCTATTGTGGGTCCCTGGCCACTCGGGGATCAGTGGCAACGAACATGCCGACAGATTAGCCAGGATGGGGGCAGAGGCTCCATTTATTGGACCGGAATCCGTCCTGACAATCACCAAGGCAATGATTAAATTGGAGCTACGTAACTGGCTCAGAAGACAGCATGTAGAATATTGGACCAAAGTCCATAAACAAAAACATGGGAAGGTAATGATGCCAAAGCCGTGTTTTAAAAGAAGCTCTGCAATCCTGGGTCTGAACAGGAGAGAGATTAGACTCATGGTTGGATTGCTGACAGGCCATGGGAATTTCAAAAAACACCTACATACAATGGGAATAATAGAAGAGGACCCTAAATGTAGGATCTGTGATGACGGTGATGAAACTGCATCACATCTGATCTTCGAATGCATTACATTGGAGAGTAAAAGGCACAGAACATTTGGGACAACCAGACCTGAAGAAATTGTGTCTAATAAAGAACTGGTAAAGGGACTCCTTGCACTGTTCAAGGGCATTGGTTGGCTTTACTAGACATACAGGGAGCGATACCGCACAATAAACTTAGTTTCGGTGCGGGCAGTGGCGGGTTAGACTGAGACTGTTTTGGCTTCCCTGAAAGAATCAAATCAAATCAAATGTCGTACAGTTTTTGAGAAGTGTGGAACAGTAAAACTAATTGGAAGAGATTGGGTACCTCAAGATTGGAAACAACAAGCCAAATAACATATAAAGACAGCATCTCGGCTCCATTTCAGAATGTCAACATATAAGCAGAGAACTTTCCGGAAAATGAAGACGGGCAATATTGTGGTCAGAGAACTTAGATGTGGGAGCGGAGAGACCAATCTACAGAATGAACAGCAAACCACAAAATATAAATCCTCAGACTGTTACAATTGGTGTACTAATGTAGGCAGAAAAACTTCAAGATTATGTGAAGTAGCTAACAAAACATTTTGGAGATAACTGGGAGACTATTAACACTCTTGAGTGGTACAAAAAAATTACTACAGGGAGCAATTTGTCACTTAGATTTGGCTGATGATCAGTGTGAATGTGAAATCGGGAAGAGCGATGTTGGTGATCCCTTTTTAATGGCAATATCAGTTTAGATACTCATCTTCAAATAAAAGTAAAATTTTAACTTGCTTGGGAATTTCCACACATTATAGTAACTTCAGAAATACAAAGAGCTTTATTACCTCTCAAATTACTGTAAACGTAACATTTCATTTTGTATATAAAATTAAGAAGATCATTATGATTATTGTAGTTCTTCACTTTTCTAATATGTAATAGAGTTCAAAATTTAATATTTTCCACTTTATGTCGATATTCCTATAATTTTCCAGATTATACACCAGCAAAAGATTCTTGTCAGCAGTAAGCGAATCTCTGTGCATAAAAAACGAACATCTGAAAGCGTGTTCACATTTTGGTTTCAAAGATGGCCATCTGTATTTTCAAACATAATTTGAAGGTGCTTGAGTAATCAAATTGATATTAGCCACTTCCAGGTATTAATCCTGGAGTATTAAAGTTGATAGTGCTCAAATCAGCCTGTAAATATATTTGCTCTACGTTTTGCAATAAAAAATGATGTTCATCTCAGTTTGTGGCAAACGACAGATGTCGTCTTTGATAATAGGCTACTCAAATATTTTTCAATTGGTAGTTTGCAGCTTTCATTACCATCTTTGTTATATTGCATGCTATACATTTATTCCTAATGCTCAAACATTGTGTGTACTGCCATTCTTTTTAATTATTTATACACACAGATTGGTTTATTAGTTTGAAAGTAGTTGGTGACGATAGCACCCGTCTTACAACCCTGCCATTTCCGCTCGCGGTCCGGGTCTCGCCCTCGGTATCACCGACTTCAGTTGACCCGACTTGCGTCCAAACACTTTCAGTCAACACAGCTACCAAAGTAGGGGCTGTATTGTCATAACGGGCAGTAAGTAAAGCAATCCACATTCCTTTCTCGTCCTTTGTTTCTTCTTTTCTGCCGGAAGAAGGAAAGTACGGGCCCTATTTGTTCTTTAATTTTCTGCCATCTGCAGGCTCTTAACTATTGATCCTTAATTGAGGGAAAATCATCAATTAACCATCAAAGTTTGTACTACTACTTTACGATGTACGCAACTGATTAATATTAAATGTACTAGAGAGTTGCATGGGTCCTTGGGCGGTCTCACCTTCCCTCATCTGTCTCTTTCTGCCATCTCCCCCCCCCCCCCCCAACCCCAAATCTTGTCTCCCCTGTCTCTGCCAGTCGTCTCTTCATCTCTCTGTTGAACTCCTCCGCCTTCTCAGTCCGTTAACTCCTCCATCTGTGAAAAATTATGTAACTTTGTTAATTTTTTTGCAAACCAATCAAGTGATGTCTAAGTTTATTGTAAGGTACCCTCTGACCTGAACCATATGAAATTTGAGACTATGAAGTTTCTCTTGTTTTAAAGATTAAGTGTTCAAAATGTCACAAAGATCAGAATAAAACCATTGATCTTGTCGTTGTTCTTAGGTAAAATACCCTCTGCCATGCACCATACAAATTTCTAGTCACAGTGTGGCTTTCCTCTTGCGTACACAGTACAGACACATTTGTTTCTGATCTACCAGGTGATCAAAAAGTCAGTATAAATTTAAAAACTTAATAAATCATGGAATAATGTAGATAGAGTGTTAAAAAGTGACACACATGGGATGACATAGGATTTTATTAGAACAAAAGAGAGAGAGAGAGAGAGAGAGAGAGAGAGAGAGAGAGAGAGAGAGAGAGAGAGAGAGAGAGAGTGGGGGGAGAGGGGGGGTTGGGGGGAGAGAGGAGGAGGAAGAGAGGGAAAGTTCAAAAAATGTCTGACAGACGGTGCTTCATCTGATCAGAAAAGCAATAATTAGCATAACAAATTAAGACAAAGCAAAGACGATGTTCTTTACAGGAAATGCTGTAGTCGAGGTAATAATGTTGTGAACAGCACTGTAAAGCATGTCCGGAGTTATGGTGAGGCATTGGCGTCGGATGTTGTCTTTCAGCATCCCTAGAGATGTCGGTCGATCACGATACACTTGCGACTTCAGGTAACCCCAAAGACAATAATCGTACAAACTGAGGTCTCAGAACCTGGGAGGCCAAGCATGACGAATGTGGTGGCTGACCACACGATCATCACCATACGACGCGCGCAAGAGATCTTTCACGCGTCTAGCAATATGGAGTGGAGCGCCATCCTGCATAAAAATCGTACGTTCCAGCAGGTGTTTATCAGCCAGGCTGGGGATGATGCGATTCTGTAACATATCGGCGTACGTCTCACCCGGCACGGTAGCAGTTACAAAAACAGAATCATGCAGCTCCTTGAAGAAAAAAGACCCAATAATGGTAAATGTGGTAAATCCAACCCATATCAGGACTTTCCCATCATGCAATGGAGTTTCCGCTTTGCCTTAATTTGTTATGCTAATTATTGCTTTTCTGATCTGTCGAACATTTTTTGAACTTTTTTTTTGTTCTAATAAAACACCATGTCATTCCAAGCATGTGTGTCAATTTTTATCTCTCTATCTACATTATTTTGTGATTTATTAAGTTTTCAAATTTATACTGACTTTTTGATCACCTGGTATTTTAAAGGGTAACACACGACCAAAAGATGTGAAATTTCAATGTCATTTTATCATACTTATATCAGTTATTTCACAATTATGAATTTGCAAAGCAATACCAGAAAATATAATTATTTCTCCACCAAAATTGATTAGAGGTGGATACAGTCTGGAGTCACGTGCAGACAGTCTGTGGCTTTTTAAATAATTCTGTGTTGCAGGTGTCTATGGACCTTTCCTACCAAAGTACCTACTCGAAAATCTTGGCACATTTGTAGAAAATGGCATAATATTTTTGACGAATAATGTGGTAAAAATGATTGCTATCTAGGTTCACACAAGACAGTTCAGTCGAGAAATTTTGATGTAGGAATTAATAGAAAACAGCAGATATTTTTGAGAAGCAAGAAACTAATTATATATCTGCTCATTTCACATGCAACAATTAAATCTTTTCTATTGGGTCCTGCCTAGTGACCTATTAAAAAATCAAAACATACCCATACAAAATGAACAAAGTATTTTACAAAGCAATATAAATGACAAGCAACATTTTCATAAATTTTACATATGAGGTGTCATGACAAAAGTGATATATAGGAAGTCTTCATTTATGAAGCACAAGGAAAGAAAAACCACTTTCGCTGGCAGTCTTAACCTAACTTGAGTGGTCATTCTTACGGCCCATCAGTCATTGCACCATTACCATCTTATACACGTCACAAAAAAAATCGGGGACACACTAAGTGCATTTTAACCCTGTGAAGTTTATAAGACATTAACCTTTCTAACGGTTGTTAATTTTTACTGCTTGAAGGGGGCGTTTATCGTCACTTAAATCAGAAAAAGAGTATTTTTAACCAGTAAAAACCCTGTTACCAGCAACAATTTGTTCTTCCAGTTGTCATTTAAAAAAAATGGAGTATTGAATGAAAAGTAAATTTTTATTTATTTTTTTACGGTCCCATCTTTCTATGGCTGTTACATAGGGCTACTTGCTGACCTTTCTTTAGACATAATTCTCAGCTACAGTTTTTCGTCAAGAATACTTCAAACTTTCATAGTACTTCACACTATTAGTAGAAAGACTTTTCAATATCGCACCTGACACCTTAAAACCCTTGTCTACACCAGAACAAATTGCAAATATGGGGGTCACTCCAAAGGAAATGCACACTTTTTATACAGTTTTTATTCTACATGTTTGAAAGTTTTACAGTGTGTAGATACATCATTTAGGAACAATATTTTCGTTTCTCCACATAATCCCCATCCCTCTCAACCTGCACATTAAAATTCTGGACCAACATGTTGGAGTCACTGTTTGCCAGCATGCAAGGGAGTCATCATCTTCAAACCTTGTTCCACAGAGTCTTTCAGTTTCCCAAAGAGATGATATTCACATGGAGCCAGGTCAGGACGGTAAGACAGGTGTTTCAGTGTTGTCCATCAGAGTTTTGTGATCACTTCCACGTTTTTTTGATTGACATGTGTCTGTGCATTGTCGTGCAACAGCAAAACGTCCTGCTTTTGCCGATTTGGTCAAACACGACTCAGTCGAGCTAGACATTTCTTCAGTGTCGTCACATGTTCATAAGAATTTATGGTGGTTCCATGTGGCATAATGTCCACAAGCAAGAGTCCTTCAGAATCGAAAAACACTGTAACCATTATTTTTCCAGCAGAAGCTGTGGTTTTTAAAATATTTTTCCTGGGGGGAATTTGCATGATGCCACTCCAGTGATTGCCTCTTCGTCTCTGGCGAAAAATGATGGCGCCATGTTTCTTCACTTGTTACAATTCTTCAAAGACATTCATTTCCACCATTCCCGTACTGTTCCATTTTTTGTGTTTCTTTGTGAGCCACTGTCTACATCCTGGGAACCCACCTGGCACAAACCTTTTTTTTTTTTTTTTAATGCCAACACTTTCAGTATTCTGCAAACAGTTCCTTCCCCTGTCCCAATGTAGCGTGACAATTCGCTCACTGTGATACGTCTGTCAGCAGTGTCAAGTGTAGCAGCCATCTTGAACACACGCTGTGATGACGCCACTCAAGGGAACAGGTTGAACTAAGTTTGAAAACAAGTGGGAAGGATGTATCTACACACTGCAAAGCTTTCAAACATGCAGAATTAAAACTGTATATATATATTTTTAAATAGTGTGCATTTTATTTGGAGTGACTCTCATACATTGCAGTCAGAAACTACAAATGTCTGCAATCATCAAACACACAAAGTTCCATATCAGCAGTAGTATACTTTTCTACTAAGAGGTAACAGAATACAAAACAGGTAACTGATGGTCATTTTGCTTACATTAAATCAGCAATCTATTTTCCGTCTTGTCTGTTTGCATCATTATACTGAACATCATCTTCGTCCTCTCCATTAACCGTGTGTGTGTGTGTGTGTGTGTGTGTGTGTGTGTGTGTGTGTGTGTGTGTGTGTGTGTGTGTGGGGAGAGAGAGAGAGAGAGAGAGAGAGAGAGAGAGAGAGAGAGAGAGAGAGAGAGAGAGATATGCGCTGGTAAAGAAGCATTTATTTTATTTTTTTCAGTGCAGAAAGCTAAATGCAGTTGGAGGATAAACGGCCTTTGTCCATTTTTACTACTGCATCAGAAATTATGTGTAATTCATATTTACGTGTTGTGGAATAAACCTAAGTGTAGAATACTTGGTGAATTTCTTGTGCACATAGGGTTATCAAATGCAATTTGTGACGATAAACTGCAACAGTTCTTCATTGACACCATTCATTGCAGGAAAAGTCCAAAGCCCGAGAAAGAGAAGGCAGGAAAGAAGCCCCGAGTGTGGGAACTCGGCGGGACGGCGCGAGACGTGGCAAACCTCGAGAGGACGCGGGACAAGCCGGAGGACAGAGATGCCGTGGCACCTCGGCCCGACACTTCGGTAACTTGTCACCATCAGTATTATTGTTCACTCTGCAGACTTTCTTTGCTGTAGACAGAGGAAATAACATATAGAAGTTGCTTTGTGTTGCTGCAAAGAAACAAGGGACAATTCAGTCCTCCTTGTACATACGACTACAGTCTCCCCTCCCAATGATGCACCTACTGCCCTATCCTGCATCCTTGCTTGCTCCTTTCCCCTCCCCCAACCCACAGCACCTCCTTACCCTCACTACCAATTCCAGCTACATTGCTGTTCATATTAAGTTACAGCCTTGCTTCTTGCCTGGAGGTTGCAGTAGCAGCACAAGCTATAGTTTCCAGACGTTGTCTGGAAACTGAAATATACACAACATACTTTTTGGTTAGCAAATTGCCCTTTCCATATTTTTGTCTATTTTTTGTAATATGTAAATATAAAAAATAGAAAATGGATGACTTACCCAAAAAGATCGGCTCGTCGATAGACACAAATAAAAATAAAAATCACACTCACACACATACAAGCTTTCGCTACCACAGGCAGCTTCTTCAGGAAAAAGAGGAAAAAAGGGGAGGAGAAAGGGAAGGATATGGGTTTTAAGGAAGTGGAAAAGGAGTCATTCCAATCCCAGGAGTGGTAGGACTTACCTTAGGGGAAAAAAAGGAAGGTAAACAAATACACACACACTCAGACATATTGAAACGCAAACACACCTAGACAGACATTTGTAAAAAGCAACTGTCTAGGTGTGTTTGCGTTTCAATATCTCTGAGTGTGTGTGTATTTGTTTACCTTCCTTTTTTTCCCCTAAGATGAATACAGTAAGCAGATTGAAATGGATGTAGCGATTCTTGAGTTTCCCCCCAGCGTATTTGATAATGAAAATATCCACGGGTGTACTGCCAGTCTGTAGTGTCCAACAGGCACAATATTTCGGCGATCATACATGTCGCCATCATCAGGTGAACTGACGGACTGAGCTCCTGGAAATGCGCCGGCACGGAGATCCGCACGCTACGGCTACTCGAAGGGAACTGGGTTCTAGCCCAGTAGCGGGCGATTTAAATACCCTCGGCCCGTGGAATGACCCATCCGCGGTCCGCGCCCCATGCCGTGGTCGCCCAGTGGAACCGATTGGACCGGCGTCTGAGATGACGTCGGTGTGAGGACTCTGTCCGCCATGGTCGTCATTTCGTTGTTTGCTAGATTTACTCTTAATTAACCCAATTGCTGGTTCCCAAGCTTTGCTAAGATTATAGCCACAGTCACGGTTTATGAGGTTGTCACTGGAGTGAATTTCAATGGCCTCTCTAACGACGCAGTCCCAGTATCTTGACGTCTGTACCAGAATCCTAGTGCGTTGCCCGCATTTTGAAAAAACACTAGGTTGCAACTGTTTTTTATCCACTGAATAAAATTCGTGCACTGGTGGGGAGCGCCAAAGATGATCTCGGTTTGAGGAAGGTCGGCGTGTACCAGATTCCGTGTCAGTGTGGAAAGTCATATTGGACAGACGATGCGTACTGTCGAGGATCAATGCGTTGAACACCAGAGGTACACACGATTGATGTATCCGAGCAAGTCGGCGGTCGCTGAACATTGTTTGTCGGAGAATCACGCGATGGAGTATGAACGCATTAGGATTCTGGTACAGACGTCGAGATACTGGGACTGCGTCGTTAGAGAGGCCATTGAAATTCGCACGAGTGACGACCTCATACACCGTGACTGTGGCTATAATCTTAGCAAAGCTTGGGAACCAGCGATTGGGTTAATTAAGAGTAAATCTAGCAAACGTAACGAAGTGACGACCACGGCGGACAGAGCCCTCACGCCGACATCATCTCAGACGCCGTCGCAATCGGTTCCACTGTGCTACCGCAGCGCGGGGCGCGGAGGTGTCACTCCGCGGGCCGAGGGTATTTAAATCGCCCGCTACCGGGCTAGAACAAAGTTCCCTTAGAGTAGCTGTTGCGTGCGGATCTCCGTGCCGGCGCGTTTCCAGGAGCTCAGTCCGTCAGTTCACCTGCCAGATGGCTGGACTGTCTGATGTGAGCATAGCAACAACTGGTAGTGTTGAGGAGGACACAGGGAGAAGAAAGGGGAGAGATGCAGAGTGGGGGCAGTGGATACTCCAGCTCTATCTGACAGACAGGGTCGAAATTAAGGGCAGAGACTGAGGAGTGCGGTGGAATGAGGTTAGATTATGTGCGAGGAGGAAAGGGCGGTGGGGGTGGGAACTAGCAGAGGTGTAGACCTGGGGATGGCAGCCAGAGGTGACGGTTGTGTGACCGAAGTGTGCTGTGTAAATGTTATTTATTCTGGAGGAGGCCACGGCCGAAAGCTTAGTGTTGTGTGCCTGTGTCAGCTCGTTGCTACGTCTTTGCAGCGAGTTGTAAACTGTCTCTATTATATTATTTAAACTCAACCTGGAGTTACCATTATTGCTATTACTTTTTTCTATATATCAATTTAGAATCCAATGTAGTTAATACTTTCATACAAAATTAGTCAACCATTAAATTTTCAATAATAAGAAATTTGTCATCGTTATCTTGTGCTAGGTTGACAGATTAACTAATCATTACATTTGTAGAGTTTTTTTATAATGTGACCCTACACAGTCAGGGTGCACTTAAAATAGGAAAATAGTTTAATTTGCCCCAGAAACCCTAGGACTCCAATATCATACTTATCAAAAAATTGTTAATGTACAAAATGTATGCTGTATTTTCATATAGAAAACAGCACTTTCTGAAATACATTGTAGCATATTATTTAATATTGCAGATGGTGGGTACAATGAGTGGGGGAATACGCGATTTGGAGGTGGAGTCCAGCGACTCGGAGGCCGATTACGATGACGACGACGGTGCCAATGACGTGCAAATGGCGAGACAGACGAATGCGACTTCTGGTGGAACTTCAAAGGCACAGAGAGTGTTTTCCATGTTCAGGTAGGCTGCTGGTGAACTATGAAAGGATATTACTATCCTGCTTCATTCTTATGTTTACTTTTAGCTCTTAATTAGGGACAAAATACTACATACAAATTTGAGACTAAAGCTTCTTTGTCAAACTAAACTGTATAACGGGTACTGTTAAGTGGTTTTCTCCACCTCATACATTCCCCACCCTCTGGTCCATCCCTGGTCCTCCCTTTATATGCTCCAATGCATTGGTGGATAATTCCCGCCATTGCAGAATAATACTGCAGCAATAAAACATAACAGGAGAATAACATGAAAATAATACTTTAATTGGGGGGGAAAAAGTTGTGATTTACAACTAAACACTGTGCATTTAGCCTAAAAGCGTCTGCTGAATGCAGAATGTGTCGGGATGAATAGTATGTAATACTTAAAAATAAACCATTGTTGATGCACGCAATGTTTAATCTGTATACGTTTCTACCAAGTTACGGGTGAAAATTATGAATAGCGGAGTAGCTATACTTGAAAAGTAACTGATATTTTATGAAATATGTTAATAGTGAGAGTGTGCTATGAATTTCTTAAATCACGAACCATATGGCTCCTGTTAAAAAAAAAATGCTTTGGGGACCAGCCACTTAGAGAAATTTAGGGCTCTGAAGACCAGGCATTTATGCCTTTATTACAAATTTTCGTAGCACATTTATATTTTACAATATCTTAAAAGGTAACAAAAGCTAAAAGGGTCATTCCATGGAAAATCAGATATTTTGGCGAATGATAAGGTGACCATTTCAGAGTTTGTTCATATTTGGTGCATGGGTACCTACATATATTAATAGAAAACCTACCAAATATCACTGTCCTATCTCGAACCAGTATATTAGAAATAAAAGGTTATAGCAAAGATGTGTTTCTTTCTGTATCTTCAAATTTGCTTGTGAGTGTGTACTTTGCAAATTATTTGCGCATTAGGCTATATGTTGTTATGTTACACATATGTATGTTTCTTCATGAATTTCATTATTGCATTAATTATCAATTTTATTTCATGGATTTGTCATTTTAATATACAGTTATAGAATAAGGATACCCTACATATTGTTGCATTTGTGCACCCAAACTGATAAAAGTTAAATACAACATACTTATTAAGTAAATGCTTAATAACTGTTTTTAGCTATCACTATTATACAGTTCTGCCCTTCAGGTCAACCATATATATTTTGAGAACACTGTTTTAAGGATTAAAACCTTGGGTAATGTTCCTAATACCCAGTAGAGCTGGAAATTAATGATACATATATATGGCATCTTCATGTTATTGTTTATCTATGAAGTAAGAGAGTTAGGATATTATTCTTTGCACCCAATATTGCTACCAAATATGTAAACATTTCAGAAAAAAATCAAGTTCAGATTCAACTGTCGACATACCCATCCAAGACTTTGAAGTTAATCAAAATCGACCATTTTCCTTGATGGAGTCAATTTTAACTGAAAGTAAGAAGTATTAAATGCAATGCAATATGCTTTCCAATTTTTTTAAATATAATTAATACTAGGACTGAAGAGCTACAGTATAAAAATTGAGGGCTGTACTGTTTTCATGGGAAGAGTTATGAATGTCTTTAAAATCAAGAATTTAAACCGCAGCATGAAGAAAGTATTTTTCAACATTTTTCATGAGCAATCTAAATGATGTTTCTCACTTTTTATGTCATATATCAAGTTAGTGCTCTACATATGTGGTGCACAAAAAAATTGAGGGCTACAGGTCAACTCGTGATTAAGCAGTAGCCCTCTGAAGATGGAGATTTTGGTGCCTGACAGTTGATCGCATACACACCTTTCAGACTTCAAACATAATTTTCTCAACAATGGTTCGAGATAGGTCAGTGATATTTGGTAGGTTTTCTATTAAGATTTGTAGGTACCCATGTACCAAATATGATCAAATTCTGAAATGGTCACCTTATCCCCCGCCCCCCGTTAGTTTCCACGGAATGACCCAAAATACTGAGCTCTGAGCTTCAATGTATGTTTATCATATTTATTGTAGTTCTATATTAGATAGATTACGTGTTATTTAATAATGATGACAAAAAGTATTGTACATAAAAACAATTACGGGAAATGAAGAAAATCAGTCAGGAGTTCGTAAATAATTGTGTGTTTTGGTTATACTATTATTGTTTTACTAGGTTCATGCATAACAACTTGCTTGACAATTCTGTCACAGTCAAAGAGAAAAATTAATTGAGAAGCAATTAAAGCTGTTGTATTGGGTTCCAACCTAACAACGTACATGAAAATCAAAATCTATTAGTAAAAAACTGCAAGTATTTTACTCAGTAAGTAATACACGACCTTCTCATATGCTAATTTCATTTACGAAACAGATGTGGAAAAACATTATCGGCTCCAGAATGAACCTTTCACTCTGCAGCGGAGTGTGCACTGATATGAAACTTCCTGGCAGATTAAAATTGTGTGCCGGAACCGGGACTCGAACCTGGGACCTTTGCCTTTCGCGGGCAAGCGCACTACCGACTGTGCTATCCCGACACGACTCACGATGCCGCCATACAATTTTAATCTGCCAGGAAGTTTCATATCAGCCCACACTCCGCTGCAGAGTGAAAGGTTCATTCTGGAAACATCCCTTAGGCTGTGGCTAAGCCATGTCTCCACCATATCCTTTCTTCCAGGAGTGCTAGTCTTGCATGGTTCGCAGGAGAGCTTTTGTGAAGTTTGGAAAGTAGGAGGCGAGGTACTGGCGGAAGTAAAGTTGTGATGCGGCATTGTGAGTCGTGTTGGGATAGCACAGTCAGTAGTGCGGTTGCCTGCGAAAGGCAAAGGTCCCAGGTGCGAGTCCCGGTTCCGGTACACAATTTTAATCTGCCAGGAAGTTTCACATTATCAGCTGTTTGCATCTGACCCACGATTGCTCTTTCTTACTTCACATAAATTGTTGTGCCATTACCAACATGTACAAAAAAAGTATGAAAAAATAGAACTACAAAAAAGAAAACGATACACAAACATTGTAAGAGCATTTTAACAATGGCGAGTTGAATGTCGGTGTATAACACATGTACATGTTAAAGTAATGATAAGGTTTTGCTGTTCCAAGCCAAGTATAATAGACAAAGCACAATTCACTCAGGAAAAATTTTATTTCTCTCTGACAAAAATATAATTTCACCCAGGAATAACTTTAATTTTTACCTGGAAAATCCGGGAAAACTTTTGGAATTTTTTCTTTTGTCCACGTATACACCTTGAAAATATGTTAACACACAAGGAGGGTGAATTAACATTTTAAACGTAGGAAGTTTTGTGGCACCAACAAAAAATGTTGTAAATGGTGAGAAAACATTAATTCCAGGAATGTCGAAACAGAATTATACTGTATTTGTCATCCTCATTTTGTTTTGGTTTGTCCAGGTGTGTGCTATTGTCTTGTCTACAGTTAATTTAATGTGTACTAGTACTGTAGACATGTAAGTGCAAAAAACCTTAAAAATAAACACTTTCAGACCTGATTTTTTTCATCAAGGAAATTATTTTTAATGCTGTAATACACTTGAGTTAAATTTTCAATGATTTTAGAAGCAAGATTTATGCAATTTTATGCACCCATTTTCATTCTACAACATTGCGTATACTGAAAAACAAGACTAAATTAATTAATTTCGTAGTACCAACTGTTGTACTAAATAAAGTGATCATTCAATAACTAAATCGCAAAATAACAACTTCTACTTTCAGTTATACATTGGAATACAAGTAACCCACAATTTCCGTGTTCTTTTAAGTTCGCAAAGTGCAACACTCGCTTCTTGGTATAAGACGAAAAATTCCTAGCAGGAAAAATAAAATATAAAAAATAGACGAAGATTACTCACCAGGCGAAGGAGCACAGGTGTGACAGCATCACAAATAAATAAATGAATACACACACACACACAATCGCAAGCTTTCGCAACCCAGTTGCGTCTTCAGGCAGTAGGGAAGGAGAGGGAAAAGGAAATGATGAGGGTTTTAAGGAAGGGGGTAAGGAGCCATTCCAATCCCGGGAGAGGAAAGACTTACCTTGGGGGAAAAAATGGAGGGTAAACAAATGCACACATGCCCACACATTCACTAGGCTTTCTACAGTATGTCTGCCTAGGTGTACTTGTGTCTGTGTGAATGTGTGGGCATGTGTGCATTTGTTTACCCTCCATTTTTTCCCCCAAGGTAAGTCTTTCCTCTCCCGGGATTGGAATGGCTCCTTACCCCCTTCCTTAAAACCCTCATCATTTCCTTTTCCCTCTCCTTCCCTACTGCCTGAAGACACAACTGGGTTGCGAAAGCTTGCGATTGTGTGTGTGTGTGTGTGTGTATTCATTTATTTATTTGTGATGCTGTCACACCTGTGCTCCTTCGCCTGGTGAGTAATCTTCGTCTATTTTTTATATTTTATTTTTCCTGCTAGGATTTTTCGTCTTAATAATCGTTATATATATATATATATATATATATATAAGTTTTTTGACTTACCTAAAGTACAGGCTCGTCGATAGAAACACGAAACACACACAAAAACACACAACCATTCGAGCTTTCGCCACCAGTGGTGGCTTCTTCGGGAAAAAGAGGGAGGAAGGAGAGGAGAAAGGGAAGGATACGGGTTTTAAAGAAGTGGAAAAGGAGCCATTCCAATCCGAGGAGTGGAAGGACTTACCTTAGGGGACAAAAAGGAGGTAAACAAACACACACACACTCAATATATTTGTATAAATACACATTTGTATTTACAAATGTCTGCCTTGGTGTGTTTGGATGTGGATATGTGTGAGTGTGTGTGTATTTGTTTACCTCCTTTTTGTCCCCTAAGGTAAGTCCTTCCACTCCTCGGATTGGAATGGCTCCTTTTCCACTTCCTTAAAACCCGTATCCTTCCCTTTCTCCTCGCCTTCCTCCCTCTTTTTCCCGAAGAAGCCACCACTGGTGGCGAAAGCTCGAATGGTTGTGTGTGTTTGTGTGTGTTTCGTGTTTCTATCGACGAGCCTGTACTTTAGGTAAGTCAAAAATCTTTATTTTATACCATTTTCCCGCCTAGAAGGTCTCCTTCGAGATGACTTACCAAAAGGACCGGCTCGTCGATAGAAACAAATAAAATAAAATAAAATTACACGCAAATACACATACAAGCTTTCGCAGCCTAGCTGCTTCGTCAGGCAGAAGGGAAGGAGAGGGAAAAGGAAATGATGAGGGTTTTAAGGGAGTGGATAAGGAGTCATTCCAATCCCGGGACAGGAAAGACTTACCTTGGGGGGGAAAAAGGAGGGTAAACAAATACACACACACCCACACATTTACACAGACGCAAGTACACTTAGGCAGACATACTGTAGAACTGTAGAAAGCAAAGAAGTTAGAAGTTAGACAGAGATGCCACTTGAGGCAGAGGCTCTGTCCACTGAACCAAGGCAAAGATGTTAAGATGGTGGGTGGGAATTCGAATTTAGCGGAGGTTGAGACCAGGTGGGCAACGGGAGGAGAGAATAAGTTGAAGGGCAAGTTCCCATCTCCGGAGTTCTGAAAGGTTGGTGTCGGTGGGAAGTATCCAGATAACCCGGACGGTGTAACACTGTGCCAAGATGTGCTGGCCGTGCACCAAGGCATGTTTAGCCACAGGGTGATCCTCATTACCAACAAACACTGTCTGCCTGTGACCGTTCATGCGAATGGACAGTTTGTTGCTTGTCATTCCCACATAGAACGCTTCACAGTGCAGGCATGTCAGTTGGTAAATCACGTGGGTGCTATCGCAAGTGGCTCTGCCCTTGATCGTGTACACCTTCCGGGTTACTGGACTGGAGTAAGTGGTGGTGGAAGGGTGCATAGGGCAGGTTTTACAATGGGGGCGGTTGCATGGGTAGGAGCCAGAGGGTAGGGAAGGTGGTTTGGGGATTTGATAGGGATGGACTAGGAGGTTACGAAGGTTAGGTGGGCGGCGGAAAGACACTCTTGGTGGAGTGGGAAGGAAGTCATTAAGGATGGATCTCATTTCGGGGCAGGATTTAAGGAAGTCGTATCCCTGCTGGAGAGCCACATTCAGAGTCCGCTCCAGTACCGGAAAGTATCCGGTGACAAAAGGGGGACTTCTGGGGTTCTTCGGTGAAAGGTTCTGGATTTGGGGGGATGAGGAGGTGGGCCGCCCACCTAACCTTCGTAACCTCCTAGTCCATCCCTATCAAATCCCCAAACCACCTTCCCTACCCTCTGGCTCCTACCCTTGTAACCGCCCCCTTTGTAAAACCTGCCCTATGCACCCTTCCACCACCACTTACTCCAGTCCAGTAACCCGGAAGGTGTACACGATCAAGGGCAGAGCCACTTGCGATAGCACCCACGTGATTTACCAACTGACATGCCTACTCTGTGAAGCGTTCTATGTGGGAATGACAAGCAACAAACTGTCCATTCGCATGAACGGTCACAGGCAGACAGTGTTTGTTGGTAATGAGGATCACCCTGTGGCTAAACATGCCTTGGTGCACGGCCAGCACATCTTGGCACAGTGTTACATCGTCCGGGTTATCTGGATACTTCCCACCGATACCAACCTTTCAGAACTCCGGAGATGGGAACTTGCCCTTCAGCTTATTCTCTCCTCCCGTTGCCCACCTGGTCTCAACCTCCGCTAAATTCGAATTCCCACCCACCATCTTAACATCTTTGCCTTGGTTCTGTGGACAGAGCCTCTGCCTCAAGTGGCATCTCTGTCTAACTTCTAACTTCTTTGCTTTCTACAGTTCTACAGTATGTCTGCCTAAGTGTACTTGCGTCTGTGTAAATGTGTGGGTGTGTGTGTATTTGTTTACCCTCCTTTTTCCCCCCCAAGGTAAGTCTTTCCTGTCCCGGGATTGGAATGACTCCTTATCCACTCCCTTAAAACCCTCATCATTTCCTTTTCCCTCTCCTTCCCTTCTGCCTGACGAAGCAGCTAGGCTGCGAAAGCTTGTATGTGTGTTTGTGTGTAATTTTATTTTATTTGTTTCTATCGACGAGCCGGTCCTTTTGGTAAGTCATCTCTTTTCTATTTTTATTTTTGTTTATCCCACCGGGAAAGTTTCCCTCTATAATTTTTGTTTCATCAATTTCAATCTTTATATATATAATTTCTCTCTCTCTCTCTATCTTTTATTTTTTATTTAACTTCTGCAGGTGGCAGTAATTGTGCATGCTGAAATGATTGAGCACTCAGGTGTCGTATACATGGTTTTTTTTTTTTTTTTCCCCCATTGAGAAAAATGCTTCTGAACCATCTTAGATACTGTAGAAGTTATGTACACATTTGTAGCCAGAGGGTCCGAAAGGGTTAATGATGTAATTCTCTCTCAAGCACAGGCTTCTGTACAACTTGGTCCTAAAACAACTGCTGGACAAAATGATACATATAGGATCATATGTTATAACACTTTTCCGACCATTTTCAAAATTGTAATGTATCTTACTTTTTGTCGTTACTTCATATTTTTATTAAATATTTCTTTATTGTGGATCACTTGCAAATGATGCCACAGTGCATCGAAACTGGTTGTTCATTACATATGAAGTATTAAAAAAGTTTTGTTTTTTGAACAAGCAACTGTGGTTTGGAATACACTTGTATTCCCTATTATATTAATTACGACTACATTCCTTCTGTTACACACACAAATATCCTCTAAGTATTCTGTTATGTGTTGTATGTGTACAGTTATTGTCTTTAACGTGTGATTAGAGCATTATTGCTTCCTTCGCAGAGGGCTCGTGGGCAGCAAGAGTCTCAGCCAGGAGGATATGGAGCCAGTCCTGGACAAGTTGAAGGACCACCTGATCGCCAAGAACGTCGCCGCAGACATCGCGGGGAAGCTCTGCGACTCTGTCGCCGCCAGCCTGGAGGGAAAGGTATGTGGCCGCTGTCCTGACCACCCGGCACGTACTGTGAGCACCGTGACAGCAAACAGTCTACTATAGAGGCAGTATGTGAAGTCGGGAAAGTCAACCACTCGATGTGTGGATCACAGCAATGAGTAACAAAAAATCACGATTCTTCAGCAGGATTTGCTGTAGCCGTGGGTGCGTAACATTTGGATGTGCGAAACTGAATGAAGAATGCTTGCTTGAAAGATAACAAACTCCAATGTCCTATTCCTTGTTGCTGTGTTCTGTATGTAGTGTGACCATGTTCTTGTCTCCTTTAGACTTGCCACATAATTTCTGAAGAATTCTTTAGATGTACTTCCGAGACAATGGTTCATTTATCAGAGGACCAGCTACACTGTACCCCCAAACTTCGATGTACTCTTCTTGAGTGTACAGTCAGACTACTTCTCCTCACTGAAGTTACTATATAAAAAGAAAGAACTGCACCTTAATTTGTAGGCATTAACTACTAAATTACTGTTGCCCACAAGTTCAGTTGAATGAAATACAGTGGGATTTATGTCCCACAAGTACAGTGAGACACTTCATACATCCGTGTCTTAGTATGAACTTCTGTAGCAAATCTAACAGTAATGACAAAAGCCAATCAACTTAAGACAGAACTTATAATATTAAGATTCCATGGTGATTTCTCTTCCCTATATATACAGTAGAACCCCGTTTTAACGAACCCGCATTTAACGAAATCCCGCTTTTAACGAATATTTCCGTCGGTCCCGGCGAAACTCCCATTAGAATAACGTTATTTTTCCCCGCTTTTAGTGAACCCCGCTTTAAGGAAAAGTCCGCTTTTAAGGAACAAACATGAAAAATTCTGGAAATTAAAATTTTGTTTTTACGCAATTCCTAATTGTGGGCAAGTTAATTTGTTTCGTTTTTTCCACAGGAATTTGTGTTTACGTGACATCGGTTATCGATTCTTTAAGTCAATGCATATCGAACATCTTGGCAGCGATACCGGTATAAGCAGCCGTAATCGATTCTTTCCGTCGATAGGTTAACGTATCGAATACCAATGCAGCGATACCGGAGAAAGCGTTTGACGAATCAGCTAGCTATTTCCCTCATGTCTTCCATGTGTTATGGTCACGTGGTCTGACGTCAGTCGAAAATTACGAAGCGCGAGCTGTGAAATGTTGTCTTGTTTTATTTCAGATTCACTTTTTCAGAATTGTAGGGTGTGTGACAATGGCAAAGAATACGATTTGGCGCATCTTCTTTGTGCGACTTTTAGAAACAGGGAACATTGTTAAATGCCGAATCTAGCGGTACCTTTGGTTGCAAAAAGACGAATATTCGTGTGACATTGTTCAGTTGTACTTATTAAATGTTTTGAAGGCGTGCTTTCCTGTAAGCGGAAAATTTATGCAAAACAGGTTCGAAAATCGCCTTGCTAGATTAGTGTGGAAAATGCATTGTTTTCGAACTGCTTAGAAAACTTAATAATCTCTTGTTTCAGAGTAAGTGCAAAGTGTGGAAACTGAACCAGTGGAGAAAACATTACGACTAATAAAATATTATAAGGCCAGGCATTAAGTTAGCCCTACGTAATTAAAAATTGCAATGCGTTTAAAAAATTACCTCATACATCAAATGCCTGAATGACTTCGAGAATTGTCAAGTATTTAGCCCTAAAGACGGGTGGGTTAAAAATCAGATTAACTGTCGGTGGCCGCCGATTGAAGTGTTAGCGCGATGATGATCCCGCAGTGAAGGCATCCAAACAGCTAATAACGTCTTTAGGCTACGTTTTTCTCTTTGTAAACAATTTGGTGTTGTGGATTATTTTTTACGAGTAATATATCGCAAAATCGTGACACATCTGTAGAGAATACGTTTAAGTTTTGACGAATTTAGACTGTAATGTTATTGCTGCTCCTTTAGCTTGCAAAAAGAAAAGCTGTGTTATTGTAGTTACCGGCGTAACAACATAATCGAAAATCTTAACATATTTGTAGAAGCGCTAAAGACCTGTTTGTCGTGTGCCCAAACTCCCTATAGATCACTATTTTTAGAAAATCTTTTTGACGAATTAACAATGGAAATAATTTTGAAGAAGGTACAGGTTGTTGAAAAGGTATTTATACCTCGAACCAAGGGGAAGGCGATGACGAAAATTTTGAAATTTATGCATTAGTAAAAATTACTGATGGCATATTCTGCAGAAAAGAATGCGCTGGAGAACTTTAGAAAAAGTACATTGAGTATCAGTCGGTTCTCAAGTATAGTGTTTTTTAAGTCTGATGTACGGCACCAATTTTTGCACCTGTAGTCAGCTCTTTTAAAGTAGCTGAGCCAATAAAAACAAACATGAACCACATAGTGATAACTTTGATCTTTACAGTATGCTGGGAAAACAAAATGGTCATCTCTTTTCGATTTAATAAAAAATATTTTTTTCTGCAGAAAGTGTGATGTATTTAAAATTGTAGCAGATTACTGGTATGTTAGTAATTAAATAGCTCCTATAACACCTACACATGCTTGAATTATGTCTCTGAGTCACTCCTCCTGTGTACCTAGGCAAAACCCCCATTTAAGGAAAACCCCTATTTAAGGAATAAATATTTCGGTCCCCTGAGATTCGTTAAAAAGGGGTTTTACTGTAATGTCCATGCAGCTTCTATGATTCAAATACAATCGCTGCCACTTGCTACCGGCAGGCTGCCCAATACCTAAACAGAAAAGACATCTGGGGCAGTATTTGACCTCTCGGCTGCTAATAATCTTTTGGTCATCTGGCATCAATACAGGCAGATATGTAGTGTAAATGGTTATACTACACATATTGTGTGTTAACTCTTACCGGGTGCGTTCAAGTTCTAACACCTATGATATACAGGGGACCCCGTTTTTAGACTTTTCAAGTGAAATAGCGTAAAATGCTGGAAATAATGCTTACTTGATCACTCTTGCTTTTCATAGTTTGGGATATATGTGTGTAATAAGCATCAAAATACTCACCAGGAAGGTTATTAAAGGTTATCCAAATTTTTACTACTTTAAGCGCCAGGGAACTGGTCATTTTATGGGAAGTAGAAATTTTTAACATAATTTCATTCATCATAATGAGCAATCCTTTAATGTGCAGAAAAGCATGCACAAGCAATCCATCTGTCTCACTGTTTTAAAAGTCACAAAAAAAAAGAGAGAGAGAGAGAGAGAAAGAAGAAGAAGAAGAAGAAGAAGAAGAAAATGAAACTTTTATACATAATTGCATTTCACAACAAGAATAAATTCTCGAAATGCAAAGCATATTGCATAAACAAAGCCAAGCTAACAATAAACATGCGGTGGCTGAAGGCCCCTGAAAAGTTCAGATTTATCGTCTGACCAACTGTACCCAGCGATTGCAGTCCCTCCCTGTATGTATATTTTGAATTTTGTTGTTTGCAGTACACAGTGTCGGCTTAGCCTAGTTCCTGCTTTGCATGACGCATTTAAAGAATTCATTCTTATTCTGAAGTTCAAATATTTATGTACGTACTTTTTGTGACATTTCAGAAACGCTGAGAATGATGGTTTGCTTGTGTGTGTTTTTAAAGCACTTTGAAGGGGGCACAGTGGGTAATAAACTTGAAAAGATGATTACAGTGTGAGATGCCAACCCTGTGCAAATGTCACAAAAAATAGTTGTTTGCACATGAGAATGTGAATAAACTCTCAAATTTCATACGAAAGTTAACAAACAGAACTGGTGCGATACTCCATTACTTTAATAATAAATGCCTATTAAAGGCTTGCTGACAGTGTCGAGTATGATGACTGAAATTATGTCAAAAATTATACTTTCTATAGGGTGATCATTTCTCAGCACAACTGCCTTTGCGACAACGGCTGCTACATCGCACACGTCGCGGGTCGCACGACCTCCGCACTACATTCAATACGGGTTGGTGCGCAAGTTATTTCTGAAATACATCACACAAACACTAGGATTGATCACCCTGTATTAAGCTACCTGTTCTAGTTTGGCTTAGCACAAAATTGAAATAACCTTTAATACATAATAAACAAACGTCCTGGCCTATTTTGTATATATATCATACATAAACTACGAAATTGAAGGGGTGTTAAAGTAATAGAAATTAACGATTAAAATGTTATTGCCCACATTTTACACCATTTTATTTGAATTCTCTGAAAAGTATGAAAACAGAATTCTACTGTAGTTCAGAAATTATTTACCAGGGTTTTTGCTTGTGCGCAAGTCCCTTACCATAAAATTGAAAAATGATCAAGTATAAGAGTGGAAAATAAAATTTAAGATGAACGACTACTGAAAAAGGAAGCACTAGGCATTGCATAAACTGGATAAAAACATGTCAAGTACAAAACAAAACAAGGCACTGATGACATGGTATAATTTTTGAAAGACTCGGATGACTACTATATTTCTTTTGGAACTACACATCCTCGAAGAATTATGTAAATCACTTACAAGCTCGTACAACTTGTTCAGTGATACACAGGAAATTGTCAACTGACCTCTGCCAGGAGTTTGTTTTTATTTCCCATCTTCTTATCAAATGACCTGTTGCCGTGGTGGAGTGACCGAGCATTCCAAGGCAGAGCGCATGGTTGCTCGCTGTCAGAGGTTTAAGTCCTCCCTCCTGTGTGTGTGTGTGTGTGTGTGTGTGTGTGTGTGTGTGTGTTTGTGTTTTCAAAAGCTCTGTTCTGTACATCGCTCTTCACAAATACCTAACCTCACCTCTGTTAAGAAAGTCACACGTTGTACAGTATCTGCAATGAATCAACTTCATTAATTTGTTTGTTAGTGCAACTCTTGTCATTGTTGTTAAATGTGTTATAAATGACCTTTGACTAATTTTCAAAGTATCGATTCAATCTGCTGCTCTTTGCAGGTGCTGGGAACGTTCGATACTGTCGCCAAAACGGTCCGTGCGGCACTTACTGATGCTCTGCTACGCATTCTGTCTCCCAAACGTCGCGTCGACGTGCTGAGAGATGCGCTGGAGGCCCGGCGCCAGGGGCGACCTTTCGTCATCACTTTCTGTGGCGTCAATGGAGTGGGCAAGTCCACAAATCTTGCCAAGGTAACAGCTTCTCGCACAAATAGTTTATTGTACTTCTTCAGTTTCTCCCGGCGTATTTGATAATCAAAATATCCACGCATGTACTGCCGGTCTATAGTGTCCAACTGGCACAATATTTCGGCGATCATACATGTCGCTATCATCAGGCGAACTGACGGACTGAGCTCCTGGAAACGCGCCAGCACGGAGATCCGCACGCTACGGCTGCTCGAAGGGACCTGGGTTCTAGCCCGGTAGTGGGCCATTTAAATACTCTCGGCCTGCGGAGCGGCCCCCCCGCGCCGCGTCCGCGCATTGGTACCCAATGCGACGGCGTCTGGGATGATGTCGGTGTGAGGCCTCTGTCCGCCGTGGTCGTCACTTCGCTACGTTTGCTAGATTTACTCTTAATTAACCCAATCGCTGGTTCCCAAGCTTTGCTAAGATTATAGCCACAGTCACGGTTTATGAGGTCGTCACTTGTGCGAATTTCAATGGCCTCTCTAATGACGCAGTCCCAGTATCTCGACGACTGTACCAGAATCCTAGTGCTTCCATACTCCGTTGCATGATCCATGCAATCCATGCGATGTAGTATGAAAGCACTAGGATTCTGGTACAGTCGTCGAGATGCTGGGACTGCGTCGTTAGAGAGGCCATTGAAATTCGCACAAGTGACGACCCCATAAACCGTGACTGTGGCTATAATCTTAGTAAAGCTTGGGAACCAGCGATTGGGTTAATTAAGAGTAAATCTAGCAAACGTAACGAAGTGACGACCACGGCAGACAGAGGCCTCACACCGACGTCATCTCAGACGCCGTCACAATCGGTTCCACTGCGTGGACCACGGAGGGGTCGCTCCGCGGGCCGAGGGTATTTAAATCGCCTGCTACCCGGCTAGAACCCAGGTCCCTTCGAGCAGCCGTAGCGTGCGGATCTCCGTGCCGGCACGTTTCCAGGAGCTCAGTCCGTCAGTTCACCTGATGATGGCGACATGTATGATCGCCGAATTATTGTGCCAGTTGGACACTATAAACCGGCAGTACACTCGTGGATATTTAGTTTATTACTTCAAATTTTCGATTAATGATGGAAATTCTCCACAGAGATGATAAATTATACTTCAAAACAGATAGATTGGCTGGCCAGTACTTAACTTTGTGCTGTACCGCTGGTAGTCACACAAAGAAAGAAAAGAATGACGAAAAACGAGAACGACAAACTTTGAGAACAATGTTCCTTCATCAGGTAGAAGAGAATGGAAGGGTCACATGGGAGACAACACATGTCATACATCAAATGACATTTGTCCACTGTGCAGCCTTTTATGTTGGTATGAGAACCAACAAATTGGCTGAGGGGGTGAGTGGTCACAGACGGACTGTTCGCTTGGGTGACACCCAATAGCCTTTGGCAGAGCATGCTCTCCAGCATGATTCCAGGGACCTTGGCACGTGTTACACCACACGTGCCATTTGGATAGTACCAACAAACACCAGTCCCTCAGACCTACGGAGGTGGGAACTTGCCCTCCAACATATCCTCTCCTCCCGCCACCCCCCCTGCCCTAAATCTATGCTAACCTCTTCCCCTCCTCCATCCTCAACTCACTTGTCCATCACCCATTTCTCACCCCCCCCCCTTCTCCTTCCTCTCATTTGGTTCACTCATCTTAACTTCTCTTTTCTGCTTGAACTCCCCTCTCTGGCTATATATATCCTCTTTGGCATGGCTCAGTACTAATATACAGTATCTCTGACTTCCACAATCCTGAAACATGATCCTCATGACCTAGTGAATTACCTTCCCCTTCTGTTCCCATTCCATTTTTTTTTCCCTTCTCTCCCACCGGATAAAGGAACATGGTTCTGAAATCTTATTCTTCTCTTTTTTCATATTTTTTTTCCTTCTTCTTCTTCTTCTTCCTTTGTGTGACTATCAGTGGTACAGCTGGCACTGGCCAGCCAATCTATCTCCTGTGAATAAAACTACCAATTTTGTATTTAGTTAGTGTTTTCCAGTAATGGAATGAGAAAATCAAACATTCCTGAATTTCACTTCCTGTTTGAACATTCAGAATCTTTTCCCTTTCAGTTATTACTGTGATATTTCCGAAATAAAGGTTGTTATCAACAGAATAGTATTGGCAGTGGTAAAGCAGTGGGCCTATGCCAAACAGGTCATGGGTTTAATTTCTGGTGAGCTAAACTTGTGTTCTCAGTCTTTGTCTTAACCTAGTTTACAACTCTGTACAAAGTGAGGAGTTGGAAGAGACAGTATGTGGTTCAAATATTTTAGAAAAGACCTTTTTTAAAATATGCACCAAAGCTGCTTTTATTTGAAATGCTGACGACTAGTTTCGGGCTTTGCCCATTTTCTAAGTCACCTATTACAGAGAACAAAGTGTGTTTTACATGAAATTACATTAATATGGTAATGTTATATTGACTGTACAAGTTGTAATTACTTACATTAATATATATATTTGGTTACTGTTTAGGTCACGCTGTTTGTTATAATTTCAGCTTTGGTATACCTAAGTCGAAGAACATTTGGCTCAAATATTTAATACAGACACCTATTTTTCAGCATTCACATGCTGTCAAGCGTACGTAGCTCTTTGCAGAGTGATGACTCTTCATGGATTTCATCTAACTTATATTGACTTCCATGTTATCAAAGCCTAGATATGCTTATTGTCAAGACTGGTATTATGAAAGCATTTACATACTACCACAACTTCTAACGGCTATATTATGAGGGTTGAACCAAAAGTAAGGTTCCCATATTTTTTACAGATAGACAACATTTTTTATTGTTATTAATTTTTACATTATTGAAAAGCTCATGTGTGTGTATTTTTCAAAGTAGTCTTCATTTTTTGACACACTTTTGAAGACAGCTTTTCAGCTTTGGTATACCTAAGTCGAAGAAGTCTCCAGCCAACCCATTGAGGAAGCTTGTGACCTCTGGTCGGACTTCATCGCTCTTGAAGCGTTTGCCACCTAAGTGTTCTTTAAGCTTGGGGAAGAGGTGATAATCGCTGGAGGCTACATCCGGGCTGTACGGAGATGGGGCATAACAGTCCACCCTATTTTCTTCCGAAGCTCCTGTGTTTGACAAGCAATGTGGTGTCGAGTGTTGTCGTGAAGAAGCACTACTCCCTCCGTCAGTCATCTGGATTGCTCACCGCAGTTTGCTCAATGTTTCACAGTATCTGTGTGGGTTTATTCTCGTCCCAGGTTGCAAGAAATTGACGAGGAGTACCCCCTTAGGATCCCAAAACACAGACGCCGTAACCTTTCCTGCCGACTGCATGTGTTTGAATTTCTTTGGTGGCAGTGAATCGGAGTGACGCCACTGATGAGACTGTTGTTTTCTTTCAGGGGTGTAATGTAACACCCACGTTTCGTCATCTGTGATGATAGAGTCCAACAACCTCTTCTTGTTGCCTCCCCCCCCCCCCCACTCACATTGTCAAAGAAACTTGCGAGCACAGTTGAGGCGTTGCTACTCGTGTCAGTCAGTCAGCATCCGGGGGACCCAGTGAGCACACGCCTTGCGATAACCCGACATTTCTGTTCAGGACCTTTAAATTGTGCCATGGGAAGCTTGAGGAATGCGTTCAACAAGTTCACGGACAGTGACCCTCCGATCTTTGAGCAGCTCACTGTCGATCTTATGGACAGTCGCTTCCGAAAACGGCAATCTTCCACTCCATTCTTCATCGTGAACTTCCGTGCAATCCTCAGCAAAAGCTCTGCACCATTTGGTGACGTGCTGAACGGACATGCACTCTTCACCGTAAACCTCAGTCAGTTGCCGACGGATCTCCGCGGGCCGTAACTTCCTTGCGGGGAGAAACTGGATTAATGCTCAAACCTCGCACTCGGCGGGAGCGGCAAACAACAGTTCCATCTCTGACGGCTGCCAAGCAAACACTGAGTGACGTAGCGAATTGAGTACGGGTGGACTCGAGAATGCAGGAATCACTGCGCATGGCCCTATTGTTGGATGTAGCCTAGCAGCTTCTCTCGAGGCTGTAGCTCATTGGAACCTTACTTTTGGTACAGCTCTCATAACTTGATTATTTTTTGCATGTTTACGATGAACTGCTATTGAATTGGTGTGTTTAATTGGTCTCCTTGTGTAAATAACAGTAAAAATTGTTAAAGCTTTTACATATCTATAATCGTAATATTAGTATGTGAACAGGAAAATTGAAGTAAGATTCAAAAAGATGTAACATAGTGTAATAGGGTGCCTCCTTTGCAGATCTGTTTCTGGCTTGTCGAGAATGGCCTCAGGGTCCTGATTGCAGCCTGCGACACGTTCCGTGCCGGCGCTGTCGAACAGCTCCGTACACACACCCGTTCGCTGAACAACCTGCACCCCCCAGAGATGCACGGCGGGAAGCAAATGGTACAACTGTACGAGAAGGGATACGGTATGTAATTTGTGACTACAGATAAACCTCATACAACTGTGGCACAACTACACATTATTGAACACAATGTTAAACATTTTCTCTCCTTCTTGCATTTTAAGACATACGATTTGTCATTGCATTTTCATGAAGGATAGGCTACTTAATAACCACAGATATGCCCGATGAGTCACAGAAAGGCACAAATAACAAAACAAATTGAGACACACACACACACACACACACACACACACACACACACACACACCTGGAAGAGCAATTGAATGGAATGGACAGTGTCTTGAAAGGAAGATATAAGATGAACATTAATAAGAGTAAAATGAAGGTAATGGAATGTAAAGAAGAGATAAAATGAAGAATGCCTATTAGAAGAAAAGGTTTTCTACAGAAGTGAAACTTGTTAACATCCAATATTAATTTCAATGTTGGGAAGTCCTTTCTGAAAGCATTTGTCTGTAGTGTAGCATTGTATGGCAGTGAAACATGGACGATAAGGAGTTCAGACAAAAAGATCATAGAAGCTTTTGAAATGCGATGCTACAGTCGAATGATGAAGATTAGATCGGTAGATCATGTGACTAATGAGGAGGTGCTTAACTGAATTGGGGAGAAAAGGAGTTTCTGGCATATCCTCACTAAGAGAAGGGATAGATTGGTGGGACACATTCTGAGACATTGAGGAATCGTCAATGGAGCATTAGAAGGAAGTGTGTGGGGTAAAAATCGTAGAGGGAGACAGAGGGATGAATACAGTAAGCATATTCAAAAGGATGCAGGTTGCCGTACGTATTCTCAGATGAAGAGACTTGCACAGGACAGGGTAGTGTGGAGAGCTGCATCAAACCAGTCTGCGGACTGAAGAAGAAGAAGACGACGGCGATGACGACGACGACGACGACGACGACGACAACAACAACAACAACAACAATAATTTACATCACCCTAGATTTGAAATAGTTCTGCTTGTTCATTTCTAATTGTAGAGGGAGAGGGTACAATAATCTGGCCAACTTTTTAAAGAAAAAACGCTGAAGGACCAGAGGGATTTGTACCCTGACAACAAACACGCAACCGTCATCTCCGACCACAGTAATAGTAGCAGACTGTGGTGAGGGGCCACGATGGGAAGGGGAGCAGGGGAGAGGAAGATATAAAAATTTTGCAAGGTGGGGTGGGGGTGGAAAACGTAAAGCAGAATGCATTTCAATATTATCTAAATCAAACGAAGGGCAACAGTTTTGTGCACCCTGACAAATTGACAAGTTTATCGATGTTCCAATAAATTAAGAAATTGCATTAATGCTCTAACTTTAGAAACTAAAAGAAGAAAAATTAAAAAGAGAAGACAATACCATATAAGATATAGGAGGAAGGGAAGGTAATAGGGTAGGAGGTAAAAAACCTTCAAACAAAAATCTGTTAAAAGGAGGAGAACAAATGTGGGCACCTGCATTTGAGGACTTTCATATACACGCTTAAAGTGCGCACTTTGTGTGACAAATTTTTCCATGCGACTCATCTTCATGTACTATTTCCAGAATTACGACACTGTAGCTTCCTCAGAATCATTCAGCACTTTATCAAAGTCTGTTTCTCAATAAAAAGCATGACAGTGGATTGTTCTGGTGGAATGTAAAAAGGTTTTTGGGTTAAGGTACAAATCGGTGAGCATGTCAGTAGTATATCATTAGAGCTACATGAAATTCATATATACTACAAATGCTATGAATGCAAAATAAGTGCTATAAATGCTAAATAAGTAAATTTCAATGACATTTACTGAAGTTGCTTATTTCAGCAAAATGTATTGCTTATCTGCTGAAACAGCTTGATGTTAGATTAATGACGGAAATTCTCCACAGAGATGATAAATTAGTCTTCATAAAGAGATACATGGGCTGGCCAGTACTTACCTTTGTGCTGTACCACCAATAGTCACAGAAGAAAGGAAAGGAAAAAAGAAAAAAAAAAAACATAAAAAAAAAACAGAATAGCAAGCTTTTAGAACAGGGTGCCTTCATCAGGTAGGAGAGAAGGGAAGAAAAAAAGGAATGGGAACGGAAGGAGAAGATAATTCATGACCTAGGTCATGAGGATGGTTTTTAAGAATTGTGGAAGTCCGAGATACTGTATATTAAGAAAATTAATCATTTAGGGGTGAAATAGGGGATGAAACATTTTTGAAACTATGTTGCTACTAAGCGAATTTTGAACCCAGCATTACAAAAAATATTTGCACAGTTGGTTGGAATTTGACACGCAAGTTGGGGTATTTTTCGAAATTCATCTATTAAGGGGTGCCATAGGGGGTTAAAAGTAGTAAAATCAAATGTTCAAATGTTTGTAAATCTTAAGAGACTTAACTATGGGGTCATCAGTCCCTAAGGCTTACAAGCTAATTAAACCCACTTTAACTTAGACTAACTTATGCTAAGGACAACACAAACAGCCACACCCGAGGGGCGAATCAAACCCCTGACGGCGAACAGCAGCGCGCACCGCAGCACGGCGCCTCAATACGCACGGCCATTCTGCCGCAGCTACAAGTAGTATCACAACATTCCATTACGATAGTACTTAAGCTATATCTGTGAAAACTTATATTAAGAGGGAGAAACGACTGGTGCAGACCAACCAGCCTACGCATGGGAAGAAGCGGGCGTTAAGCTAGTCTTCATGTATTGAAGCAGGTTTACTTTGTCGGTTGCCTAAGGTTTATTGTAAGGCTGATTGGAGGAATCCACTAGTCGATTTCTTCCCTCCTATCTTTGGCATCACACAAATTTCCTCTTGCAGGGAAAATACCTCAGAATTGAAACATATTGAGACTGCTAATGATTCAGATACTTGTCTTGTTTAAACTCGTATATTGTAAACCTTTTAACTCACAAAAGTACATATTAATTATACATTGGGCATGTGATACCATCTTAAATACGAGAACAGGTTTTGTCCATCACATATCAGATGCAAATGTACCATCCTTTTTCTATAACAATACTAACAAAAACAAAACATCATCAAAGATGTTACATCTTGAAATGTCTGTGCAGCCTCACAATTACGCTCAGACTGCGCACTTTTAGTAGCCACTCTGCTCCTCTGCAGCTCCAAAACTTCCGCTCGTACGCGGCAGCCTAAAAGTCTCTTGTGCCCTGTAAATGAAAATACAGGTGCACAGTTAGAGTTGCACTACACTCCTATGAACCTACATAAAATTGCCAAATATATTTATTAGGGACTTCTGGTAGCCAGATATTTCTTTTTCGATTTTGGCCTTTGTGATTGTCTTTTGACAGCTTGAAATTTACATGAAAATAATGGCTTAACCATTCATCTGATACAAAAATTGAATAACCGAATTTGTAGAGGAGAAAATTCTCGAAAACTTCGCTGTCTGATTTTTGTATATCGCATTGTTTCAGAGATATTTGCAAAAATAACAACAATTTTGGGATGTCTGTGTGTCCGTAACGCGTTCCCACTTTTTAAGATGAACCGTTCAACTGATGAGCACCAAATTTTACAGACATAATTGTAGGCCACCAGAGACCAGAACCTCCCTTTTTCAAATTTTTTGGATAAAATTATGGTAGTAATACCAGAAAAAGCCGTTTGTAATATAATTGTAATTGCAAACGAACCGTTCATCTGACGGGGAAAATTGAATAACCTAATTCGTAGAGAAAATTCTCAACAACTTTTCTCCCTCATATTTTTTTCATATCTCATATTGTTTGAGTGGTATTTGCTTTGACACCATTGAATTAACGAAACCCACCCGTTCGGAGATGAAATGTGACATTCCTCGCCCAGAACTCTCTCTGGGATATGCCATCTTGCATTGCGTATTTGATGACTTTCTTATTGTAACTTACACATTTTCATTTCAAAGCAATGGCGCACTGAAGAATTAACAAAAACACGTCGTTTTTCGTACGATAAATGATGATCTAGTGCCTAAAAATGCCATATTAGCATCAGTTAACAACTGCCGTCAATAGTACAATTAGTTAGCCATGGTGTAGTGGGCAGTGTGTTGGACTGTGATGCCAAAGGTCAGTGATTCGAAACCTGCCGCTACCAATTTTTTTTTCTCTCCCTAAAAGGGTATCAGACACTCTTATTAATTAAATACAGCTATGTTCTTCAGTGTTTAGAATTGTGCATATGTAAAAATGCTCCCTCTAAAATGCGTGTTTGTTCTATTTCGTGAACATGCTGTGAAATATGTAACAACGAATAGAACAATGGTCTTCTGAAGCATTTGCACGTAAAGTGGGAGCATACTATAATAATGAACATTCTGCTCAAAGTGCTGATACAGGTAGTTTCGTATATAAAGGAAGTCCCAAATTTCTGTGGAAAGGGTAGTTCCTTAATCAAACAGAACGGAAGTGTATACATTGCAACAAATTACCTTGTTTATTTTTTTTCTAACCGTTTATTCACTATTTGTGGAATATATTGAAAGTCATTAATTAGAATCAATGCATCTACGCCAAATGTACACTATTTTCCATCCAGGCTATAATCACTTGTTCGAATGCCAAATATATGCTATGTTTGTTCCAGCCTATAGCCATTCATAACCAGTACACATTGGAGGCCCGTGAACGCATAATCTATTTTAACCTATTTTAAATTTCAATGTAATCATGTATTAACAGTGGACAATGTACAGATTTTTATCAATCATTTGCTTCATGTAGTGTATTGTTACGGTTGGAATAAGGCCTATGGTTTGAAAATGAACAAGTCCGAAATTAGTTACCAACTTCTAAATAGTGCAACTGTGACGGAAAAAGAAATGGTTTTCATTACATATCCAGTCGCTGATCCTGCCCCACCTTCACGATGAATTTTCAAAGAAATTAAATTTAGAACTACCAAGGCAAGATATTTTAATGAAAAATATAATGAAAATGTGGGAGAGATATTAAAATGATAGTTCAAAGAGGCAAAAGTTCAAAAAAGAGTGTGTTTGTCAAAGCTAAAGTCAAACATCATATAATTTGGGCCGTTTGGTAAAATACGGTCAGAAAGAATATTAAAACACTGGCGGAAGTTAAGTTGTGCGGCGGCATCGTGAATCGTGTCGGGATAGCACAGTCGGTAGTGCGCTTGCCCACGAAAGGCAAAGGTCCCAGGTTCGAGTCCTGGTTCCGGCACACAATTTTAATCTGCCAGGAAGTTTCATATCAGCGCACACTCTGCTGCAGAGTGAAAGTTTCGTTCTAGAAAGAATATTACGTGTTGGGTGCATAGATATTACCACAATAGTAGAGTCGTAATCTTATCACCATAATTTTAGATTATTTAGATTATTATTTTGGTCCAAAACGTTTGCAAAACTTATAAAACTACAAATCTAAAGTGGGCCGTAAAACACAACAGTGCAATTTTTTTCTGTACCCTACAGTTAATCTGTCGGGAAATCCAGTTGCTGCTACAGCCCTGAGAGACAGTGCTTCAGAATATATATAGTATTGGAATGTCACTGTCTCTGAGAACAGTTTTATAAGTAAGAAAGACCATTCTATTTTTATTTCTACCGACAAGTGGAGAATAGTAAGTTGGCTGTTGATGGGAATGTTTGGCGAGATGTCGTAAAAAGAAAGCAATAAACAGCTTGTGTGTTTTAATGTTAACATCTCATGGAAATTCATTAAGCTGTAAATGCTCGGTTTTTCTCTCTTTTCTTCTCACACTGAAGTCTTCGGATTTACGAATACCGAAACCTTACGTAAAAAATTGTCTGACTGCAAGAGGGACAGACTAGCTGAACCTCGCACAAGAAATATTTCATAGGGAAGAATTGCGACAAGATGAATGGAATTTCAGCTGCAGATATACCTAAACAAAGATCCCTTGTAATGATTGGCAAATAGGCCATATAACAAGCATGGACACGGACACACACACACACACACACACACACACACACACACACACACACAAAATTACCTTGTGTGCGAGGTAAAACACTAAAAGTTTTCTGTTTTGTTGATAAATTGTTGTTAGAAATTATCTTCATACAGGAAGCCATAACATATGTAACGAACAGTTAATCGTTAAACTACACTATCTGAAGGAAGGAAGCTGTTATTTTCATGACAAAAATTCCTATGTGTCATTTTCGTAATGTGAAATTAACTGAGAGAACAACAATTTAGAAAAGCAAGTTTAACAATATAAACACTAAATAAATGCTAAATTTTCAAAGTTTATTAGCTAATTTTATGTAGCTCTATGGACCATCTTAAAAAAGGGGGGGGGGGGGGAGCGAGCTGCATTCTGCTCTGCATTTTAACAGAGGCTGGTCCAATCTTCACACTAAATTAGTTTTACAATAGTTAAGACATGGAGGTTTTGTTTGGGAGACACTGAAATCCATATTCAGGTTTCTCAAGTATTTTGCTACAGCAGTGGATGTGACCATTGGTAGAACCCACAAACATCCTTATTCAACTGCACTAATCTCTCTCTCTCTCTCTCTCTCTCTCTCTGACTTCTAATTGAATGTGTTAGTAAACAAAACTTTCCTTAATGAAACTTCACTCTGCAGCGGAGTGTGCGTTGATATGAAACTTCCTGGCAGATTAAAATTGTGTGCTGGAACCGGGACTCGAACCTGGGACCTTTTTGCCTTTCCCGGGCAAGCGCACTACCGACTGAGCTATCCCAATACGACTCACGATGCCGCCTCACAACTTTAGTTCTGCCAGTACCTCGCCTCCTACTTTCCAAACTTCACAGAACCAGTAGGAGGCGAGGTACTCGCGGAAGAAAAAGCTGTGAGGCGGCATCGTGAGTCGTGTCGGGATAGCACTAGCACAATCGGTAGTGAACTTGGCCGCGAAAGGCAAGGGTCCTAGGTTCAAGTCCCGGTTCCGGCACACAATTTTAATCTGCCAGGAAGTTTCATATCAGCGCACACTCTGCTGCAGAGTGAAGTTTCATTCTGGAAACATCCCTTAGGCTGTGGCTAAGCCATGTCTCCACCATATCCTTTCTTCCAGGAGTGCTAGTCTTGCGTGTTTGCAGGAGAGCTTCTGTGAAGTTTGGAAAGTAGGAGGCAAGGTACTGGCGGAAGTAAAGTTGTGAGGCGGCATCGTGAGTCGTGTCGGGATAGCACAGTCGGTAGTGCACTTGCCCGCGAAAGGCAAGGGTCCCAGGTTCGAGTCCCTGTTCCGGCACACAATTTTAATCTGCCAGGAAGTTTGAAAACTTTCCTTCTCCTTTTGTTAGTTTTTATAAGCATTTTTACTACCAGCCTCTAAATATGAAGCATTCTGCTATCAGTAAATGTGAACATATAAGGGATAATCAAAAAGCCTCTGTTCGGATGCTAGACAGTCCACAATTAGTACTCCGGTCAGACAATAATGCTGACAGCAGTGCCGGCCTCAACGGCAGAGCGGTCTGCGGGTCTGCGGCGCGCCAGTCAGTCTGCACAGCTGCTGCGGTTGGGGGTTTTAATTCCCCCCTTGGGCATTGGTATTTGTGTCGTCTTTAGTATAAGGTTTGTAAGTTCAGGGACTGATAACAAACATTTGAACATTTTAGCTGAGAGCATTGAGGCAATGACGCACCCCTGTACCAGGTTGGAAATAACCAGTTGGTAAAACACCATGCCCTGCCGTACAAAGAAGTCCACGGCTTTCTGCTGCATAACCACATTTGAGGCCTTTTTATATATTTTTATTTAAGGGATTATAGTGTAGTAATACCTTGGAGGGCGTAGGGATGGGTTCTGTATCAGGAGTTTAGGATGGGTGGTCAAAGATCTCCCTCTGTCTTAAAACTTTTGCAGTCCGGGGCTGTGTCTTACAGTGTTGAAGCACCACTGCTTGTTGCAGCTTACCCAGGCATTATACACTGTAATTTTCTGCCTCATACACATTTTCCACTCTGCACCATGTCTGCCAGTGTTTGTCATTTAATATTCTTCAAAGTATATAGATTGGCTGGCCAGTACTTATCGTAGTTCTGTACTGCCGACAGTCACACAAAAACACGAAAATGGGGACAGAAAAAATAGGACACAAACGTTTGGAAACCTTTCCTTTTTTCAGGTACGAGAAGACGGATGAGAAATGGAACAGAAAGGAGAGGTTATTCACAATCTAGCCCATGAGGTGGGGGTGGGTGATTTGTGGAAGTCACGGACACTGTACTTTAAGTCAGTTTTTTTCTTCATCTCTGTTTTGTGTGTACTGGCTGGCCAATCTATTCTTCGGAAGAATATTTTAGCATCTCGGCACAGAATTTCCATCTTCACTGACTCTCCACCATCCCCAACCCTTCACCTCCTGGATTCCTACTTGTAACAGTGGATGCCACCTCCCTATACACCAACATCCCACATGCCCACGGCCTTGCAGCTCTCGAACACTACCTCTCCCAACGTTTCTCTGAATTCGAGCCCAATATCCCATTCCTCGTAACCCTCACCAATTTCATCCTACTTAACAAGTACTTTTCCTTTGAGGTGAAAGTTTACCATCAAATCTGTGGCACAGCCATGGGCACCCACATGGCAGCCTCCTATGCCACCCTGTTTATGGGCTGCCTGGACGAATCCTTCCTAGCATCCCAAAACCCCAAACCTCTGGCCTGGTACAGGTGTATTGATGATATTTTTCTGATCTGCACTTGGGGCCAGGACACCCTATCCTCCTCCCTTCAAACCCTCCACTCCTTCTCCCCCATCCACTTAAACTGGTCTTCCTCAACCCACCGTGCCACATTCCCGGATGTCAACCTCCACCTCACTGATGGCACCATCCACACCTCTGTCCATATTAAACCTACCGACCCACAACAGTACCTACACTTTGACAGTTGCCATCCCTTCCATATAAAAAAATCCCTCCCTTACAGCCTGGCCACCCGTGGACTGCGCATCTGCAGTGACGAGAGCTCCCTTAATGAATATGTTGAGGGTCTCACAAAGGCCTTCACAGACAGAAACTACCCCCACTGAACTAGTCTGCAAACAGATCTCCCGTGCCATATCCCCACCCATCACGAATCCTCCCTCTGACACCAGTAACCGTCCACAAAAGAGCACTCCCCTTGTCACCCAGTACTACCCTGGACTCAAACAACTAAATTCATCCTTCACCAAGGTTTTGATTTTCTGTCCTCATGCCCAGAAATGACACATCCTGCCCGAATCCTTTCCACCCCTCCTAAAGTGGTGTTCAGTCACCCTCCCGACCTCCGTAACATCCTAGCCCATCCCTATGCCACCCTGAAACCCAGCACATTGCCACGGGGATCGTATTCCTGTGGAAGACGCCGTTGTGAGACCTGTCCGATTCACCCATCCGACACTTCCTATTCCAGTCCTGTCACGGGCTTATCCTGCCCTATCAGAGGCCGGGCCACTTGTGAGAACAGCTGTGTAATTTACCAGTTGTGCTGCAATCACTGTGCAGCTTTCCATATTGGAACGGTGACTAACCGGCTGTCCATTAGAATGAATGGCCACCGTCAAACTGTGGCCAAAAACGAGATGGACTGCCCTGTGGCACGATGGAGAATATGCTGGATTTCAATGGCTGCTTCACAACCTGGGCCATCTGGATCCTTAGGCCGTGGTCTGCGTGGGCTACACATTCTAGCGACAGCGCGCGACAGTTTCACGCGACAAAAGACGGCCGTACGTATTGCTACGGGAGTGTCCTGCGTGAGCGCCGACTGTGGCGCTGCCTGTACTGTCGTTGCGTGTCGCGCGCTACCACCAGCGACGTTTGAGATTCAAGCCTGTTTGAATCTTGTCGCTGTTACACGCGCTACAAAGTGTCGAGTTTCGTTGAGAACTGACTGCTTTTAGAGGTTATGAAGGTTGTTGCAAGAATTCTGCGAGCTAATAATCCCTGAAGTTTATGAAACAGCAACTATTTGAGAAATAACAGAAAATAAAATTGAAGCTGCATATATAATGAAGTATTTTGCTTTGGTTAACTAGCTTGTAATTTTTGTTTTGTTTTTATAGATAACTGAAGTTAAATTTTTAAATTGTTTCTAGTACATCAGTCTTCTGTGTTTTTATTCTGAGTGATAGTTTCTTCAAATCACGTCTATTGTGGTGTAAATGAATTACTCGCTTGCAGTAACAACAAAGTTACTCCTGAGAGAGAGAGATAACTCTGGGAGATGTCAAACGAGATGCGTGTAAATTAAGTTTCTGAGTAAAATTTCAGGATATAATGTTTCAGTAGGAATTTAATGTGTTTGGTAGGTCTACAGGTGGATACGTGTGCTTGCAATGAAGCTGAACTAGGGGTAAAAACTTGAAAAAAATAATTTTCGGTGCTTTGTAAAGAGAAAACATAAAACTTTGCACAAATAACTGGTGAAAGGGTTGTAGTTGCAGGAGTTAAAATATAAGATGGAACGGGAAGCGAACCGGTGACCGCAAAAATTACAAACTGGTAGTCGAGGTCGACTAATATAGACCTATTTCTATGCCATCGGTTTTTTCCAAAGTTATTGAAAAGGCTGTTTATTCAAGATTAATTGATCATTTCAGTTCACATAATTTCCTGTCAAACATACAGTTTGGTTTTAGAAGTGGTTTAACGACCGAAAACGCTATATTTTCGTTTCTCTGTGAGGCACTTGATGGGTTAAATAAGAGGCTACGGACATTAGGCGTCTTCTTTGATTTAACAAAAGCTTTTGATTGTGTTGATCACAAAATATTATTGCAGAAGTTGGAACATTATGGAATACGGGGAGTAGCCCACAACTGGTTCACCTCTTACTTTAATAATAGACAACAGAAGGTAATTCTCCGCAATGTAGAAAATGGCTATGACGTGCAATCCCAATGGGGCACAATTAAGTATGGGGTGCCCCAGGGGTCTGTTTTGGGACCATTGCTGTTTCTTATTTATATAAATGATATGCCTTCGAGTATAACAGGTGATTGTAAAATATTTTTGTTTGCTGACGATACCAGCTTGGTAGTGAAGGATGTTGCTCGTAATATTGACACAGTATCAAATAATGCAGTTCAAGAGATAAGTTCATGGCTAATAGAAAACAAGTTGATGTTAAATCACAGTAAAACTCAGTTTTTACAATTTCTAACACATAATTTGACGAAATCTGACATTATGATTACACATAATGGGCATGTGATAAGTGAGACTGAACAGTTCAAATTTCTAGTTGTTCATTTAGACAGTAAGCTGTCATGGAAAGCCCATGTTCAGGATCTTGTTCCAAAACTAAATTCTGCTATATTTACCATTAGAACAATATCTGAGATAAGTGATTTTTCAACACGAAAAGTAGTCTATTTCGCTTACTTTCACTCACTTATGACGTACGGCATTGTTTTTTGGGGTAACTCGCCTGATGCAAAAAGGATATTTCTGGCTCAAAAACGGGCGGTTCGAGCAATATCTGGTGTAAGTTCGCGAACGTCATGTCGACCCCTTTTCAGTAGTCTGGGAATTTTGACTCTGGCGTCACAATACATTTTTTCTTTAATGTTGTTTGTTGTTAATAATATCAGCTTATTCCCACGAGTTAGTAGCTTTCACTCGGTGAATACTAGACAGATGTCTAATCTACATTTGCACCGCACCACCTTAACACTTGTGCAGAAAGGGGGTGCAGTATTCTGCGGCATCCATTTTCAATAAGCTGCCACAAGAACTTAAGAATCTTAGCACTAATCCACATGCTTTCAAATCTAAATTGAAGAGTTACCTCATGGCTCACTCCTTTTATTCTGTCGAGGAACTCCTAGAAAAGTTAAACAATTAAGCTAATTTATTTTTTCTTTATTGATTCTTTTCACTTTTTCTATTACCATTATTGTGTAACAATTAATGTATTGACTTGTTCCATGACCATGGAGTCTTACTCCTGAAGTGGGTCCTATGGAACAGAATAAATAAATAAATAAATAAATAAATAAATACCCCTACGCTACAGCAACCACTATGACACACGTTCGAAACTAATGGTTTTTCTATCGTCTTCCAATAACACTTATTTCAAACTTATTCAGTTGTTGATTGTTTACAGTCACATAAATTCATTGAGAACATAGGCGAAAGTAACTGTACTCGTCTTGTACTTTCGAAGAATTTGACCGGTGATCTTCAGTCTGTTTTCGTATTTGAAGATACGAATGAAGTATTTCATGAACTTTCCTCTCTTTGTAAATGTAATGCAAGCATTCTTTTTACGCCTTACTTCCTAAAGTTAATAAAACTTTATTGCTTTACTCTACATCTATCATTGTTCTATGGTTTACGCATGGCAAACTTTAGAAACAGCTGATCGGTTCTAGCGGCCATCTTGTAGAGAGAAGTTGTCGCGCTCACGTCGGACACCCGACCATGTCGCCGCTTGTAGCAGCAGTGTCGCGTCGCTGGATGTCGCGCGCTGTCGCTAGAATGTGTAGCCCACACAGGCCGCGGCCTTAGCTTTTCTGAACTGCAAAGTTAAGAGTTAACCCTGCAGTGCAGAAATTATCCAGGCCTCAACTTAGGATAACTTCCCTTTTTTTCAACACCCTACAGTTCCCACCCCTCTATCCTAAATTGCTCCTATTTAGAAGTGTGTGCGTCCGTTAGAGGCACATGTGCATTCATTTTATTTTAATTTTTATTTATTATTACTATTTATATATATTTTTTCCTCTGCTCACCCACATCCCCACACCATCCCTAAGATGGATCTCGTTCCTCCCATGTAATAGGTACATACTCTGGAAGGCTGTGCTGTATCCACTCCACCACCGTAACCCGACTTTCCTATCCCCCCTTTTCCCTCCCTCCCCGGACTTCAATGCGAGAAGCCTATAGTAGTTACCACAACGAAATCCTGTTTCGTAATCTTGCAGAAAATCCAAAGAAATTCTGGTCATATGTGAAGTACACTAGCGGCAAAACACAAACAATACCTTCACTACACGATAGCAATGGTAATACTACCGACAACAGTACTGCTAAGGCAGAATTACTAAACACAGCTTTCCGAAATTCTTTCACCAAAGAAGACAAAGTGAACACTCCAGTATTCAATCCAAGAACAGCTGCCAGCATGTGAAACTTAGAAGTAGATATTCCTGGAGTGGTAAAAAAAACTTAAGTCAGTAAACAAAAACAAATCTTCCGGGCCAGATTGTATACCAACTAGATTCCTCTCAGAGTATGCTGATGCAATAGCTCCGTACTTAGCTATAATTTACAACCGATCACTCAGCGAAAGATCCGTACCCAAAGACTGGAAAGTTGCCCAAATTACTCCAATATTCAAGAAAGGCAATAGGAGTGATCCCCAAAATTACAGGCCTATTTCATTGAAGTCGATTTGCTGTAGGATTTTGGAACATATACTTTGTTCGAATATTATGAACTACCTCGAAGAGAACGACCTATTAACCAATAGTCAACACGGATTCAGAAAGTATCACTCTTGCGAAACACAGCTTGCCCTTTATTCACATGAAGTGTTAAGTGCCATCGACAAGGGATCTCGAATTGATTCCATATTTCTGGATTTCCGGAAGGCTTTTGATACTGTACCCCACAAGCGGCTTCTAATGAAATTGTGTGCTTATGGAACATCTTCCCAATTGTGCGATTGGATTCATGATTTCCTATCAGAAAGGACACAGTTCGTTGTAATTGATGGCAAGTCATCGAGTAAAACAGAAGTGATATCTGGCGTTCCACAGGGAAGCGTTATAGGTCCCCTACTCTTCCTCGAGTTTATAAACGATTTAGGAGACAATCTGAATAGCTCCCTTAGACTGTTCGCGGATGATGCTGTCGTTTATCGGTTAGTGAAGTCGACAGAGGATCAAAAGCAACTGCAAAGCGATTTAGACAAAATTTCTACTTGGTGCGAAAATTGGCAATTGACACTAAATAAAGAAAAGTGTGAAGTAATACACATGACCACTAAAAGAAATCCGCTGAACTTCAATTACACAATAAATCAGTCAAACCTTAAAGTCGTAAATTCTACCAAATACCTAGGAGTTACAATTACGAACAACTTTGACTGGAGAGAACACACAGAAAATATTGTGGGGAAGGTAAATCAAAGGTTACGTTTCATTGGCAGAACGCTTCGAAGATGCACCAGCTCCACCAAAGAGACTGCCTACATCACACTTGTGCGTCCTCTCCTGGAGTACTGTTGCCCCTTGTGGGACCCTCACCAGGTGGGACTGATGGAAGATATTGAGAAGGTTCAGAGAAGGGCAGCTCGTTTTGTTCCATCACGTTACGGGGGGGGGGGGGGGTGTAAGCGTCATGGAAATGTTGCACGAATTGGGGTGGAAGTCATTAAAAGAAAGACGTTATTCATTGTGGCGTGATCTGTTTGCGAAGTTTCAATCACCGACTTTTACTTCTGATTGTGAAAATATTTTGCTAGCACCCACCTACTTAGGGAGACATGACTATCCCAATAAAATAAGAGAAATCAGATCAAAAACGGAACGATTTATGTGTTCTTTCTTCCCGCGTGCTATTAGAGAATGGAACGGTAGAGAAAAGTTATGAAACGGGTTAATGAACCCTCTGCCAGGCACTTAAATGTGATTTGCAGTGTATCTATGTAGATGTTGATTTCCACACTGCAGAGCATGATTTGAAGTGCGGCAGCAGGCGAAGATGATGGTGTGACTGTGTTGTGTGCCTGTAAGATGGCATGAATGTTCCTATTTCTGAAGAATGCTGTGGCCGATAGCTGAAAGTGTTGTATGTGTGTGCCTCTTTTTTGTGCCTGTCGTGGCTCGCAGTCACATCTTCGCGACGAGTCATAAACTGTCCTATTACTATATTGTAATGGAAAGTCCAGGTTGGAATAAATAATATAGTGAGGACAGTTTACAACTCACCGCAAAGACGTGGCGACGAGCTGCGACAGGCACATACAAAAGACACACATACAACACATTCAGCTATCGGCCATGGCCTTCTTCAGAAATAGAGCACTCACGCAATCACACAGGCACACAACACAGTCATACAACCATCACCTCCGACTGCCACACTTCGAGTCGGAGGTGATGGTTGTATGACTGTGTTGTGTGCCTGTGGGATTGCGTGAGTGCTCTATTTCTGAAGAAGGCCATGGCCGATAGCTGAATGTGTTGTATGTGTGTGTCTTTTGTATGTGCCTGTCGCAGCTCGTCGCCATGTCTTTGCGGTGAGTTGTAAACTGTCCTCACTATATTATCTATTACTATATTGTTAATTCTGACTTGGAGTTTCCATTATTACATCACTAATCTAGTGTTTGCAGTGGCCAAGAAAAGAGTAGGAACATGTTGATGCTGTTTGCATGCATTTAACAATATTACCTTAGTTCACATTTGTACATTCTGCCACAGGCGTACTTTGGGAATACACAAATGTCACACCCGTACTTGCTCACATGTCGGTGCTTATACGCGTGCATCAGATACACACTATATTGTGCAACAGTGCCTAAAATGAAAACTTAAAATTGTCATTCATACTTTTGTTCTGGGGTATTACTCCATTTCCATCCAAAAGGAAAAAAAATACAGTTGTGCAGTCTGGCACACACATATACTAGTAATATACCTCTGAAAATCTGTGTGTTCCGTCATTAAAAGGAGGGGAGTAAAGACTCAGTGGGACAGGAGTATCCAGAATGTAATTTAACGAGTCAGCATAACTGTACGAGTGAACTTATTTATAGTTTTATTTTGTAACTTGGTGATGCTTTTCTGGAGTTTTTATTATCTACACGACCATTTTCGTATTTGGTACGTTTGTTTCTGTCTTGACAGGCAAAGATGCAGCCGGTATTGCTATGGAGGCTATTGGCTTCGCGCGTGATCAGGGACTGGATGTGGTGCTCGTGGACACGGCTGGACGTATGCAGGACAACGAGCCACTGATGAGGGCGCTCGCTAAGGTACTGTATCCCATTCAGTAGGCTCTTCTTGCTGTGTGAAGGGGTAAACCAGAATAATAATAATAATAATAATCTGTTGTGTGGTGCTCCGCCGCGGTGGAGTTGCCGAGCAGTCTAAGGCGCCTCACTGCGGAGTGTGTAGTTGCTCGCCGTTGGAGGTTCGAGTCCTCCTTAGGGCAAGGGTGTGTGTGTGTGTGTGTGTGTGTGTGTGTGTGTGTGTGTGTGTGTGTGTGTGTTTGTTTGTTTGTTTGTTTGTTTTGTCCTTAGGTTAGTTTACCTTAGTTTAAGTAGTTTGTAAGCTATGGACTGATGACCACGCAGTTTGGTCTGATAGATTTACAAACACTTGAACTTGTGGTGCTCTTCAGTCCGGAGACTGGTTTGATGCAGCTCTCCATCCTACTCTATCCTGAGCAAGCCTCATCATCTCCTCATAAGAACGGAAACCCACACCTCTTTGAACTTGCTTACAGTATTTGTCTCCCTCTTCGACTTTTACCCCACACACTTCCCTCCATTGCTGTATATAGCAAATTCCACAAATTTTTACATGGGGTTATGGTTAGCTCGTAATTGTATCTTAGAAATTTTATAATAATGTACAAATCAACAATATGCAAAGGATAATTTGGATTATGCTATGAAGATGATTGTTGAACTGCAGAGAGGTATGTACACAATCACATGCACAACCATAACCATTGTCAAAAAAAAAAAAAAAAAAAAAAATACACACTCACTCATACAATGTCCGATTTAATTCAACTAAACTCCATTACACCATTCCTTATTTTTTGTTGTTGTGCACAACCTTATTTTGGCTAAAATATACGAAATTTGTCACAATCAACTTCATATCAGTGCTCCAGAGTGTTAATTTAGCTTTAAGGTTCATGATTTTATGACTAAAATATTCTGTACGTGTTTGATGTTGTTACAGCTGATCAAGGTGAACCAACCAGACTTGGTCTTGTTTGTGGGTGAGGCGCTGGTCGGAAATGAGGCTGTCGACCAGCTCGTCAAATTCAACCAGGCTCTCGCCGACTACTCTTCTATGGGCAACCCCCATCTGGTCGACGGAATAGTGCTCACCAAATTTGATACAATTGACGACAAGGTAAGCGAGAAGCAGCTCTTGTGCACTTAACTTTTTTTTCCTGCTGAAGGAATGTTCTGTAAATGGTAAATTAGTTGCAGGTGGTAGTTTGTTTTGTATATATTTTTGTGCAGCTCGCTTCTCGACAGTATCTCTGTTAATTTAGTTAAGCGAAATCGATTCTTGTCTCGCTATAAAATCGGTGATACTTGGACGCTATAGTTGAGATCTAACTCTCCCATTTGTACATATGTATACACATTCAAATATAAAAAATAGAAAACGGATGACATACCAAAAGGACCGGCTCGTCGAAAGATACAAATAAAATCACACGCAAACACACATACTAGCTTTCGCAACCGTTGGTCGCCTCTTCAGGATAAGAGGAAAAAAGGGGAGGAGAAAGGGAAGGATATGGGTTTTAACGAAGTGGAAAAAGAGTCATTCCAAACCCAATAGTGGAAGGACTTACCTTAGGGGGGGAAAAAGGAAGGTAAACAAATACGCAAACACACCTAGACAGACATTTGTAAAAAACAAAGAAGTTGGACCTTACCAACAGTAAGGTTGTCAATGTTGAAGTGTGCTATTAAAATCCTGTGTGGTACAGAAATAACTCTTCTTTTGCATAAAAACTGGGGAGAATTTTACCTCCTTTTGTGATTTATGCTTCGGTGTGCCGAGTGATAGGAGCTGGCCACTGTCCGACAGTATTTGTCCCATTACGTCTCAGCAATAAATTTGAAGTATCGCCCGCTGCTGATAATAGCTCTGAGCCAGGTCGGGCTGCCTCGCCTGTTCCAGAAGGTCCGGCCAGACGCAGAGGGCGGGTTCGCTAGTTGTAGGGAGCTCCAGTGTTAGGCGGGTGATGTAGCCCCCCCCCCCCTCGAAGGAAAATAGAGGGAATGTCGGGAAAGAATGCCAGTGTGCACTCTGTTCGCTTGTGGGGGGGGGGGGTCTCGCCTGAAATGTGGAGGCTGCTCTGCAAACAGCTGTAGAGAGCACTGTGTGCGCTCGGCTGCAGACTGTTGCTCGTGTCGGCACAGACGACTCCTACTGCTTCTGGGCTCAGAGGTTATCCTCGGATCCTAAGGGCTGCTGGCAGATTTGGTGAAGACAGCTAGCCTCGTTCGTGGGGTAGAAGCGGAGCTGCCGATTTGCGGCACTATTTCCAGAAGGGATTGCGCTCCTCTGGGTCGGAGTCGAGTGGAAGGCTCAAACCGGAGGCTCGGGCGATTCTGTGGCAATTTCCGTTGCAAATTTCTCGACCGCCGCTAATGGGTGGAGAAATGTAAGATCCCTCTGAATAGGTCAGGCATGCACTACACCCGGGAAGCAGTTACTAGGCTAACAGAGTTTGTGTGGAGGGCATGTGTCAATTTTTTAGGACAGAAAAAACCCTCTGCGGGATCATTAAGTCACTTCCAGTTTCCGCTCACAGCAGCACTCTGCACAATGGAACAGAAAAAGAAAAGATTAATGTAGTAACAGCTAACTGCAGAAGTGTCTGTGGAAAGATTCCAGAACTTCCCTCATGTTATGGTGTCCCTTGCGATTCTTTGATTCTACCTTTCTCAGAATCCCATCAAATAAAGAAATGTCTTCTTCATATACTTTTATGATGTGTAGATTTGTAGAGGTCGGGGAAACTCGGTGTCTCTAGTAACTTTTCCGATAATGAACACCAATTAATGAAAATTGAAACGACTTTTTACTGTATCTGAATCTCAGGTTACCTATAGAGTTTATCTGCCAATGAGATGCACACCATTCATTTCTATCTATACCTGAAATAAAGTCATTTCATCTTATATGAACCAGTCAGCTGGGAACAAGGAACTCTGAAACAAACACTTAAATCCATTAAAAAAAATTATAAATTTTTCCACATGTGGATTAAAAAAAAAAAAAAAAAGCTGCCTGTGACAGCAAGCTTCTCCTTGACTGCCTAAATCTCCACCACCATTTGGTTGGTTCCTCTTATTTGGGTACCTCAACCTGACCAAGCCCTTTCTTTTCGGCACCTGACCACGAGTAGACGAGTAGTAGCCTATTATATAACTCTACCTACTTCACAAACCACTATCCACTCCTAACACTGCCCACAAGGAATAACAATATACATCTACCTTCCATATTCTCGTCTAAATTACAGCTGTCTCTACATTTCTAGTTATTTAATTGATTCCTCTATAAAATGGTTTTTGTTTTGCACGCACTCATTTAACTTCATTGCCTTAGTATTTCCAATGTTTTCTCCCACCCTTCGAATGAGCATACCAGAATAAAGCATGTAGTCAGCCCTGGATCTAAATGATCGTCCTCCTTCCAAAGTATAAAATAATTTGTAGAAAAAATATGTTTACACCATCACATGATACAGAACATGTTTAAACAATAATTGAAGCTCCTTGTATGTTTGTGTATTAAATGTGTGTGTGTGTGTGTGTGTGTGTGTGTGTGTGTGTGTGTGTGTGTGTGTGGTCGTGCACGCACACACACACAAATGAACCACCTGTTTCTGCCAAAAGAATATAAAACCACCCTCGGTTTATATCTGAATATACAAAATATGCAAATACATACAAAATCTTTTCCGACAGATCATCATAATTGTCGGTAAATCTCTAGGCACTGCCATGAGACCGTGGTCTCATGAATCCTCTGTTTTAATTGCTTATAATCATTAATATGTTTATTACTTGTACCAGCAATATCTTATTTAAACACACATCATCTTTGTAAAATGCTATTACTGTCAATATCTGTTTCGATGGATGAATGTTGTCATTGATTATATGTTGCCAAATAATCAACAACACCGAGAAAATAGTACGTATACTAAATAGCAAATGTTATTGACTTAATTTATCTGGTACTACATGAAATAAATTTTCAGTGCTAAGCTTCAGAACATTATCACAACAGGTGACTATAACTCGACTACAGTCATGTAGCCACTCGTTCACAGATCAATAACAACATCACACCCACCATTAATGTCATGTCCAGAGATCGAAGTAAGTAGTAAGAGATCAATATCGCAAAAATAAAGAATAGTGAAAGAGATTAAGGATTTGTTCTACAGAAACCGAAAGTGAAGTAATAGGACAAATAACTGGCTTCTTGGTGGTCGTTACTCCCCCGAATTAGTACAGAATGCTAATTAGCCTGAAGGGCACAATAGAGCCTTATCGCGTTCATGTTGTACAATCCTTTCTCTGCTCCTGTCTGGGTCTTGGAGATACACAGCTTTTGGATGTGATATACTGTTAATTCAAAATGAACCACATCACCCATGTAGTGTCATTACTCTGATTAAATAGCATCAAATTTTACTTATGGCACTTTCACAACAGTTGGTAGCGTGATACAGTCCTTCCTTTGTTGCTTAGCACACATCATTTATCATCAGCTTTTAATAGTTAATTCTGTTTATTAAATTGTTTTACAACATGCACGTGTTAAATAGCTGTGTGTGTATTTTGTGCACTAGTTGTGAAAAATAATGTATATCTAGTTGGACTAGCATAAAACTTATTTTAAATTAAACTAAACTTGTCAACAGTGATACTATAGTTTGCAGGAATGCATTGTCTCGCGGCGATAACTTTGAATAAAAAGTTCTCGGGTTTCTGTCCGCGTCAGGTGGTTAAAACTCCAAGCTTTCGGCCAAGCACTGCTTGGCCATTGTCAAGTGCTAGTGACTGCCTAGTGGCTGCAAATACGGGCTTATGTACACTAGCTGCCGGCTGTGAAGTCACTAGTGCTCCGCGACATCGCCATATATGGGCACGCTTTGAGTCGGTGTTCGATGTGCCCGATTAACCATCTATGACTTGGTGAGGATGGCATTATGGTCAGTTTCGATGTGGTGGCTCTGTTTATACTTTTGCTCAGCTATTAGGTTCCTGCCTAGTAACATATTTGAAAATTGTAACATTATTTGGAAGGAAAAAAAAAAAAAAAAAAAAAAAAAAAAAAAAAAAAAAACACACACACACAAAGTATTTTACAAAACTGACGTGTGAATATCCTGTATACCTTCTCTTTCCAGAAACACGTAGTCTTAACATATCAAACAATGTAATGAGGACAGTTTTCAACTCTCCACAAAGAGTAATGATGAGCTGCGACAGGCACATAAAAAAGACACAAACGTACAATACTTAAGCTGTTGGCCATGGCTTAACATGTCAGAGGTATTGATAATATGGTGAGGCATATAATTAAAAGTTGTACCACGGTCAGAATTCGAACGAGGGTCCCCTGCTTAGAAGGCAGTTACCTTACCCATTGAGCCATAGTGGCTGAAAATAGTGCATAATGGGAATTTATGTTGTGGATGGAGATGTACTTCAGTTATTCCATGCTACAGTGTTCGAATAATGGGCAAATAGACTGCATAGTAAGGTGGAGACCCAGGTTTGAATCTGGACTGTGGAACTAATTTTAATAAAAGGCATTGTCATGTTACGAAAAAAGATTCATTATTATACTAGAGGACCCGTGCGAATACTTCGCACCGTTAGTGGAATGACAAAAAAAGTTGGGGAAAAATGGAAGTGAAGTTGAATGTCCACACATAGCTTTCACAGAATCAATCAATGCAAGTGTTTAAAAGTGCAAATGAAAGTGCTTGATCTGCTGAGTGTTGTTAGGTCAAGAAGAACTGCATCCCTTAATTAGAACAGAAGATATTGTAAAAGAAATCAATTAAAATATTTGACGCAAGGACAGAAGGATACCGTGCTTGAATAAACATGAAGGATGGTGAGACTTAAGTTAATTCTGATATAAATATCAATTAATACAATTAAAGAATCCCAGAGACGGATTTACGTCTCAAATATGTCAAAGACATTATTGATAGATCTGAAGCATTGAATTAAAATTTGTGGTGCGGCCAGGAATCAAACCCGGACCTCCATGCTTACTAGGCAGACGTCTTAACTGTTAGACTACCACACCACTAACGATTAAGGCGCCTCGGAATAGTCTATGTACGATTTCCCTCCACAACACACTTTAATTCAGCTTCTTTGTTCCAAAGATAATTGCCACTACTGCCAATTGACATATTTGAGACGTAAATCCGTCTCTGGGACTCTTTAATTGTATTTATTGATATTTATATCACCGTAACAGGATTGTTCCACCATGTCCATTGCTGTGGTGCTATTCCGCTGCATGGAGAGCCTTGGCAGTAGTGGCAATTATCTTTGGAACAAAGAAGCTGAATTAAAGTTTGTGTTGTGGAGGGAAATCGTACATAGACTATTCCAAAGCGCCTTAATCGTTAGTGGTGTGGTAGTCTAACAGTTAAGATGTCTGCCTAGTAAGCATGGAGGTCCGGGTTCGATTCCCGGCCGCACCACAAATTTTAATTCAATGCTTCAGATCTATCAATTAATTCTGATACTTGATGACAAATCTGTGAATGAATACTTTTTGTTTGTTTAAGCAGAAATTTAGGAAATCGGCTGGGTAGTTTGGTCTGGCCGAGTGACTTTAGTTTTTGTAGGTTCTTTTAACATATAAGATGTCTTACGATATATAATGAACATTTGTGCCCTGTAATGTAAATGTCGAAGTGCCAATGCAGAGGTTGTAACTGACGACTTTTGTGCAGGTCGGTGCCGCTATATCCATGACGTACATCACCGGACAACCGATCGTGTTCGTGGGCACCGGCCAGACTTACACCGACCTCAAGTCGCTCAATGCAAAAGTGGTGGTCAGCGCTCTCATGAAGTGATAGCCGACAGCTGGGAGCACTTCTGTCCCTCTGTAAGCCTCTGTCGTACTGTCCGTGTCTCAGAAGCAATTTCTCTAGCCGCCAGTGTTTGATTTGTGACGAGTACTAATATGTTGCTTATTGTGTACTCTTACTCCCTTTGTTGCTCTCAAGTGATGGATAAAATTTTTACAGGAACTTATTAAAAATTCTGAAGCCTTTTTTTTCCCCCTGCATGCATTTGTTTTTAAATTTCCTGGTTTATTTTGTATAAAATGCAAGTGTTTATAAGTATGTATTAAAATGTTATATTTTAAAATGAATCATGCACTGGTGAGCTAACAGCAGTTAAGAGTTATATATATATATATAATCAGTGCCTTCAGATAATTGTAGTGAGTAGTAAGCCACTTGATCACTTAATTCATGGTGCTCTTATGTAACACGTGTTGACAATTCCATTTTCATTGACTCAGCATTACCCTCCCCCATTGTTATGCGCTAATTTTGATGAATTTAAAAGAATGATATCAAGATTTATCATGATAGAACACAAAGCGCATTGTAAAAGTTCGTACGACGACTAAAGAACTGACCACAACCTGGCTGCCATACATAAGTCACTGCCATTTCTTAAAACACAAATAGAAACTTCATGCTGTTTTTAAGATAATTTTAAGGTATCTAGAAAGAATTTTTTAATTTGTGTAAATATATAATTTGTTACACTAATACTGCAAACAATTTTAGGTGTTGTTTCTAGTCGCATGTGATGGTTTTGTGAATATTGGCCTAGGCTCTTAATTAGAAATAATTTGAAGTGAGATGTCAGTTATGTAATTATGATTATTACAATCACAGTTGAGTGTTTTGGATATCTGTAAATCAATGTTATTGGTCATACAGATTCTTAAGTCCACAGAGACTTAAATGAGCTTCAGTTGACTTTCGTCTATACAGTACATTGTAAAATGTAATTTAAAGAATCACGGCTTTAGTTGCAGCATTGGTTAATATTAGGTGCAGCATATTCTCGTGCAAGTTTTTCAGAGGATTGGTTGTTGATTTACTGTTTTCAGTACTTACTTTTGTTATCAAAACTGTTAATGAATGCAAATACTGCAGGTGTGTCCATTTGTAGAGCATAACTTAAAGATTTTCCGAGTTACATCAAGTCACGGTGGAACAGTCATTTCCTCAATGTAAAACGATTCTTTGATGTCTGTATGTTTGTAAAGTAAATATGCATATTGTTTACAATGTCACTTACCCTTTTGGCCATCTTTCCACATTGTGCATAAAGAAATGGCAGTTAAATTGTTGAATTATAGAATTGGTAACTTTTTTCCAGTTTCCTCTTGGCTGTGTCACTAATGAAACATTCTTAAGTTGCAACATAAACATTCAAATGATTCTGGTAGTTGTAAGTATAAAACAGACAATAACCACAAAATTGCTTCTGAGAAACAGTCCATATGTTAAGTTCTTTTATACGGGAGTGATTTCAATTCACCTGTATTATGTTACCTTTCACATCCAATTTTATTTTGAAACTGTGATATTTGTAAGTGTATACCTTGTACGAGTCCCGACATTTTCTTTGTTAGGCAGCTTCTGCAGGTGTGTAGTGCATGTTTGTTAATAGTGTTCACAATCTCGTCGCCTGCTGAAAATGTGGAACCCATTTTATAGGTGCTGTGTACAAGAAACCTTTTCATAACTAACTTCCAGTGCTGTTCATCTTGGTAGAAGTCTCTTTAGCAAATATTGGAGGTGGTGGCTTATTAACCTCATTCCAAAAGTCTTGTTGCATAGATTCCTATAAAAAGTTTGTGTTATTGTAAATTTGTTGTTATATTATTCATGTAAAAAAGGCATATTTTTCATTAATAAATCAAAAATAGCTTTTTTATCTGTTTATTTTTTCCCCCTTCTGCTATCCAGATTCCTGTTCCCACTCAGGTAGCAAAGTGGCTTTTCCATCTTGTGAATAAAATCAGAGATACCCCAATTGTAAAATATTATAAACTCCTTCGAAACATTGTTTTCCTCTTCCAATTTTTATTTTGGGTGCATGATTGAGGTGTGAAATTTAGCAGGAGGGATGTGATAACTGTGATCAATTCCAAATATTGTCATTAAAAGGTTGTAAGGCTACCACCCTGATAAAACTCTTGAATATATATTCATGTAGATGGCTTGCAAGTAAGTTCCCATTATCAAATATTTTTATCTTCTCATTTGGCGACTCGAAGCAGAATGGACTCCAACTTCTTGTTGTTAGAAATGCATTACACTCAGGTCCTATTACACTACGGACCATTAAAATTGCTACATCAAAAAGAAATGCAGATGATAAACGGGTACACATTGGACAAAGATATTATACTAGAACTGACATGTGATTACATTTTCACACAATTTGGGTACATAGATCCTGATAAATCAGTACCCAGAACAACCACTTTTGTCCGTAGTAATGGCCTTGATACGCCTGGGCATTGAGTCAAACAGAGCTTGGATGGCGTGTACAGGTTCAGATGCCCATGCAGCTTCAACACGATACCACAGTTCATCAAGAGTAGTGACTGCCATATTGTGATGAGCCAGTTACTAGGTCACCATTGACCAGACGTTTTCAATTAGTGAGAGATCTGGAGAATGTGCTGGCTAGGGCAGCAGTCCAACATTTTCCGTATCCAGAAAGGCCCGTACAAGACCTGCAACACGAGGTCGTGCATCGTCCTGCTGAAATGTAGGGTTTCGCAGGGATCGAATGAAGTGTAGAGCCACAGGTCGTAACACATCTGAAATGTAACAGCCGCTGTTCACAATGCCATTGATGCGAACAAGAGGTGATAGAGACGTGTAACCACTGGCACCCAATACCATCACACTGTCTTATAGGCCAGTTTGGCGATGACGAATACACGCTTCCAACATGCGTTCACCACAATGTTGCCAAAACATGGATGTGACTATCATGATGCTGTAAACAGAACCTGGATTCATCCAAAAAAAAAAAAAAATAATGTTTTGCCATTTGTGCAACCAGATTCGTCATGGCGTACACCATTGCAGGTGCTCCTGTCTGTGATGCAGTGTCAAGGGTAACGACAGCCATGGTCTCTGAGCTGTTCATCATCGAACTGTTCATGCAGGTTGTTGTCTTGCAAACATCCCCATCTGTTGACTCCAAGATCGAGACGGGGCTGCACTATCCATTACAGCCAACCGGATAAGATGCCTGTCATCTCGACTGCTAGTGATAAGAGGCCATTGGGATCCAGTACGGTGTTCTGTATTGCCCTCCTGGACCCATCGATTCCTTATTCTCATAACAATCAAGGGATCGCAACCAACACGAGCAGCAATGTTGTGATACGATAAATCGCAATCTTGATAGGCTACAATCCGACGTTTATCAAAGTCGGAAACGTGATGGTACGTATTTGTCCTCGTTACATGAGGCATAACAACGTTTCACCAGGCAACGCCGGTCAACTGCTGTTTGTGTATGAGAAATCGGTTGGAAACTTTCCTCATGTCAGCACGATGTAGGTGTTGCCTCTGGCACCAACCTTGTGTCAATGCTCTGAAAAGCTAATTATTTGAATATCACATCATCTTCTTCCTGTCAGTTAAATTTTGTGTCTGTAGCATGTCCTCTTCATGGTGTAGCAATTTTAATGGCCAGGAGTGTACTTTATTTGGCAACCAGTTTGTTTTAAACCATCTTTATGGCTGGGGGGGGGGGGGACACTATCTCATACCATACATTCTTCCGTCAATTGTAATTTCGTTGTCACAACCACCTTTTGCCATACAAAAACAATGAACCAAAATAACAACTTGTAAAAATACAGAACTTGATTACTCACACGATTGTTTTGTATTTTTATCATTTGTCTGTTTTGGTTTAATGTTTTGGTGTGGTAAAATATCAATGACAGTTTACACTCTTACAATTGACAGCAGAATGTATGATGTGTGATTCCTGTTCGTATTTATTCCTGCTGTCAAGATGGTTTAAAAATAAACTTGATGACATAATTTTTATGTCTCGTTTCCGCTGGTGGTCGTAGGTGTCGGTGGCCGAGCAGAAAGAGACCGACACAGGAATAAAGGATGCACGCTTGTGCAGGTAGGAGGTGACCAGCCAGTGGGACAGCAGAAACTATAAACACTAGAATAAATTAGAAGGAGATATATATTTCACAGAAACATTCTAATACTTAACTTTTACAAAGTTCATTACTGCAGAATGCTGATACATAGTTGAAGTAGATAGAGGCCTGCCTACTGATGATTCCTAGTGTCTATCCGATAGCCAAGTCTTAACTGGTGCTTATCTGATTCCCAAGTGAACGATCGAGTTCCATGGTGGCCACAAGCGGAGTTGCAGGAGAGGACGCTCGTGGCTGACATCGTAAGAACTCTGCGCTGTGCGTGCATGGCAGTGCGCAGCGAAAGTACGTGGCACGCACATTATACTTGTGCGACACCACACCCCTCCCCCCCCCCAAACCACCGCACCGTCGGAGTGTAGGGCTGAGGGCCACGGCGACAGCACTGGGAGGAGGGCCTGGGCGGGGGCTTTACTGGTGGGACGGGCGTCGTAGCTGAGGCTGGGATCGAGACGCCGTCCGCGCCCCAGCATCCACCTTGCGATCCCCCGGAAAACCCACCAAAACGAGAGGAAGGGCGCACGTCTCCACCCAGAGGGAGCAGGTCATCTTCTTCTGAGGTGCATGGCCCAGGCGGCTGGGGCACGCACGGTCCCGGAGTCCCTCTCGGCGACGGAGGCGGCGAGGCGGACTGTGTGGGAGGCGCATCCACCTCCATGGGTACTATCTCGTAGTCCGGGCACGCTGGACCTGTTGGCGAGCGATGTGGCTGTGCTCCCTGGCGGTGAACTGGGTCTGGAATCAAGAAACCACAGACAGGATCGCGCAACCTATGCAGGCGCAATTGGTTTGCGTGGCGCCGCAGCTCCAACCCTGTGGAAGAACGTACAACATACATATTGCGACCGAGCACAAGCCGAATGGTGCCCGGTAACCATCTCTTCTTGTTTCCAGCAAACACCCTGTACAGCACCGGTGTCGAAACCGGAAAATCCGAAGCGCCATAAGAACCGACTCGGTATGTGGGAGGCTGCAGCAGGTGAAGGAGAGTGCGGTGACGGTGGCCGTGTAGCAGCTCGGCAGGAGACGGGCCATGCACCGATATGTAGACAGGAAAATTTGAAGAGCTTGTTGCCTGGAGGGCTGACCTTTCATCTTTTCCACGTTCTGCTTCACCATTGGACTGAGGGTGAAAAGGTGCGGTGGTGATATGCTGAATGCCATTCACACGACAAAACTTTTGAAATTCCCCACTAACAAACTGAGGTCCATTGTCACTGACGATAGTTTCAGGCAAACCTTCGATGCAAAACACTGATGTTAAGGCACTGATTGTACTAGACCCCGTTGTTGAGTTCATGGCAATCACAAATGGAAATTTGCTGAAAGTGTCTACAACGATTAACCAGTGCGTATTCCAGAAAGGTCTGGCAAAGTCAATGTGTAAACGTTGCCATGGTCCCTTGGGGCGTGGCCAGTCTCTATCTGGGCGTCCATACCAACCCAGGTACAATGACGTCTGGCCAGTTGCTTTGTCCGAACAATACCCCAATGTCCTTGATGCAGGAGGCGTAACACTTCTCATTGCAGGGAACGAGGAACAATCACTCTTGTTTGGTCGTTGTCGGTATGTAACAACAGAACACCCTGACTTAAATACAATGCATGACATTGTGCAAAATAACGTCGAACCAGAGGCCGCTCAATGTCTTTGGCTCTGGCAGGCCACCCTGAGCGAACAAAACGTGCTACCACACTTAGGTATGCATCCGCAGCTGTTTCCTATGCAACCCGACGAGAGGTCAAAGGGAAGTCTGCGACAGCGGAAGCATCTCTGGAGTCTATCTGGCAACATGCCATTTCTGAAGAATCAAACGACACATCATGGCCAACCGGAAGTCGGGATAGTGTGTCCGCGTTGGCATGTTTGGAGGTAGGTCGGTACAAAATCTCATACTGATAATTGGACAGTATCCTGCCCCGAAATAAGATCCATCCTTAATGACATCCTCCCTACTCTAACCTTCGTAACCTCCTATTCCATCCTTATGAAATCCCCAAACCACCTTCCCTACCTGCTGGCTCCTACCCATGCAACTGTCCCCGTTGTAAAACCTGCCCTATGCACCCTTCCACCACCACTTACTCCAGTCCAGTAACCCGGAAGGTGTACACGATCAAAGGCAGAGCCACTTGCGATAGTACCCACGTGATCTACCAACTGACATGCCTGCACTGTGAAGCGTTCTATGTGGGAATGACCAGCAACAAACTGTCCATTCACGTGAATGGACGCAGGCAGACAGTGTTTGTTGGTAATGAGGATCACCCTGTGGCTAAACAAGCCTCGGGGCACGGCCAGCACATCTTTGCACAGTGTTACACCGTCCGGGTTATCTGGATACTTCTGACTGACACCAGTCCTTCAGAACTCCGGAGATGGGAACTAGCCCTTCAGCATATTCTCTCTTCCCATTGCCCACCTGGTCTCAACCTCCGCTAAATTCAAATTCCCACCCACCATCTTAACATCTTTGCCTCGGTTCTCTGGACAGAGCATCTGCCTCAAGTGCCTTCTTAACGTGTTTGCTTTCTACAGTATGTCTGTCTAGGTGTACTTGCATCTGTGTAAATGTGTGTGTGTGTGTGTGTGTGTGTGTGTGTGTGTATGTATTTGTTTACCCTCCTTTTTTCCCCCCAAGGTAAGTCTTTCTGTCCCGGGATTGGAATGACTCCTTACCCACTCCCTTAAAACCCTCATCATTTCCTTTTCCCTCTCCTTCCCTTCTGCCTGACGAAGCAGCAAGGTTGCGAAAGCTAGCGTTTGTGTGTGTGTGTGTGTGTGTGTGTGTGTGTGTGTGTGTGTGTGTGTGTATTTGTTACTATCACTCCTGTGCTTCTTCACCTGGTAAGTAGACTTCATCTATTTTTTTTTTTTTTACATATACTATTCCTGTTAGGAATTTTTTCCTCTATAATATATATATGGAAGAAAGCAAAGCAACATTCCAACACACAAACAATACTAAAATGTAAAACCTTCCAATATCCGAAACTTTCTTTTGGATTAGTGCTCTGCCAAATCAATTTTTCATATGATGAGTGTTTATTAATTAAAATATGGGGCTCGGATATGTGGGTGGTTGAACATAAATAGATCAGTTTGTGTTTAAGAAACTGTCACATTTATAAAAGAAGAAGAATGATTACTGTTTCAAGTCGTACAACACAACACGCTTACATAAAATGGTGGTATCCCAGTCTTCAATTGACCCTTAGGTACACTTATTTTTAGTTTCCTTACTAAACGTATGTCCTTCTGTAAGAGTTAAGTTTTCTTTTGTTTAATAACCTCTGCACTTTGTCATTTTGCATTTTACAATAATTATTAAGCAAAATATTTACACCTGTCAATATAATAGGTTTCCACAGTTCCAGTGCAGAATGTTTGCCACAGATATCTACTAAAAAATCTTCATTGGCTTTGATGGAATCAAGAATTAATTTACTTGCTACTTGTCATTGATTTTGAATCGTAAGGAAGGACTCTGTGTTCATTTGATAACACTTTTCGTATCCAACAGAAAGAATACATTACAACCAACAGCGTCATCAAACACATTACATAGTTGTCATTGTTGCCACTGTTAATGTGAAAAGTCACTTTCAGCATACAACGTCATTGTCAACCTCTTCAAATTCAACTACAGTCTCATCAGGTGAACTTGTCCATCAGTTCCGTGTAATTTACTTCCAATATCCAAAGCTGCTGACTATCAATTAGAATTTCAGCAAGTATTAATGAGCATATTTGTATTAAGGTCCATTGAAATTGCTACACCACAAAGATGACGTGTTAGAGATGTGAAATTTGACAGGAAAAAGATGCTGAGATATGCAAATGATTAGCTTTTCAGAACTTTCACACAAGGTTGGCGCCGGTGGTGACACCTACAACGTGCTGACATGAGGAAAGTTTCCAGTCGATTTCTCATACAGAAATAGAAGTTGACCAGCGTTGCCAAGTGCAACGTTTTTGTGATGCCTCGTGTAACGAGGAGAAATGTATACCATATCACGTTTCCAACTCTGATAAAGGTCGGATTGTAGCCTATCACGATTGCGGTGTATTGTATCGCGACATTGCTGCTCGCGATCCAATGACTGTTAGCAGAATATGGAATCAGTTGGTTCAGGCGGGCAATATGGAACACCATGCTGGATCCCAATGGCCTCGTATCACTATCAGTCGAGATGACAGGCATCTTATCTGCATGGCTGTAATGGATTGTGCAGCAAAGTCTTGATCCCTGAATCAACAGATGGCTACGTTTGAAAGACAACAACCACCTGCATGAACAGTTCGACAACATTTGCAGCAGCATGGACTATCAGCTTGGAGATCATGCTTGCGGTTACCCTTGACGCTGCATCAAAGACAGGAGCGCCTGCGATGGAGTATGCTACAACGAACCTGGGTGCACGAATGGCAAAAAAATAATTTTTACGGATGAATCCAGGTTCTGTTTACAGCATCATGATGGTCGCATCCCTGTTTGGCGAAATCGTGGTGAACGCACACTGCGACGGGGCGGAACATGCTTTTCCCTCTTTCTGGTGGAAAAATGTTTTGTGGTCGTTTAGGGGATGATGTTAAATGATTCCCGCTTTGGTGCTGTTCCGTCCACGTGCGCCTTTACATTTTTCAATTGATAAACAAAAGTACATACCAATTATACAGACTTATGGGCGTACAGGGCGAGTTGCGAAAAAATAATGTTCATCACACAGATGTTGTTTTAAATACGTTTAATTTTTCTATGCACGTGTTTAAATTTATAAAGATGTTTTTTGTGACTCGAGCCCCCACGCAACTTCGCACTTTGACCCACACACCGGAATCATTTAACTCAAAAGGCATACGAAAAAACGGTACTTCAGCCGCGAAAAGCAATCCCATGTTTTTACAGAAAAATGCCGCGACGAGCAAACCACACTCCGCCGCCCTCGGCAGTCCACGCCACTCTCCCCTCCCCCACGCGACTCGGCTTCCGTTTCTCCAGCCCCGCGGAAAAACCCCTACGTCACAAACTTCCCGAAGCTTGTATTTTCCGCGCGCATTCGCTCGCGTGCGCGATTTAAATGTGCCGATGTGTGTGGCTCTATAAAATACAAGTGTGCGGCATCAGCCTGGGGGCACTGTCATGTCATAATACCCCCACTTGCGACTTCCAAACATAGTGTAGGATGTCGCAAGTAGCACCAAAATAGAACACACATACCCCTTAAACAAAATTAAGAAAATACAATACAAAAAAAAAATCTTACAACTAGAGACAAAAATTAAATTTTGTGAAATTGTACATATTTAAAGTTTGTATATGTGACACATATCAACAAGAACATACAATAAAAAAAATCACTAATATTCATGGGTATGCCCCATGTCATTGTCTCATTATGGAATGAATACCATCGTTTTTAATATAAACTTCCCGTTGCACTGTTTCACTTTCAACATCCCTTGTGTTGCACTTCAGTATATGGGCACTGGTCCTTACACTTCTTTTTTTTTTTCAGTTTGTAAGCCGGTGCAGTTCAGGCTACTGGCAATGATTTTAGCTCTCTTGTCCTCTCAGCTGGCATGGAAGCAATGAAAGGGAGAGAGAGAGAGAAAACAAAAAGGAATACAAATGATTTTTCTTTTGGCAAATATATATAATATACCAGGGATCCATCAGATTCACACCCCACCCCTCTGCTATCCAGATTTAGCACAATCAAAACAGAACTTCATACAGTTAAACAGAAAAGTCGAAGTCATTGTTCTTTTATTTTATATCCCTCAGGCCGCTCCAATGAAAATAAACTCAAGATGTGGCATGGTTATTGTCATTTGTATGTGGATTTAGAGATTGTAATCTAATACTGTAGCCAAATTCCCATCTCACAAAATCAACTCTTAAGAAAACTTTTTTTTTTTTTGTACTTATGACAAACTATTCAATTCATTTAATTATCTTTCCTATCAGAAAATATAGATTTTATTTTGTTTTTATAATATTACATCCCTTCTGCAAATTTTGAGACTTTGACATGATACACACAGAATTTCGTACTTACACACAACATGATCTTTTGGATACACAATATCCCTATACAAACATTTCTCTACCCCCAATGCACCAAAAGAAAAATATATATACATGTATATATATTTTTAACTTTGTGCATTTCCACATTATTCTCACCTATTCCAAACTACCATATTTAAAACTAATTGCACTGCCTAATCCTAATCTGGGACTAATTAGAAAAACGACATCCACAGGTCTAGTGTCAACATGTAAAACTCAAAATCTTCAGTTCACATGTGTACTTTATAACATAATCTACTCCTTTATGTACATATTTTCACCACATCTGAATTTTAAACCCTGTCCTTACTGCTTCACATAAATTAATCACAGATATATAATAAAGTTACAATAATAAAATGTACACAAATTCTTACCCTACTATATACACTGATCATTCTCTGAGACTGCTTTACCCCATACCTTTCCTCACAATACTAGGCTCATGTGGTTTTACCCTTACTGAATATTTAAATTTTGGTACTTTACCTGGCTTTTCGGAAAATACATACCGGTACTTATTGTCTGTCAGTAAATAATAGGGCTCCCCCTTTGCATGATCATAAATTCCCTTAGTATTGTTTACCTTCCTTCGTATCACTTCCTCGACCTCTGCCTCATCCATTGTACATTTGGCTATGTGCAGACATGCCACTAAATCCTTATCATTACTTACACTTCTAAATTTAACCCTTTTCATGCATCCTCCAGAATGTAGTTCCAGTACCTGATCCTTACAATCAATGCAAGCCCCATTTTTACACAGGAAATCATTGCCTAACACAAGATTTAGACAGAGATTCCTTATTACCAGAAAAACATGACTAAACATTTTCCCTTCTATATTTACATCTAATACAACCTCCTTACTCACTGGCTTGCTGTAAGTTCCAGTTGCATTTTTTATTCTCACCCCTGTGACTGGAAATTCAACTGTTCCTGTGGTCCTAATCTGATTGTAAAAGTCTTCTGCAATGCCACTAATAGAGCTCCCAGTATCAATCAGTGCATTTTCACATACCCCTCCAACAGTGACATTTATGATTGGCTGCACATATTCAATCACTTTTTTCTCTAATTCAGTCTCTGCTAACAGGTCGTCTTCTATCTCATGTATGCAGTACTTTACCATGTTGCATACCTGACTCTCACTACTAGGGCTATATGGTTCTATGTTATCATCACCTGCAAATACTTTTTCAAACACCTCTTTGAATTCTGGATTCCCAGCATTTAGCATTGCTATCTTTCTTGCAAAACCAAACTTGTCCCTTTCCCATACCTTTGGTTGTACATTCTTTCTATAAGTTAAAAATTGGATCCAATCACTAGCTGTATATTCACGCTCCTCTTTCTCCATCCACCTTGTATCCATTCCACCCTCTTTCATACCCTCATACTGTTCACTATTATAGATGACAAAAGTTTGTATGTCATCCCCTATTTCTTGTTCATCACTAGATCCCTCATTTACAGAGTCATGTTCACCAGTCATTTTACTACTTCCCAATGAGAATATGCTTTGTCCCCTCAATTCATCAAATTCTGGATTCCCTCCAAATATTTCTTTAAGAACATTGTAATATGTCTCATTTTTCCCACATTGCTCTCCTAATCTTTTTATATAGTCATATTTATGAATTGCCCAATCATCTGGTGCCCATTTCCTAATCCAATTGACCTTCTTCACCCAGCCTTTAAATTTACTCTTCTCACCCTGTTTCCAACCTTCATTAATTATAGGTGCTTGTACATTCTTATTTACATTTACATCATCAAACCACACATCATCAACTTGCACCAAACCAGATACAGCTCTTATTACACTGTCATTAGTGATTGCTTTAAACTTTGGAATACCCACATTTTTTTCACACATATTAATATTTGATTTTGTCTCATCTAGTTCAATGACACTTTTGCTACCATTCACACATCCCCTTGGCATACTCTTACATTCAATCACACACTTATGCTCCGCTAGCAAACCTGATTCACCTAATACAGAAGCCAAACCAATGCTGTTTTCTTCAGCATCTCTCCCACTACTTACTCTTTCACTAAACAAATCTCCCACATTACAATCTTCACTTGGATTTTTATGATTTCTTCTCTTATTTGCATTTCTTTTATCATGCTGTGTAAACCATCCCCCAACCATTTCTTCATTGCCCAATATTGCATCCATATTACATATTCTTTCTTCCCTTTTCTCTCTATTCTGGTCATAATTATTCCTATCTGATCCCCTGCTATCTGGCTTGTAATTATTTATCCTTCTCTCGGTCCTATTTCGTACCTTGTATCCCGTCCCAAATCGGACCCCATTTGGAACAAATTCTAGTTTTCCGAACGTTGTCTGTGTTGTTCGTTTCTATTTTGTTCCCTTCTTCTTTCTCCATTTTCCTGTGTTAACCATCGATCATCCCTGTCAGTTCTTCCCCATGAATCTCTCAGATTCCTATCATCACCATTCCATCTACCCCCATTATTTCTCCAATTTTCATTCACGTTCCTTTCTTGGTGGTGGTCATGCTGCTTATTTCCCCAATTTCTGGTATTCCTATTATGTTCCCTTTGGTTAGCTATATGTTGAGGCTCCCCATGTCTAGGTTCATATGCCATTGCATGATCTAGTTTTTCTATAAAATCTAGAAATTTTTCAGTAGAGTCAGTAGGGCAGTGTATAAGTTGCAAATTTAAATTCTGTGGCAACCTCCGGCAAAGAGTGTATATTTCATTAAGAGCTCCCAATGGTCTATCTAAGTGCACCAATTTCCTTAACTCTTCCTGACAGAATTCCTTCATAGTCTGTTTATCCCCCTTGTAAGCAACTCCATTTAAGAATTCATTTTGTAACCTGACTTGTTTAGCCTGGCTCCAGTACTTATCTAAAATTAGCTTTTCGAAAACTTCAAAGGAAACGAATTTCTCAGCACATTGGTTAGCCCACGTCTGTGCAGGACCTTCTAACATTCTTTTGATGTATTTTATTTTGCAATTATCAGTCATTCCAGGCAGGAATTGATCTTTGCATGCTGCAATAAAATCTACTACATGGTAGCTACTTTCCCCTGAAAAAGTTTTACAACTTGGTATCTGCATCCCAAACCAACCAGTATTTGCAGATGCAGAGCACAATTCTAAGTCAGCCATCCTACTATTCACCTTTTCTATACTACATTTATTTACAGCTACTACCTGTTCTATTTCCTTTCTTAAAACACTTTTTGTATTTTCCAAACTTGTCTTCGTTTCATCAACACAAGCCACAATCCTTTTGTTTATGTCAATTAAAGCCTGCCTAGTGTCCTCATTCCTGATTTCACAAATCTGTTTTCCTGATTCTATCCTGTCATTCAACTTAGTCTCAACAGCACCAATTCTGGCATTCAGATCCTTTTCTCTAACTTCAAATTTTAAGGTCAAATCTTCTAATCTTTTGTCAAAGTCCGAGATTATTTCATTTTTTAAAACACCCATTGAATTTTTTATTGAGTTTCCCATTTCAGCAATTGAATTTCCCATTTCAGATTTTATACTTATAATTGAATTTCCCATTTTTGTTTCCAGGCCCCCTACAGTATTTTTAAATTCAGTTATCATCCAACCCATCATTGCTTTCATTTCATCTGCCTTAGATTGCGTTGGGGCCTCAAACCCACTACCACTCTCTAAGGATTCACTATCACTTAAAACCCTATCAGTTTCGGTACTCATGGCTGGGGACAAGAGAACTGAAATCAACAAAATAAAAGCCTGCTGCGACACTTATCTCTTTGTCTGTGCTGCAAGTCCACTGCGTAACTGCGTCGCGTTTCCGTGCTGAGCTGCCGATGCCGAAATCGCCGCTGTTGTGCGCCGTATCTGCCGCCGCACGGTGATGGTCTGGAATATACCGGCTGTTGCCGCCGCGTCTCCCGGTTACGCTGTTGCTGCCTGCCGCACACTCGCTGCCGTGGGCCGCTAAAATTTTCTTCAACACGCGAGTCGGAATGTACTTCGCACTCGAAATGAACGAGCCGCGACGTACTTCTCGCTTCAAATGGGCGAGACCGGAACACACTATTTCACGAAATGGACGAGTCGGAACGTGTCTCAGTACACACTACACACTGTTTCGCGAAATGGACGAGCCCCCATATGCGACGGGGCGGAACATGCTTTTCCCTCTTTCTGGTGGAAAAATGTTTTGTGGTCGTTTAGGGGATGATGTTAAATGATTCCCGCTTTGGTGCTGTTCCGTCCACGTGCGCCTTAATACATTTTTCAATTGATAAACAAAAGTACATACCAATTATACAGACTTATGGGCGTACAGGGCGAGTTGCGAAAAAATAATGTTCATCACACAGATGTTGTTTTAAATACGTTTAATTTTTCTATGCACGTGTTTAAATTTATAAAGATGTTTTTTGTGACTCGAGCCCCCACGCAACTTCGCACTTTGACCCACACACCGGAATCATTTAACTCAAAAGGCATACGAAAAAACGGTACTTCAGCCGCGAAAAGCTATCCCACGTTTTTACAGAAAAATGCCGCGACGAGCAAACCACGCTCCGCCGCCCTCGGCAGTCCACGCCACTCTCCCCTCCCCCACGCGACTCGGCTTCCGTTTCTCCAGCCCCGCGGAAAAACCCCTACATCACAAACTTCCCGAAGTACAGTCTAACATATACAGTCGCGACACTCACTGCTGTAAAAGTTGTTACCAACTGACAATTGCTGCGACACTAGCGCTCCTAGCGGTGGGTAAGCTGCCGAAATAGTTATGTTTGTTTATAATCGCTTTTGTACGTAATTAACGAAATACTTACTATAATTTTTGCTTTACAAGCATTATTAAAATATCGAGAGAAATATAATACGGAAATTAATATAAAAACAGCCTCATTTAAATGATTCAATGGAATAAAGAACAACTCTCATGAACAAATACTTACGAATATGTGTATATTTGCAGCTTATTCCGCTGAAAGTAAGTTGCATATAAACATAATGGAATAATAAATTTCTATTATTGTCTGTTCTTACTATGACAGCCAGTTTTTGATGTGTATCAATTCGGTACGGTAGCCTTTCCCCAATGTTGTTCAATTTGTACATTGAGCAAGCTATAAAGGAAAGCAAGGAGAAATTTGGAGAAGGAATTAAAGTTCAGGGTGAAGAATTAAAAACATTGCGTTTTGCCGACGACATTGTAATTCTGTCAGATACAGCAAAGGACCTGGAAGAGCAATTGCACGGAATGGACAGTGTGCTGAAAGGTGCATATAAGATGAACATTAACAAGAGTAAAACTAGGGTAATGGAGTGCAGTGTAAGAAAATCAGGTGATGCTGAAGGAATTAGACTAGGTAACGAAACAATAAAGGAGGTAGATGAGTTTTGTTACTTGGGCAGTAAAATAACAAATGATGGTCGCAGTACAGATGATATAAAATGCAGAATGGCAATGGGTAGAAAGGCGTTTTTGAAAAAGAGAAATTTGTTAACATCGAATATTGATTTAAGCCTAAGGAAGTCCTTTCTGAAGGCATTTGTATGGAGTGTTGCCTTGTATGGGAGTGAAACATGGACGATAAGCAGTGTGGACACAAAGAGGATAGAGGCTTTTGAAATGTGGTGCTACAGAAGAATGCTGAAGATTAGGTGGGTGGATCGCGTAACTAATGAGGAGGTACTGAACCGAATTGGGGAGAAAAGAAATTTCTGGCATACATTGACTAAAAGAAGGGATAGATTGGTAGGACACATTCTTAGACATCAAGGAATTGTGAATTTAGCGTTGGAGGGAAGTGTGTGGGGTAAAAATCGCAGAGGGAGACCAAGAGACGCGTATAGTAAGCAGATTCAAGTGGATGTGGGTTGTCGTTCTTATGAGGAGATGAAAAGGCTTGCTCAGGATAGAGTAGGGTGGAGAGCTGCATCAAACCAGTCTCTGGACTGAAGACCACAACAACAACAACAACGGAGTCTAATGATTCTCAGATTTTTACACGTCACTCGTCTTTCTTATACGTGCATATTCTTTTAAGTGTATTTACTTTAGCTTTAAAAAACCAATGTTTTGATGATTCTTGCCGTTTGTGGTTCAGATGTAGCAACAATTGTGGAATTGAGTTCTTCTTTGTTGGAAAACAGTTTGGATGCTTTTATCGTTATATTGCCATGTCTGGGACGTTTTTCCTTAGCCTACAGCTGTGATGGTTGATTTGGTATGTTAAATACCGTATTTATTGCATTCTATATGCGTTTCCTATGGTCCAACCTCACCGATTTTACTGGAATTGTAATGAAGAATACTTAACGTTCCTGCGTAGAAATTGACGTCTCTCGGCTAAAGGGCATGTCTCCTGGTGTTTCCGAGGCGTTTTTATTTTTAATAGAAAATGAAATTCCTCATTTAAAGCCTGTATGTTTCAGGATGATTGCAAATTAACTGTCCTGTAATATACCGTTTTTTACCTTATGAGGGCTCTTATAAAACCTAAGAAAGACAAATGGGGACCTTTTATTTAAATTATTACCTATTTATAAGGCACTACATACGTTCCCTAATGTAAAAAGTATGCTAAAGTCAATCTAAACAATACTATTCGCACTAATCAACTATGGTATTCAGAAACGTAGCTTACCGGCCGCTTGGAGCGCTGCTTTCGCAGCGTATAACAAAAATCTGTGGGAGTGTCGTGACTGTATGTGTTAGACTGTGTCCCGAAGCTTGTATTTCCCGCGCGCGTTCGCGCGCGCGCGATTTAAATGTGCCGATGTGTGTGGCTCTATAAAATACAAGTGTACGGCATCAGCCTGGGGGCACTGTCATGTCATAAAACTGAAAGCATGTATCGCCATACTGGCATATCACCCGGCATGATGGTATGGGGTGCCACTGGTTACACGTCTCGGTCACCTCTTGTTCGTATCAATGGCACTTTGAGCAGTGGCCGTTAAATGTGTTACGACCTGTGGCTCTACCCCTCATTCGATCCCTGTGAACCCCACATTTCAATGCACAACCGCATGTTGCAGGTCCTGTACAGGCTTTTCTGGATACGGAAAATGTTCGGCTGCTGCCCTGGCCAACACATTCTCCAGATCTCTCACCAATTGTAGAAGTCTGCTCAATGGTGGCCGAGCAACTGGCTCGTCACAATACGCCAGTCACTACTCTTGATGAACTGATGTATCGTGTTGAAGCTGCATGGGCATCTGTACCTGTACACGCCATCCAAGCTCTGTTTGACTCAATGCCCAGGCGTTTCAGGGCCGTTATTACGGCCAGAGGTGGTTATTCTGGGTACTGATTTCTCAGAATCGATGCACCCAAATTGCGTGAAAATGAAATCACACGTCAGTTCTAGTGTAATGTATTTGTCCAATGAATACCCGTTTATCATCTGCATTTCTTCTTGGTGTATCAATTTTAATGGCCAGTAGTGTAGTTATAAAAACATCTTACACATATCATAAAATGGTGTATAAGAATAATGCAATACATGAAATTCCAAATATCAGCTGTAAAGATGTTACAACGTAATTTTATTGTGAAGTCTGGGTCGAAATCACTTGTACTCGGCGCAGGGCTATACAAATAAGACTTTTACCTGACAACAACCGCTTCGCTAGTGTAACAAGTACCTAGCGCTAATGCTAGATGTAACCAGCTGTCAATTTGTGGTGGTGGTTTCAAGAAGGGAGAACTGTGCTGGAAAATCAGGCAAAGTAAAAATGTGGTTTCAGACTGAAACCACTGGGGCAGAGAGGGTTAAGCAAAACATCGTCTTAAAGTACGGCGCCTCATTTTCCCCTCCTTTCTATGCAACGAAACATACTGCTGCCTCAAGTCAACGGAGTGTACCGCGGTACCTGAAAAACGTTAAAAATCCACGTGGAGCAGTGAAAGATGAATTTAGAAATACTGTCTTGCTGAAAGGTATCTTTCAATTCATTTCACGCCGTGATACCTACAGCAAAAATTTGCAGCCCGTAATTACCATTGCACAGAGTGTCCATCTGACGTCATTGTTTTATGGATTGATGAAGATAAGAGGTTAGTATTGAAAGTGTTAAGGATATAACTGAGACTCATGATTATGATACTTCATATGTTTATTTTCACAAAACTGTATTTCAAATAATCACTCTCCTGAATGACATGCATTCTTTTGAAAAATATAGTTATGAGAATGAGAAATAATAATAGCTTTCAGCCCTAATGAAAAATATCGTTACATGAAATTGACATATTGTGTTTGTATGTGACGACAATAAAATATTTACGCCATTTGAAAAGCAACGTATTTTTACGCTTTTTTGAAATGTTAATGTTAACAAAAACATATGTAACTTTAGTATGAATCTAATCTCATTTCTATTTTACTGTTACAGTTTTTGCGGAACATATCGCAAAATGTGGCTTCATTTCAACTTCTAATTTCTGTCCTGCATTTTGATTTTGGAAACATGGACAACCTAAGTTAGGGGGAAGAAGAGTTTTTGGGAAATATAAAAATACTGAGAGTAAAAATTTTCCTATGCAGAAATAAATGTTTGATGATAGCCAAATCTTTCCACAACTACCTACTAAACCACAACCTACATGGTGCCAAGCATTTTACAATCAAAAATTGAAAATTTATCGATCACTAGCAGTGCGTACAGTACTCCTATTTCCGCATGGTGCATCCTGAAGAATATTAACTCCATGAAAATGCTTTGCCACACTAATTTATGTAAAAAAAAAAAAAAAAAAAAAAAAAAAAAAAAAAAAAATCATGTCAGACTTAAAGTTTCGCCGCGGCGTAGTGGCTGAGTGCATTGATGATCTATGCTCCGATGCACGAGGCCGTTCCCCGTCGGGGGATTGAATCCCCCTACCACCCTCTGGCATGGATGTTTGTGCTGTTTTCAGTAAAAGGTAGTTTATAAGTAGTTTGTAAGTTTAGGGACACCGCAGTTAAGTCTCGTAAGCTTAACATCATTTCATTTTAATCTAAGTTTTATGCAGTGTTACACCACAGTCAATAACGAAGTTTTGTGGCTTTCATGCTATGTGGCATGAGTGAATCGGTGTAACTATTGGAGGCTGTGTAACAGAGTTTCTATTGATTTTGTATCATGGATCTCGGGGCTGTTAGCCTATGTGGAGTTGCTAGCCCCCCTTTGAGTGCCTCCCTGGGTGGAACACTCACCAGATATGGTGGTTGCTGGGCAAATAAAACACCCACAGTGGACCAAAACTAGCAATCCTTCCTACCTCAAACAAGGCAAGGGGGTTGGCAGCAGGAAGGGCATCCGGCTGTAAAAATATTGCCAAAACAATAGAAATGATGGATGCTTCTCAAGACAAATGTTCTGGAGTAATAGCCTCCCATTCGTATCTCCGGGAGAGGTGTTTTGCGAAGGATCCAAAGATGTTGAAGATCAGAGTGGGATATCTAAACGTGGGAACCATGACGAGAAAGGGAAGAGAGATAGTAACCATCATGAAGAGGAGGAAGATAAAGGCTTTGTGTGTGCAAGAGACAAGGTAGAAGGGCAATAAGGCAAAGGTCTTAGCTGAGGGCTGTAAGTTATTCTATAGTGAGTTTGTTTATATTACAGGGGGCCATCCAATTATGAAATGTTCGAAAAATATTAAAGCCAAGATTGCTGATGATTAATTTTATTTTGGACGACCGGTTTCGCTGGTCTCTGCCAGCATCATCTGGTCCAAAACTCTTTTTACAAGGCTGTCATCTGTTAGAAATTTTTTTGTTTTTGTTTATTCGTATTTTAAGCTTCACAGCAGCTCCTCAGCCGAGCGCATGTACAAACTGGACAAGGCAATAAAAACAGAGAAAGGTGAGAAAAGTTGATGACTTTAAACATTACAATGGAGATTAAAATGAGTACAGACAAAAAGAAAGGAAGTTGAAGTAAAACTGCCACAGTGGTTAAAATCACACAGAGATAGAAGTTAAAAATCCAGGGTAGTTAAAATCACATTGGTGGAGCACACGACACGATGGTGAAGACACTGTTTAGAACACATGGCAACACTATTATTCTGCCTGATCGGCAGCTGCGTAATTATTAAAATACCACTTGGTCACGACGTACAAACACTGGCACAACACGAAACGGCGCACTGGCCGGCTGCAGTGGCCGAGGGGACTGAGGCGCTCCAGTCATGGTCTGCACGACCACTACGGTCGGGAGTTCGAATCCCCCCTCGGGCATGGATATTTGTGCCGTCCTTAGTCTTAGCTAGTTCATAAGTAGTTTGTAAGCTTAGGGACTAATGACCCCGTAGTTGAGTCCCATAAGCTATACAAACATTTGAACATTTTTGAACGGCGCACTGTTAAAATATGTCGAAATGGGGGCCCCACAGTGGGAAAAGGGGAGGAAGGGGAAGTGTGGTGGGAGAAGGAACGGAGGAGAGGGGGAAAGGGAGGAGAGGGGAAAGCTCAAGGACTCATTGTGGGAAGGATCTGGGAGAGGAGAGGCAAGCGAGGGAGTGGACAGGGATGGGAGGGGATAACAAGGGAGACGTACTAATCTGAGGATGGACTAAGGTTGAAAGGAGGAGTGGATGTTGGGACGTCATCTGGGAGAGGGAGAGGGAGTCGACGGACGTTACGCTCAGAGAGGACGTGGAGAGTGTGGAGGTGAAGGGAGGGAACGATAATACTGTACCGGCGTGGCAGAGGCCCAGGATGCAGCAAGAGGAGGGAGACAACTGGGTGGCGAGATTCTATTTTACGGGACACACGGGGGAGGCGGAGATGTTTGAAGAACTTTAGAAGCTGAGGAAAGGGAATCGAATCATAGAGGATGCGCGTGGGGGAAGAGAGGCGGATACGGTAAGCGAGGTGGTGGGTGTCACTTTCTGGGATCTGGAGGGATTTGTAGTGGCACAGAGTAACATATATAGAGAAGCAGCCCGCCCTAAACCACTGTCCTACGCTCCCCTCGTAGTTCTGTAAGATGCTAGCAGGTGTCAGGCGGTTCCCCAGCTTAGTAGCGGTAGACCACTCTAGAGGCGCTTCTGAGGGTAGTGTGGAGGGGAGGCTGAGGGGAGAGCTCATGCCGCCTGCTACGAGGCCACGGCTGTGTCTGGCTTGCTGGCGTCTGAGGGGAGGTGGTGGTGGGGACAGCCGCTACCTGCCGCCTGCTCTGTCCAGTTTAAAGGGCTGCTTCTGACCGCAGCGCCATCATGGCACATCTTACGGAACTGCTGGCTGGAAACCCTCCCTCTCCGCACCCCGGAGCGTAGGACCGGGCCCTTACAGAGGTTTCCCGTCTGTATATATTTGTCTGTGGTAGTGGGCAGGGGGAGCGGAGACCCAAGCAGGAGGGAAGCAGCAGAGGATAGGGCGCATGACTGAGCGGTACGTGAAGAGGATGGTGGAGGCGTTGAGGCCCCATTTCAGGCCGGACAGAAGCTTGAGGAGGTTGAGGCGGGAGAGAGCTTTTTCACGGACGGATTGGAGGTGCGGTTTCCAGGAGAGGGAGCGGTCAAAGGGTGAGGCCAAGATACTTGGGGGTTTTGGTTTGTGGGATGGGACGGCCATGGAGTGTCTGTAAAAAAAGTTTTTATCTTCTTCTTTATTGGATTTCAGCGCCCACATGGGCCCGCTGACAGCAGCCTACAATGCTGCTCTACAGCCGAGTGAATGTAACACATTAACAATTGGTTTACAAAAGAAAAGACATGGTGGTAAATTGGTGCTTTTACATAATGACATGATGAAAATGCCGGGGAAAAAAAATAAATGCAAAAGACTTATTGTTAATACCAGTGGCGGCTCGTACAAAATTTGACCAGTGTGCAAAAATAAACAGGAAACAAAATATGCTAAAATAAAAAGTCAACCTTTGCATGACTGCCTTTAATTAAATATCGATTAATGCTGTATTGACATTAAGACCTTCAGGGGAATCTATAACAGCGCTGCCAACTGCATGTATTCACTGCAGGTAGTAAATATAACGTTTAAAAAATATTAATTTTATTTACAGAAATTAAAAATTTAGACTCAGAGGTATTTGAATACGAGCCTCTCACAGGTAGGTTTGAGAGAGAACGCGCAAGACGCCTGACCAGCGCGCTATTTGACTCTGTATGCCGCAATATTCGTCATATACTATTCTTCAGCAGCCGCTACACGCAGCGCGGAAAGAAATATTGGTCTGGTGCTGCAGTCGGTCTCAGCACGCATGAGCCGCCAGGCCTGACGTCACGTCTGCGCATGCGCACTAGCGAACAGACAACTGCGCCGCCTCTCTGCGCACGTACCAGCGCGGCTGAATCCCACTTCAGCACACGGAGCTGGTTTCCAGCTATCGCGGCGAGAGCGCTCCAAAATGCGTTTTCATCCTTATTATTAGCATTCTAATACGCATTGGAAGGGAATTGGCATAATTTTATTGTGATATCTGTCTCGTATTCCAAGAGAAAGGATGTAATTTTACAGCGATTTCTCGCTTGCATTCGAAGAGAAATGGCATAATTTTAGTAGTATATTTACAGTGTGCTGCCGCACATTAGCACATTGTCACCAACCGCCACTGGTTAATACACAGACATAGGTAGTAAAATGTGTTGTCACAGCAGCTAATAGACACACGCTGTGGACGATGAGACACAAGTAGACGATGACACTGATTAAAAGATAAACAACTCGAAGCACTGTTTGCCATGGGGCTGCTGTACGATGTTAAAACCACAGAACGCCGAGACGCTGGAGACACGATGCACTGTACACTGTTAAAATCACGATCGTTACACTGGCCCCGCAGTGGTGACGGGGTTGGGAGGGGAGGGGCGAGGACGTGGGAAGCGCGGCGGGAGGGGAAAGGAGGTGATTGGGGGGGGGGGAGGAGGGGAGTGGTCGGAGGGACTCCTGGGGAAGCGGATAGGGGGGGGGGGTAGCCAAGCGGAGGGAGGGATGGGGAGGGGGAGCAACGGCCTACAGGGAGGAGTTAAGTTTGGAAGGAGGGATAGATGTCGGGACAGTTGCGGAGAACGTCATCTGGGAGAGGGAGGTGGTGGAAGCCACCCTGTTAAAAAAGGGGGTGACGGAAATTTAAAACGTACATGTTATTACAATGAAACGAGAAAATATAAAAATTACATTCATAAGAGCAAGATCGCCCATACTTAGAGAAGAGACATACCTTGTAAAGTCAATCAGTTGAAAGTAGGACCTAGAGAATCCTGTAGGAAACACTTCAGTGAGCTCAGTATAATGACACTCCCAAGTCTCTACATGTACTACTGTCTAATATATATAAAAGAAAATATACATAAATTTACTGTCAGAGTGAATGTACATACGCATAATACTAGAAACAGTACTATGTTAGATATTCCGGGTTCAAGACTGTCCCTGATACACAATAGCCACAAATAACTAGGTCTTAAATTATATAATAAGCTACCACAGTCTGTAAAAATCCTTACATTAAGTAATTTTAAAACAGGATTAAAGTATGGTTCAAAAACACGCCATATTACTCAGTTGAAGAATACCTCCAAAGTAACTTAGAGAATATGCACAATTAAATGAAATTCATAGATTGATAGCAATTAAGATGTATAATGACAGATAATTATATATGTAAAAGAAGAACTGTAATAATGTGCATATGCTGTAAATTATGTAATCAATTTGTAATCTAAAGAGATAAAATGTATATGTAAAACCCCATATGACGAAGCCAATTGCGTGGTGAACATGCTGAAAGGCTAATAAATAAACAAATAGACATAACATAATTTAGAGTGCATAGGTGCACTATGTCATTATAATGAAATGTACTTATCACAGTGAGTGAAAGTAGCATACTGACACAAGATACAAGTCAAATATAAAAGAATATGGCGCCAGATGGCAGCACAAACTAATGTAAAATTAAAACCACAAGGGGGTTAAAAACGTCGTATTTTTGTGGTAAGGACATTGGGGAGCAGGGTTAAAGAAGAATATTTATTGTGTTGTACAGATTATAAAAATAGTTAGAAGTCATTTGAAAAAAGATAACTTATATCAACGTTCATGTTGTATTTGCAATAGTGGTTTGTGCATACCATAAAAAATCTGTAAAAACGACAGTCAATTTTTGTTTTATACACAAACCGCTCTTAGTGAATGTAATTGATATATCTTCTCGTTTGATTATAATGACATGTATGTTTTACATTTCCGTCATCCCAGTTTTTTAACAGATGACGGCCTTGTAAAAAGAGTTTTGGACCGGATGATGCTAGCATAGACCAGCGTAGCCAGTCGTCCAATATAAAATTAATCGTCAGCGATCTTGGCTTTAATATTTTTGGAACATACTATTCTATAGTAGTGCAAGTCCGGAATCAAGAAATGGAGTAAGAGTTATGTTGCACATAGTGCTTCAAGAAGAGGTAAGTGAAGTCACCAGAGTAAATGATAGGACAATATATGTAAAGCTGACGTTTCGTGGAGAAATGGTAACAGTGGGATATTTGGAGGATGAGAAGGAAAAATTTTGGAGATTTGGGTGCAGTAATGGTCGGAATACCAGAGAATGAAACAGTGAAAGCCGGAGGGGACCTAAATGGTCATGTTAGAGGGAGGAAGGAGGGGGAAGAGAGATGACATGGAAGATGGGGGTATGGTGAGAGAGATGATGAAGGAAAAACAATAGTGGAGTTTGCAATAGCTTGTGACCTAAAGATTACCAAAGAAAAAGAGAAAAATTTATCACATACAGGAGTGGGGAAAATAAAAGCCAAATTGTGCATCTTCATGTTTTCGCGGCGCAATGTTCAACGAAGTTTCGGGCGTGCAGCCGCATAAAATTACCAGGCGGCGAGGAAGGACACGTGTGTCTAAATTATGCCTGTGGCTGCGTGGTCGATTATTGCGGAGAAATAGATGTGTTATGATCTGGGCTGTGGCGGCGCCTTTGAAAAGGTATTAAAGAAAGTGCCGGATTCCAAGATTTATATAAACTGAAGCCGCTGTCTCTGATAATTAAATTCGTCCCCAAGCGAATTTCTATTGCTTCTTTCACCACTTAGTCCCAGAAAGATGAAGGGGAGGCTACGATTTTGACTTTTTCGTACGTCATGGAGTGTCCAGTATCAATACAGTGCTCTGCCACTGCCAATTTATTAGGTTGTAAGAGACGGGTATATCTCTGGAGTTCCGTGCATCTTTCCTGGACTGTACGTGTCGTCTGTCCTATATACGAAAGGCCACATTCACATGGGATCATGTAAGCCCTGGACTTCCGGAGCTCCAAATCATCTTTGATAGAACCCAAAAGTGCTGCTGTCCTTGGTGGGGGCCGAAAATATACCTTAACTTTGTGTTTGTTCAGAATCCGTCATTTTCGACGACAGGCTCCCTACATATGGCAGAAAAGTTGTGGATTTAAAACTTTCTGCATCATCGTCTGTATTCTGTAGACCTACCGTTGGCTTCAGTGGAGAGTACCCGTTTGCTTCAAAAACTCTCTCCAGCTGTAGAAGCTTGTCCTGCAGACTGCTCTCATCAGCAATGACGTGTGCTCTACAGACAGTGCTCTGAGAACACTCATCGTCTGCGGTGGATGATGGCAGCTTCTTGCATGTCAGTATAAATCAGTATGTGTCGGTTTCCCATATACTGAATGTTCTAAGGTGCCATTGCCTTTGCGTCGTACCATTACATCCAGAAATGGAACGCACCTCTCTTTTTCGACTTCCATTGTAAACTGGATTTGTTTATGGATGGAATTCAGGTGGTTTAGAAGTCCTTGTAACTTATCTTCACCGAGAGGCGACATAACAAATGTGTCATCAACATACCTCCAGAACACTGTGGGCTTCAATCTGGCAGATTCCAGCACCTTTTCCTCGAAGTCCTCCATAAAATTATTGGCCACCAAGGGGGACAAGGGACTACCCATGGTGGCGCCGTCAGTTTGTACAAAGAACTCGTTATTGAATGAAAAATATGTCGAGGTCATGACATGTTTGAACAAAGCTGGAATCTCTTTGTCAAAGTTCTTGCTAATAAGAAATAATGAGTCTGAAAGAGGAACCTTGATAAATAAGGAGACTACATCAAAACTGACTAACACGTCAGAGGCGTCCAATTTCAAAACTGCACGCACGAAACATGTTTGAACAGTCATTGCGCCGCGAAAACATGAAGATGTACATCAAGTACCTCTTCGTGGAGAAGATGGTTTTAAGTGTTCGACGATTGGACAACTTACGAGACTTGAGAGCGAGGTTACTGAGCTCTTTAGCCTTTTTATTGAAGTGCGGTAACCATGGCATTATTCCAAAGTTTGCCAGGTTAGTACATTTTATAAAATCGACTTCCATGAACAAGATTTTAAGAAGTGCTGGTGCTGTCATTGTTAAAGAGAGGATCCGTTTTACTCGACGACAGTTAGATCTTGTTTCTGAAGAACTTTATCGTCTGCACCTGAAGATAGCTGTGGATTTACCCTGTCATTCATGGTCATGGATTGATGGTATAGCGTGGGCTAAAGCAGATTGGATTCACGAGGTGTCTACATCAAGACAGACTACAAATTTTGACCGGCTTGAGACCCATTCGCAACAAGATACTGTTATTCGACGCTCCGTTGTTAATATGACGGGTAAAGATTTGGACGACGCTATGATGTTGGTCTTAGGTAAAGGACTGAACTTTGCACCCACGTCAAAGGTTTTGCCAATAACTTCGTTTATCTGTGCCGTTGAAGAAGCTGTTCGACCATTCTCCACGGATTCAGCAGATGAAATAAGAGGTAATAAGAAGTAATTTTTCTGTGGCAGAGAGGAATGCAGTACGTTAACGTCACTAAGATACCGAGACAGTAGTTCTTCCAGCTGACAAAGGAAATCCCACTGTTTTAATGACTAGTGACGACTACCATCATAAAATGTATAGTTTACTGACTGATAGCGCATACCGAAAGCTTACTAAGGACCCCACAAATCAGGTGGTGAGGAAGACTATATCTCTTCTGAACACCTCCACCTTGCCTCCAGAAGTTGTGAGAAGATTAAAACCAAGCGGTGCGGTTCCTCCAAGACTCTATGGACTTCCAAAGGTCCACAAAAAGGATGTCCCATTGCGTCCTATAGTGAGCAACATTGGCTCTCCTAACTATGATTGTGCCAAACATTTAGCGTCGTTACTAAGGCCATTGGTGGGAAAATGTGCTCATCACACACGCAACTTGGCTGACTTCATTGCAAAACTAAACTATTGGAAATTGGACAGCTCTGACGTGTTAGTCAGTTTTGATGTAGTGTCCTTATTTACCAAGGTTCCTCTTTCAGACTCATTATTTCTTATTGGCAAGAACTTTGACAAAGAGATTTCAGCTTTGTTCAAACATGTCATGACCTCCACATATTTTTCATTCAATAACGAGTTCTTTGAACAAACTGACGGTGTCGCCATGTGTAGTCCCTTGTCACCTTTGGTGGCCAATGTTTATGGAGGACTTCGAGGAAAAGGTGCTGGAATCTGCCAGACCGAAGCCCACAGTGTTCTGGAGGTATGTTGATGACACATTTGTTGTGTGGCCCCACGCTGAAGATAAGTTACAAGGACTTTTAAACCATCTCAATTCCATTCATAAACAAATCCAGTTTACAATGGAAGTCGAAAAAGAGAGGTGCGTTCCATTTCTGGATGTAATGGTATGACGCAAAGACGATGGCACCTTAGAACATTCAGTATACGGGAAACCGACGCATTCTGATTTATACTGACATGCAAATAGCTGCCATCATCCACCGCAGACAATGAGTGTTCTCAGAGCACTGTCTGTAGAACACACGTCATTGCTGATGAGAGCAGTCTGCAGGACGAGCTTCTACAGCTGGAGAGAGTTTTTGAAGCAAACGGGTACTCTCCACTGCAGGTACAGTCTTAGACCAAAAAAAAATTGTCGCCTGCCAGCCAACCCAGAGGCTAAGTCCGAGTCGGTCGCGCAGTGTGGACAATAAATTCGATCGCCCCTCAGAACTCTAAGTCCGGCGTTATGCACGATCTGGTAACAGTGTAGAATGCGGCATTGTCTGGTGGAAGTGTTGTCTCCTTCACAAGGCAGAACTGTGCTGTATCAGCGCGTGGTCTCGCGGTAAAAAGCGCGTTTACGAGTCTATCTGTAAGCAGTCGCGGGATCGAATCCATTGACCTTCAACATTTATTTTAATCCGCAAATCGGCTGTTTTGTTATCAGTATGGAAGAATCACAACTTTAACAGCGAAATCTCCCAGAACTAATTACAGAAAAGAGCTCGCGGCTGCAGCGAAACTGTTTCCTCTCGGGAGCCCTCTACCCTCTACCCTCTACCCTTGCTGTGGGCACCAGCGGCCGCATCGCGGCTGCCGCCTGCGGACTCGGTGACTGCGGCGCGCCGCTTTGAGTCTGTTTACCGGCTGTTAAATCCTTACTTGAAGTTATAGTACTTCTATTCCAGTCACTTGTTGGATTTTTCTGACTGATGTATGAACATAATCTAAACGTCGTGCAGAAGAATCAGAGAAAAAGTTCTAGTGATGACTATTACTACGTTTTTCTTGAACGTCATCAGGTCGCACATTCGCGATTCCTACTCACGATTGTCGCTAGTGACAAGTTATGATGCCCTCATGCTTACATCTTAAGACGAAATTAATGAGTACTAAAAGAATTTTTATACTGAGCAAAATGCAGGGGTGTGCCTATTTGTTGCAAACAACTGAGACACCATTTAGTCGCACTGTAAGGACAAACGGGCTGCGGTGGAGTAGCCGAGCGGTCTAAAGCGTCTGGCTGCGGAGCGCGCGGTTGCTCGCCGTGGAGGTTCGAGTCCTCCCTGGGGCATGGGTGTGTATGTTGTCCTTAGGTTAGTTTACCTAGGTTTAAGTAGTTTGTAAGCTACGGACTGATGACCACGCAGTTTGGTCCGATAGATTTACAAATATTTGAACATTTGAAGGACAAACGACCTAATACTCTATATCATGTGTTAGAACTACACCATAATAGTTCCTGATGATATCACAAACAAAAACATCCAATGGTGTGCTCTGGAAGTCGCCAATTTCTCATTTAGTCTTTCGATCATATGTTTCAGATGTTTATCTTTTGCCCCTACTCGAAAAACCTTCGAAAAAAATTGTTCCCGGACGGAAATACGTCAAACATCGATTGGCGACGTCATTAGCTTGGGATCAGTTGGTTTCTACACTGCTGGGTTCGGTAAACCATCTGAACGTTGACAGACTTCCCCATAAACAAATAGAAAATAGTAAATAGTCACAAGACGTTTCTTGTTATTTTCGGTGTGGATTCGTGTAACTTCTGTCACGAAAACAGTTAAAAACGTATACTCCCCTGAGACCAGAACCATGTACCAAAGCCACCTCTCGGTGGAAGGGACTACTTTACCTCAGAGCTAGCGAGGAGCTATCCAAGCAACTTCTTCGCTATTGGCACATACAGCGCTAGAACATATAACTCGCAACGTAAAAGACGAGATTAGTTGCAATTTAGCAGCTTAAATAATTTTCTGTACCCAACACCATGAACTAATAGCCTTCTGTTGCCTCTCGAGTGAGAAACCAGTCAGATGATTCAATGGAAATTACAGGACACATCAAGTGAATTTATGAGCATAGTTCTGTGCCAACCAGGAAGTAAGACCTCGGTACCAGCGTTGACAGACTTACACTGCGGTGTTGCCAAGCTTCAGTCATACTATCAACAGGAAGAATAAGGCCGAGGTGATTGCCAAGCGAGCTCTACAGAGATGGTCGCGCGCCTGCTGGGGGCCCGAACACCTGAAGCCCTGCGCTCATTTCCGTAACAAGCTTTAATGAGTCGAACGTAGTCACTAACAAAAATACGCAGATGCATCGACCGCTGACATATTAATAAATGTCTCTTTTATTTGCGTTTACTATCTTAAGCGCATTGACTACAAAGTGTCATTCACCAGTGGTGTTTCACATTTATTCGAGCATTTCCATTCATTATACTGAAAACATTAGATGTAGGCAACAGTTTTCCTTGTAATTAAAAACTAAGACAATATCTTTCTTGATATCGCTGTCAGTGACACAATCCCCCCACAGACGCAAACGAAGAGAAATCAATGCAGCATTGTTTTCAAGATGTCAACATCTCTGCGAGTCATCCGAGCGTAGTATTAGCGACAGTAATGTATAGATTCATTTATCTTTAAGCCAAACTGTCATCCAATCTACAAATATTGCGAAAATGAAATGTATCACCTGTTGATTAGAGTCCCAATATATCCGCCAACAAAAACGAGCAGCGGATATACTGACAAGCTATTGACTGTGCATAACATTCAGGGCAGAGAGAGCCCAAAATAACTATGGGTTAACGAAGCAGAGCATAGTGCTGACATGATATGCAGCAGTTGCACAGTGTTTTTTTTTTTTTTTTTACCCCAGTCGTTTTCTTGTGAATACATGCTCTGGGCTCCCACAATATTCATATCAGAATCATCGGGCCATAATGTGATGACACAGTTGATTAGATGGTTATAGAAATAGCAGAGACTGTGTATATGCTGCTAATGGATAACGCCAAAGTGTCACTAAGTCGAGTTATATCCCAGATTAAGTTGTGTCTGTGAAAGAATTGCTCAACACTTGGCGAACCGTATCGACACCCCTGCACGTAACACAAATCCATGAGTAGCCAATTACATGCAGCTAAATTTCTACGACTTTATCTTCCTACGAATGATTTAATTTCATTCACAACAGAGTGCTATTACTCACTGAAAGTGTTCAACAAACATGAGTCTTTCACTTCATCGTTCACGTCCACTTCCAGCTCTCACTCCTACACCCAGTGGCGCAGCTATCATAGGGCTAGGCGGGGCAGTGCTCCAGGGCCCCCTCGGCCTTCGTGACCGACGATCGGAAAAAAGTTACAGTGGAGCGTACCTTTCTACACATTACCTTGCAATAGTAGGCGGGAAATGGATTCGGCATTCTGTGGCTTTTTTCTGGGAACGGCGGCTTCCCATACTATGAGAAATATTCGCTCTTCAATTTACGTTCATACTAACACTATACACTCCGCCGCATTCTGCTCAGTTCTTGTATATGAAAACAAATAATTTCACTGTGGTGAGAATTCAGCACTTCACGCAATCTTTTAAGGTACATTTCTACCCGCACGCTGTTTATTCTGCCATTTAAATGTTTAATTACATTCACGTATCAGAAGTTACATGTAATAATTGCTTTGTCTCAAAAGTGAATTGTGCATCAAGACGCTGCCCTTTACTCCAATGTCACGATAATAAGCGAAGATATCGACTTAGTTATTTTACTTATTACTTTTTCCTGGCCAGACACTAAAATACTTCAAGAAGCCTGGTAGGGGCACGGCTCAATCCAAAGTGTTCCATCAAACAAAATCCGGCAACTTCCTTTTGCTGAAACCCTCCTACACGAATATTTCCCCTATTTTCCTACTTTGCCCGGGCTGTCAACGAAATGAGCCAACAGCATAGTAGCTGCACGAGAATGATTGGCCGGCACTGACAAAGTCCGCCTGCTGTCACCGCTGACTAAAAATATCCCATTGGGCATTTTCATCTGTATGTCCTACCAAGGTCCAACTCTATATCTATCCCTCTGGAAAATTTCGTCCAAATCACCTAGTAATTTTTGCGTGGAAACATAACAAACCAACTTTCACAATTATATTAGAGAGTACGATTAAACATTATCTGCTACGTGACACACAATAATTTACTCGGTAGTATTTAGGTTTGCCTTATTATGTCATGATGATGTAGTTTTGCATCTGTACAGTATTAGTGTAAAGAGGGCCCCAACGACATTTTTGCCCCGGGGCCCTTGGTGACATAGCTACGCCACTGCCTACACCCACTGTAGAGGTCTAATAAATTATGACATAAAATACATACCTACATTAATGGGGTTGTTCATGTCAGTTTTCCTGACAGTATTCTGGCATTGTCCTGAAGATGAATACTCAACGTAAATACTAATATTCAGTTGGATGAATATCTGAGGTGTCCATTTCAGTTCCACAAACCAAAAACTGGTGGAACTAAGCGAATGCCAATAAATAAAAATAAAATAACATTTATTGGACATTTACAAACTCCATTGGAAGAACATGACAAATACTTTCTTGAACTACAGACTACTGCAATACAAATTCTTGGATTTCACAGAAATGCGTTACTTGGGCTCTACTTTTGTTTTGGCCCATATCACTTGCACTAGAGAAGGGATAAAACATGCGAATATTTCATCAGGATTACAGGTGGAGTGCAGTGTAAGAAAATCAGGTGATGCTGAAGGAATTAGATTGGGAAACGAAGCAGTAAAGGAGGTAGATGAGTTTTGTTACTTGGGCAGTAAAATAACAAATGATGGTCGCAGTACAGAGGATATAAAATGCAGAATGGCAATGGGTAGAAAAGCGTTCTTGAAAAAGAGAAATTTGTTAACATCGAATATTGATTTAAGCCTAAGGAAGTCTTTTCTGAAGGCTTTTGTATGGAGTGTTGCCTTGTATGGGAGTGAAACATGGACGATAAACAGTGTGGACAGGAAGAGGATTGAGGCTTTAGAAATATGGTGCTACAGAAGAATGCTGAAGATTAGGTGGGTGGATAGCGTAACTAATGAGGCATGGACGATAAACAGTGTGGACAGGAAGAGGATTGAGGCTTTAGAAATATGGTGCTACAGAAGAATGCTGAAGATTAGGTGGGTGGATCGCGTAACTAATGAGGAGGTACTGAACAGAATTGGGGAGAAAAGAAATTTCTGGCATACCTTGACTAAAAGAAGGGATAGATTGGTAGGACACATTCTTAGACATCAAGGAATTGTTAATTTAGTATTGGAGGGAAGTGTGTGGGGTAAAAACCGCAGAGGAAGACCAAGAGATCGATACAGTAAGCAGATTCAGACAGATGTAGGTTGCCGTTCTTATGTGGAGATGAAGAGGCTTGCTCAGGATAGGGTATTGTGGAGAGCTGCATCAAACCAGTCTCCGGACTGAAGACCACAACAACAACACAAGTCTTGGAACTGCGTCGATTATCACCGAGTTGACAATCACTTTCCGTATGATAATCGTTGTCTGAGACAGATTAAAGAGGCTCTACGACATCCTTTTATTAGTCGAATTCTACATGTTTAAACTTCTCGGTAGTTGCAGGATAGTGAATTCAGATAGTCAGTGGTAATATTGAAAATATGTGCCGGAGCGGGACTGGAACCCTGCTTCTTTTCCCTAGTAGAGCTATTCTTTGCGGTCGTTGGATAGTTTTTGTTCTTTGTTGACTAGTAAGATCGATCTGTTTCCCTCCCATTTTTTTCCCCATTAACTGCAGATCCGGTCTCTTTGGCGGAGCGAGCTATGCAAATAATATTCAATATGCTTCAAGTTTTTCAAAACGTTTTGTTGTCATTGTGTCTCATATAGGTATGATAGCAGTAGAGACAGCTCTAAACTTATGTATGATGGGAGTGCTTTTGGGCAAATGACCTCACAAAGGAGATTTCCAGTTACAAGAACGAGCTTTCGAGTATTCATGATTTTACACATTAAGAAAGACTCGATAACTCACGTAAGTGAGGAACTATGACGAGATGACCATCGTGCGACTTTTTCACTGGTCAGGCAGGATTCAAAAGTTGGGAGCAGGAGGAGAACTGCATCCTCAGTTTCAAAACGACAAAATCCAAATTGCATTTTTGCTTAAACGTCATTAGTTCACGCATTAAGTATAATTATAACGCTGTTGTTAGTGACTTATTTTGTGGCCGGCCGCGGTGTCCGAGGGGACTGAGGCGCTCCAGTCATGGTCAGCACGGCCACTACGGTCGGGGGTTCGAATCCCCCCTCGGGCATGGATATTTGTGCCGTCCTTAGTATTAGTTAGTTCATAAGTAGTTTGTAAGTTTAGGGACTGATGACCCTGTAGTTAAGTCCCATAGACTATACAAACATTTGAACATATGAACTTATTTTGTAGCCTTATGATATCTTCTTAAATTACTGAGGCATTGTGAACGTCATGGTTTACATCTCGTGATTCAGAAGAATGTTGTGCACTGTTCGCAGGTTGTCGGTCCCTCGCAACTGCCTGTAGCTCTATCAAAAAAGGGTTAAAATTCTGATCTACAGACCCACAGCAGCCCTCGCTTAAGAAGCAGACACGTCATCTCAGAGCTAATGAGGTGCTGCTACGACTTAGAAAGTCTCATACATCTTACACACCAGGTGAAACAGGTTTGTCATGGTTGGTTCTCCCAGAGACTTCAGTAGCTCTGAGGGAATATCATCTACTCCAGGGGCCTTGTTTCGACTTAGGTCTTTCAGTGCTCTGTCAAATTCTCCTCTCAGTACAGTATCTCCTATTTCATCTTCATCTACATCCTCTTCCCTTCCTACAATATTGTCTCGAAGTTCATTTCCTTTGTAGAGCCTCTCTATATACTCTTTCTACCTTTCAGCTTTCCCTTCTTTGCTGAGAACTGGTTTTCCATCAGTATCCTTGATATTCATAGAGCTGTTTTTCTTATCTCCAAATGTTTCTTTTATTTTCCTGTAGGCTGTATCTATTTTTCCCCTATTTATACATTCTTCTACATTCTTGCATTTGCCTTCTAGCCACTCCTGCTTAGCCATTTTGCACTTCCTGTCAATCTCATTTCTTAGTCGTCTGTACTCCATTTTGCTTGTTTTATTTACTGCATTTTTATATTTTCTCCTTTCATCGATTAAATTTAGTATCTCCTGTGATATCCACGGATTTTTTTGTAGGTCTTGCCTTCCTACCTATTTTGTCCTCTGCTACCTTCACTATTTCATCTCTCAATTTTATCCATTCCTCTTCTACTGTTTTATTTTCTCCTGTTTCTGTCAATTGTTGCCTAAAGCTCCCTCTGAAATTCTTAAGAACTTCAGGTTCCTTCAATTTATCCAGTTCCCATCTCCTTATTTTCCTACCTTTTCGTAGTTTCTTCAGTTTCAGCCTACAGTTCATAACCAACAAGTTATGGTCAGAGTCTATATCTGCCCCTGGGTTTGTCTTACACTGTAAAACCTGGTTCCGAAATCTATGTCTTACCATTATAAAATCTATCTGGTATCTCCCGGTGTGTACTCGTCTCTTCCACGTATACAACCTTCTTTTGTGATTCTGGAATCAGGTGTTTGTTATAACTAAATTATGTTCTGTGCAAAATTGTACCAGGCGGCTTCCTCTTTCATTCCTTTTGCCCAGACCATATTCACCTACTATCTTCCCTTCCCTTCCTTGTCCTACTACCGAATTCCAGTCTCCCATAACAATTAAGTTTTCCTCTTCCTTAATTGTCTGAATCATCGGCAGAGCTAGTTGGCATATAAACCTGTACTACTGTTGTCGGTGTTGGCTTCGTATCTATCTTGACAATGATAATGCGATCACTGTTTTGGTCATAGTAGTTTACCCGCATTCCTATTTTCTTAGTCATTATCAATCCTACTCCTGTGATACCCCCAATTGATTTTGTATTTATAATCCTGTACTCACCTGACCAGAAATCCTGTCCATCCTGCCACCGAACTTCACTAATCCCCACCATATCTAACTTCAACCTATCCATTTCCCTTTTTAAATTTTCTAATTTTCCTACCCGATTAAGGGATCTAACATTCCACGATCCGACCCGTAGAATGCCAGTATTGTCTTTCCTGATGACAACATCCTCCTGACTGGTCCCCGCCCGGAGATCCGAATGGGGGACTATTTTACCTCCGGAATATTTTACCCGAGAGGATGCCATCAGTTTTAGTATTATTTAGTATTATAGTAGTAACTGGCAATTGTGGCGAATTCTATGAGTCACCTGACGATTACGAACGCAGGTGTTTCGTAAGATACTTTTAGTTCAAATGTTCAAATGTTTGTTAAGCTTAAGGGACTTAACTACGGGGTCATCAGTCCCTAAACTTACAAACTACTTATGAACTAGCTACAACTAAGGACGGCACAAATATCCATGCCCGAGGCGGGATTCGAACCCCCGACCGTAGTGGCCGTGCAGACCGTGACTGAAGCGCCTCAGTCCCAGCGATACTTTTAGTTGATATCGCAGTCGTACTCATTTAAAACACAGGAATAGTGAAAACTTGCGGCTATGAAGACACTTTTGTAGTGGGATTTGACTGTATGACTGCAGTTGCACCAGTACACAGGTGGTGATATATCGTCGAGTCTGTGAAGAGTCTCTTATTTCTTTAGTACAGGCTACGTTAGAAATCTGCTATTGGAATTATTGAAATGAAATAATCATATGGCATTATTGGTCGGGACATACCGCCTGGGTTTGTTCAGCAGCATTACAATTTATTTTATCTCGAATTTTACATATTGCAATAATAATAACAGAGGATAGGAAACAACTCGCCGTAAAGACGAACGCTTAGCCGCCGACAGCTACAAATGAAAGACACATTCAGACAATTTAAATTTTCGGCCGCACCCTTCTTCAGAAAGAGAAACATTCAAACACACAATCACTCTAGGATAACTCATCCACACACGTCAGCCATCGCTGGCTGCTCAGCACACCGTCACATCCCAAACACATTCTGCTCAGCATCAGGCGTTTATGCGTACTGATCCGTTAGTTACAGGAATTAACTTAGCATCGGTTTTGTTTACTCTCCGCTGTAGTGCGGCTATTGTATATTGTATGCAGACGATACAACAATTGTGTGCAAACACAAAGACCACGGCAGTCTGGAAGTGCTGTGCAGCACTGTTACTAATGGAACAGTCAAGTATTTCAATGAAAACCATCTAAATGTAAGTGCCTCCAAGACTGCAATTGTAGAATTTAACTCTGGAAAGCAAACAGACTTTGACATGAAATTATCAATAGGAAATCAAACTATTAATAAGGAAAAATATACAAAATTTTTGGGTATCACAATTCAAGACAACCTTAAGTGGGACTTGCACATAGATTCCCTAGCCAAAAAGCTGTCTAAAAATATCTTTGCCATAAACCAGATCAGCAAATATTGTAAAGATATGCATATCCTTAAGACTGCATACCATGCATTATTTGCATCCAACACAAACTATGGAATAGAAATTTGGGGTGGAACATCACAAGCTAACATTAACACTTTGTTGATACTACAGAAGAAAGCGGTCAGAATTATCTGTGGGGCCAAACCAAGAGAATCATGTCGGAATCTCTTTCCAAAATTGGGCATACTTACCATTACTGGTGTATACATATTAAAAATAATAATGTATGTGAAAACAATCAATCCAGATCTAAATTGTGATCTACATCAACACAATACACGACAAAAACTAAGATACCATTTAAACAGCCGCAGAACAGCATTATATGAAAAAAAAAAAATGGACTTCATGTTGGCCTGAAGCTTAGCAATGCACTACTAAAAAGCCTTGCAGCCCTTCCTAAAAATAAATTAAAAGACCAACTAAAAAGGATCCTAATTGAAAATGCATTCTATTCTCTAGATGAATTCTATGACTATATGAAAAATGTTTCTTAACCAAGACAAGTATGTACTGTAGTTAACTGTTTAGTTGTCAAGTAGACTTAAAACATGTAATGCTGTAGTTAAGTGTTTAATTATCAGATAAAGACTTAAAACATGTAATATGTTTAATTGTATAAAAGAAATAATGTCTATATGAAACAGTAATCATTAGTTTACAATTTATGAAACTGACGTATTCAGAAGAATAATCTGTACAATGTCAATGTCAATGTATTTGTATTATTCGATGTTGAATAAATATTATTATTATTATTATTATTGAGGTATGAGACGGAAAGCGGTGTTAGTGAGTGAACAGAAATCGATGCCCAGCGGTGCCTTCCGCTAGCGTAAAGAAATGTCCCATCATGTGTCCTGACTGAAATCACGGCCTCTATGTGTAGCGGATAGTGTTACTTCCTTCGTTTTCGTGTGACATCGTGTAACACACATTTTATAAGCTACTTGATAAATCATGATTACTACATCCCACACTTCATCTGCATCCATGGCACAACAACGAATTGCCGCGGTGGAGTAGCCGAGCGGTCTAAAGAGCCTCGCTGCGGAGTTCGCGGTTGCTCGCCGTGGAGGTTCGAGTCCTCCCTGGGGCATGGGTGTGTGTGTTGTCCTTACATCTACATCTACATACATACTCCACAATCCACCGTAATGGGGCGTGGCGGAGGGTACACTGTACCACTACTAGGCATTTCCTTTCCTATTCCACTCCCAAATTGAACGAGGAAAAAAAGAATGCCTATATGCCTCCGTACGAGCATTTCCGTGACACTCGCGCATTGGTCGAACCTACCGGTAACAAATCTAGCTGCTCGCCTCTGAACCGCCTCTATGTCTTCCTTCAAACCGATCTGCTGCGGGTCCCAAACACTTGAGCAATACTCAAGACGAGGTCGTACAAGCGTTTTATACGCGGTCTCCTTTACAGGTGAAGTACATCTTCCCAAAATTCTCCCAATAAACCGAAGTCGGCTGTCCGCCTTACTCACAACTGTCCTTACATGCTCGTTCCATTTCATATCGCTCTGCAATGTTACACCTAGATATTTCAACGACGCGACAGCATCAAGACGCTCACTAGTAATGCTGTATTCGAACATTATAGGATTGTTTTTTCTACTCATGCGCATCACCTTACATTTTTCTACATTGAGAGCTAGCTGCCATTCTTCGCACCAACTAGAAATTTTGTCTAAGTCAACCTGTATGCTATTACAGTCAGTTACAGACGACACCCTCCCATACACCACAGCATCATCAGCAAACAGCCGCAAATTACAACTTACTCTGTCCATCAGATCATTTATATAGATAGAAAATAATATCGGTCCTATTACACTCCCCTGGGGCACGCCTGACGATACACTCGTCTCTGATGAACACTCGCCGTCGAGAACAACGTACTGCGTTCTATTACTTAGGAAGTCTTCCAGCCAGTCACAAATCTGTGAACTTATTCCATAAGCTCGTATCTTCGTTAGCAATCTGCAGTGTGGCACCGCGTCGAACGCCTTTTTGAAGTCGAGGTTAGTTTACCTAGGTTTAAGTAGTTTGTAAGCTACGGACTGATGACCACGCAGTTTGTTCCGATAGATTTATAAACATTTGAACATTTTTGAACAACAACGAATTACGAAGATAGGTTTTCCACGCTATAAATTACGAGAGACATTGTAATTTACTCTTCAGATGAGCTCCTTGTAGACGAAAACTTAAATTTCCTATGATTATTGCTTATTACACACGGATTATATTTAACAGTTTTTCAGACAATAATCGAAATGGCACTTGAACGGTATTCAGTCATAGAGCACTGTTTGTTAGTTAAGTCAAAGTGTGTCAAATACTTTTGTCTCGGAGAGGGAAGTGTATTTATGCAAATAACTAATGGGCCATACATTTCGTAACAGTGGAAGTACTGCAGCAAATTGATTGCTTAATTGTATAATATAAACTTGTGTAATGGATGTCACTTCAATTGTGTAGCATACGGTTATTAGCATAAGCAATTATTTGCAGAATACATTATACAATATGACTGAAGTTTGTCTTTACTTACCCCCATTCAGACAGGTGCATCGTATAATGGATTGAGAAGACAAACGAGTGTTGCCTTTCAAATGTTAAGGGTTCTTGGTTCCATTCTCTGCTTGTCCTTGATGGTCATAAGAAGAGAAGAGGATGCCGACACTTACGATGTCGGCGCTAGATCAAACTCACCGACACTACCGCGTTGTAAAGCCGATAGCGTGAAGCCATGTCGCTCTCTAAGCATCCCTACTGTTCTGGTGTACCTCAAATTCTACTGTCCAACATTAGCGATGGTTACAATATAACTTCTGCTGATGCTTCGCTGGGAAACGTGAAAAGCGCTTTACAGATTAGAATTTTTACTTCAGCATACCTCCATCCGCGAGTTTGTTCTAGAACTTGAAGTAAGGATTTAACAGCCGGTAAACAGACTCACAGCGGCGCGCCGCGTCACCGAGTCCGCAGGCGGCAGCCGCGATGCGGCCGCTGGTGCCCACAGCAAGGGTAGAGGGTAGAGGGTAGAGGGCTCCCGAGAGGAAACAGTTTCGCTGCAGCCGCGAGCTCTTTTCTGTAATTATTTCTGGGAGATTTCGCTGTTAAAGTTGTGATTCTTCCATACTGATAACAAAGACAGCCGATTTGCGGATTAAAATAAATGTTGAAGGTCAATGGATTCGATCCCGCGTCTGCTTACAGATAGACTTGTAAACGCGACTTTTACCACGATACCACCCGCTGATACAGCACAGTTCTGCCTCGTGAAGGAGACAACACTTCCACCAGACAGTGCCGCATTCTACACTGTTACCAGATCGTACATAACGCAGGACTTAGAATTCTGAGGGGCGATCGAATTTATTGTCCACAGTCCGACTCGGACTTAGCCTCTGGGTCGGCCGGCCGGCGATCATTTTTTTTTTTTTTTTTTTTTTTTTTTTTGTCTAAGGGACTATGTATGGAGCCAACGGTACATCTACAGAATACAGAAGATGATGGAGAAAGTTTTAAATCCACGGCTTTTCTGCCATATGTAGGGAGCCTGTCATCTAAAATCAGACGCATTCTGCACAAACAAAAAGTTAAGGTAGTTTTTCGGCCTCCACTAAAGACAGCAGCACTTTTGGGTTCTATTAAAGATGATTTCGAGCTCCGGAAGTCCGGGGCTTACCTCATCCCATGTGAATGTGGCTTTTCGTACATAGGACAGACGACACGTACAGTCCAGGAAAGATGCACGGAACACCAGAGGTATACCCGTCTCCAACAACCTAATAAATCGGCAGTGGCAGAGCACTGTATTGATACTGGACACTCCATGACGTACAAAAACGTCAAAATTGTAGCCTCCCCTTCATCTTTCTGGGTGTCAGTGGTGATAGAAGCAATAGAAATTCTTTTGGGAACGAATTTAATTAACAAAGACAGAGACTTCAGTTTAGATAAATCTTGGAATCTGGCACTTTCTTTAATAAATTTACAAAAGCGCAGATCATAACACATCGATTTCTCCGCAGTAATCGACCATGCAGCCACAGGCATAATTTACACACACGTGTACTTCCTTGCCGCCGAGTAAGGTCTTTGGCGCCATGTTGTATCTGTGGCCGCATGCGCAGTAGTGCGGCCTGCGCATTTATAAGTGTGCTGGAGCGTCAGTCTTCGACTCTCTCTGAAGATGGCTGAACGTTTCTCAGCCGAAATATTAGAAGAAGTAAACTTTATGCTGCTGCACGCCCGAAACATCTTTGAAAAGCCAAATTGTTGTTGTTGTTGTTAGATTGTTTAAGGGGGACTAAACTACAATGGTCATCAGTCCCCCGAAAAGCCAAATTGACTACATATTGTATAGAAGGATAAATAGTGTGGAAGTGTAATACTAAAGTTATATACGGTGAAGGTATAGCAACACAAGTTGATTGTGACAGATTGTGACATGAAAGTAGGTAAAAGACAGAGGCACATAAACCAAATTGAAAGGGAAATTAAGTGGTGGAGATTAAAGGACAAAAATTTGAGAGAGGAGTTTACTGAAAAAGTACTGGGAAAGGTGAAATTAGAAAAGATTGTGCAGGAGTGGTGAAAGACTGGGGAGGAAGTGCTTGGATTAACATCTGGTAGAGGGGCGCCAAAAGATAAGGAAACATGGTGCTGGAATGAAGAGGTGATCAAGGAAAAGAAAGACGCTAAGAGGAAGTGGGATATGTCTGTTGAGGATGGGGAAGCACACAAAAGTGCCAAGAAAGAGGCAAAAAGAGCTGTGTCTAAGGCTAAAGCTGAATCAGTAAGGGAGGCGTACGAACAAATAGAAAAAAATCAGGATGTGAGAAAACTGATATATATAGGCAAATCAAGACAAAGCTTCTAAGGATCAAATGTACACTTGTACAAAACTAATGAATGTTACCATATTCACAATACCAGGAGGAAGCTAGATCTCCATTATGAATTAAAAAACCTAAGTACTGTACAAAAAGGAGCCCACTAAATGAGCTACAAAGTGTTCAGTGCTCTTCCACTATCTCTGAAATCACTTATCCATGGGCCTCCCAAATTTAGACATCAACTCAAACAATATCTATTAGATAAGTCCTTTTATTCAGTAGAAGAATATTTCAATGTGTGCTAACAAATTATATTTTTTAATTTACAAGATGTTATTTTATGGTAGCATGTTATGTGTAATTTTTATCAATATAACTATTTCTTGCTGGTGAGATCTACCTGTGTTTGTGTAATGTGTAATTTTTAACCTTTTAATGTGTAATTTTTTCTTACACACACACACACACACACACACACACACACACACACACACATATATATATATATATATATATATATATATATATATATATATATATATCTTTTGTTGCAAGAGGGATTCTGTATGTTCCGTTTTGTATCATTTGACGCGTCCTACATCCAAGCGAATTTCTCGCTATATTGGATCTATGGGATTTAAATAAATAAATAACAGCAATCAAACAAATAAAAGATGAAGCAGGAATAATTCTGCATGAGCATGGAAAAAGAATCAAAAGGTGGAAGAATTATTTTGAGAGATTGCTGAATGAAGAAAATGTAAGACTTAAAACTGAGGAAGGAGAGGCTAACGAAGGATTAACGATGGGTATAAGCAGAGAGGAAGTCGAACGGGCAGTTGAAAAGATGAAAAATGGGAAGGCAGTTGGCCCAGACCAGATCCCCGTTGAGGTATGGAAGTGTCTCACTAAAAAGGGAACTGAACTCCTTTGGGATTTGATGAAGAAGATTTGGCGACAGGAGGAGATCCCAGACGAGTGGAGAACAAGTGTACTGATCCCAATATTTAAGGAAGAAGGTGATGTGCAGGACTGCGGTAACTATAGAGGTATTAAACTGAAAATTTGGGAAAGAGTTATAGAGGCAGGAGTACGCAAGGAGATTGGGGTGCGTGAAGAACAGTTTGGGTTCATGCCTGGAGGAGAGCAATACATGCTTTAAGACAGGTAGTGAAAAGACACCAGGAGATGCAAGCCAATTTACATGGCTGTCATTAATTTGGAGAAAGCTTACGACAGAGTCCCAAGGGACGAAATATGGAGAAGCGTGAGAGAGCAGTGCGTGCCAGAGATGTATGTGAGGTTGGTGAAGAAAATGTACAGAGGAGCAATGAAGTAGTCTGGGCGCGACAAGGGAGTTCCCAGTAACAGTGGGTCTGCGTTTGGCCCTTACCTCTTTGTCATGATTATGGTTGGGCTGGTGAAAGATGTGAAGAAGGATGCGCCACAGAATATGATGTTAGCGGGTGATGTGGTTCTTTGTGAGCAGAGACTTCAAGAAACCTGGAGGATTGGAGGAAGGCACTGGAAGAAAGAGGGACGAAAATCAGCAGGACGAAATCAGAATATTTAGCACTGGAGGATGGGCAGATAAGGTCTTGCAAGATCCAGGAGGAGGAACTGAAATCGGTCTGGAAATTTAAATACCTGGAGTCGTACGTACAGAGGGACAGAGGACTGGAAGCGAGGTACTGCACCGAATAGACTGTGGTTGGATCAACTGGAGGAAAATGAGCGGAGTGTTGTGTGACGAGGTGGTGAGCAATGGGTTGAGAGGGAAAGTGTACAAGTCGGTGGTAAAGCCTGGTGTGATATACGGGGCAGAGACACGGCCATTCACAGTAGCCCAGGAAGGAAAGATGGAAGTGGCAGAAATGAGGACGCTGAGTTGGATGTGTGGGGTAACAAGAAAGGACAAAATTAGAAAAAAATGTTCAGATGTTTGTAATGTCTAAGGGACTTAACTACGGGGTCATCAGTCCCTAAACTTACAAACTACTTATGAACTACTTACGAACTAGGACGGTACAAATATCCATGCCCGAGGGGGGATTCAAACCCCCGACCGTAGTGGTCGTGCAGACCGTGACTGGATCGCCTCAGTCTCCTCGGCCACCGCGGCCTGCGACAAAATTAGAAATGAATTTGTTGGAGGAGTTGTGAAAGTGGGACCCATGGGGAAAAAGATACAAGAGAGTAGACTGAGGTGGTTTGGACACTTGCAGAGAAAAGGGAAAGAGTATATCGGAAACAGAGTTGAAGATATGGGGGACATAGCAATAGGTATTTCCGGTGTAGAGAAGCAGCTGAGAGAGCTAAATACGAAAAAGTCTGCTGGTCCGGATGGAATACCAGTTCGGTTTTACAGACTATTCTGCGGCGTTGGCCCCCTACTTAGCTTGCATTTATAGCGAATCTTTAATTCAGCGCAAAGTTCCTAGTGACTGGAAAAAAGCGCAGGTGACTCCCGTGTATAAGAAAGGAAAGAGAACTGACCCATACAATTACAGTCCAATATCGTTGACATCAGGTTCATGTAGAATTTTGGAGCATATTCTCAGTTCGAATATAGTAAATTTCCTTGAAACGGAAAAGCTTCTTTCCACGAATCACCACGGGTTTAGGAAACATCGTTCATGTGAAACTCAGCTTGCCCTTTTCTCACATGACATCTTGCGAGCCATGGACGAAGGGCAACAGGCGGATTGTGTTTTTCTCGACTTCAAAAAGGCGTTCGACACGGTGCCACACTGCAGACTGCTAACGAAGATACGAGCTTATGGAATAGGTTCACAGATTTGTGACTGGCTGGAAGACTTCCTAAGTAATAGAACGCAGTACGTTGTTCTCGACGGCGAGTGTTCATCAGAGACGAGTGTATCGTCAGGCGTGCCCCAGGGGAGTGTGATAGGACCGCTATTATTTTCTGTCTATATAAATGATCTGATGGACAGAGTAAGTTGTAATTTGCGGCTGTTTGCTGATGATGCTGTGGTGTATGGGAGGGTGTCGTCTGTAACTGACGGTAATAGTGTACAGGTTGACTTAGACAAAATTTCTAGTTGGTGCGAAGAATGGCAGCTAGCTCTCAATGTAGAAAAATGTAAGGTGATGCGCATGAGTAGAAAAAACAATCCTATAATGTTCGAATACAGCATTAGTAGTGAGCTTCTTGATGCTGTCGCGTCGTTCAAATATCTAGGCGTAACATTGCAGAGAGGTATGAAATGGAACGAGCATGTAAGGACAGTTGTGAGTAAGGCAGACAGCCGACTTTGGTTTAATATTCATAGAATATATGACTTCAACTGCTATTGGGCAAAGCTGAAAATGTGTACCCAGCCGGGATTCGAACCCGGGTCTCCCGCTTTCTAGGCAGTTGCGCTGACCCCTACACCACTGGGGACACAGTGATCACCGCACCTGCAAGGACTACCCATGCACGCCTCCCGTCAGATACAAATTCCCAGCTTCGGTTTATTGGGAGAATTTTGGGAAGATGTACTTCACCTGTAAAGGAGACCGCGTATAAAACGCTTGTACGACCACGTCTTGAGTATTGCTCAAGTATTTGGGATCCGCAGCAGATCGGTTTGAAGGAAGACATAGAGGCGGTTCAGAGGCGAGCAGCTAGATTTGTTACCGGTAGGTTCGACCAATGCGCGAGTGTCACGGAAATGCTCCGGAAACTCAATTGGGGACCGCTGGAAGAAAGACGACGTTCTTTTCGTGAATTTCTGTTAAGTAAATTTAGAGGGCCGGAATTTGAAGCTGAGTGTAGTACGATCTTGCTGCCGCCTACTTACCTTTCGCGTAAAGATCACAAAGACAAGATAAGAGAAATTAGGGCTCGTACGGAGGCATATAGGCATTTTTTTTTCCTCGTTCAATTTGGGAGTGGAATAGGAAAGGAAATGCCTAGTAGTGGTACAGTGTACCCTCCGCCACGCACCTTACGGTGGATTGTGGAGTATGTATGTAGATGTAGATGTAGAAGATTGAAGGAGTGAGAAGGAGAGGGAGTCCGAAGATGAGGTGAAAGGATAAGATAGCGAGGGACCTAAGGGAGAAAGGATGGAAGAAGGAAGAAGCAATGAATAGAGAATTATGGACGAGAAGGATCCAGAAGAGCAACGCCGACCATACTTGACGTGGGGCGAGGCTTTGCTAGAGAAGAAGAAGAAGAAAAACATCTCAGGGCCGTTAGACTGCTTGGAAAAATTCGTGAAAGATGGAACATGTTAGTATGGTCGTTGGTACTCTCCGGCAATCGACCTCGCTTCTGCTAACACAGCGAAAGCATGCGCCTGAAAATCATAAAACGTAAATAAAAATTCACCCTTCGTTTAAAGGAAGGATATAAGGAAACATGTAAATATTTCAGGACACCCACTGATGATGCCTTGAGACAAAGACGAAACGTCTACGGGTGACTTATAGAAATTAAACCTTTCATTCGCTGTAGCAAAAGGCGTTTCCTTTAAAAACATTACAGTGAAAGGAAGGATCATTTGAAGACATAAATGGGAATGAGATTTAAAATGAACTTTGAATAAACCAAAGTTATTAACAAAAAGTACAGAGCAGTTACACTAGCGCTCATAACTTTCAATACACCCAACAATTGGCATCTAGTTCTCCATAGATAAGATCTAATACCGTGGGTACCGTTGAGGAAGCAAAGGAATAGTGCAGCAGTTGTCGACATGTCATGATTTTTGTTTGTGTTCATCGGGATGCAATAGTATCCAACAAACAATGTTGTGTACATAAACCTATTTGCCGAGGGATACCGCATTTGCTGCACCTGTGTTGTTCCCTGTAGTGATGTGAACGTCAAGCACTGCTACGATACACAACATCTGGTTCCTGCGTGTCAGTTCCTACGTGACAGATGAAGTGTAGACTTCAGTAGTATGACTCCACGAGTAGAGATGTCCATAGAAAAACGTGCTGCAATGGTAGCAGTTAACCAAGCAGGTTTATCTATTCGCCAAATTGCAAAACAGTGGAGTGTGTCTATAGGGGGAGTGCAATACACCCTTCACCGCAAGAAGACAACAGGTAGCAATACGGACATAGCACGACCAGGACGACATCGTAAAACAACTAAAAGTGATCATAAATATATCAGAATTACCACCAAAAGAAACAAATTCAAAACAGCGCCCCAAATTCGTGCAGAATTCGGAGAAGTGAACGCGACAACAATATCTGTTGCAACAGTAAAAAAAGGAGACTAACTGAAGCCGGCTTGAAGGTTGTGTCACAGCAAGAAAACTCCTTCTAAGGCCCATAATGGGCTAGAAAACATCGTAATTGGACAACGGAAGAGTGGACAAAAGTGTTATTCACCGACGAATCGAAGTTGGAGATTTTTGGAAACAGAAGGAGAACATTTCTTCGCCGACTTGTAGGGGAAAGGGTAGCCCGAGCAGTGTGTTCTACCTACAGTTAAACACGGTGGAGGTTCTGTGATGGTTTTTGGACGTTTCATTGGAGGTTGAGTTGGCGACATTTTAAAAATAGAAAGATGTGTGGCTCAGGAGCAGTACCACCGCATACTTCAAAATCATTCAGTACCAAGTGGATTGCGCTTAGTACGGAAAGGGTTAACCTTAAAACAGGATAATGACCCAAAACATCGGTCGGCAAACTATAGGAACTACATTGCATCAAAGGAAAAACAAAGTGCTGAAAGATATTGTATGGCAGTCCCAAAGCTCGACTGTAATCCCATTTAAATGGTGTGGGATAAAGTGGACAGACGTATCAGGGAAGTCAATAAATCAAGCAAGGAACACTTCTGGAATGTTGTTAAAGATGTGTGGAATCATATAGATTCACGATACCTGCAAAACCTGATTGACCGCATGTCTCGAGTTTGTGAGACAGTCATTAAATCCAAAGGAGGATACTATGATGAAAATAAAATATAATCAATTAATGATGGAATTCACCTCAGAGATGCTAAATTATTTTTCAAAAGAGATAGATTGGCTGGCCAGTACTTACCTTTGTGCTGTACCGCCGATAGTTACACAAATGAAGAAAAATAATAAAAAAAAGGGGACGAAAAAGGACAAGCTTTCGGAACACAGTTCCTTCCTCAGGTGGGAGAGAAGGGAAGAAAAAAGGATGGGAACGGAAGGGATATCTCTGACTTGCACACTCCTCAAACACCACCTTCATGACCTAGGTCGTAAATTACCTTTCCCTTCCGTTCCCATCCTTTTTTCTTCCCTTCTCTCCCACCTGAGGAAGGAAATGTGTTCCGAAAGCTTGTCCTTTTTCATGCCCTTCTTTTCTTTTTCTTCATTTGTTTAACTATCGGCAGTACAGCACAAAGGTAAGTACTGGCCAGCCAATCTATCTCTTTTGTAAAATATAATTATTGTAATTGTATTATATATGTGTGTAAGTTAATATAATTATATATTGTGTGAAATAACGTTTGATTTGTATTGTAAATGTGAAATACCAGGGTGTATTGAAATTAAGGAGCAGTAGTGTGTGTTAGTCAACCTACAATGCTTATAGAGACAGTGAGTGAATCCTCGACACCCAGAAAAATGAAAGCAAAATTTACATTTATCTTCCTCTACTGCTTCCTTGTCAAATAATTATCAATATTTTTTTTGTACAGACAATGCACATAACACATTTGTTTATGAAAAATTACAATTCAGTTACAAGTGTGAGAAACGATGTATAAAGCCCGTTTTAAACGATCAACGAACTTTAATAGATTGATAACAAGTTGCGTTAACGGCGGCCGTCAGTCGTTTGAACGGCTGCACTAGTATGATCGCGCTACTATCGAAGAGCGATAATTATAGCGATAAAGAAATAGGGCCACTTCTAAATTCGGCACTAGTGGGTTCACTGCGCATGCGCGAGCTAGCAGCTGTCTGCTGCGGTCGCCGCTCCAGTTAGTCCGCCATTTTCCTTCGTGTTTGCGTATATTTTGCGTTATGTCGAAGTTTATGATCAGAATGAATTACAAAATGTATTTCTAATGAGCTTTAACCGAGTTAAGGCCAATTCACACTGTCCATCACGTCAACATCACGGCACTGTCACGTCAAGTTGTATTCACACTGTCCGTCAGTGTCCGTCACGTCAATTCGCCCATCTCAATACGCGATGTTGAAAGTGAGGTTATGAGTAGCGATCTGTTATGTAGAAAGTCATAGTTTAATACTAGAAAGGGGGAACAACAACGCTAAATGTTATTAACGTCCAAAGAAAACTTTAGAGTGTATGTTTTTGGCCAACTTACTGGGAACTGAAACAACATTTCAAAACATTGACATCTATTTTCAACGAAAAAATAAAGATATGAAGACATCAAACCATACTTGTAAGAGCATAAATAGCGCCTGTATACTTTAACCATTACGATTTGCTCGCTGACATTGTTAATACCGTCGTAAACAACTGAATTTTTGTCTTTCATTAGAAGTGACATTTTCATTTAAAGTGTTATTTAATGAAAAATGCGTAATCAAATTATAATCTTATTCAAATAAACAGTTTGCTGCAGTCGTTTCTGTTACATTGTTACGTAACGTAAACAGTGTTTTGGTTTCAGATATCCGACATCGATTTTAGGGGGACACTCAATGGAAAAAAATATTTAAGTCGTCATGAAACATTTGAGGTTTACCCCTAAAACGAGGTACAACAACAACACAAAGATGAATAAGACACATTTGCATATAAACAGTGCAATCGTTGACAGCAACATGTAATTCGCGTGACGATAATAGGTTAACTTCCGATGTTAGCAGACGGCCGTTCCGTCAAAACATTCTTCTCGAGAAAGCTTGACGGACGTTGACGTGACGTGACGGTCCGGTGACAGACAGTGTGAATGCCGCCATTGGAAATACATTGCGGAATGTTCTGACGGACGGTGACGTGACGTGACGTGGCGGACAGTGTGAATTGGCCTTTAGTGTTAATAACCAAGGTAAGTCTCTGTATCTTGCATGGAAATCTTTTTAGTGTCACAGTTAGTTTTTAGATAGTGCTAAATAGTGACATATTTTTAAATACCTGAATAGCTGCACGGACAGTAACTTCTGTTGGGTGCGTTTTGATTATAGCCCGGCCATCTTGGCTGCTATGGTCACAGAGTCGTAGGGTGCGGCGTCTATCCCTGATAGATCAGGATACATGCCGCAGTGGAATCCAGTATATATGCCGCACCAGTCAAATAAAAGTTACGGTCCGGATTTCAGCAAACAGGCATCTCTTGATAAGACACCATGTGAGGAGTTCAAAGAGTTATATTGTGAAACCACTAAAAAGTGTGACTGTTTATGTTGCTTGGCATGTGAGCTTTGGATACACGAAAATTGTACAGTCTTTGATACTTATTGTGTTGACTGTGGCAGGGAAAATAGGAATAAAAGCTAATGATGGTGAGGATTTCTTTTGAAAAATCTCTCATTGGCCTAAGTGTAATCATTAACAATAATTATTTAATTTAAAATTTAATTCAGTCTTTTTACAATCTTTGATACTTATTGTGCTGACTGTGGCAGGGAAATTATTAATAAAAAAGCTAACGATGGAAACGATTGCTTTTGAAAAGTTTAATCTTTTAAAAAATTAAAAATTTAATTCAGTGTTTTGATATAACAAAAATAAAGTATTTCATTGCAAATTATTCATTGTTTATTTTTATTCCTCAACTGTTACAATCATAAACCAAAATTTTAAAATATTTTGTTTTGAAAACTATAAATTTCTTCAAATATTATCATGTTTGGGAAGTCACCCACAAGGGCGCAGCATCTCACCCTTAGCCTAAGGGATAGATGCCGCACTGTAAGGTTTTCTGAATGGTCAAATATCATGACGAATGAGTGCAAGTAAAATTCTCAAAAAATTATATTTAATGGAAAATTAATTTGTTTACTTGTAAAAGAAATTATTTTCATTTTATGTGCATTTTGACATTTTTGTGAACAATTTTGAAAATTTGCGCCATCTCTCTCGAATTTACCATATTACATTTCTCTGTGATTCCTTGGTTGCCCGAGGTATTTTTAATTACATATCCTTCAGTATAATTGCCCATTATTTATGACCTTTTGACAAATGTCTGGAAGGCATTGTGTAACATCTAGATGTATAATTCTGTTCTGTATTGACCACATTACTCCATAGTTAGCATCATTTCTGGTATGTACAAGATCTCGCACAATGATTCTTTCACGTCGACAAATGGGTAATCACAGGCTCTATTGCGGTGTGGATGTTTCAGGACCTCTAATTTGCAGCTACACCAGCTTCACACACCACTCCATGAAAGCGACAACACTTTCTCACCTGACAGGAGTACCTGTGATATGTCAGGGAACGATTGTGAGAGGTCGAGTGCATTATACACACAGATGATGTACCACACCTCCCAAACATCTGGCCAATGGTCATAAATAATGTGGTCAATTATACTGAATGTGTGTTAACTACAAGGTCATGTGTCCAGCAATTTCAATTAAGAGAAAAATAATATTTCCTATAATTTCTTTATTTGGCACTTGTAAATGTAATAAACGCATCCAGCTAATTATATATAGTTGGACAATTAAAATCAGCTACCAAGAATCACTGCAAATCTGTCATCAAACTATTAACAGTTATGTAAGTTTGTAACAGACCACTGAAAATCCTTGCCATAACTAGGAGGAAAACGATTGATAGGTAGAAACAAGCATACAGTTACAAATGAAGAAAATTGTTAGACACTGTATGCTATTGTGTAACAGGTTTACCAGTACATATCATTATGGAGACTAGCAAGATGTGGGTTATACTGCTCCTCATGTCTACATCAGATACTGATTGACAAACTATGATGACACATTCATAATGTGAGGCATTCAATTTACAGAAATAAAATACCTTCAAACATATTGGAATACACTTTCGTCGGAATAACAAAGGTGACAAAAGAACATTGAAAATTTTCGTGTGACAGCTATATTACTACAATTACATTCGCTTTAACGGTACACTTGCGTCTAAATCAAGATAAAACTCTGGTACAGTTAAATTAATGGCACCAGACTGTTTTGTTATCAGCAGTGTTGACTATGGACTTCTTCTGGACATTAACGTTAAAGAAATATGTTGAAACTGTTGATCTTGTTGCCACAACTGCATGTATGCGAGCTACCGTGTACTGCACTGCGGCGTTCTGGAACATTCCTTGATAAGGTGTAGCAGATACTTTTTTGTTATAACCTGTGAATGAACCGAGAGACCCACACTGGCCCAAAACATTACTCTCCTCCATATGAAGGTGCAATCAACATAGTGTCATGAACACAGAAGTTTTAAGTGTATGAAGTATTTGGGTGTAGTGAAATTTTCAGTAATTTCACATATCGCCACACATTATCACATGAAGTATTCCACAGCTAATATGTATCTGTAACCAAATATTGTAGGATACTGGTGTACATTCCTACATTTTGTGCTTTCCAAAAGTTAGTTAACCTATTGTTATTCAGATAAAACTGGAAGTATTTCCCATTATTTCTGTACTTGTGGCGATAACACAGCAGTTAATGTGTGTAGGGGAGAACCAGGTAATGACAAAACAGTCTAGTGGAAACTGTGCGAAACCACAGCACCAAACCACAGAATAAGGAGTATACAGAAAGGAAACTCCCGCTGTAGTCTGTCGTCCAAAATTTAGTGCGCATGCGCGGAATCGGCCATCTTGAAAAGCAGTAAACGCGTGGTCATTCCCTACTCTGTGGCGTGATAATGCGCCGTCTTTGTTTGTTAATTATGTATTTTAACAGCCTGAATTGCATAAAAGTAAACAAGTATTTGGTTCAGTGGAGTGCAGTGAAAAGAAAGAACTGTGTGTCAGTAGGTGGAGCTGTTCCGTTTTATTATGAGCAGCAATAAAGGAAAAGGCGGCCGATGGTGTTCAGCACCTAATTGCCGCAATAATTCGAATACAAATAAGGATATAAGTTTCTTCACCTTCCCAAAAGATGCTGAGCAGTAAGTGAACGTCGCTATATGTGTAGTGACAGTTAAATGTTATCAGTTTCGAATGACAGCAATGTGTGCATAATTATTAAAAGTAGCCTTGCTTCTTCTCTTGACGATAACTCTCGCTGTTGCTGCAGAAGTTCAACAGCATCGAAATGTTGAAGTACATTTATATTTTATAATTACAAGTTTAACGTCGCGTGGAATAATATAAAATGAAAGAGAAAGAATAGTGAGTAAGTAGCGGGACTTCAACATTTTGCGCGTGTGTTCCCTTTTCTGGTTGCCCACATAGGCGAGATATTTCAGGAATTTTAAGGCTCATCTACCTGCAAACCTTCACATAATTTGATGCAAACGGTAAAATTTTACTAACGGCAACGGAGGCGTAGCGTTAACGACCGTTGATCCTCTTACAAGGGGAGGTCGGCAATCGGGACACGGCGATTTCGCCCAAACTGCGTGTGTAGAAGGAGAGTGGTCTGCCTGCAACGTCCCTGAAATATTTCACCTGAGTGGGCCTTAGGAAAGGAGAAAATGCTCTCGAAAGTTTTCCCAGTAGTACTGTACATCTTATTTAGCTATCTGTTCGTGACTAATGACGTAGCGTAATAGTCAACCGAATTACTTGCGAAACAGGTGCCGTGGGAACAATCCCAGGAGCTTCCTTTTTTTTTTGTCCATTACGCTACGCCGTTTATTCACGAATAGAGCGCTTAAGAACATTTACAGTGCTATCGGAAAAACTTTAGAGAGCATTTCGTCGTTTCCTAAGGCCCACTCAGGCAAAATATTTCAGGGCTGATTTACTTAAAAATATATTCTCCAATGTTTAGTAAAACTTTTTGTCAGATTGAGAATTTTCTATTTCTTGAAGTTCACAAACAGAGACTTGAAATATAAAACCAAAATTGAAAAAAATTTCAAAGTGATAAAAGTGACCCATCTGTGAGGTACAAATGGTGTGTAATCTTCTAGTGAATGCATATTGACAAGGAAGACTAAGAGGAAAATGATGAAAACTTTTTCCTTTGCTATAACTGAAACAATGTGTGCCACAATATGACAAGTACAGAGTAAGTTTGTTATGTAGTTTTATGTTTCCGCTACCTGTCCTTCATTTAACAGTTTTATATATGCCCAGACGTCATTACTTCTGTGTAATGAGGTTGTACTGCTAAGTCTGACTCAATATTTTGTGCAAATTTATTCGTGTCAAATAAAACCTGGCAGTTATAAAGTCACTTTCTTGTTTATAACTAATTTCCCAAACATAACTTCGCGTTACTTGGGATTTTTCTGGAGATAAGCACTAAATAAAACGATCATTGAGTCCATCGTACATTTTCGTAATTGTATTAAAATTTAGGCCTACTTTTTTTTCGTTGGATTACAATTAGGTGCAAGAACGGGGCGCAAAATAGAGGAGAGCATAATGAAAAGCCATTTCCAGCCAAAGTACTACGTGGCTATAGTTCGGCGTTTACTGCTTTTCAATATGGCGTCGAGCGCAACGCTTGGTAACACACAGATCAAAGGCGCCGCCTCCAGCTTTCTATTCTGTATGCTTCTTATTCTGTGACCAAACACACCAGTTTGCCAGTTGAGTTGAGTTAGCGAATGGCGAAAGCGCGTTTTCAGTGTTCACAATCTAAGAATGTCACCTTATGATTTGACGTTTGTATATGTTATTATTCACTGTTCATGCTTTAATAATATGCTCATAGATTGTCTAACACATATTTAATACGAATATAGTTGAGACTTAAGAAAAAAAGGCAACCGTTTCTTCACAAGATATTTTTTTAAATGGAGTCCTTGTTTTGGGTAATGGTGTACACTGTTCGGTATTCCCCGCCGGTTTTTCGGCATTACCCTCCCATTACTCGTCGCTTACTCTACACGTTTTATAGAGGGATTTAATTGTTCCAGATGCCAAGCAATTGTAAACGTACAACAAATAAAGCCGAGTGGTCTAAAGAAACACTGGTGTCCCTGCAGGGAAAGGGAAATTACCAACGAAACTCCAGCCAAAGGCAAAGAAAAAAAAAAGAAACTCCTCAAGGAATTTCAATACTCATCGAAAGCAGATTTAAGGGACATCGATTTGTGTGACGATGATGAATTTCACGATTCGGAGACCGACAAAGAAAATTGTTTTGTCTGCGATGACTTCACGTGGGATGTGGGCACATCCTTTGTGCTCTGGATGGGACACTCCTGTGTGATTTTTCCGTAAAATAATGAGTGGCACTTGTGATTTGTAACACTGATATGGTTTCCCTATCCAACGTGGGATGTGCCAAATAGAAAAAAAAACTTAAGTATTACTTTAAAAAATAGGAAACATATCTTAATTGTCCTTTTAATGGAGAACTACTGCCATACTCTACTACATTTGCCTAAATATTTAATAAACCAGGTGTTACTTTTAAACTGTTGTGAGGATTATTTATTTCCATCGTTATTTGTATTGGAATAAATGTGTTCGCTATTACCTGACTTGGCAGGCAATACCGAACAGTGCAAAGGTTTAGAGATTAAAAATGTATAAATTAATGAAACGTAGTACTCATGTACTGTATATATGAGTAGCGTAATATCAAACCTGGACATCTGACCTAATGGTCGAAATTTAGTTACGAGTCAATCCTAAATGAAGTTTTTCCGATCTTTTCATTGGTGAAGCCTTTTTTTCCAAAAATTGACGTAAATATGAGAAATCACACGTTAAATTTGACTGTTCGCATCAGAAGGAGACACCTACATAAGAACTTGATATCAAAGTCGGACACTTGTTGAATAACGCATTGTGCACCAATGGGAATACAGTATACGATCACATGCCCTCAAAACTCAGACATGGCGACAGCATGTGCGAGGTACTAGGATGTATTAGCCCATACTTTAGTTTTTCAGTAATTTTTACAGTATTATTACTAATAACCATCTTGAAGCGAGTGAAATGGAACATAATATATTACTAGTGTCCGTAGGAAAAGCTGGGAAGCAGTTGAGACAACCTGAAAAGTGGAATTAAACATTGGAAAGGAACAAAGGTAAGACTAGCTTTTAAACTACGCTGCTCTATTGTAAGGTGTGTTGTACGAAATGATCACTTGTTGGAAAGAAGTTCGATGTCAGAAATAACGTAAGGATGTTTAAGGAAAAGTCTGGCGACAGTTTCAACAGATCTTACGCTAATAACTTTAGAGATTCAGTGCTGTAACATTTAATTTTGTATGTAAAATTATGAATGTTGTGACTTAACTATGGGGTCATCAATCCCCAAACTTACTACTTTTGAACTAGCTTATACTGATAACGGCACAAACATCCTTGCCCCAGGGGGGATTCGAACCCCCAACATGGAACGGCCTCGTGCATCATAGCATAGCATCTCCATGCGCTTGGCCACTCCACCGTGGCATATATAAAATTTTAAAAATATATTAGGATTGTTGTGGTTCTTTATTTTTCTAATATGTAATAGAGTTCAGAATTCAATATCTTCTCCTTTATGTCAATATTACTATAATTTCCGAGATTATACACCTGTAAAAGATTCTTGTCAGCAGTAAGTGAATCTCTGTGTATCAAAAATGGACATCTGAAAGCGTGTTCACATCAAAAGCGGAAACCTACACGTTTTGGTTTCAAAGACGTAAACACAATTTGAAGGTGCTTGAGTAATCAAACTGATATTAGCCACTTACAGGTATAAATCCTTGGGTATTAAAGTTTATAATGCTCACATCAGCTTGTAAATATATTAGCTCTATGTTTCGCAATAAAAAATGATGTTCATCTCAGTTACTGGAAAACGACAGATGTCTGTCTTTGATAATAGGCTACTCATATCTTTTTTTATTCTTTTTTTTTATTTTGGTAGTACAGGATGAAGGTGGTAGATGAGTTTTGTTACTTCGGTAGTAAAATAACATGCGATGGTCGCAGTACAAAGGATATAAAATGCAGAATGGCAATGGGAAGAAAAGCATATTTGAAAAAGACAAATTTGCTAACATCGAATATTGATTTAAATGTAAGGAAGTCTTTTCTGAAGGTATTTGTGTGGAGAGTTGCCTAGTACGGGAGTGAAACATGGACGATAAGCAGTGCAGACAGGAATAGAATACAGGCTTTTGAAATGTGGTGCTACAGAAGAATGCTGAAGATTAGGTGGGTAGATCGCATAACTAATGAAGAGGTACTGAACAGAATTGGTGAGAAGAGGAATTTTTGGCATACCCGGACTAAAAGAAGGGATCGCTTGGTAGGACACATTCTTAGACATCGAGGGATCGTAAATTTAGCATTGGAGGGAAGTGTGTGGGGTAAAATCGCAGAGGGAGACCAAGAGACGCGTATAGTAAGCAGATTCAAGTGGATGTGGGTTGCCGTTCTTATGAGGAGATGAAAAGGCTTGCTCAGGATAGAGTAGGGTGGAGAGCTGCATCAAACCAGTCTTCGGACTGAAGACCATAACAACAACAACACTAAACGTACTTTAATTGGAATTAATTTAATTAAAATTAGCGCAAGCCATTTGGGTTGCCGTTCTTATGAGGAGATGAAAAGGCTTGCTCAGGATAGAGTAGGGTGGAGAGCTGCATCAAACCAGTGTCCGGAATGAAGACCATAACGACAACAACATTAAATGTACTTTAATTGGAACTAATGTAATTAAAATTAGGGCAAGCCATTTGCGGTGAAAAATTAAATGCCTTAAGTGTTCACCATTCCCCTGTTCTCCCCAACAAAGAACAGCTACGAGACTAACATTTTTTGCCGGCCGTGGTGGCCGAGGGGACTGAGGCGCTTCAGTTACGGTCTGCACGGCCACTACGGTCGGAGGTTCGAATCCTCCCTCGGGCATGGATATTTGTGCCGTCCTTAGTGTTAGCTAGTTCATAAGTAGTTTGTAAGTTTAGGGACTGATGACCCTGTAGTTAAGTCCCTTAAGCTTTATAAACATTTGAACATTTGAACTAACATTTTTGTGGTCTTTATTTCAATCACGCAGTGGTGGTCAGTAAATCCACCAGCTGCTGGTGGTTGTTACTCCTGGCGAACTCGAGAGGCGTCTCCCCGCTGTTGGCCCTGGCCTCCCGGTCAGCCCCCACATCCAGCAGGACTGCCGCCACCTCTCTGTAGCCTTCCCGTGCCGCATAGTGCAGCGGCGTGTGTCCGTACTGGTTCCTGGCGCTGTGGTAGGCGCCAGAGGCCAGCAGCAACCTCGCTACGGCGGCGTGGCCCTTCCACGCAGCGATGTGCAGCGGCGTGCTGTGCCTGTCGTTCCTGGCGTCCACCGGCGCCCCCGCAGCCAGCAGGCAACTAGCCACCTCCGCGTGGCCCCCTATGGCCGCTTGGTGCAGGGCCGTCTCCCTCTCCCTGTCCGTGGCCGCCAGCAGAGACTCCACCCCCTGCAGGTCCCCCTCTCTAGCTGCCTGGATGAGCCTCCTGCCCTTCTCGTCTGTAGACAGGCCCCTGCACGAGAAACAGACATTGTCATACTTCCCTCCTGATATTCGAGTCTAATGAAAAGTACCGACTCCGAGAACTACAGTAGAACCCCTCATATCCGACCTCGGGATATCCGACTCCTCGGGATATCCGACCGTGTGCCCAACTGTCTTCTGCCGGCAACGAGTCGGACTGACTCGACAGTGCTGTGCATTGTTTCTCTGTTAAACTGCCAGCTGTGTTCTGATTGTCGACGTGAACGTTGATTAATTGATTGATTGATATTTCCAGGGAAGCCAAAACAGTCTCGGTCAAACCAACCACTGCTCGCACCGAAACTACGTTTATTGTGCGGTATCGCTCCCTGTACATCTAGTAAAGCCAACCAATGCCCTTGAACAGTGCAAGGAGTCCCTTTACCAGTTCTTTATTAGACACAATTTCTTCGGGTCTGGTTGTCCCAAATGTTCTGTGTTTGTTATTCTCCAGTGCAATGCATTCGAAGATTAGATGTGATGCAGTTTCATCACCATCATCACAGATCCTACATTTACGGTCCTCTTCTGTTATTCCCATTGTACGTAGGTGATTTTTGAAATTGCCATGGCCTGTCAGCAATCAAACCGTGAGTCTAATCTCCTGTTCACACCCAAGATTGCAGAGCTTCTTTTAAAACATGGCTTTGGCATCATTACCTTGCCATGTTTTTGTTGATGGACTTTGGTCCAATATTCTACGTGCTGTCTTCTGAGCCAGTTACGTAGCTCCAATTTGATCATTGCCTTGGTGATTGTCAGGACAGGTTCTGGTCCAATAAATGGAATCTCTGCCCCCATCCTGGCTAATCTTTCGGCATGTTCGTTGCCACTGATCCCCGAGTGGCCAGGGCCCCACAATAGGTTTACTCTATTGCTTACCCCTAGCTCCACCAGAACCCTGTGACATTCTGCAACAATTTTAGACCTTGTTGCAGCAGCTGCCAGTGATCTCAGGGCTGCCTGGCCGTCTGAATAGATATAGATACTACGATCTTTGTGAACGTCTATCTACTTTATTGTTTTTTTTTTGTGATTACTGTATCTTTGGTGATAAACTGCATTGTGCGATTAGTGGAAGTTCGCTACGGCTTCTCAAAAATGTAAGCGTGTGTGCCTTTCTCTCCAACAAAAACTTGCAGTTCTTCTATGTTTGGACCATGGTGAGTCCCTATTCAAATTATCCGCAGAGCTATGGGTCGTAAAAGACTGGAGAAAAAACCGTGAAGACCTTGAAAGTTATTCTATGACAGCTGAAACAGAAGATGCTTTAAAAAATCGGAAAATGTTTTTAAAAAAACCCTAAGCTAGAACTTGTAGACGAAGCCAAAGGGTTTGGTTTTGTCAAGAACGGTGCAAAGGGACTCCTTTGTCGGGGCCTCTTGTGAAAGAAAAAGCCGTAAAGCTGTTTGAAAAATTAAGAGGAGATGTTGAGACTGCCCAGGCAAGCGAAGGTTGGTTTCACCGCTGGAAGCTTCGCCACGGTATTAGACATGTTATTTCAGGCGAAAAGTTGTCTGCTGATGACGACGCTGCAAAAGATTTCGTAGAAAAGTTTCAAGAGTTGATGTCGGATAGAAATCTTGTAGCTGAACAAGTATATAATATAAACGAGACTGGACTGAACTATAAAATGTTGCCGAAATCTACTCTTGCTGCTAAAAATGAGCCTTTTTTGGGTACAAAGCTAGCTAAGGATAGACCAACAGTTGCTAGTGTAGCAACGCCAGTGGCAGTCACAAACTGCCGTTGTTTCTTATCGGCAAATCTAAAAAGACGAGAGCTTTTAAAAATCTCAATATGGCGACACTTCCGGTGTACTACCGTAATCAATCGAATGCTTGGATGGGTTGTGCTCTTTTTGAAGATTGGTTTTTCCTTGAACTCGTGCCCGCAGTAGAAAAACATTTAAAAATCTGTCACCGCGAGCTGTGTTGTTAGATAACGCGCCAAGCCATCGTACAGAGTTTGAATTAAAGAAGACAACATCAAAGCTATGTTTTTACCTCCACATGTTACACCACTGATCCAGCCCATGGACCAAGGGGTCATTGAATGGCTAAAAAGGCGGTACCGTAAAAAATCTGTAGGGTCTCTTTTGGACAAAACGGAAGGAGGTTGCGCACTCTTGGAGGCTATGAAGGTTTTAAACACCAAAGACGCAATCTTTTCCGTCGCTTTTGCATGGGATGAAATGAAAAAGACAACCCTTCAAAAAGCATGGAAGAAAATTTGGTCATCATTAAAACAAAGTGACAGTGCTGATAAGAACGATGATGAGCGCACTTCATCAACGGAAGTAATCTAGAAGCTGAAGAAAACGACGTCGCAGAAACTCTTCAAGACCTGCAGGAACCGCAGCACGGTGTCCAACTGCAGCTGACAGATGTGGAGAAATGGCTGACCGAAGCTGACATGGCAGAGTCTACAAACGAAGAACTCAATGATGACGAAATAGTTGCTGTAGTTCAAAGCGCAACAAATGAAGACAGTGATGCCGAAGAAGACGATCGTGATAATTGTGTGATGCATTCAGAGGCTAAAGATGCATTTGACATTGTGTTAAAATATTTGGAGCAGAACCCGAGAGCCACCCCTATGGACGTGTTGTGGGCAAAGAAATGGCGTGATTTTTCAGCGAAATCAAGACTGGGTAAATTGAAGCAAAAGAGTATTAAGGACTTCTTCAAATGAGGTACTGTACAGACTGTATGTAATTGTTTGCATTTTTGATTAAACAGTAAAGTACTGTATTTTTAATGTTTTCGTTAATTAATACAAAATTAAACTTTTCCATTTTATTAAAAAAACTGTTACTTTTTTATTAGAATATGTACTGTAAAATAATTTTTTATGGAATATAGTAATTACGATTAAGCAGCACTGAGTGTATCGAGTGTGTATTTTGTACAATACTTATAATTTAGGGCAGTATACGGCTGTTTTGACCCAAAAAAAGTTTTATTGCTCCCTGTCCCGTGAAGGTCGGATATCGGGGGTCCACTGCACACACATTGCCGAGGTGGGGGTGACTTGTGTGCCTCAACGATGCAGATAGCTGTACTGTAGGTGGAACCACAGCAGAAGGATATCTGTGGAGAGTTACAGGGGCAATCCTCCAGGGGCAACAGTCTGGATGGTTGACTGATATGGCCTTGTAATACAGTATCAGCTAATGTGGCTTTGCCACACAGTTACTGCTAACGGCTGAAAGCCCGAGGAAATACAGCTCAATTGCAAGAATATATGATGCTGGCATCCTGTCGGGTAAAATATTCCAGAGGTAAAATAGTCCCCATTCGGATCTCCGGGCGGGGACTACTCAGGAGGATGTGATCGTCAGGAAAGACAACACTGGCATTCTACAGATCTGAGTGTGGAATGTTAGATCCCTTAATCAGGTAGGGAGGTTGAAAAATTTAAAAAGACAAATAAATAGGTTGAAATTAGATATAGAGGGGGTTAGTGAAGTTTAGTGTAAAGAGGAACAGGATTTCTCGTCACTTGAGTACAGGTAGATAAATACAAAATCAACTGGGGGTATTAAAGGAGGAGGTCTAATAATGAATAAGAAAATAGGTATGCAGTTAAACTACTATGAGCAGCGGAGTGATCGCATTATCGTAGTAAAGATACAAATCCAACATCAACCACAATGGTACAGGTTTATATGCCATCTAGGTCTGCCGATGATAATGAGATGGAGGAAATGTATGAGGAGGTAAAGGAAATTATTCAGACAATTAAGGGAGAGGAAAACTTAATTGTAATGGGAGGATGGTATTCGGTAGTAGGTGAATATGGTCTGGGCAAAAGGAATGAAAGAGGAAGCCGCCTGGTAGAATTTTGCACAGAACATAATTGCATATGTGGAAGAGACCAAGAGACAGCAAAAGGTACCAGCCCCATCAACCATACACATTGCCAAGGTTGGGTGGCTTGCGTGCCTCAACGATGCAGATAGCCGTACCGTAGGTGCAATCACAGCAGAGGGATATCTGTGGAGAGGCCAGACAAACGTGTGGTTCCTGACGAGGGGCAGCAGCCTTTTCAGTAGTTACAGGGGCAACAGTCTGGATGATTGACTGAGCTGGCCTTGTAACATCAGCTAATGTGGCTTTGCCACACAGCTACTGTGAACAGTTGAAAGCAAGGAGAAACTACAGTCGTTGCTTTTCCTGAGGACATGCAGCTCTACTGTATGAATATATGACAATGGCGTCTTCTTGGGTAAAATATTCCGGAGTTAAAGAAGTTCCCCATTCTGATCTCCAGGCGAGGACTACTAAGGAGGAGGTTGTCATCAAGAAAAACAAAACAGGCATTCTACGGGACTGAGTGTGAAAATAATGTTCTAACCTTGAATCGCATAGGTAAGTTAGAAACATTGAAAAGAGATATGGATAGGTTAAAGTTAGATATGGTTGGGATTTGTAAAGGTTGGTGGCAAGATGAACAAGATTTCTGATCTAGTGAGTGCAGGATTATAAATACAACATCAGTTGGTGGTAATGCAGGAGAAGGTTTGATAATGAATAAGAAAATAGGAATGTGGGTCAGTTACTATGAACAGCATAGTGAACGCATATCATAGCAAAGATAGACACAAAACCAACACCGATCACAGTAGTGCAAGTTTATATGCCAGCTAGCTCTGCTGATGATGTAATCAAAGAAATGTATCAGGAGATAAAAGAAATAATTCAGAAAGTTAAGGGAGACAAAAACTTGGTTGTGATGGAGGACTGGAACTCGGTAGTAGGAAAGGAAAGCGAAGAAAATGTAGTAAGTGAATGATGAGGTCATCAAATAAATGTATCAGGAGATAAAAGAAATCATTCAGAAAGTTAAGGGGAGACAAAAACTGTGTTGTGATGGAGGACTGGAACTCGGTAGTAGGAAAGGAAAGCGAAGGAAATGCAGTAAGTGAATATGGACTGCGAAAAAGGAATGAAAGAGGAGATCCCTAGGTAGAATATTGTGCAGAGCTCAATTTAATGATCACCAAACTTAATAATCATGAAAGAAGACTGTATACGTGGAAGAGACCAGGAAACGCTGGAAGGTACCACATTGACTTTATAATGGCAAGGAATAGATTAGAAATGAGTTTTTAAACTGTAAAACATACCAGGGGCAGATATAGCCTCTTATCATAACGCATTGGTCATGTACTGCAGATTAAAACTGAAGAGACTGCAGAAAGGTAGATAAGAAAGGAGAAGGAACCTGAACAAATCGAAGGAACCAGAGGTGGTTGCAGATTTCAGAGGGAGCATTAGGCAAGGATTGGCTGAAGAAGAGAAAAGTAATACAGTAGATGAAGAATTGGTAGCTCTGAAAGAAAGGGTAGTGAAGGCCGCAGAGGATCATATAGACAGAAGGATGAGACATAGCAAAAATTCCTGGATAACACAGGATATACTGAACTTAATTGATGAGAGGAGAAAATATAAAAATTCAGCAAGTGAAGCAGGCAAAAGGGAGTACAAATGCCTGAAAAATCAGACTGACAGGAAGTGCAGACTGGCTAAGCAGGAGTGGCTAGAGGACGAATGCAGAACCATAGAAGAATGTATAACTAGGGGGAAGATAGATACCGCCTACAGGAAAATAAAAGAGACATTTGGAGACGAGAAAAGCAGCTGCATGAATATCAAGAACTCAGATGGAAAACTAGGACAAAGCAAAGAGGTGAAATCTGAACTGTGGAAGGAATATATAGAGAACCTATACAAAGGAGATAAACTTGAAGGCAGTATTCTAGAAATGGAAGACGAAGTGGAGGAAGATGAGATAGGAGATATGATACTGCGAGAAGAAGTTAACAACCAACATTAATTTAAATGTTAGGAAGTCCTTTTTGAAAGCTATTGTTTGGAGTGTAGCATTGTATGGGAGTGAAACGTGGACGATTATGAGTTCAGACAAAAATATGACAGAAGTTTTTGAAATGTGGTGCTACAGACGAATTATGAAAGTTAGATGGGTAGATCACGTAACTAATGAGGAGACGCTTAACAAAATTGGGGAGAAAAAGTGTTTCTGGCATATCCAGACTTAAGAGAAGGGATAGATTGGTAGGACACAGTCTGAGAGATCAAGGAATTGTCAACTTACCATTAGAAGGAAGAGTTTGGGGTAAAAATCGTAGACGGAGACCGATGGACGAATATGCTAAGCAGATTCAAAAGGATTTAGGTCGCCAGACGTATTCTCAGATGAAGAGACTTGCACAGGACAGGGTAGCGTGGAGAGCTGCATCAAACCAGTCTGCGGACTGAAGACCACAACAACAACAACATTGTAAAGTACTGTTGCCTAAGCTGAACTGCGACCAGATCAACAAGCACAGCTCTCCAATGATAGCTGGCGAATATACAATCCAATCATCTGTCATATAAAGCAGTAGGATAGTATCAGTATATTAAGTTACTACACTGCTAATCACAGTAAGGCAATAAGGTGAGATACCATACACAATAAACATATGGTAACTTATTAGATTCAGGCATGGGTTACAACTGTGTGTGTATGATGCAGTACAATATTTTGCTGTATCGCCTCTTTACATGAGGTTTACATAGCATTTACTTAGAGCAACAGGTCACGGGGCTACCATAGAAGTGGAAAATTCATTCTTGTTGCCCTACAATGTGGTGTGTGATTGCCTCCGATGGCTAGTACAGTCACGCACCTCTGCAGCATGAACAGTATGTGGTTATCAATCAGCTCTAGGTGGATAAATGTCCACTCTTACATGAGTGCAATATCCAGCACTGCAACCCTCCTGGAGGTGCTGGTCTGGCTGCAATGCATCTGCAAAGTGCCTGCCAGGCACGCTCAACCGCATTTAAGGGCGGTGAACGAGTTCAGTTTCCTCAGCTTCAAGCATGTCCACCAGTGCAGCTCTGTGAGTACTAGCGTTATCGTCCACCAGAAGGAACCCATCTCCTATGGCACTAGCATAGGGCACAACAAAATGTCGAAGAATCTCATCACCCCCAGTGGTCCTCATGCACATCTCTGGCAGTAACTTAAGCCACCATTTTCCACAGATTCCATTCCGCCCGCAGTGTTCTGTTGTTCCCACATCCTCTATGGGAGAACCTCAGATTACAGTGTTTCAAAACAAAGTAGTTTCACTTTCTCATTTCCTAATGTAATTAACATTACATCTTTAATTCGACGATATTCTAGTAAACAAATGCAGCGCAACAGGTCATATTATTAACCAATTGCTGCATTTTACTTTTTGGGTATATTCTTCTTTACCAATCCTTCATGTATTTTTGAGGGTCAAGTGAGATTGACACTTAGAATTATTTATTTGCACAACATAAATTTTCTGTGCACTTTCTTGCTTTTCATGAATTTTTGTCTACTGGTTTAATTTTGAAATAGCATGCAGTACAAAAATCTATTAGTATTTTTAGAAAATAATTCTGTTTTACAGCCTCAGTTCAAAATGGCTGCACTGAGTAGGTTATTGTAGTTCTATGATTATTGTATCTCATCATATAAACACACAGAAGAATACACAAAATCACTTTCAGCTCTGATAAATCGCAAACTCCTTGAAAGGAGTAACTTTTTGTGAGATTAGTATGTATCTAAAAATGTCATAAAGTTACCGGAGTTAGAAAAATATTGAAATAACAGTAGAAGTACATGGTGAAATTTAAAGAAAAGGAAATCAAAAGGTCCTGATACAATAAGAAATTAAGCGCCTTAATAATCACACTCCAACAGAAATTTCAAAATATAATAAACAAACATATCATTCCACTAACCTGGAAAAAAGCATGGCCATAGATACACTATAAATACAAGAAATCTAGTACAGAATAACATTACATATTCTAAAATTTAGTACAAAGATACTAGAAAATAAATAATGTACAAAAACAACAATTAAGTAAGAACAATAAGCATTTCAAAAGAAATATCTACACTGGATGCAATGTACATGATTAGAAAAATTGTAGAAAAATCATGGAAATTTAATAAACAAGTATTTTTATATATTTGCTAAGAGTATTTGACACAGTAAAACTGTGTGATATTGTACAAATACTTGATGTGAATGATGTGCACATGAAAGTTACCAGAGCAGTGATGAAAATTAACACATAATGGAGAACCATAACGAAAGTAAATGAATAAGAAGCAGAGATATCTCCTTCTTTGATTGTTTAAGCTAGTTTGTTTTTAATATTATAGTCGTCAAATGTACCAAGAATTCGGAAAAATATTATGATTATAAAATACACAAGATTTTATATAATATGCTTTGCAGAAGACGAACTCTTCATATCTGATACTGAGAATAGATTGGAAAAGCTATGAAAGAAACTTAGGCAACAAAGACAGGAAAAATTAATGCCTAATAGTACCGAGTGAAACATTAATATGCAAGCTAGAAATGGAAACAAAAATACTTTAACCAGTTCCAACATTCATTTACCAAGCATATATATATATATATATATATATATATATATATATATATATATATATATATATATATATATATATATATACAGGGTGTTTCACTAAGTGTGTTTGCCTCTGTAACTTATAAAATAATAGGCGATGGGAAATTTTAATGCGGTAGGTCAACACAAATGTTACACTTTCGGCGGAGCTATGAACATACTTTATTGTATAATTTTCCAAAGAGTTACAGGACAAGGATATAATTTTTTAAATGGAACAAGAGTTTTTTCTATCGTGCATTGGATTCGTTGAAACCAGCTGCGTCCAAATCAATTTAAACTACATTCCTATCACTGTTAGTTTGGGAGCTACAACCCTTCAAAGTTTCAGGGGCAGATACCACAAACGCTGCGTTTAATGCAATGCGCCTTCTAAATGTGGTGCGGCCGAGTTGTAACGTCGCCGGTGTCACGGAGCGAGAAGCTTCCTCGATGCGCTGTTAGACTGCCGACTGTATCCGCACACGGCCGTATACCCGACAGTTGGAGCCACACAAACAACCGGGGCTCAAATACCACAGTTACTGACATCGGATGACGATGGCATACACGAACAACGAGTACGTTGACATGTTGCTGATGCTCGGCGAGTGCCGACACGATGCCACTGGAGCAGCCACGGCGTATGCCGTGAGATATCCTAGGCGAAGAGCCCTGGCAGCCATTACGTTCTTACCTGCCGAACGACGACTTCAGGAAACAGGCAGCTTGGTAATGCGCCACAGTAACAGATGAAGACCTGCAAGAAGTGAGGACACGGAGGTGTTTGTTTTAGCTGCACTAGACCACGATCCTCATGTCAGCTTACGAGCCGTTGCTGCAGTCGCTGGTGTCAGTCTCACATCTGTGTGGCGTATGGTACACGGCCACAGGTTTCACCCGTACCGCCTGTCACTGACCCAGGAGCTGCATGGGAACGATTTCCGTGCAAGGGTGACATTCTGTGAGTGGGCCATGGGGAATTTCACGTTGGAGTCTTTACAAAGTGTTATGTTCTCTGATGAGTCGACGTTCACAAATTATGGTGCAGTGAATCGCCATAACGTGCACTACTGGGCCGCAGAAATCCTCGGTGGCTACGACTTGTCGACCGTCAACGAAAGTGGTCTATTAACGTGTGGTGTGGAATCCTTGGGGATGAAATAATCGGTCCACACTACTTCCCAGGTACACTGACAGGTGAGTTATATCGCGCTTTTATAACCGACAGTTTGGGTAGTCTCCTTGAACATGTGTGTCTACACACGAGAGTCCATATGTGGATGCATGATGCTCACCCAGCCCATTCTGCATGTGCTGTTGTGGAAGAACTAAACAACAGGTTTGCAGGAAGATGGTTGGGCACCATGGTCCTCATTCATGGCCCGCAAGGTAACCCAATTTAAAACCAGTAGATATCTTTTTGTGGGGAAATCTAAAGGATCGTGTTTATGTCACTGAGCACACATCCCCAGATGATCTAAAACGGCGCATCGAGGACGCATGTCGCTCCGTCACACCAGCGATGTTACATCTTGTCCGCAGATCCTTTCGACGGCGCATTGCATTATGCATTGAGGAATATGGACACACATTTGAACACCTCATGTAAATCAACTTCCTACCGCCACAACATCCATCACTTACAACACAGCCATGTATTATGTACAGCGTGTGGTATCTGCCCCTGAAACTTTGAAGGGTTTTAGCTCCCAAACGAACAGTGATAGGAATGTAGTTTAAATTGATTTGGACGCAGTTGGTTTCAACGAATCCAATGCACGATAGAAAAAACTAATGTTCCATTTTAAAAAAATTATACCTTTGTGCTGTAACTCTTTGGAAAATGATACAATAAACTATGATCATAGCTCCACAGAAAGTGTAATATTTCTCGTGTTGACCTATCACTTTAAAATTTCCCGTCACCTATTATTTTATAAGTTACAGAGGTAAACACACTTAGTGAAACACTCTGTATATAATCCAAATTATGAAGTACGGTAAGAAGCCAAATATAGGAATGTATGAAGGCTCAATTTGGAGGAACAGGTATATGACAAGAGAGAGTAAACTGCACGTTTATAAAACAATAGTTTACCCAAATAGACATACACAGCAAAAAACAGAGCAGATGAAAATTAAAATAAACAGATATCCAGCACATGTGAAATGAAGGTGCTAAGAAGAATTTAGGAGATAAATTTAGTAAGAATGAAAAATATTGCAGAAATCAGGAATAAATACGAAATGCAGGACATAACTAAATTTAGCCAAAATTAATAGAAAATTTAAGAAAGATCACATTAACAGAAAGGTAAATAATGGTCAAGCTCAAATAATTAAATAGACGAGACCAGTGGAAGTAAAGAGAAGAATAGAAATACAATGTGCATATTTAGTGGTGCGAACATACCGTAGACGAGACACTGTAGAGTCCTCAGGTGGGGCACTGTGGCCAGATGCCTCCAAGGGCGGTGGAGCCGAGGCTGCAGCCTGGTGCTGGTCACTATCTGGGCGAGTGGCCGGGCAGGAGGAAGTCCCGCTGTCTCCGGGGGCTGGTGCACTGCGCATAGGGAGAAGACCGTGTGGCAGAGGGCTGATCGAGGGGGGAGAGGGTGGCGAGGAGCATCCTACTGCTGGGACACTGTCCATGCATGAATAGTGGAATACAAATGGCGACCACGATAATGATTGTCATGAAGCACTCAGCAGTGAAGGCACAAAGTGATGCTTAAAGAGGTAAAAGTTCAAAAAAGAATATACCGGGTGATCAAAAAGTCAGTATAAATTTGAAAACTTAATAAGTCACAGAATAATGTAGATAGAATCGTCAAAATTGACACACATGCTTGGAATGACATGGGGTTTTATTAGAAATAAATAAATAAACAAACAAACAAAAAACAAAGTTCAAAAAATGTCTGACAGATGCCGCTTCATCTGATCAGAAAGGCAATAATTAGCATAACGAATTAAGACAAAGCAAAGACGATGTTCTCTACAGGAAATGCTCAATATGTTCAACATCATTCCTCAACAATAGCTGTAGTCGAGGAATAATGTTATGGACAGCACTGCAAAGCTTGTCTGGTGTAATGGTGAGGCACTGGCGTCGGATGTTGTCTTTCAGCATCCCTAGAGATGTCGGTCGATCACGATACACTTGCGAGTTCAGGTAACCCCAAAGCCGATAATCACACGGACTGAGGTCAGGGGACCTGGGAGGCCAAACATAACAAAAGTGGTGACTGAGCACAGAATCATGTCCAAATAACTCACGCAAGAGATAGTTCATGTGTCTAGCAATATGGGGTGGAGCGCCATCCTGCATAAAAATTGTACATTCCAGCAGGTGTTTATCAGCCAGGATGGAGATGAGACGATTCTGTAACAAATGCTCAAATGTTTGTAAATCTATCGGGCGAAACTGTGTGGTCATCAGTTCGTAGCTTACAAACTACTTAAATCTAGGTAAACTAACCTAAGGACAAACACACACACCCATGCCCCAGGGAGGACTCTAACCTCCACGGCGAGCAACCGTACACCCCGCAGTGAGACACTTTAGACTGCTCGGCTACTCCATGGCAGCATTCTGTAACATATTGGCGTACCTCTCCCCTGTCACCCATCATAGTAGCAGTCACTGACGTTTTGCTGCCCAGTGCCATCTGTCAGACATTTTTTGAACTTTTTTTTGGTTCTAATAAAACACCATGTCATTCCAAGCATTTGTGTCACTTTCTACCTCTCTATCTACATTGTTCCATGATTAAATAAGTTTTCTAATTTATACTGACTTTTTGATCACCCATTATTTCTCAAAGCTACGATTTTAAAAAGAATGTACACTTTTTTTTTTACTGCTGCCTGCGATTATGGACCCGCTCCCTGTGTAATATAGCGGGTCGGTCTTCCACAACGGTCTCTTAGCCACCACATCGGTCGTCTAGACATGTTTGGTATAGAGGACCAGTGCGCCGTTGCCCGTGTCCCACCCCGTGGCACTGTGTTGTGAGAAGTCTGCAGTATTTACTCAGCAGCTGCTGTATACTTTTATTAAATTAATTACAATAATAAAGAAATACATATGTTTACAATTATACAAAGAATCATTGAATCACAATAGCATAGTTAATTATATAAAATTCATTACATACAAAATGTACTTAATAATATAAGAAACATAATTTAACATTTACCTGCACTAACATAAAGATACTCTTCATTATAAGAAAAAAACAGATAAATTACTTTGCTGAAAACATAAGAAGCTACAATTCTGCTTCGAATTTTTTTTATTTTCCATGTATCTTTCTTGTAAATAAATAACAAACAAAATATACTTAATCATGTAAAAAGTATAATTAAATATTTAGCTACGCAAACATAAAGGTACTCTTCGTTATAACAGGAAACAGTCAGATACATTGTTTTCTAGAATCATGGAAAATTACGATTCTGATTTAAAATGTATTCCATGTAACTGACTTATATGTACAGGTACAATATAATACCAGTTTAATTATAATTTCTTACAATGAAGTAAATTAAAATATATTAGAAATACAAAATGTGTAAAAATAGTAATATCAATTAAACTACAATCAACAGTAAGTTTATAAATGTTCAGTTTAACTGTTATGAAAATATTTATTTATTTCTTCTAAACAAACTACTAGTAACAGTTAAATATTTTAGTTCCTAAGCACATAAAAGATATAGTAAAGAACTTATTTGTAACAGTAACATATTTTAACAATTACAAAAGAATGTACAAAGAGAGTGGCTTTTGTAGTTCTCACCTGGTGTCTGCCGGTGCGGCAGCTAGCAGCCGACTCACTCGGATGAGATCCTCGGGCTGGCAGCGCATCGCGTCGGCCCACCCCTGCGTGCTCGTCACGTCGACGAAGTTGGACTTGATGAAGCTAACGGCCGCCCGCCTCAGGTCTTCGCAGGAGTGCCGCACTGCGAGGACGGCTGCGGCCGCGGCGGTCTCCACGGACAGGCGGGCGGCCACCTGCCGCTCGCACTCAGCCTTCAGGTCCGACAAGCCGTACTTGTCGGCCGCTGCGAGCAGCCGGCCGGCCATGTCTGGCAGCTGGGGGGCCTGCGAGGTGTACAAGTAGGCCACGAGCTGCCGCAGCACGGGCCCCTCCACGTCCGGGATCGTCACTGCGCCGCTACTGGCCTCCCGCATGTCGTGGGCGAACATGGCGGCGAAGACGGGGCTCCTGGCCGCCAGCACCGCGCGGTGCGCCGCCAGGCAGGCGTCCCCGGCCTCCAGCGTCACCACGGCCCCGTCCCCGGCGTCCAGCAGGGCGCCGAGGTCGGCCGCCGCGGTACCCGTGACCTCCTGGAGTGGTGACATCGTGGGCAGTTCTGCAACAGGGCATCACTCGACAGTCCACAACCCATACTTTTGTTGAGCCAAAGTAGGATCTGTATCGAGCAAAACGTGTTGTACACTCTGCTGGTAGTGGAAATTAGTTCACCCTCTTAGGTTTCCTATTCACTCGACAGTCCACAACCCTCGTGTACCACATTCTGTGGTGTCGCACAAGTCTAAAGTGCGCGCCACCTACTTTCGCCGTGCGCCGCCATGCACGCATGGCGCGGCGTTCTTACGACGTCAGCCACGAGCGCCCTCTGCTACAACCCCACTCGTGGCCACCAATGAACGACATCTTTCACTTGGGACTGAGATAGGAACCAGTTAACACTTGGGATTCAGATAGGCACCAGTTAAGACTTGGCTATCGGATAGGCACTAGGCAGGCCTCTAGCTCAACTATGTATCAGCATTCTGCAGTACTGAGCTATGTAAAAGTTAAGTATTACTAAGTCTCTAAGAAATATATATCTCGTTCTAATTTGCTCTAGTGTTTCTAGTTTCTGCTGTCCCACTGACTGGTCACCTCCTACCTGCACAAGCATGCATCCTTAATTCCTGTGTCAGTCTTTCTACTCAGCCACCGACACCTACGATGGGAACGAGACACAAAAGCGGCAACGAGGCTGGGACACAAAAGTGGCGACGAGGAGCAATAGAAGAACCGTGGACCAGTCCACTTGCAGCAGCCAGACAGCAGCAGTCGGAGCACACAGAAATTGTTCCTGCCCACCCGCCCTTATTATGAGAATTTTGTGGGAAGATATTTTGTTCTGTGTTTTGTGGATTTTTTTTGTTGCAGTGCGTCCTCATTTCATATTGCATTTGTGTGTTATTATCATTTACTCGTATGCGCGGCGCCTAATCGGTCAGAATGGCCACTACCCCGAACCCAAACTTAATGGAAATTATACAGTTACAGACGGCGCAAATCATGCAACTACTCCAAGCGGTGGCGCAATTGACGGCAGTTAACTAACAACAGCCATCGCTTCAGCCGCCTACATCTACCGCCAAACCACTTCCTACCTTTCGCCAGTACGACTAACGTGAGGAAGAATGGAACCACTACTTCGTGCAGTTTCAAGAACGCGTTGCAGCTCATCAACTTACAGGTCAGACCGTGAAACATTTCTTCCTCTCCATCGTGGGCACTCAAACCTTTGTCTGCAGAAATTTTTCTCCCATGCATCTACTCATGTTCTAGAATTTGATCAAATTGTAGATGCACTGAATGTGCATTATGGTAGAAAAGTTCTCGTAGCAACGGCGCAGTACCGATTTTTCAGACGAAAAAAATCACCCGAGCAGTCACACCAGCAGTGGATTATGGAACTGAAAGGCTTACCCCGCAAATGTAAATTTACTTGCTCTTGTGGACTTTCTTATAGTGACGTGATGTTAAGAGATGCGATTACACAGAACAATCAGGACCCCAGAATTAGGGCAGCGATTCTGAAACAGTCTGACCCCTCATTAGACAGTGTACTGCAGCTTATTGAAGCGCATGATACTTTTGACTTAGCAGATGTAGAAATGCAAAGCCACAGTGTAAATTCAGTGTACCGCAATGGACGCTTTCCTAGCCGCATTTCTCAGTATTGCACTAGTGATTCTTTTAATTGTACTGGCCGTGCTGAACAGACAATGAACAGCAGCCAGTGTACAAGTGCGACACAATGGTCGCCCCGCCGTGTTAGAAACAGTAATTTGAATAACGGATGCCAACGCTCATTTCAGAAAAATGTTTGTAAGTCTTGCCCCCAGTGTGTATCTTGCCACAAAAGTGCGCATTGCCCTAGTCGCAACGCAACCTATTATCAATGTGGCAAATCAGGACATGTACAAACAGTGTGTATGCAAAACAAACTTTCAAAGAACGGTGTCGTTAGGAACAGTGCTTCGCAGAATGCCAGAACAATTCATTCTGTAATTGTCATACACGCTATGAACTTGGACAGTGTTTCACTTGATTCTGAAGTGCAAGAAAGTTCTGCGCCTATTGCAAAATTATGTAGTGAGCCACGTCGCAAGCGCCGTCGAGCGTGTAAATCTGTGCACCGGAAAAGGGTTTGGGACAAGCAAAATGACTATGTACAGTGCAATCCGGTAGTTCACCTAGTGCCTTCTACAACTTCTCCTTGTAAAAGTGCCCAGTACTGTGTAGATAGTGACAGTAGACTTGATGTAGCTACTCAAAGTAATTTTAGTGCAGTAGCCTCGCATTGCGCGGACGCTGATCCGCCGGTAGTGCCACCTAGTGACAGTGTTGTTAATCCGCTGTGTGCCGAGTCTGCGCCGCTTACTTCACTACGCAGCCCGCACATGTGCAAGTGTAGCATACAAGCTGTATCAGACGTTGCCCACATTCGCGCACCTGTCGAGCGCCATGCGCCATGCGCCATGCAAAAACTTTTTGTGACTCTTTGCATAGAAAATAAAACTGTGAAATTTCGGCTTGATACTGGTTCCGCTGTTACATTAATAAATAAAGAGACTTATGAACTTCTGGGATCGCCAAAATTGTCGCCGTCTCAACAAGTGCTAACAGCATATACAGGTCAAAATATTCCCGTGCTAGGAACGTGTAGCCTGCCCGCCTCTTTTCAAGGTACCTGCAGTACCAAGATTTCGTAAAGCTAGACCAGTGCCTATCGCAATTCGTGATACAGTAGCCGAAGAACTTCAACGTTGGCAAGATAGTGGGGTGATGTCTCCTGTTTCTGCGAGTCAGTGGGCCTCGCCTTCAGTGGCGTAGCTATGTCACCAAGGGCCCCGGGGCAAAAATGACATTGGGGCCCTCTCTAAACTAAAACTATACCACAGGCGCCAACTTTTGAAAATCTTTGGGTATGCCCAGTGCCGTTTCCAATAGGGAGGAGGTGGTTGCCGGCCTGCAGTTCCCCCTCCCGAAATGTATTTCTAAAAAAAATATTTATTATATTTTTCCAATTCCAGGTACAAAGGTAAAGTAATAATTATGTTTTATGTTAGTAGTATTTCTTCTTTTGTGCTTCACCTTGTGTTAATTTAGGACCATTGTAATCTCTGAAAGGAGAAAAGTAATTTGTTATTATACAGTAAAGAAATTAACAGCCATTAACTTCAATTTCACGTTTTAGAACTACAGGGCGGCTTTTGCGACCATTTGAACCTGTTTCCCCGTTGTAGTAAGTGCACAAATCGTTTTCAGAGTTTTCGTCTTCTGAGACGTGCATATCAGATAATGATGTGCCTGTATTGTGAATAATGTGTTCATTATCGCAAAAACTAACATCGGATGGTCTTCCTGCCTTCTCTCTTCTGCAGATTTATTTTCTATACAGTATTACGAAAATAGTCCATAGCCACTTCTACTGTCATACCATGTCTGTCGATACCAATAGGTTCACAACCCATTGTTACATCACACACCAATTCAGTAAAAAGGATGAAAAATGTCACGACTTAACACTAACACGATTCCTTGAAGACAATTGACTTCTAAGAGAATACATAAACGTTAAATTAGTAGTATACACATTTTCATCGTATCGTACCAAACCCACTACATTTCCAGTTATTTAATACAACAATTAAAGGTTACCGCCTTCAGTGACGATATTGAACTTACAAGCAGCCTTCCGTTAACATTCGGACTATTTAGAAAATGATCACTTCACTCACATGTCAACATCAATTTTAATGTCTACGAATTCAATTGCCTGTTTGTTTCAGATAATCTTTTTACAGCGGTGTATTACAAAAGCCAGCCGCCCATCAATAGAATGAGAGAGTCGAATTTAATTACAATCAAGAAATATAACGTAAAGAAAAAAATAATACCAAAATTTTCAGTGGGGTATGCCGAGCATACCCACTCAAATTTTGGGGTATGCTTGAGCGACCGAGCATACCTGTAATCGGCGCCTATGAACTATATAGATGCAATACTACTTCATCAGATCCTTACCACTTACTGGAAGACATAATAAGGCAAACCTAAATACTCTTAAGTAAATTACTGTGTGTCACACAGCAGATAATATTTAATCGTACTCTCTAATATAATTATAACTGTCAAAGTTAATTATGCTTTCAAGCAGAAACTACTGGGTGGATTTGGATGATATTTTGGAGAGGGATATAGTTGGACCTGGTTAGGACATACAGATAAAACTACCATGGAATAGTTTTCAAAGTTACTCCATACTAGGTGAATGAAGTCGCAGGCAGAAGCTAGTAAAAATGGACAATGAAGTTTTACTCAACCACAAAAATATGGCCCCTGCCGCGAATCAAACCATGAACAGTATTGTCACACACTGCTAGTAATTCAGCAGGTGGCAGGGTGCACGTCTTAGCGGACAAGCACTACCTTTTTATTTTTATATTCTGAGAGGGGAATAATTTTTGGATTTCACTTCGTGCGTTTGAAGTTTGTTGGCAGTGTTCAAAAAGTCAAAAGTCGAAAATCCTCCATTCAGCTAAAATATTATATACAGTAGGACGTCGATTATCCTAAATGTAATTGGGGGACATGGGTGTTCGGAAAACCGATTATTCGTATAATCTAACTGTACACTTATACTTGCCAATAAGAAGTACTGTACAGTAAATGTATTTATACACTATTTGGAGGAGCGCGATCCTTCACATTGCACGCCGCAACACTTGTAAGGCGCAGCTGTCGCTGTGACAGCTGTGACGCTGCCGCTGCTGAACTTCTGCCGACTGGAGTGTGCCGGCTGTTGTCCTCAGCGACTGTCGGCTTGGCCTGTCAGCAGGCCCCACTGGAAGCAATGTTCCGTCACCCTGTGGCTCAGTGCGGCTACTGTAGGAAGCTTTGTTTGACGGGAGGGGGAATTGATAAACGGTAGGGTAAAAAAATAGTAATTAAAAAAAATAATAGAATAAAATAAAAAAACTACGGTCTACTGTAACTTTTTCCGAACTTATCTCACGGAGGCCGAGGGGCCCATTGACGTCGGGGGCCCCGGGGCACTGCCCCGCCTAGCCCTATGATAGCTACGCCACTGCTCGCCTTTAGTAATTATACCCAAGCCGTCAGGAAAACTTCGTCTCTGTGCGGACTTCAAATCAACAGTGAACATTTAAACAATTGTAGACACTTATCCCCTGCCCAGACCTGACGAACTAATGGACAAATTAGAACAGTCTCGCTTCTTTTCCAAGATTGATTTAGCAGAGGCATACTTACAGATTCCGCTTGATGACGAGTCTAAAAAGTTTTTCGTCATTAATACTCACATGGGCCTTTTTCAATTTCAATGCCTACCCTTTGGCAGTTCTTCCGCCCCCGCTATTTTTCAGCGCTTTTTGGAACAGCTGACAGTTTCTGTACCGTGCTGTTCGAACTAGTTAGATGATACTGTGGTCTCAGGACGCACAGTCGAAGAACATTTATCAAACCTGGAGTGCCTTTTCAAAGTGTTGTCTGCAGCAGGTCTACGTTTCAATAAAGCAAAGTGTTTGTTTTTTCAAACTGAAATAGAGTACCTAGGCCACGTGATTAATGCCCAAGGAATTAATCCCTTACAGTCACATCTTAGAGCAATCAAAGACTTGCCTCCTCCTAAGAATGTGCAGGAATTGCAAGCAGTAATGGGAAAGCTTAACTATTATTTCAGATTTATTCCCAGTGCCTCTCAGATTGCAGCTCCACTGCATCACTTACGTAGGAAGAATGTACCTTTTGTATGGTCTAAAGATTGCCAAGTTGCCTTTGACAAATTAAAGTCTGCACTACTCAGTGATGCATGTTTGATTCCCTTTGACCCAAAGAAGCCTGTAGTGCTAGCAGTCGATGCCTCGTCGTACGGTCTGGGTGCAATATTGCCACATCGTATTGGTTCTCACGATCGTCCTATTGCCTTTGCATCTAAGCTACTGACGCCAACGCAACAGAATTACAGTCAGATAGAAAAGGAGGCCTTAGCAATCAATTACGGCGTCACAAAGTTTCATCATTATCTCTATGGCAGAAAATTCTATTTGTTGACAGACCACAAGCCTCTTACGTCATTGTTTTTCACCCACAAAGCCAATTCCGCCACGAACGGCACAAAAGCTTCAGAGATTGTCCTTGATACTGTCAAATTATCAGTATGAGAATTTGAACCGACCTACCACTAAACATGCCAACGCGGACACACTTTCCCGACTTCCGGTTGGCCAGGATGTGTCGTTTGATTCTTCAGAAATGGCATGTTGCCAGATAGACTTCAGAGATGCTTCCGCTGTCGCAGCTTTCCTTTGAACTCTCGTCGGGTTGCACAGGCAACAGCTGCATATGCAGACCTAAGTGTGGTAACACGTTTTGTTCGCTTTGGCTGGACTGCCAGAGCCAAAGACATTGAGCGGCCTCTGGTTCGACGTTATTTTGCACAACGTCATGCATTATCTGTAAGTTAGGGTGTTCTGTTGTTACATATGGACAACGACCAAACAAGAGTGATTGTTCCTCGTTCCCTGCAACGAGAAGTGTTACGCCTCCTGCATCAAGGACATTGGGGTATTGTTAGGACAAAGCAACTGGCCAGGCGTCATTGTACCTGGGTTGGTATGGACGCTCAGATAGAGAACATGACGTCACAGTGTACTGTTTGTGCGGAGCATCAGGCGGCTCCTCCGCAACGTTTTTCAGACTGGCCACGCCCCAAGGGACCATGGCAACGTTTACACATTGACTTTGCCGGACCTTTCTGGAATACGCGATGGTTAATTGTTGTAGACGCTTTCAGCAAGTTTCCTTTTGTGATTGCCATGAACTCAACGACGGCGTCTAGTACAATCAGTGCCTTAACGTCAGTGTTTTGCATCGAAGGCTTGCCTGAAACTATCGTCAGTGACAATGGACCTCAGTTTGTTAGTGCGGAATTTCAACAGTTTTGTCGTGTGAATGGCATTCAGCATATTACCACCGCACCTTTTCACCCTCAGTCCAATGGTGAAGCAGAACGTTTCGTTCGAACATTCAAGTCACACATGGAGAAGATGAAAGGTCAGCACTCCAGGCAGCAAGCTCTTCAAATTTTCCTGTCTACGTATCGGTGCATGCCACGTGACGGCCCGTCTCCTGCCGAGCTGCTACACGGCCGCCGTCACCGCACTCTCCTTCACCTGCTGCAGCCTCCCACGCACCGAGTCGGTTCTTATGGCGCTTCGCGTTTTCCGGTTCGACGCCGGTGCTGTACAGGGTGTTTGCTGGACGTACAAGATGGTTGCCGGGCACCATTCAGCGCGTGCTCGGTCGCAATATGTATGTTGTACGTTCTTCCACAGGGTCGGAGCTGCGGCGCCACGCAAACCAATTGCGCCTGCATAGTCCGCGCGATCCTGTCTCCGGTTTCTTGATTCCAGACCCAGTTCACCGCCAGGGAGCACAGCCACATCGTTCGCCGACAGGTCCAGCGTCCCCGGACTACGAGATCGTCCCGATGGAGATCGACGCGCCTCCGTCGCCGCCGCGGCTGACAGCGTCATCGAGTGGGACTCCGGGACCATGCGTGCCCCCGCCGCCTGGGCCACGCACCTCAGAAGAAGATGACCTGCTCCCTCTGGGCGGGGGCGGGCGCCCTTCCCCAGGTTTCGGCGGGTTCCCTGGAGGATCTCAAGGCGGATGCCGGGGCGCGGACGGCGTCTCGATCCCGGCCTCAGCTACGACGCCCGTCCCACCAGTAACGCCCCCGCCCAGGCCCTCCATCCAGTGCCGTCGCCGTGGCCCTCAGCCCTACGCCACGACGACGCGGCGGTTTGGGGGGGAGGGGTGTGGTGTCGCACAAGTCTAGTGCGCGCCACCTACTTTCACCGCGCGCCGCCATGCACGCACGGCGCGGCGTTCTTACGACGTCAGCCACGAAACGCCCTCTGCTTCAACTCCGCTCGTGGCCACCACTGAACGACCTCGTTCAGTTGGGACTGAGATAGGAACCAGTTAACACTTGGGATTCAGATAGGCACCAGTTAAGACTTGGCTATCGGATAGGCACTAGGCAGGCCTCTAGCTCAACTATGTATCAGCAGTCTGCAGTACTGACCTATGTAAAAGTTAAGTATTACTAAGTCTGTAAGAAATATATATTTCGTTCTAATTTACTCTAGTGTTTCTAGTTTCTGCTGTCCCACTGACTGGTCACCTACTACCTGCACAAGCGTGCATCCTTTATTCCTGTGTCGGTATTTCTACTCGGCCACCGACACCTACGACGGAAACGAGACACAAAACATTCGATACTTTTGTTGAACCAAAGTAGGATCTGTATCGAGCAAAATGCGGTGTACACTCTGGATAAACGAGTCTCCATAACGCTTTGACCAATAACGTCACAAAATCGAAAGATACTACGAACACATGTTTACCACAACACGGTATCGGTAGTTAGATTTCACCTAAATGGGTCAAATCTACTTAATGACACCACGTCTTCAAAATACATTTAATAATTACGTAATTTTAAAGAAAGTTTGCACTCGAAGTTGTACGGCCTGAAATGATATATTTATGTCGAACGTACAACTGTAAATCGATTTAGCGTTTATGAGCCGGAGATTCGGGCGCTACCCGGTTTCACGTACTAAAAGAAAAAAAAAAAATATTTTTTTAACAAATACCTAACCTTCTTAGGGCTGTCCTACAGATAACTTTTTTTAAATTGAAAGTTGGGTGTCTTCAAAAATATCAGACACGTAAACAGTGAGTAACGGTTCTGAAACCACATGCGGGACGGAATGACGTAAAACATGACGTCATTGGTCATAGCGTATAGGAGACTACATTTGAACCGTAAACTCTACTGGTCGTGGAAATTAGTTCACCCTCTTAGCTGTCCAATTCACTCAAGATTTATTGTTGAAATAGTGCAAATGGAGTAAATGAAACGATTACATTTACAGATCGACATTTGAAATGGTACTCAGATATCGATCCATGTTGTAACACCCATATCTGTAGCTGGGGTAGCCTCCGCAGGCACTGCAGGTGCCATGCGCTCATGAAGAAGGCGAATATCTTCTTGCGATTCATTATTTCTCACCTGCGTGGCTTGTTCATGTACCAGGTGATCAAAAAGTCAGTATAAATTTGAAAACTTTGTAAATCACAGAATAATGTAGATAGAGAGGTAAAAATTGACACACATGCTTGGGATGACATGGGGTTTTATTAGAACAAAAAAAAAAAAGTTCATAAAGTGTCCGACAGATGGCGCTGGACAGCACAACGTCAGTGACTGCGCATGAAAACCGTGTATAAAAGGAGCTGTAATGAGAGAGAGAATCAGATGCACCAGCAGTCGTAGCATGTTGACGTTAGGAGCTTTTACTGAAGCTGTATTATCAGAATGGAGAATGTGCTAGTTCAGCGTTACGATCCTATCGCCATAGGAAGGGGATTCGAACGGGTAAAGGTCCGTTGACAAATGCAGCTGTGGCGAGAATGATTTCCAGGTTCGAAGCCACGGGTTGATTAGACGATAGACCCCGCAGTGGCTGACCGAGCACAAGGCGTAATGCTGCTGAGACAGTTCAGGAAGAAATGGAGACTGTAGCGGGTTCGTCTGTGCACGGGGAAGTCAGCGCTCGTGCAGTCGCACGTCGCACCGGCATTCCATACACTACTGTTTGGTTCGGACTTAGGTGTACCTTCCGATGCTGTCCTTACAAAATCCAGCGGCATCATGAACTGTTACCTGGCGATTTAGTGGAGCGGAGGGCATTTGTGGTGTAGACGTTTCAAAAGATGGCGGAAGATGACGATTACTTGAGGAATCTGTTGTGGACGGACAAAGCTCATTTCACAATCCGAGGGTCTGTCAACACTCACAACTGCAGAATGTGGGCTACCGAAAATCCTAGAACTGTCGTGGAAACTCCATTGCACGACGAGTAAGTCACGGTATGGGTTGGATTTACCACGTCTACCGTTATCGGGCCTTTTTTCTTCGAGGAACTGCGTGATTCTGGTTTTCTAACTGCTACCATGGCGGGTGAGAGGTACGCCGATATGTTACAGAATCGCATCATCCCCAGCCTGGCTGATAAACACCTGCTGGAACGTACGATTTTTATGCAGGATGGCGCTCCACACCATATTGCTAGACGCGTGAAAGATCTGTTGCGCGCGTCGTTTGGTGATGATCGTGTGCTCAGCCGCCACTTTCGTCATGCTTGGCCTCCCAGGTCCCCAGACCTCAGTCCGTGCGATCATTGGCTTTGGGGTTACCTGAACTCGCAAGTGTATCGTGATCGACCGACATCTCTAGGGATGCTGAAAGACAACATCCGACGCCAATGCCTCACCATAACTCCGGACATGCTTTACAGTGCTGCCGCGGTGGAGTAGCCGAGCGGTCTAAAGCGTCTCGCTGCGGAGCGCGCGGTTGCTCGCCGTGGAGGTTCGAGTCCTCCCTGGGGCATGGGTGTGTGTGTTTGTCGTTAGGTTAGTTTAACTAAGTTTAAGTACTTTGTAAGCTACGGACTGATGACCACGCAGTTTGGTCCGATAGATTTACAAACATTTGAAAATTTTTACACTGCTGTTCGCAACATTATTTCTCGACTACAGCTGTTGAGGAATGATGGTGAACATATTGAGCATTTCCTGTAAAGAACATCATCTTTGCTTTGTTCTAATTTGTTATGATAATTATTGCCTTTCTGATCAGATGAAGCGCCATCTGTCGGACATTTTTTGAACTTTTTTTTTTTTAATAACACCCCATGTCATTCCAAGCATGTGTATCAGTTGTCTGTCTACATTATTCCGTGATTTATTAAGTTTTCAAATTTATAGTGACTAATCTCCCCTTAACAGTTTGTCTCTGACGCGAATTCATTATACAATTCGTTTTATGTTCCCGACATGAGCGTCGAAGGTAGACGTCCCGGTTCGTCCTGAACAAGGCTCATCTTCAACTTCCGTCCCTCCATTTCTTACCGCGAGAACCATTCTTAACACCGAGTATGGCTGAATGACTGATCGCCGTTGGCTTTCTGCATCGTTTGGTGCGCCTCTAAAAGTTTTCCGGGGTATCAGGCAAGACGCAATGAAGGCGCGTTGCTGCTCTAACTCTTCTATCTCGAAATTCGCGAACTGGGGCACGCAGCGTTCTACTCGTCACAGCTTGAAAAGTAACGGCCTTTCAGCAGTGGAAACAACACTCATCTGTGTGCACGGGTGGCAACTTAAATTCATTCCAGCATTCCACCAGCGCGAAGTTAGGAATGTTTCAGGCAATGTGACACTGATGTCTAACAGAACGGACACTGCACATTGCATTCGACATATTTCAGTATCTCATTATGATGAATTTTCCGCTTATATTAGACTAGCTGAACCCCCGCTGCTTCGCATGCGTAGGCTGGTTGGCCTGCATCCGTTGTTTCTTTTTAATCCTGATGAAGAATCCATATCTTACGTTTCGTAGTTATAGCTTGAAATTTGAGTTAACAGCAATATGTTTTTGAAAATCAATTTTTTCCATTCCGTATTTCACCCCCTTATTAGTCTAATTTCCAAAAATACCGAAACACGTGTCTATTAAATTCTAACCCCGAATCCAAATCCGAAAATTTGTAATTTTAGCTTCAAAATTGCCTACATAGCAGCAGATTTTCGAAAAACACCCCCTCTCCAATTTAACCCCGTTGATGGTTGAATTTCCAAAAGTACCGAAATACGTATTTTTGAACGTCTAACCAACTATACAAAGATCAATTTTTGCAGCTCTAGCTTCAAAATTGTATCAATAGCAACGTGTTTTCAAAAAGTATTTTTGATCTTCTATTTAACCCTCTTATTTGTTGAATTTCAAAATACTAAAAATCATGGGTTTTTAATCCTGCCCACGATTCCATATCCGAAGTTACGTAGTTGTAGCTTAAAATTGGAGTTAACAGCAACATAATTTTGAAAATCAATTTTTTGCGTCACCTATTTTACCTCCTTATTTGTCGAATTTCAAAAAATGCCGAAACACGTGCGTTTTAAATTCGAACCCTGAATTAAATTCCGAAATTTTGTAGTTCTAGCTTCAAAATTGCCTAAATAGCTACGTATTTTCAAAAAACGTTTCATCCCCTATTTCACCCCCTTATGGACGGAATATCGAAAAATCGTTTCTTAAATGATGCCTATAGAGTAAGATCAATACCCTCCACAAATTTCAAGTTTCTATCTTTAGTGGTTTGGGCTGGGCGATGATAAGTCAGTCAGTCAGTCAGTCAATCGGGATATATATATATATATATATATATATATATAGAGAGAGAGAGAGAGAGAGAGAGAGAGAGAGAGATTAAAAATTATACATAACTAGCTGAAAACCCGGCGTTGCCTGGATATTTTTTTATTTATTCCCGCCATTTTTGAGGTATATATTCATTTGTATAAGGGCTGTATGTCTGTAAAATCTCTTGGGAATGTAATTAGAAGTAAAGAAGTAATAGATTAAAACTTGGTGCGTGATGGGGCGGTTTTCCATTAACGTTGCTGTTTACGTGCTCATATCTCATGAAATATGTGTCGTGCTGTGATGCAATTTAGAAGGTACACTCAACTATATGCGTGTATACTGTCTGTAAAATATCCTGCGGCTACAAATTTGTAGTGTAGAAATTATCAATTGTAACGTCATACCGAATGTCGTAGTTTTACTCCATAAACAGCGGAAAAGTAGTAAGCGGGAAACCGTTTTCCTTTCGTTATTTTGATGTGGTTGTCGGCGAGAAAAAGTTTAATAAAGGTTTGAAATTATGTTTAAAGTTTGTTGTAAGTCGCTAAGTCCTCTCATTGTCATATAGAGTATTTATAAAGTCTCGCCTCGTTTTGTGGCAGTTTTTTTGCGATTCCTATTGTTTATGACGTCAGATCTTCTGAACGATGTATCATATGTTATTCTTAAACATGGAGCAATTGTCACCTCACGGTAAGGAATTTGTGCACCAAATTTGGTTGAAATGGTCCAGTGGTTTAGGAGAAAATGAGCAGCATTGTCGCTAAATGCAGCAGTTTTTCGCACATTTCATTGTTTATGACGTCATATCTCGTGAACTATGTATCGCACGTGATACTTACACGTACTGCGACCGTCCTTATGGATTGAAGTCTACGTGTACAAAATATCATAAAGATTGGAAGCAGACTATAGATTTGTATGCAACACGCACACACAAACATACGGACATTGCTTTATATATTAAATTTTTATACAAAATACTACTGGGATACACTCTATTATTATTTTTGGAATGCAGCATTTATAAAATACAATTATCTATTTTGAGCTGAACAGCTGTATTGTATTTTAATTTCGGTAAATAAAATACTGTCACCTATCCCCTTGTTATTTGCATGGGATGATATTAACCCCAGCGGTGTTCTTGAATCACTGCAGTCGTACATCTAATGTTTTGCGCATACCTGGACCAGGAATAATGACGCTACACCTTCTGGGGTAAAAGTTTCCACTTCAATCGCTGAAAGATGACTGTCTTAAAATATGAAAATTACCGAACCTCTAACCTGGCAGCAAATGTTTCATAAAATAATAATCTCGCTTGTCTTCTAACAGCTGAAGGCACGTTCTAAGAAACTGAGTTTGACTGCTAGGAAAACTGAAGAAACAGAAATTGTTCATTTGGTTGAATATTGTTTTCCTAAATTTTCTTCTATACATTTGTATTTGCCTCACGTTTTCGCGATGTACACGAAGTGTAGAAAATGGAAAATGGAAAAATATAGTTTGATCTGCTGAAGGTGCGCATGTTGACGGAGTTGCGGCAGATATTCAGAATGGTATTTGGCAAGAGTTTGCGCTATCAGTAACTGTTTATAACAGATACGAAGGTCGGGCACTTAAAATGAAGATAACAGAGATAAGTGAAGTAATTCCCAACTAGAGATTAGATACTTTGGTGACACCGGTCTTCTATCGAGAATTGAAGACGGTTACCAAGTCGACGTTTAATTAAATAGATGAAGTCAGGCAAGGGTATAACGGCAAAATAAATGATACTAAACGCAAATTGTTTTGTGATAACAGACGACAAAAAAGTGTTGAAATGAAATCTGAAGTTTTCCCGGCGTATTTCTTCTTCTGGTGTGCGGCCGGATCCCGTCGTCATTCTGACACGATGTTTCGGCACACAATAAGGAGTATACAGAAAGGAAACTCCCGCTGCAGTCTGTCGTCCAAAATTTAGTGCGCATGCGCTGAATCGGCCATCTTGAAAAGCAGTAAACGCGTGATCACTCCCTACTCTGTGGTGTGGCAATGCGCCATCTTTGTTTGTTAATTGTATATTTTAACAGCCTGAATCGCATAAAAGTAAACAATTATTTGGTACAATGCAATGCAGTGAAAAGAAAGAACTGTGTGTCATTAGTTGGAGCTATCCCATTTTTATTATGAGCAGCAATAAAAGAAAAGGCGGCCGATGGTGTTCAGCACCTAATTGCCGCAATAATTCGAATACAAATAAGGATGTAAGTTTCTTCACCTTCCCAAAAAATGCTGATCAGTAAGTGAACGTCGCTATATGTGTAGTGAAAGTTAAATGTTATCAGTTTCGAATGAGAGTAATGTGTGCATAATTATTAAAAGTAGCCTTGCTTCTTCTCTTGACAATAACTCTCGCTGTTGCTGTTGCTGCAGTTCAACAGCATCGAAATATTGAAGTACATTTATATTTTATAAGTTCAACGTTGCAGGGAATAATATAAAATGAATGACAAAGAATAGTGCGTAAGTAGGCAGGTAAAATTTTACTTACGACATTGGAGGCGTAGCGTGATAATGTTGGCAACGAATGCTCTTCTGATAAACAAATAGATTAAGGGGAATAATTATTTTATGCTGTTCCTGCTCTGTGGTTGACAGATTCCTCTATATGCCCTTCTCCGATCAGTAAATTAATGATGCTGCTAATGCAAATACAACTTTTATATATGCCCAGACGTCAGTAGTTCTGTGTAAAGTAATCACGTTGTACTGCTAAGTCTGACTCAATACTTTGTGCGAATTTATTCGTGTCAAATTAAACCTGGCAGTTGTAAAGTCACTTTCTTGATTATAACCAAGTTCCCAAACATAACACTGCGTTATTTGGGATTTTCCTAGAGATAAGCACCAAATAAAACGATCGTCGATTCCGCCATATATTTTCGTAGTTGTATTAAAATTTAGGCCTATTGTTTTTCGTCGGATTACAATTAGGTGCAAGAAGAGTGCGCAAAATAGATGAGAGCATAATGAAAAGCCGTTTCCTTTCTTAAAAGTCGCTGAGACTATCTGCAGTTCGTAAAAAGTCCATTTCCAGCCAGAGTACTAAGTGGCTTCAGTTCCGCGTTTACTGCTTTTCAATATGGCGTCGAGCGCAACGCTTGGTAACATACAGATCAAAGACGCCGCCCCCAGCTATCCCTTCTGTATGCTCCCTATTCTGTGGTTTCGGCCTGGAAACGTGCGGCCATCTTCAGGTGAGCAGCGAGTACTCAAGAGCCCAGGCGCAGTCGCGGTATTTATAGCGGTTCTCGCGCATGTCGAAAGAGCTGGTAACGTTTTGCGCATGCGTTCGATGGTCTCATGCGCGATACTGCCGAGTTGAATGTGCTGCCCTCGGTGGCGGAAGAGCAACAGTCTTCTAATCATTGATAATCAATTGATGGCATCGATTACGCTGTGACTGGAAGGGTTCCAATTGTTGACGTTCCAATTGTTGACCAGCTGAAAGCCGTTGTCACGACTTATAAGGTTGTCGGCAAGACGTATTTCCACCGGCTCTTTAATGACTGAATCCCAAAAACTGGAGACAGGAGTTAAAATTTTTGTTTCATTATATCCCATGGTGTGTCCCATGGAAATGCAGTGTTCTGCTACTGCCGATTTTGATGGTTTGAGTAGACGGGTGTGTCTCTCGTGTTCTCTCATTCCTCTACAGATCGTATTGTCTGGTCTATATATGCAGCGCCACACTCACAGGGTATCTTGTAAACACCCGGTTTTTTCAATTGCAGATCATGTTTGACGGATCCAACTAAGGCCAAACTCTTCGCAGGTGGGCGGAAGATAAACTTGATTTTATTTCGCCGGCCGAGGGGACTGGGGCGCTCCAGTCACGGTCTGCACGGCCACTACGGTCGGGGGTTCGAATCCCCCCTCGGGCACGGATATTTGTGCCGTCCTTAGTAAAAGCTAGTTGATAAGTAGTTTGTAAGTTTAGGGACTGATGACCCCGCAGTTAAGTCCCATAAGCTATACAAACATTTGATTGTGATTTTATTTCTCCTAAGCAACCTGCCTGTTTTGGAGGTCACATTTCCGGCAAAAGGAAGGAAAGCAATTGATTTGTAATCGTCATCAGAGTCCTCTGTGCGTTGCTTCTTGTTATTGTAGTTGTACATGGCCTTCTTTATTTGGCGAGAAGTATACCCATTACTTTGAAAACCTTCTCCGGGTGTTCTAATTCTGCCTTCTAATGGAGGATTTTGAGGAGAAGGCATTTGAGTCTGCTGTTTTAAAGGCAATAGCGTTGTGGCGCTGCGTAGATCACGCTTTTGTTATGTGGCCTCGCGGTAGAGAAGAACTGGACAAATTCCACTGTCATTTAAATTCACTGTAAGACAACTTCAAATTTACGGTGGAGATTGAAAAAGACGGAACTTTACCGTTCTTACATGAGCAAGTCCAAGTAAAGAATGATGAATCTTTGGGTGACTGTGCATAGAAAACCTACGCACTCATCTATATATTACAGGCGAGCTGCCATCACCCCTGCTGGTGTTCTTAGCACTTTAACACATCTACATACATACTCCGCAATCCACCGTAAGGTGCGTGGCGGAGGGTACACTGTACCACTAGTAGGCATTTCCTTTCCTATTCCACTCCCAAATTGAACGAGGAAAAAAAGAATGCCTATATGCCCCCGTACGAGCCATAATTTCTCTTATCTTGTCTTTGTGATCACCATGCGAAATGTAAGTAGGCGGCAGCAAGATCGTACTATTCTCAGCTTCAAATTCCGGCCCTCTAAATTTCCTCAACAGCGTTTCACGAAAAGAACGTCGTCTTTCCTCCAGCGATCCCCAATTGAGTTGCCAGAGCATTTCCGTGACACTCGCGCATTGGTCGAACCTACCGGTAACAAACCTAGCTGCTCGCCTCTGAACCGCCTCTAAGTCTTCCTTTAAACTGATCTGCTGCGGGTCCCAAACACTTGAGCAATACTCAAGACATGGTCAGACAAGCATTTTATACGCGATCTCCTTTACAGGTGAAATACATCTTCCCAAAATCCTCCCAATAAACCGAAGTCGACTGTCCGCCTTACTCACAACTGTCCTTACATGTTCGTTCCATTTCATATCGTTCCGCAATGTTACGCCTAGATATTTGAATGACGCGACAGCATCAAGAAGCTCACTACTAATGCTGTATTCGAACATTATGGGATTGTTCTTCCTACTCATGCGCATCACAATGCATCGAGTGCATGTAATGTCAGACGAAGAAAACCTCCACGCAGAATTAGAACGCCTGGAGAAGGTTTTGAAAGATAATGGGCATACCAGGTGACCAAAAAGTCAGTATAAATTTGAAAACTTAATAAATCATGGGATAATGTACGTAGAGATGAAAAAATTGACACACATGCTTGGAATGACATGGGGTTTTATAGAAAGCTCAAAAAATGTCCGACAGATGACGCTTCATCTGAAAAGAAAAGCAATAATTAGCATAACAAATTAAGACAAAGCAAAGATGATGTTCTTTACAGGAATTTCTCAATATGTTCACCATCATTCCTCAACAATAGCTGTAGTCCAGGAATAATGCTGTGAACAGCACTGTAAAGCATGTCCGGAGTTATGGTGAGGCATTGGCGTCGGATGTTGTCTTTCAGCATCCCTAGAGATGTCGGTCGATCACGATACACTTGCGACTTCAGGTAACCCCAAAGCCAATAATCGCTCGGACTGAGGTCTGGGGACCTGGGAGGCCAAGCATGACGAAAATGGCGGCTCAGCACACGATCATCACCAAACGACGCGCGCGAGAGATGTCTGTCTGTAAATCTATCGGACCAAACTGCGTGGTCATCAGTCCGTAGATTACAAACTACTTAAACGTAGGTAAACTAACCTACGGACAAACACACACACCCAGGCCCCAGGGAGGACTCGAAACTCCACGGCGAGCAACCGCGCGCTCCGCAGCAAGGCGCCTTAGACCGCTCGGCTACTCCACCGCGGCAGGGGGTGATGCATTCCTCCTGGAAAGAGGTCTACATTTCCCCTGAAGCTCTTTGGCACAGCAGTTCCTTCCGCTGCGATTGGCGCTACCGCGATCACAACATATTCGTAAAGAAACAGACGTCGGTTTGTGTTGTGATGAATATGACTTGCTACAACCAGTTTCACTCCCAATTGTTCTATTAGTTACTTCTGTAACAACTAACTTGGAAATCGCTACATATTTTAAAATAAACAGCCAACAACTTTTATGAAGTGAATGTTACGCATTTGACTGAAGAGTTACATATTAATTCACGGTTTTCGGGTTTTGTTACTATAATGGTAATGCTACTTGATGTGAATGAAATCAAAACATGTTCATGCCAGTGTGTTCAGCATGAAATAAATTGTACTTTTCCACATATATATATATATATATATATATATATATATATATATATATATATATATATATATATATATATATATATATATATACAAACGCTATTTTAAATGTTTTTAAAGCCACCTCCAAAATCTTTTTTACCTTGGTTTTTACGTTATCAGCTTTCCTGAAAGAAACTGATTTTACATAATCTTTGCACTTAGCGTTGATTCCACTAGTGGCATGTTTATCTATTAAGCAACAGTACAAAAATAGACCAGAAGAAAGGCACTCAAGCGCCCGAAACTGGTCGTTGAAGTTCAAAATAAATAACGACAAGCAACTGGTTGCTGCAATTCATTTATTTATAAAAAAGAAACATTTTAATAAACGTGAATTTCTTGCATCTCGAAAGAAATTTAATATTTAGAGATGGATTTTTATTTTTAATGTGTATTTCGTGTTTCCTTAAACTAATTGATTTTCATAAGTCTTTTATAATGATTTGATATCTGTTAATTACCATAGATTTAATTAAATGTATATTTAAATGGCTGAAGTATTCAAACAGAACGAAAAAATAATTTATAAGGTTACAGCAGGATTCGAAATAAGTGACCTACGTTTACTAAACCTACAACGCAACTAAATGAGCTATGATGACAGCAGAAATAGTTGGTATTTTTTTTTCTTTTATTGTGTTTTCACACCAGCGATTACACCAGTAGGCTAGCAGCAGCTCCAGAGGCTGCTCTTGAGCCGAGAGAATAAAATACATGGATGAGATGAAAATTAAAATACAAGACAGGCGAAAAAACAAACGGAGGAACGATGACATATACATGGTGACAATTCGAGGTACAAACAGTTGACAAGTGAACAAAATCAGATGTAGACAATTAAAAATGAGGAGCCACGGTGCCCTAGAAAGCACATGTAGGACGACAATAGCACAGGACGGCGAGTACACGGAGACACTGAGTAAAATACACGGTGCGACACTTGTCTGGTTGCGGTGGACGCAGTTACAAAACTTTCACTTCACTGGAGCACAGCACACAACACTTGACGTAGCAAAAAATGGTAGTGTAATATGCATTTATAACCGTTCGCAAAACTTCAGACTATTTACTGGAGAATTTTTGAGAGCTGAATCGAATGGCTTTGCCTCATTATTATTTTAAGCCTGAACTTTATGCACCATAAATATTAAAAAGTCCGATAGTCATATTGTCACCTTTTCGGCATTTTGTAAGACGAGAAAGAATCGTGAACGAATCGTAGGAACAGATGCAAAAGGTTAAGATTCCAACATCCATGACACAGACATGTATTGCCATCTATGAGCAAGATGTAGAAGTAAGGTTGGTTGGTTTGATGTTTTAGGGGGACAAAACTGCGGAGGTCATCAGTCCCGTAGAAGTAAGAATCGCGCCAATGCAGAATAAAGAATCGCGAAAGAATCGTGAACGAATCGTAGGAACAGATGCAAAAGGTTAAGATTCCAACATCCATGACACAGACAGGTATTACCATCTATGAGCAAGATGTAGAAGTAAGAATCGCGCCAATGCTGACTAAAGAATCGTGAACGAATTGCAGGAATCGATTCACAGTGTGGGATTGAATCGCAAGAATCGATTCCTAAAACAGAATGGTGTTGCCCAACTCTACTGTATATATTAGACTGTGCTACTACTCACGTGTTGGCTGGTCGCTGGAGACTGACGTTCCACACGCTGGGCTGCCTGCGGCGCGCGGCCCGCTCCCTATATAGGCACACGTGGTGACGTCACGTGCGCACCTGCTGTACACGTGGTCGCGAGGAGGCGTCGCCCGGTGGCTTATCTCGCGCCTCAAGGGCGAGCGTCGAGGAAGCAGTGCGCAGTGTCACCGAGCAGGGCGTGCGGAGTTTCGGGACTGTTCGGCTAAGTCCACACGACGACACTAGGTTGCGACATTTGTTTCACGAAATGAGTTGCGCGCAACTGGTTTCATGTGTGTCTGTGGACACTGCGCCAAAACTTTACTCTTCAGTTTCGTTGTGTTGTGAGCGCTGTGGTCGCCGTAGAATTAAAGTTTTGGTAGCTGTAAGAGTTTTGGCGAGCTTATTGCTTCTCTGTGTGAAGCCACTGCATAAGACTAACCACAAAAACAATGAGAAACAGGTTTAGGTTTGTGACTGGATTAAGAAAAGACGTCAGCTCGGTTGCTTAGCGACCTTGCTGAAAGAAATTGTTATTGAAGACCCTAGCAGCTATTTTAATCAACTTAGAATATCACCAGAACAGTTTACGTTTCTTTTAAACAGAGTTAGTAATGCAATAAAGAAACAAGACACTGTTATTCGTGAAGCATTGTTACCAGAACTGAAATTACAAATTTCATATTTAATTCACGGATAATTGCTTCAAGACCACTCACACGTCGCTGCTAATTATGAAATTTTCATCGTTAAAATCGTACAAACACCTATGCATCGCATATATGTTTAAAAATCGAATTATTTCTTCTGTATTGGTTATAACCTAACCTAAAATCACGCACAATCAGTTTCACCAAAATTGGAAGGTGCCGAAACTGTTTAGTTTCGCCAACGAGTTGCGCGAACGCCTGCCGCGCATGCGCACTGGCCTGTATCGCAGTTTCATGAAACCTAGTGTCGTCGTGTAGACTAGCCTTTACAAACGTGTTGACATTGCCTCTCAGATCTGGACACTTAGAGTACATACATACAGTACAACCTCTCAAACTCGATTCCCGAAAACTCGACATTCCGTAAAACTCGATAGGGCTGGTGAATTAATATATATATATATATATATTTTTACACTGACCATAACGTAAAGCTTTCCATCAGTACATAGGCCGCCCGAGGGCGCTAGAGACTCAGACTAGGTTACTGGGTTTTCCAAGGTCGTTCAGCGCACCCTTTACCTGCCCAGCTGGGACGGGCTATTGTTTGCACACGTATGGGGATTTCTGTGGCCACTTTCCTTATCGTGAGGCCGCGCGTTGACCTGGGCAGGTCATAAACTACCCTCGCTACATTGTCGTCACTGGGCGTTCAGTTTAGTGTTTGTTGAGACACAGCTGTGGTCAGTTGCTTTTGTTCTTCGACAAGAAAGGCTGTGAAATTTATTTTTCCCCTTATTTGTCGAATTTCAAAAAATGCCGATACACGTGCGTTTTATATTCGAACCCTGAATTAAATTCCGAAATTTTGTAGTTCTAGCTTCAAAATTGCCTAAATAGCTACGTATTTTCAAAAAACGTTTCATCCCCTATTTCACCCCCTTATGGACGGAATATCGAAAAATCGTTTCTTAAATGATGCCTATAGAGTAAGATCAATACCCTCCACAAATTTCAAGTTTCTATCTTCAGTGGTTTGGGCTGGACGATGATGAGTCAGTCAGTCAGTCAATCGGGACACTTCCTTTTATATATAGAGATTAAAAATTACACATAACTAGCTGAAAACCCGGCGTTGCCTGGGTATTTATTTATTTATACCCGCCATTTTTGAGGTATTTATTCATTTGTATAAGAGCTGTACGTCTGTAAAATCTCTTGGGAATATAATTAGAAGTAAAGAAGTAATGGATTAAAACTTGGTGCGTGATGGGGCGGTTTTCTATTAACGTTGCTGTTTACGTGCTCATATCTCATGAAATACGTGTCGTGCTGTGATGCAATTTAGAAGGTACACTCAACTATATGCGTGTATACTGTCTGTAAAATATCCTGCGGCTACAAATTTGTAGTGTAGAAATTATCAATTGTAACGTCATATCGAATGCTCCATAAAAAGCGGAAAAGTAGTAAGCGGGAAACCGTTTTCCTTTCGTTATTTTGATGTGGTTGTCGGCGAGAAAAAGTTTAATAAAGGTTTGAAATTATGTTTAAAGTTTGTTGTAAGTCGCTAAGTCCTCTCATTGTCATATAGAGTATTTATAATGTCTCGCCTCGTTTTGTGGCAGTTTTTTGCGATTCCTATTGTTTATGACGTCATATCTTCTGAACGATGTGTCGTATGTGATTCTTAAACATGGAGCAATTGTCACCTCACGGTAAGGAATTTGTGTACCAAATTTGGTTGAAATGGTCCAGTGGTTTAGGAGAAAATGAGCAGCATTGTCGCTAAATGCAGCAGTTTTTCTCACATTTCATTGTTTATGACGTCATATCTCGTGAACTATGTATCGCACGTGATTCTTACACGTACTGCAACCGTCCTTATGAATAGAAGTCTACGTGTACAAAATTTCATAAAGACTGGAAGCAGACTATAGATTTGTATGCAACAGGCACAAACAAACATACGGACACTGCTTTATATATTAAATTTTTATACAAAATACTACTGGGATACACTCTATTATTATTTTTGGAATGCAGCATTTATAAAATACAATTATTTATTTTGAGCTGAACAGCTGTATTGTATTTTAATTTCGGTAAATAAAATACAGTCACCTATCCCCTTGTTATTTGCATGGGATGATATTAACCCCAGCGGTGTTCTTGAATCACTGCAGTCGTACATCTAATGTTTTGCGCATACCTGGACCAGGAATAATGACGCTACACCTTCTGGGGTAAAAGTTTCCACTTCAATCGCTGAAAGATGACTGTCTTAAAATATGAAAATTACCGAACCTCTAACCTGGCAGCAAATGTTTCATAAAATAATAATCTCGCTTGTCTTCTAACAGCTGAAGGCACGTTCTAAGAAACTGAGTTTGACTGCTAGGAAAACTGAAGAAACAGAAATTGTTCATTTGGTTGAATATTGTTTTCCTAAATTTTCTTCTATACATTTGTATTTGCCTCACGTTTTCGCGATGTACACGAAGTGTAGAAAATGGAAAATGGAAAAATATAGTTTGATCTGCTGAAGGTGCGCATGTTGACGGAGTTGCGGCAGATATTCAGAATGGTATTTGGCAAGAGTTTGCGCTATCAGTAACTGTTTATAACAGATACGAAGGTCGGGCACTTAAAATGAAGATAACAGAGATAAGTGAAGTAATTCCCAACTAGAGATTAGATACTTTGGTGACACCGGTCTTCTATCGAGAATTGAAGACGGTTACCAAGTCGACGTTTAATTAAATAGATGAAGTCAGGCAAGGGTATAACGGCAAAGTAAATGATACTAAACGCAAATTGTTTTGTGATAACAGACGACAAACGAGTATTGAAATGAAATCTGAAGTTTTCCCGGCGTATTTCTTCTTCTGGTGTGCGGTCGGATCCCGTCGTCATTCTGACACGATGTTTCGGCACAGAATAAGGAGTATACAGAAAGGAAACTCCCGCTGCAGTCTGTCGTCCAAACTTTAGTGCGCATGCGCGGAATCGGCCATCTTGAAAAGCAGTAAACGCGTGATCACTCCCTACTCTGTGGTGTGGCAATGCGCCATCTTTGTTTGTTAATTGTATATTTTAACAGCCTGAATCGCATAAAAGTAAACAATTATTCGGTACAGTGCAGTGCAGAGAAAAGAAAGAACTGTGTGTCAGTAGTTGGAGCTGTTCCGTTTTTATTATGAGCAGCAATAAAAGAAAAGGCGGCCGATGGTGTTCAGCACCTAATTGCCGCAATAATTCGAATACAAATAAGGATATAAGTTTCTTCACCTTCCGGAAAGATGCTGAGCAGTAAGAGAACGTCGCTATATGTGTAGTGAAAGCTAAATGTTATCAGTTTCGAATGAGAGTAATGTGTGCATAATTATTAAAAGTAGCCTTGCTTCTTCTCTTGACAATAACTCTCGCTGTTGCTGTTGCTGCAGTTCAACAGCATCGAAATATTGAAGTACATTTATATTTTATAAGTTCAACGTTGCAGGGAATAATATAAAATGAATGACAAAGAATAGTGCGTAAGTAGGCAGGTAAAATTTTACTTACGACATTGGAGGCGTAGCGTGATAATGTTGGCAACGAATGCTCTTCTGATAAACAAATAGATTAAGGGGAATAATTATTTTATGCTGTTCCTGCTCTGTGGCTGACAGATTCCTCTATATGCCCTTCTCCGATCAGTAAATTAATGATACTCCTAAAGCAAATACATCTTTTATATGTGCCCAGACGTCATTAGTTCTGTGTAATCACGTTGTACTGCTAAGTCTGACTCAATATTTTGTGCGAATTTATGCGTGTCAAATAAAGCCTGGCAGTTGTATAGTCACTTTCTTGTTTATAACTAATTTCCCAAACATAAGTCTGCGTTATTTGGGATTTTCCTAGAGATAAGCAGGAAATAAAACGATCATCGATTCCACCGTACATTTTCGTAGATGTATTAAAATTTAAGCCTATTTTTTTCGTTGGATTACAATTAGGTGCAGGAAGAGGGCGCAAAACAGATGAGAGCATAATGAAAAGCCGTTTCCTTTCGTAAAAGTCGGTGAGATTAGCTGCAGTTCGTAAAAAGTCCATTTCCAGCCAAAGTACTAAGTGGCTATAGTTCCGCGTTTACTGCTTTTCAATATGGCGTCGAGCGCAACGCTCGGTAACACACAGATCAAAGGCGCCGCCCCCAGCTTTCCCTTCTGTGTGCTCCCTACTCTGTGGCTGGGCTGCGGCGGACGCGAACTGCCCTCTTGGTCCACGCTTCACGCTCCGCTTTCTTGACGGACCTCGACCTTGGTCCGATGGCTGTGCAGGCTAAGCATTTGCTGCTATTCCTGCTGTACCTGGAGCATAGGAAATAGTATTAGAGCCTGGCTGTATGAGTTATCTGTGGGTTACCTGAACGTCAAGAAGAACAAAATGGGTTTCCGAGACAGCAGTTACCGTCACAGCCGTAGTTACCTGTCCGTTAAAGATAAGTGCGCTTTCCCCTGGGGTTACCTACACGTTAACGTCAGTTTTAACTATATCTGCTACGTAGCGCTAGTGGGCTTTTTTGTTTTTATGACTGGCTTCCGTATATTTTTCACACAATTTTAAAATTTTTGAAGCTGAAGAATGGAAATTCTTTTGTCATCGTCGTCATTGCCGTCTTCTTCTTTTTCTTCTGATGCTTCAGACAGTTGTTCAGAAGAAGAAAACTTAGCTGTAGTCGGCACTGTTGAAACACCACGACGCGATTTTCGTGTTAGATGACAACCACTTGATCTGTGTAATGAGGGCAAATTTCATTTGTGTTCCAGAATAATAATAAATAAAGAAATAATGACTAATGACATTGCCGGGATCAAACAGGGAAAAACGCGGAAAACAACATTCGTTAAATTTTACATCGCGCTCGGCGGTCGCGAGAGATAATGTTGACAACGGGTGACGTTTGCATTAGCTGCATCTCCCTCGCGATTGGTCAACGCATCTCGACACTGAGCAACAATGGCCAACATTATCTCTCGCGATCGCCGATCTGGATGTAAAATTTTACCACATCTAAATCCAAAGCCATTCTCTCATAATAAAACTTTCAATTCAGCATAAAGGTACTTCCCTTTGCAACATTGTTCTACCATGCAATTGCCATTACGATCAGTCATTGTTTCGTGATTAGTGTTTTTTGTTTATTATTATTATTACAACGTGGGGCTCGGGTAGGTGGATGGGTGGACGTAAATTGCCCAGTCTGTGTTCTGAGAAGTAATGTCACAGTCACAGAACAATGGGAAGAGGAAAACTTGAATTCATAAAAATATATGTTGACAACAAAAATAATACGTATGATTTTATTGTTAAACCTGCATTCGTTGTTGTTTGACCTGTTTTTCTTTTTAAAAAGAATACAACTCTCTGAGTTGCCTTACCGTTTTCTCTCCTGTCTGTTTAACGAATTGTACAGTTTTGTGACAACTTCCAAGGCGTGTTGTTTTTCCAGAATAGTCAAACCATCTGCCTTTTCATTTACTATAACTACTTCCCTTTGTAAAATCAAATCGGTCAAAAGATTTTTCTCAAATAGAGTCACATTTTTTCCTCACTTGTCGCCATTGCCTTTGAAAACAGAAATAGAAAACTCGTAACAGCTATACAAACTAAGACGCGTCTTCGATATCACTTAATAATCGATAAAATTCGAGTAATTGCGATTTTCGGTAGCAGTGCTACCTGTTACCCGTTCAGACGCACTATTTGCTTCGACAGAAGGCGTAGTTACCTGATAGTTAACTAACGGTCGTTGAAATCAGCTACGGGAAACCCAAGGAGGTTATCTGGCAGGTTAAATTATAACGCGACGGTAGCTAACAGAATGGTAACTACAGTTTTCCAGAAACCGGGCATTAGACTGTCAGATTACTGACGATATATATATATATATATATATTCCTGGTTTGCTACGAGATGTTTGTTAATCTCGCAGCTCGCAGCAGGTCAGGCCAGCGGGTTGTCGGCCTGAAGTGTTGTCGTGACCCCAATTGCCAGATGAGCCGGTTGTGGGACTGCTCCGTCTTCTCGTAGAAGGTCCTGGCGGTGACGCGGAATCTCTCTCGGAGCGGTAGAATGCCGACTTCTTCGTGAAGCAGGTCAGTCGGATAGCGCGTTGGAAGATGCAGGGGGGGACTGAGGCGCTCCAGTCACGGTCTGCACGGCCACTACGGTCGGGGGTTCGAATCCCCCCTCGGGCATGGATATTTGTGCCGTCCTAGTTCGTAAGGAGTTCATAAGTAGTTTGAAAGTTTAGGGACTGATGACCCCATAGTTAAGTCCCATAAACTAGACAAACATTTGAACATTTCGAAAAATTGACACACATGCTTGGAATGACATGGGGTTTTCTTAGAACCACGTCAACCGTTATCGGGCCTTTTTTCTTCGAGGAACTGCGTGATTCTGGTGTTGTAACTGCTACCGTGACGGCTGAGAGGTACGCCGATATGTTACAGAATCGCATCATCCCCAGCCTGGCTGATAAACACCTGCTGGAACGTACGATTTTTCTGCAGGATGGCGCTCCACCCCATATTGCTAGACGCGTGAAAGATCTGTTGCGCGCGTCGTTTGGTGATGATCGTGTGCTCAGCCGCCACTTTCGTCATGCTTGGCCTCCCAGGGCCCCAGACCTCAGTCCGTGCGATTATTGGCTTTGGGTTTACCCGAAGTCGCAAGTGTATCGTGATCGACCGACATCTCTAGGGATGCTGAAATACAAGATGCAGGGCAGTCTTCAGGGCGAGGTTCTGGGTGGTCTGCAGCAGCTGGATGTGTTTCCAGAGTCTGGGGACGCGTACTCGAGCACTGGGCGAACCAGCGACAGGTGCAGCGTGGTCTCGTGTTGCGACGGCAGTGGCGACTGCGGGTTGAGCAGTGGGTAAATAACGCGTAAGCGTCCTGTGGCCCTCTGTCTTACATCACTGCCAAGATCTTTCCAGGTGAGCCTTCGGTCTAAGGTTCCCCCTAGGTATTTCGCCGTTGTACTCCAGTGGGATGGGAGTCCTCAGGATCTCGATCGGCGGTAGCGCATCGGGCAGTTTACGTCTGGTAAAGACGACTGCTTGGCTTTTCGCGGCGTTGAATTTCGACCGCCACTTGGTGGCCCATGCACTCAGGCCGTCGGCGTCGCATTGTGATAGCGTTCACGCTGCGGGTGAAAAGCGCCGAGTCGTAGGTTTTGTGTCCCAGCCTCGTTGCCGCTTTTGTGTCTCGATTCCGTTGTAGGTGTCGGTGGCCGAGTAGAAAGACCGACACAGGAATAAAGGATGCACGCTTGTGCAGGTAGGAGGTGACCAGCCAGTGAGACAGCAGAAATTAGAAACACTAGAGTAAATTAGAACGAGATCTATATTTCTTAGAGACTTAGTAACACTTAACTTTTACATAGCTCAGTACTGCAGAATGCTGATTCATAGTTGAGCTAGAGGCCTCCCTAGTGCCTAACCGATAGCCAAGTCTTCACTGGTGCCTATCTGATTCCGAAGTGTTAGCTGGTTCCTATCTCAGTCCCAAGTGAACGATGTCGTTCAGTGGTGGCCACGAGCGGAGTTGCAGCAGAGGGCGCTCGTGGCTGACGCCGTAAGAACGCCGCGCCGTGCGTGCATGGCGGCGCGCGGCGAAAGTAGGTGGCGCGCACTTCAGACTTGTGCGACACCAAAGTCGGCGTATAGCGCCAATTCGACGCCTGCGACTCGCGGTGCATCAGCAGTGTGTGGGAAGTACAGCAGGGGGCCGATGACCGATCCCTGCGGCACTCCCGCACTTACCCGCCTTTCCGTGAATGCACCGTCTTCTGCCCTTACGTGGAAAGTCCGTTCGGACAGGTACGAGATTTTAGAGTAAGTTCCATTGTCCTGATCAGTTCTAGCTCTAAGTCGGCGAATATATAAATTAACTTCTCATACCCGGTACTCCCCAACTGCGCGGGGGATCGCTCATAGCACTTCCTAGAAAGTTAGCAAAGCAAAGTTTGTATTTCTAGTGGTTCTTGATAGTAGAATGACGTTCTTGTAGAAATGTCCAAAAGTCAAGTACGTTGTTGGGGCCTTCTCTGGAAGGGTAGAGGACTGTCAATCCTCGAATCCAAGTTACTACATTGGTCTTTGTTCGGGGGTAGTATGTCTCGTCCGGGTAGAGTAATATCCGTGGTTCGATATTTTGCGGAGCAACTCGAAGGAAAAAAGCTATAATTTTTTTGCACCAAACTCTTTTGCTTCTGCGGAAGTGCCGCGTGTCAGGCGACGTTCTTCATTATCCAGTTCATTGCACTGATTACACAGAGGAGTGTCCACTCTATGTATAGCATAAGTCGTTTGTCTAGTGTTCACTGCAATGCGAAATGTAACCGCTTGGAGCGCTTGCATCCCTGTAGCTCTTGGACCGCGCTTATTTGAAAACAAACGTCCTTGTTTCAAAATCAAAAATGTTCAAATGTTTGTATAGCTTATGGGACTTGACTATGGGGTCATCAGTCCCTAAACTTACAAACTACCTATGAACTACTTACGAACTAGGACGGCACAAATATCCATGCCCGAGGGGGGATTCGAACCCCCGACCATAGTGGCCGTGCAGACCGTGACTGGAGCGCTTCAGTCCCCTCGGCCACCGCGGCCGGCCCAAAACATGACGTCGAAGTTTATTCGGTGTGTGCTGTCATCTGAAACAGACGAAGCTTTATATAATCGCGGACACCCTGAATAAGAATGGCGGAGGTACTCAACGGAGAAATGCGGCCTCGTGTGTGACATCAACCACAACAGTAATAGAAATATATGAAGTGGATTTTATAAGTTCTCAATCTAGTAATAATCGACGCTGTTTCTGCTCTGTTGTTGACAGGTTCTTGTATGCGTTCTTGTCCGGCCAGTAAGTTAATCCTCCTCGTATAGCGAACATTTCATTGCCAACATGAGCAAGTTACATCGCCGCGCCGTAAGTAAAATTTAATCCCACTAGCAAGAATTTGCTTTGTCACTGTAAAACTGTCTTATGCCGATATAGTCTTTCCACGTGCTTATACCGATTTTTAATGTGTGGAGCCACTTGGCTGAGTAAATACCGATACATCGTGTCATCCATTCTCCAGTAATGTATATGTGACTTGGCGCCCTCCGCTTGCAGCTCCCGCAACACGAAATGATTTCCACAGTTTTCCCCAAGTAAGCCCCTCTTTTTTCTTCAGAATGCAGTTTTCGTAGTAGCAATGAAGCGCATGATAACATGTGATTACTGTCAGCCATCTTGAAATATGATCAAAAATATGACGACAGTGTAATACCCCCTTTTTAGCGTCACGTCAAAAATTTACATAAAAAAAATATTACGAACTTATGCTGATATTTTTATGTCAAAGATTTGATCAAAAATTTGACCGTGTAATACCGGCCTAAGCCCTCTTTATGAGCCGCCGCTGTTCGCATGCCTCTTGGAGGCAGGTGTTCTACATCTACATCTACATAGATACTCTGCAAATCACATTCAATTGCCTGGCAGAGGGTTCATTACCGCTTTCATAACTTTTCTCTACTGTTCCATTCTCTAATAGCGCGCGGGAAGAAAGAACACCTAAATCGTTCCGTTTTCGATCTGATTTCTCTTATTTTATTGGGATGATCATGTCACCATAAGTAGGTGGGTGCTAGCAAAATATTTTCACATTCATAAGTAAAAGTCGGTGATTGAAACTTCGCAAACAGGTCACGCCGCAATGAATAACGTCTTTCTTTTAATGATTTCCACCCCAATTCTTGCAACATTTCTGTGACGCTTTCCCCCCCATAACGTGATAAAACAAAACGAGCTGCCCTTCTCTGAACCTTCTCAATGTCCTCCGTCAGTCCCACCTGGTGAGGGTCCCACAAGGGGCAACAGTACTCCAGGAGAGGACGCACAAGTGTCATGTAGGCAGTCTCTTTGGTGGAGCTGGTGCATCTTCGAAGCGTTCTACCGATGAAACGTAACCTTTGGTTCTCCTTCCCCACAATATTTTCTATGTGTTCTCTGCAGTCAAAGTTGTTGTAATTGTAACTCTTAGGTATTTGGTAGAATTTACGACCTTAAGGTTTGACTGATTTATCGCGTAATTAAAGTTCAGCCGATTTCTTTTAAGGGTCAAGTGTATTACTTCACACTTTTCTTTATTTAGTGTCAATTGCCAATTTTCGCACCATGTAGACATTTTGTGTAAATCGCTTTGCAGTTGCTTTCGATCCTCTGTTGACTTCACTAACCGATAAACGACAGCATCATGCGCGAACAGTCTAAAGGAGCTATTCAGATTGTCTCCTAAATCGTTTATAAACACGAGGAAGAGTAGGGGACCTATAACGCTTCCCTGTGGAACGCCAGATATCACTTCTGTTTTACTCGATGACTTACCGTCAATTACAACGAACTGTGTTCTTTCTGATAGGAAATCGTGAATCCAACCGCACAATTGGGTGAGCGTTGCGCTCGAGGGACACCTGTGGCCCCTGCAGGCCGGAAAGAGAGCAGCGTTCGCGCTCGGCCGGTAGTTGTCCTAGTTGTCGCTAGAGGTCTGCGTGCTTGCTGGCGCACGTAGTTCCGTGTGAGTCCGGTATTAAACAAAACAGTGTGATTAAGTTATCTCGTAAGTAGGTACCGCATTATCCTATACATATTGTAAATGCGAAAGTTTGTATGTTTGTTACCGCATCACGCTAAAACTACAGCACTGATTTAGATGAAATTTCATATATAGGTATTTCTTATGTCTTAGATTAGAACATAGGCTACTTTTCAAAATGTTAATTACAAGTTATTTATTTGAAATATATCCATAGAAATACGTAACGGTTGTAAGAAGCTTCTAATACAAAAGCAGAAGTGCTCTGTAGGGTATGTCATGTTATAAATATGCGTTTTTTGGGCAATGGTTCGAATATACAAAAAGATTCTTGGATACTGCCAAAACGGCTTAACTGATATATAATTACATACACAAGAAATCTGAATGTTGGCGTTTATGCCGCATTCATTTTCATTTCTTGTAACAAATGAAGGAAGTATGTATATAAATTGACGACTTTAAATAAAATATGCTCCAAGTACCATGGCAAGAAAAAACATTGACGTTTTGTGTAGAATGGGATCTAGATACCAAGCCCTATTTTCTGTACAAAGCTCGAACTGCCACGTATAAATAGCGTACGTAAACTGCAACGAAAGTAGTAGCAAATGCACTCAACAGATGGCAGGCGGTACGCTGCAGTTAACATATGAAACGTTGTGTTTTCCGGCCACAGACATACATTACTAGACTGGCAAACGTCCATCTGTGATTGAAACCTGACGCCGCCATCTTGCCTTACCTCACATCAAAAAGTTACCGTACGGTACTGCTATGATCATCTGATACGATATGACGTTGTAAGCTGTAGTGGTTGGTTTGAACGTGATTTGCATTTGAGCTAATACTTTTGCATTAATTGAATTTAACTCAAAGGCGTAAATTGTCGACTCGTGTTATAAGAACATGTTACGTACTCTTAAGTTTTACTTAGCGTCCAGGCGGCCTCCCGTGATTATGTTGTCAATCATGTGACGTTGCCAGTTACGTGACAACGCAAATGTTTTGATATGAAGTTTCGTTTACGAGGGTAATCACTTTTACTGCATGAACGAGGCGTACATACAAGAATCTGTTAACCGCAGAGCAAAAACAACGTTACTGATTTACTTCATTGTATGTACGAAACACTAATCAAGTGACTCCGGAGTGGATTTCTAAGAATGTTAATATCTTGGCGAGGCGTTTCTATCGTTTTGTTGATGTTGCCAACATAATCATGCGAGGCCGCCAAGATGATAAGAAAATTTTACCATTACATACATCTAAAAAAAGACTGTAGTTACCTGAAAAACACTCAGAAGAATAAAGATATGTCTTATCTACGACAAGTAGCACATTTATAACGGCCATACTATTAAAAGAAAAGCCCAAGTTGATCGAAACTGATAAGGGCTTAATAAAAACAGAAAACACGACTCATTATTATGTCAAAGCAGACTGTAGATTTCGTAAGAACTGTCAAATGAAGAAGAATACGTGTTATCCATGATAAACAACAATTATGATGACTCATACGACTGACAAAAAATCTGAAGTTGAATGAAATTGGTACAGATTAATAATAACAGCAAACCAATGCTACTCATTACTGTACGTGTCAAAGCTTACTCCAGCTGCAAAGATTACAATTATATACAACACACGAAATACCCTAACATCAAAATTTTAAAGACAGCTTAGTTATGTCAGTTCATTGGTATTTTTACGACTGTTTTCTGTAATTACACAAACGACGGCTGACACTTTTATAGTATAGAAATATGGCGGCGAGACTTCACTGACACCAATGATACTGTATATGGCATTGCCAGTCTAGTTATATATGGCTGTGGTTCCGGCCAACTGCAACGATATATATTAATTAAGGTGAATGTCTGTTCGGTGTACGCTTATCACGTACGAACGACAAGACGCAGAGACTTAAAAATTTGTACCGTTACTAATTTATACCTGATGAAGGTTTCAGCCACGGTTTTATAGCCATCTGATAGATATTTAGTAATTTGAAGTATATAACGCGAAATGCCGAACAATAATTACTCTTTCAAATTTATATTTACTCTTTGAAAATTGTTTTATGGGTTGCATTGTAGCTTGAGGGTTGATAATGATAAAAGGGTGGAGTATATTGGAATGGAAAGTTATCGGTGTATATAAAATTCTACGTGTGTGTGTGTTCTGCAGCGAAAACTACATAACGCAAACGAAACGCGGCCCTAAAAACCGAAAAGTGCCGCTGGAAGTAACCAGAGGGTGAATTTAAGTCGATAGCGGCTGCTATCGAACCTCGCAGTCGATTAATGTCACTTAACGCTATGTTTGTAATTTTGTATTAGTTTTATGTTGTGGCGTTATGAGATGGAGTGTACAATTGGACGTTAACAATAATTGAAGTTTTATCATAAAGTCGTCAAATCTCTAATTTCTTATAAGTCAATGTGGTAAAACTGCGGTGTCTGTTGCCCGTGTTTTTAGTATGGCGCGTATGTTGACAGCTGTAAATAGATCGTTTCTGGACCGGAGATTCGGGCGCTACGCCCCCTCACATAATAAAAAAAACTTCTTGTTTAACCTATACCTAACTTAACTTTCACTTAAAATGATCACTGTTTAGTACAGATCACAAAATATATAAAACATATACCTGCTCTATGGTTGACTGCTGTGGTGTTGCCAACATTTGCAGAGCTTGGGCAACAGACTGCAGTTTAGCCGTTAATATTGACGCATGTGTTTGTAATACATTGTGGAATTCCTTAATATGTTCTGAAATTTGTGAAAAATCATTGATGAGGTGTGTTTGCCACAGCCGATAATGAAATCATATCCACAGTAATAGAAATTTTAACTGTTTGTGAGGCTAGCTGAGCACGACATAATACTAAGTGTGGCCGCAAACTAATAATTGCATCTTACTATCGACTCACCTGGAAATTTCAGACTTTCCAAAGTTAATTAGTTCGTAGGTTCCCCAATCGTAGTCTCATAATTGAAGGTGATTTTCAAATACAAATTTGAATTGGGTAAACTACAGATTTGCAAGTGATTGGAGTGACGGGACTTATTGCAAATCATTAGGCCTATTAATTGCACCCCCCCCCCCAACAGCTACCCAGAACATATTGATTGGAATCCCACTTATGACGGAAATATGCTGCTGTCATAATAAAAGGTCGGAAGACGTTTGGTGCTTTCCTCCACATCAGTTTCTCCTATGCAAACATCTTCATTTCAAAAGTACTCTGGGAGCCCACTTCCAATGTAAGCTATTTACAGTATTCCTTCCTCTCTTTTCTCTCCCCCCCCCCCCTCTTTACTCCCCCACCACACTTCTCACCAAATCCGGAACTGGGAAATATTTGATGACACAGTATGTGCCCTCCAACATATATTTTAACAGAGGTGAGGATAAATTTCTTCTCTAAGTGATTTCAATAGTTGCTCATTAATTATGTGAACTACCCATCCATTTTCAGTAACACATTTCTAAAGCTTCTACACTCATGTTTGAAATGTTAATCATCCATGTTTCACTTAACATACAATACTGCACTCCTGATAAATTGCTCAGGAAAAGGCTTCCTAATGTCAACAAATAGACTAGACCTCTTTAGTGACTAAAAAAGTACAAAGAGAAATTAGAGCAAGTGGATAGATTTATATCTTCAGCAAATTAGATAAAGAGGGAGTGGTGTCATATATAAATTTATTAGAGTAGAGGATATTGATGTGTTATGGCACTTGTTTACAAAAATATTGGACCATGTGCCTGATAGGCGTGTTCCTAGAAGAATAGTTAATGGAGTGAGGGACCCTCCATTGTGTACAGCCACTGTAATGAAACTTCTGAGGAAGCAGATACTACTACATAACAGATGTAAAACAAAGCCTGACAGTACAGCTATTGGTGGTGGTATGCTAAATGAAACGTACTTGTCTGTCCAGAGAATAGTGGGTGAAGCCTCCAGTGACTGCCATAGCAGAATATTTATGTAAGGATCCCTCTTAAAACACAAAGAAGCATTATCATATGTAACTGTTGTTAGTGGGACCAAAGTTAGCACCCAGACACACTTGGCCGAGTGAGATACTGAAATTGAGGATTGCAAAGCAGATCTACTGAATTCAGTTATACGCCTAAGATGTTACTTTCAATTGAAAATCAAGGACCATTAAGTTACCTAAATGTAGTTCTGGTTCCAATGCAAGACGAGTGATGGAGAAATTAATTTCATGGGCCTGAAGCAATACCCATCACATTGTTTACTACATTTGTGGTGAGATAGTTCATGACTGTTTTAATTCTTTAACTCATTATCCTGAGACAGGCTAACTCGCGCTCCCAAATTTTTTGCAACAATATCCCGATTAAAATTGGTGTTCCTTCTGCTGCTGTTAGTAGGCGTTACCTAAGTGTCTTGTGTTGTATTTGTATGCTTTTTGCTGTAGTACTGTGTCCCATAGTATAATTTTGGTGTTGCTGCACTTTGTATACTTCCTATATGCAACCAATTATTTCCTTATTTGTAATAAATAATGTTTCAGTGAATATTTACATACAGTTTTTGCTAAACCTGAGCTTATATTGTGGAACTACCTTTTATCCTTTCCTACCTTAAATAACTCCATAGATTTTCAAGGAGTAAAAATTATTAGCAAAAGAAATATATATTTCAGAAAGCACAAACTTACATTGAAAAATTTGAAGCTTTTAGCTTTTGCGTAAGAAATTGGTATATTAGGAGCTTTTTTTCCTGTACAAATTGGAAGTACATTCCATTTTTCAAACATATTTTAGGAACTTTTAATGAAACAATTAGTGGGATTGTTCAGGAGTACGGAGACTACAACCAATAAAGTAATCAGAATATTACAAGTATTTCAAGCTTATTAAGAACACTCAGAATAAACCAAACATTACTTACTTTCAGTATATATAGCAAAGTGTACACAATCAAAAATTTAGGGAATATAAGTAACAGTAAAATAGGCTGGTGTATTATATGTCATTAATTAACAACACATTAAATGAAATAGTGCATAAAATATATACATATACAGATTTGCTGGGTGAAATAACTGAAATTCATTTTCATAGTATACCGTACATCATGCATTCCATTAGAGAGTGAAAATTGAAAATCTCAAAGTCAGAGTTATGAGTTGTTTCAATAAAATCCTAAGCCACTGAAGTTACAGCTACAACAAAGCAGTCTGCCTAATACACCTCTAGAACATCTGAAAACTGGTAAGCATTTCTAACTTATTTTGCATTAGTTTTGTTTATAAGCTTAACATTTTGGCTAGTGAAGAAATACTTTAATTTCGTTGAGCAAGCACAAGAGCCATTGAAATAATAATATTTAATTCAGTATTTTTATTTATAAAAAACCACTGTGACATGCTGCCTGTGATAGAAGGGATAATTTATATGAAATAAACTGAGAAGTTAATGTTTGAAAAAAATGACAGAGAAAGAAAGGATATCATTAGGAGAAAATAGTAAAAAAAGAAGAACTATTGATTTAAAAAGAAATCAGAAATGTCCTATGGAAACAGTAATTTCCCCACTTAAAAAAATAAACAAAGAAACTAATTCTGATAAAAGTGGGGGAGGCCAGTGTACTTAGAGCCACATATGTAATTTGGAAACTAATTCAGGTATATTTAGTTTCTTGGTTCTCAGTTGGTTACTGTCTGTACCAAAAATGGGCCAGTTAACAGTTGGAGAGAAAAGGCAAGCAGAGGTGGATGTATCTTCATGTTTTAATGGTGCTGAAGTAAAAATTCTTGGTTAAAACAATGACAAATTATTGTAGGCATGTGTACCTAGGGGCATGGGCCTAGGTGTGAGGCCAAGGGAAGTTTAATGAGGAAGTGTATAATTGCACAGTAAGGAGCTTTAAATTCACAACAAATTACTAACCAAAAAGTCTGACCACCCCCCTTTTAAATTTTTTTACTGATGATGGCACAGGCAATGATTCTGACACAACAGATGACTGTGACCTGGTACCTGTTATTGAACCAACAGTGGAGGAAGATAAGAAATTAATGTTGAACTACTTGACTTGTCCGCCATTTTGTGTTTTCCTGCTTTGGTTGTGTTCGTGTTGTTCTGTACATTTACGTTTTTGCTGTGAACAGAAAATGGATATGAAGAACTTTCAGTGCTACGTATGTGATAGAACTTTTCGTAGAAAGTAGGAGTTAAATCGACATCAGCGAAGAGTTCAAATGAGGTGTTTTATGTGACATTCCCCGTCATGCCCGTAACTATCTCAGACTACTTCCACATCTCATTCCAGATACCACTACCAACACTCCACAGCTAAGGTCAAATAAAATCACATAATAATACTAACGTTCCCATTAAATATATACATGTATTATTCTGCCACTATTCCAATCGGCTTACATCAAAACTAAATACACCGAAACATAATTTATTATAAAACATAGAGAAAGAACTACATTTGTGAGGTATTGCATTTAACAGACCGGCATGATGACAGAAATTTCCGTAAGTACCAAACATTAGGCCTACTTTTCAGGGTCCATTTAAGAACTGTTTTCGATCTAAACACAAAACAAACTGTAGATTTCTATTATTACAGACCACTGAAGATGTTTTGCATTCAATAAAACGAAACGCGTCTGGTGTGGAAAAATCACATTTTTATTGTAGTTGCAAAGACGGAAAATCACTGCTATTCATAATTATAAAAGCAACTACGGACATTATGGCCACACGAACGAAGATAACATATTTTTTTTTCCAATTCTGAAACAGTCCTAAAATATCAACTGAATAAAATTTACAGTAATTATTGACTAACACTTTATTATGCTTGAATAAACTAGCTTTTTGTATCAAAGGTGACTATGATAGTGAAATTAGCACAGTTTCCAGAACATTAATAATTACCCTTTCAGTATCATTTCAAGCTGCTTTTAAATTACTTTTAGAATTTCATTGTGTTATGGCCAGCAATGACACATTTAATCAAATTTTGTATATGCCTTACCTTGTCCTCAACATGTAAGTGTGATTAATGTAAATGGATACCCTGTGTGTGCAAAGCATGGATTACAGAATATCTCAGTTAGTCCAGAGGCCAAAATTATTCTTTTTGGGGTATTTCATTCATTGTTTGGTACAGAGAGTGCTCAATTACTTGTAAGCAATATAATTAATGAAGTTTGCCCTTTAAACAAGTTTACATGGGTATGTGCTTATTGTTAAATAAAGGCATTTTTAGTTCACTGGATGACAAATGTGCACTTTCTCCGGATATTTTTTACTACAAGCTGTGATCTGTTTAGTGAGCTACAGCAACTTCATTACATTGTTCCACCTTTTGTCACTTAACTGTGTACACCACATTACTGTTTTAGAGAATTACTCATAGTGGAAATGGAATTCGGAAGTGTGCTATACCTATTTTTGTTGATTTAGTTTCATTACACATTCTCAACATAACTTGTTAAAATGTAAGAATTTTGTAGCAAAATTTATAGTATGCTTTTAGCAGATGAGTCATTTGAACTTGGACCAGAAGAAAATGTAATGAACAATTTTGTGAGAAGTTTTGCACAGTAGTAGACAGGCAGGAGGGAGACAGAGTTGCTGTTTATGTAAGTGAAGAGGTAAGATTATTTCAGATAGAGCTGAGCATTGGTCTTAGACTATACAAAAGAGATTAATGTTGAGTCTAAAGATTTGAAAGCAGCTGGTTAAGATATTTTCTCAATGAAAAGGACATACTACTTGAAAAGACTACAAATTATAAATGTAAAAAAGAAAACCCCACCCTAAGGCTTCACAATCAAAAGGCTTGTGTGACCTAATGAGGACACAAAGTTCATAAGTAAATCAAGCAGTAGGATACTGTGGCATCACACCAACCCTTATAGATCATATCACAAATGTTCATTAGTCTAGTTTTGTATTAAACATTGTGACTTTTGGCAATTGTTCTGTTGGCAGAAATACAATGAAAAACCTAATGAAGTTTGCAGACGTAGGACAAATTTAAGAATAAATTATCCCAAAAAATGTAATATGTACAAAACAAAGTCTGCAGGTAAATGTTTGGAAACTTCATATTCAACTCAGTATTGGCTAAATAGGGCCTGCTATAAGAAAAGCAAAACTATTTTTGATTGCAGTGCAGCTTTTTCAGGTCTAAATCTGGCTGCTTCTTAATATTTAAGCTGGGATTTGCAAGTATGGCTTTTCTCCTTAAACCATAGGAAAAGATTAAAATGCATGTTGAGGGAAATGTCAGTCCTTTCTGGAATAATTTCCATTGTTTGAACCAATATTTAACACACACTAATATCCCAGTCAAATATGTTAAGAGTTAAATGGCAAAGCAAAGCAAATGAAACTGAACTGGTATGTGTTCCAAGATGTCAATGAAATATCAATTTCACAACAGTATAGGAAGGTGGGGGTCAGTCCTAGTATCCAGTACCACCTGTCAGCTTTGAACAAAGATGTCGAGTGTTACATTGTACCTATTGATTATTATATTTGTGGTTATTGCAAGTCACAGAAAAATATTGTTACAGTAGTCCCGAAAACTCGGTAACCCGGCAGTCCAGATAACTCAGTCACACCCCCTGAAATTATTCCGTGCTTGCAGGATAGAAATGAAATTGTAGTAGTTACAGGCTATGTTGTGTATGGGTCCAGACATCTTTTTTTGTGCCACCTACACTCCACTTAAGAATCCTTTGTCTCATTAATGCAGTATATAGATGCGTCTTCATACTAAAAACAGTTATGATCAAAAGTATGGGAGTTCAACTTTTCAGTGTCGTTTACAGTCATCTTAGGCGTGATGGTCAAATAATGAACTTAGTTACAACAGACAACAATGACAGACATGTAGCACGACCATGCGCACTCTGCCGCTCACCTGCCTAGAGCCTTTGTCTTTTCTTAACCATGTTTTGTAAAGTACATGTGAGTGTAAGAAACGAATATCATTTGCAAGATATTGTCTTACATTTATGTAGTGTTACTGTATTCCACCATTTGTATTGTATTCTAAAGTAACAATAGTTAGTACTTTATAATGAAACAACCTCAGCTATTCATTTTCTAGCACCATTCCCAATGAAGACAGTGATACCAATTCAACACCCCCCCCCCCCCCAAAAAAAAGCAACTAATAAGAAAGAAATAGTATCTAATACTTACGCCAAATCAAATGTTCCATTCTAATATATCTTCACTACAACCCCTCTTGTATTTTCAAGTTTGTTGCCTTTGCCTACTCCCAACCAAACTTGCCTCCCAACCTAACCTAGACCTCGGGATATGCTACAGATCACTGTCATTACAGTCGTTTGCTCTTCACATTCTTTGGCTTTGACAACTCACAACTACAATGTCGTGTCGAAGCCTAACCTAAACCTTGGGCTACACTACAGATTAGCCTGTCAGATAAACAAGATTTTCGCATCTCACATTCGTTGCCCTCACCAACTCACAACCAAACTGTTGGCTCCCTACCTACATAAACCTAGGCTGCGCTACAGATGAGCCTATCACCGAAACTAGATTTTCACCTTTCATATTCATTGGCTTTGCCTATAGTGGTAATTATACATTTTGGTTAGCCTTATAGATAGTGGTGTAATAATGAACAGCATGTGAAATGCAAGTAGTAATATAACCTAATTATTGAAAGATGTTTTATTTTTCACATTTAGTTGTAAGATTTTGGGCTTTGATAATTACATTTTCAAACCTCTGGCCTGTGCTTAAGCAACATATTCTAATATTTGCTAGCGTGAATGCAAGTACTGGACACATCAGCCTAGATTTTAAGATTAAAATATCAGTTGGCATATTAGTATGTGTTGCTTAATGCATGAGTCAGATGTTTGAAAACAGTCTTATTGTAGACTGAAATAAGTAAAACATGTGACAACTAAATGTAAAACTATGACTGAAAAGTAGAATAAAACAGATGCCATAACAGCCAGACGGCAGTGATGTCTGTCTGTCTGTGTGTGTGTGTGTGTGTGTGTGTGTGTGTGTGTGTCTTTCTAACCCACGGACGCCTTTACGGCCAAAAGTTATCAATTGTATTCTTTTATTTATGACTTTCTGCAGCTCATTGGACATCTGTGGTAAGCAACCTATCTCTCACAAAGATACTGCTGAATCCTTCCTGGAATTTCCATTGTTTGATATTGTGAAGCATGTATGTGGTTTTTGGTATAGAAATCTGATAAACATGATCGTGACAGACAATATGTGCCCAGGTTATATGATTCAGTTCTGCAGTAGGGTGTTGAGCAACTTGACTCTTCTGTATTCCAAATAACACTGGCAGGAGCATTAAAGCATCACATACCACTGTGAATGTAGCTTTCTTCTAGTGTTATTTGGAAGATTCACATTGCTCCATTACTAAATGCATCATTTACCTGGTGCACCTATTGTTGGTTTCATTAAGTGTTTAACAGATTTCTATACCAAGATCCATATACAGCTAAATGGAATAAGTAAATACAGGCAAATCTGTAGTGTAGCCCGAGGTTTTGGTTAGGCTTGGACGATACTATGTAGTTGTGAATTGGCAAAGCCAAAGACTGTGAAGAGCAAAGAACTGTTTGTAATGACAGTGATCCGTAGTGTATCCCGAGGTCCATGTTAGGTTGTGAGGCTAATTTGGTTGAGAGTAGTCAAAGGCAACAAATGTGAAAATACAAGAGGGGTTGTGGTAAAGATACGTTAGAAGGGAACATTTGATATGACTTCAGTATTTGATACTATTTCTTTGTTATTTGTTGCTTTTTTTTGGGGAGGATGTTGAATTGGTATCGCTGTCTTTATTTGAGGTGTATTATAGGTCAATTATCTGCTCCAATAGCTCAGTTGACAGTGTCGCTGACTACCACTCAGAGAGACCGGGTTTGATTCCCGGCAGGGGACTGGGTGTTGTGCTGTCGTCGTCATTTTCATAACCATCGACACGCAAGTCGCCGAAGTACCGTCAAGTAAAATGACTTGCACTAGACGGCCGAACCATTGCAGATGGTATCTCCCAGCCAAAAATGCCTTACGGTTAATTGAATGATTCACTACCATGCAATTTCTTGGTTGTTTCTGTTTTTATTTTTCATTTTTTGTGTGTCTATCGGTTTGGTTTCTTGTTGGTTTTTCCCAGTTTAGAATGTCCTCGCCCAAAACCGCAACATTCCGGCTCAAGTGAAGCACACTAAGGCACCTGTCACCTTTGGCCCCTGATGTCAGTGTGATGTGTTGTACAACTCGAAATAGGTACTGATCATTTGCAATAGGGATATTCTTTTGTTGGGAATGTGTCCTCACTTTCTACAATACAAACAGATCAATTTACCCTCACTATCCAGCACGAGTTTGTTTCTTTACATTCAGTATGTCCCTGCCCACTACGTCATAGTAGAAGTGTTGTATGGGTACTGTTGGTGTTGGCAATATGGAAATTCTACACAAGAAGGGTGCAAAGCTCATTCAGTTAGCAATTTAAAAAAAAAAAAAAAAAAAAAAAAAAAAAAAAAAAAAAAAAAAAAAAAAAAAAAAAAAAAAAAAAAAACAAACCAGATACGTTTATCACTACATTTATTACTGAATGAAAAAATTTAATTCAGTTGTAAAATGTAAGCTTTTGATCGAAGTTAATTCATTCATTCCTTTTGGGTCCAAATGTTACAGCCCCCACATAGGAGAAGAAATTAGGTGCTTCCATTTATAAGTACTACAATTTCATTCCTGTCCAGAACTCTACTCCACTGCGTTTTAAGTTATTGTTACTGTTATGAATTTTGTCAGAACTATTTCCAGAGATAACTTTTTCAGCAAGCAAATGCAAAGAACCAATCCCTTAAGAAGTTCACATGTTTATTTTAATCTCCTCTTTGTAAGTCGTTGAGTGTTATAAAAAGGAATTGTAACCTGGAAACAGAATGACTGTGAAAAAAGGCTAAATAGGTTTTAATTTGATTAAATGGCTCACAGGAAATGGGACTACTGCCCATTGGCTTTGACTTGCGGCATCGGTGTTTTGTCGTGTGTGTGTTTGTAGGTGGCGTGAATAATTTATGTGATGGCTGAGTTAAAGATGACAGTTTGTTTACCAGCAGAACATAGATTAAGATTTTGTCTTTAAAAAATGATCTGCAGCTCCACTATAGGTTAACAGCGCACAAGTGAGTGCTGAATGTGGGGTGATATCAGTGATTGATGGTACATTCTGTTGTTGGAATCTGTAATTTATGAGGATAATCCCATATTATTTATAATACACAAGTATTAAGATAGTATCCCATCTATGGGTTGCCCAACATGTTGATGACATCATGGGTCAAAGGTAATGGGTAGTATCCCAGTCTTTAGTTATGCCAATTAAAATGAACAGTAAAAAATAATGAGGAAGGAAAGAAGGAAATGGAATCTTATTAAAAAATAAAGAGAGGAACTGAAATATCATACGATAAGTAGCAAAAAAGTAAAAATCAAATCATTAATAACTACTACTGGAAAAGAGAGATTGCTAAAAGAAATGAAGTCCTTGTACTTCAAAAAAGCAGTTGAAAGTTCACATATATGGCAGAGACGGTCTGCATATTCATTAGCACTCTCAGGAAGGCAGTCACAAACAATGAAGAGCAGGGTAGAGAATTGTTGGACACACCTGATAGCTCTTACATTTTCTGTATGAACACTACATAACTATATAAACAAAATCCCACAAACTGGTACACAATAACAAATTATGCAATTTTTTATTCCCATTTCCTCAAAAATAATATGCAAATAGCAAACAAAAGGTCTGCATGACATATCTATAAGTTCAGTTACATATTGTTCAGTTTCCAATAGTTAATGGTATTAATATTTCTAGTAGGTCTATGGATGAATCTTTGAACAGAGTAATGCTATCCCTAAACACAAATGAGGCAATACACTAGGTGTACTGGCCCAATTGAATTCTTTTTCTAGCAAGTTGTTGGTTTTTGAGGGGACTAAACAGCTAGGTCATCAGTCCTTTTCTAGCAAGTGTTATAATGTATGCTGATGGTACTATTAACATATAAAACTCAAACCATTATGTCAATAACGACAGTATGACCGTTAGTTGTACACAAAAAATGACACATGAAGGTTCAAGCCACCGGCACATTTCCACATTCAAAATAGCGTATTAGCTAGTCCTGTAAAGCAAAACCCTGCTTTCCTTGGTTGTATTAGGCTACCATATCTGATATGTAGAGTGGTCTATTCTACGGCAAATAAACATCCATGCTTTATTCACCATAAGTAGTGCATTTAGATGCAACCCGATATGGCAAATTATACGAAACAACATTGTTCCATCTGTTGCATAATTTGTACCAGCAGATATTCGGAATACGGTATCATACGTAAAGTTGTATAGGCCGTTCGTATTAAACAACAATATATACCAAATTTCGAAACTACATGTAAGTGCACCTAAGTAAATAACACTGTGAAATAGTTATCTCCTTTCTTAAGAGACACACTCAATCAGAAATTGTAATACTGCCAGGAACCTTATTCTTGCGTTTCTGAAATCCGGTGGTAAGTATCAAAAGGCACTGAAGATGACAGTAACATAATCTGAAATGGGCTACTTGCATTCATTTTTCATAAATCTTATTACGCCTATATTCTGAAATCACACTTGCTATCACTATAGCACAACAATCTGCACTTCAAACAACTGATTTGCGCCAGATCTGTAATGCGGTTGGTCACTGGAAAGCCATATTTCTCATAATACGTAGTCATAAGTACGAAAAACGACTACAGCAATAGCATTCAAACCAAAAAGCAGATGGAATGAAACTTTCACTCTGCAGCGGAGTGTGCGCTGATATGAAACTTCCTGGCAGATTAAAATTGTGTGCCGGAACCGGGACTCGAACCTGGGAGGCAAAGGTCCCAGGTTCGAGTCCCACTTCCGGCACACAATTTTAATCTGCCAGGAAGTTTCATATCAGCGCACACTCCGCTGCAGAGTGAAAGTTTCATTCTGGAAACATCCCCTAGGCTGTGGCTAAGCCATGTCTCCACCATATCCTTTCTTCCAGGAGTGCTACTCTTGCAAGTTTCGCAGGAGAACTTCTGTGAAGTTCGGAAAGTAGGAGGCGAGGTACTGGCGGAAGTAAAGTTGTGAGGCGGCATCGTGAGTCGTGTCAGGGTAGCTCAGTGGTAGAGCGCTTGCCCGCAAAAAGCAAAGGTCCCAGGTTCGATTCCCGGTTCCGGCACACAATTTTAATCTGCCAGGAAGTTTCATATCAGCGCACACTCCGCTGCAGAGTGAAAGTTTCATTCTGGAAACATCCCCTAGGCTGTGGCTAAGCCATGTCTCCACCATATCCTTTCTTCCAGGAGTGCTAGTCTTGCAAGTTTCGCAGGAGAACTTCTGTGAAGTTTGGAAAGTAGGAGGCGAGGTACTGACGGAAGTAAAGCTGTGAGGCGGCATCGTGAGTCGGGGTAGCTCAGTGGTAGAGCGCTTGCCCGCGAAAGGCAAAGGTCCCAGGTTCGAGTCCCGGTTGCGGCACACAATTTTAATCTGCCAGGAAATTTCAAATAGTAGATGGTTTGTTGACTGTTCACATGCGTGAGGCGACTCGGGACCCGCCGGTCGCGTAGGTCGTGTCGCGCTCCTGATTGGCTAACGTATATGACGTCATGAACTATCATTTATCCAATCAGCATCTCGACCAGCGGATCCCGAGACAAAGGCGTGTAAACTGCTGCTTTCTGGACGAGTGACCATAGATATGGTAGGAAGTGTAGGTGACTTCCGGTAGTCCACTTCCGGCGGGACTTTTCGGTTTTTAGCGTCCACTCGCAAACGAATGGTCTATGTGTAATTGTTGTCCGAAGTCTCCCGTTGTACATCATACCAGTTCCATGCCGATAGTTATAAGGGGGTGGAAGATATGGTGGTTTAAAGTTGTCAAATTATAAAACAATTCGGACTGAAGGCTAGCGATGACGTTTGCAACTCTATAGCAACGACGTTACATACAGCGAAACGTGATGCCACAGACAATATCTTTGGTCTATGTGTGCTACAATGTCTTCAGCTCTTTCTTTGTAAGGATAATCGTACGAATAAGGAAATATAAGAATAAAGAGATAAAACAGTAAGAAATAAATCTTTTAATACATTTCTTTAAAAAAATCGATTTAACGTTTCGCGCATTACATCAAGTGATCGATCTGTGATATTATTACAATCATTATTTTTGAATTTCGTGATGGGATTCTTCGACACGAGTGCATTTTTACCTGTGATTGGATCTACACTACTTACGTTCCTGATAAATAGATAATCAACCAACACGCGAGCGGAGCCGCGGTTTAAGGTAGTAATACATACATCTACTTTACTTCCTTCCTCGCGTAGATTGTTAAGAAGATTAAGTCGCATTTGACCTTCTACACTTCCATACTGGCTGAAGTGATGTGTTCTATAGTGGCGTTCTAAATTGTACTTTCTTTATGCCTAGTATTTTACCACATACCAAACATTTTGCTCATCCTTCGCTTTCAGTGAACAAGTAATCACACTCCCAACTAGATTTGAACTGCAAAATAGAACGCCGCTTTACCGCGCCGATTTGTCTAGCCATTTCAACTCCATAGCGTACTATCATAGATTATAACGATAACCGCAAAGTACAAAATTCGAACTAACAGATGGCACTGTTAGCGCTGTCTTCTAAAGCCCGTTTTAAACGATCAACGAACTTGTAATAGATTGCTAACAAGTTGCGTTAATGGCGGCCGTCTGTCGTTTGAACGGCTGCACTAGTATGATCGCGCTAGTATCGAAGCGCGATAATTATAGCGAGAAAGAAATAGGGCCCGTTCTAAATTCTATACTAGCGGGTTCACTGCGCATGCTCGAGCTAGCAGCTGTCTGTTGCAGTCACCGCTCCAGTTAGTCCGCCATTTTCCTTCGTATTTACGTATATTTTGCGTTATGTTGAAGTTTATGATCAGAATGTATTACAAAATGTATTTCTAATGACGGCATTCACACTGTCCGCCACCAGACCGTCACCTAACGTCAACGTCACGTTAAGCTTTCTCAAGAAGATTGTTTTGATTGAACGGTCGTCTGCTGACATCGGAAGTTAACCTATTTTCGTCACGCGATTTTCATACTGTAGTCGACAATTACACGGTTTGCATGCAAACTTGTCTTATTAATCTTTAGTTTATTATTATACTTTGGTTTAGTGGTAAATTGCAAATGTTTCATGACGACTTAAATATTTATCTCAATTATTGTCCACCGAAAAGCGAGGTCGTACATCTGAAACCGAAAAATGGTTTATGATTTGCAATATCGTAACAGAAAAGACTGAAACCAATTGTTTATTTGAATAAGATTGTAATTTGATGATGCAATTTTCATTAAATAGCATTTTAAATGAAAAAGTCAGTCCAAATGAAAGACAAAAATTCAGTTGTGCCTGACGTTATTAACAATGTCATTGGGCAAATCGTAGTAGATAAAGTAAAGAAGGTCTATTTACGCTCTTATAAATATTGTTTGATGTGTTCATAAGTTTATTTTTTTCGCTTGAAAATAGATGTGAATGTTTTGAAATGTTTTTTCACTTCCCAGAACTTTACCACACTACATTGACCAAAAACATCGATTACAAGGTTTTCTTTGGCCGTCAATAACATTTAGCGTTGTTTCCTCAATTCCAGTATTAAACTATGACTTCCTACATAACAAATCGGCTTTTATAACCTCACGTTCAACATCGGGTATTACTGTTCGATTACGTTTATCGTCTAAACACGCTGCCACAAGATCTTGCTTGAGTTTGTAGTTCAGGGCTAGTACGCTAGGAGCGCTTCAGTAGACTATTATCTTTCTTGTTCACCTTCGTTCATCGTTTAAAAAGGGCTTAAAAGAGAAACAAAAATCGCTCTTATCTTTGTAAGATATTTGCCGGCTCGACTGCACGTGCTGGACGCTTTAGAGAAGAGTTTCCAGTACTACACTCCTGGAAAATGAAGAAAAAGAACACCATGAATTCGTCGACCCAGCAGAGGGAAATTTTATTGACACATTCTTGAGGGTGTACACAACACACGATCACACAGGCAGAGGCATAGACACGTGAGAACAGTCACCAGAGCGTGCGCAATGTCGTCGTTAGTACCGTGTACACCCAGTGGCGTAGCTATCGCAGGGGTGGGCGGGGCAGCGCCCCGGGGCCCCCGAGCTCCAGGGGCCCCTCGGCCTCCGTGAGCAAAGTTCGGAAAAGTTACAATAGAGCGTCGAATTATTATTATTATTATTTGTTCTCCGCGTGGCGGAGCAAAGCTTCCTACTGGGGCCTTCACTTCACACGAAGCCATTCGGAAGCGCAGCTGACCTGCCAAGCCGCCACTCGCTGGGTATAACAACCAGCGCACTTCAGTCCATGTATGCCCGGGCCGCTGAAACATTGCACTTGACGTTCCGCGTTATAGCGACGTTGCAACACTAGCCTCTATAGGCACAGCAGACGAAACGGTTTTCAGTTGCATCTCGTAAATGTAAGCTATTGAGCAATAAAAGTGCATATAATAATTCGTTCTTGAGCAGCAATTAGTTAACGGCATATTAATGAAGACCAGAGCACAACAATGCACACGCTTTCAATAACGGAGCAAAGGAATATAGAAAATAAGCACTGGATCACGACAGATACGAAATAAACAACAATCAAGATAGTAATTTCTCTCTCTACGTTTCATAATCAGAATGCTTTTCACTCACCAGTTTACGGCGACAATGGTACAATTACATCCAGCTCCCCATCTTCACTGTTGTCGTCACAGCCAAAGTAGTCGTCATCACCGAGTCAAATCATTAACCGATCATGATCACTGATGATCCCTTCCATCATTTGCGCTGCTCGAATCAGTTTTTCAACGTGCTCGACCCCCCCCCCCCCCTCTTTTTTTTTTTTTTTTTTTTTTTTTTTTTTTTTTTTTTTTTTTTTTTTTAAAGATGCAGCATCCACATTGGCGATAGCTTCACGCAACAGCCTCTCCACCTCTGTTATTGTGAAAGACTTATTACTGTTCCTGATGTAATTCTTCACGTCTTTCCATACTAATTGTATAGGGTTAAAACGGCAGTGAAATGGGGGAAGGTTTATTACATTGTGACGCTGCTCCTTTGCGATTTCGTCTACTGCATATGTGGGTGTAATAGGCTTATTTTGTTTAATGGGCGAATATAAAAGAAGTTTTGACAGTGACATATCTGCAGCAATATTTATTTCTTGTAACCACTGCACCATAACTTCTTTCCGATCGTTTGAAGCGAGAATGAACTTCCTGCTCAGGGCATAAGCTTCGAAGTTTTTATTCATACGAAATCGAGAACTTACTCAGAAAACGTCACTACACAAACGTCTTTTCGGTGACATTATCCAATTAGTTTAACTCGGAAAGTCAAGTTAAACCACTCACAGTAAAACAAATCGCAGCGAAAAAAGCACACACAACATAAACACGCGATAAACACGATGCACAACTTTGTTTACGGTAGAACTGAACAAAGTCGGCAACGCGGGAACTGTGACGTCACGGCACGTGACCACCGGAAGTGTTTACCGCGCTGTGATTGGATCGTTCCTAGCGACTAGCGCCTCGCGCTTCTTGCTCTTCACTTGTTATTTGTAAACGTCAAGTGCAAAGTTTCAGCGGCCCGGGTATAGGATGAAGAAGTAGCGGCAGCATCACAGCTGCTCACAGCAACAGCTGAGACATCCGAGTGTTGCGGCGTGTCGCTCGGCGCAGTGTGAAGGATCACGCGCCTCCAAATACTGCATAAACGTCTTCTTGGAAAATAGTGTACAGTACGATTATCTGTATATACCGGCTTTTCGAACATCCATGTCTCCCAATTACTTTGGATAATCGACGTTTTACTCTATATTTTAGTTGAATGAAGGATTTTCTACTTTACCCTAGACCAACCTAAAAGGCTCGAAGTGAGATCCAAAATTATTCCCACCTCAGTATATAAACATAACAAGGTCTATTGCTTATCCGCTAAGACGTGTACCGTGTCACTATTAGCGTGTTGTCAGTTGAAGTCGGAGTTGCGAAATAACAGTCAATGGCGCTGAATTATGAGCAGTGTGTTTGACAATACACGGTTGACCACATTTGAATAAGAAGTCTCTATAGTGTATTATTAAAGAACAGTATTGTAATACTAACTCCTCTTTGTGTCGTGAATACCCTCCAAGGGAGTGCTCCTTAATCATAGATCCAAATTAAGTGCTGTAACCAACTGCACTCTGAAATTCGTGCAAGAAGAAGAGAAAATATGGATAGTGGATAGATGGATTGTATTAGTGATCGGCGCGTCATCAGTGAAGCTTCTGCCTGCAACTTCATTCGCCTAGTCTGGAGTAACTTCCAAAACTATCTCATGGCGTCGTTTTATCTGTGTGTCCTACCCAGGGCGAACTCTCCTCCTCTGAAAAATTTCATCCAAATCCACCCATTTTTGCTTGAAAGCATAACAAACAAACGTACACGGTTATATTAGAGCGTAAGATTAAAAATTATCTGGTGCATCGCACGTAATACTTTACTTAGTAGTATTTAGGTTTGCCTTATTATGTCTTCCAGTGAGCGGTAAGAAGATGGTGGTGAAGTAGTTTTGTATCTGTATAGTATTAGTGTTTAGAGGGCCCCAATGTCACTTTCGCCCCGGGGCCCTTGGTGATACAGCTTCGCCATTGTGTACACCCTCCTTTTGCAGCAATGCAAGCTGTAATTCTCTCACGTAAACGATCGTAGAGGTTCAGAAAGTGGCTACGTGGAATGGCCTGCCATGCAGTTTGCACCTGGTGCCTCAGCTGGGCCAGATTTCTTGCCGTTCATGCAGACCACCCAACATGACGTTTCATGCGGTTCTAAACATGCTCCATGGGGGAGAGAACTGGGATTCGTGATGGCCAGGGTAGTTAACGTACACCTTGAAGAGCACGTTGGGTGGTACGGGATACATCTGGATGTGCATTGTCCTGCTGGAAAAGCTTATCACCTTGTTGGTGCGTGATTGGTAGCAAGACGGGTTAAATGATGGTTTCAATGCACCGTGCACTGTTCAATGTCCTCTAGACGATCACTAGAGGAGAATGGCGAGTGTAGGATGTCGCCCCCCCCTCACAATGATGCAGGATCATGTTCGCCGTTAGAGTGTCCTCCGCTCACGCCCCAACATCGTCTAGCCCACCTCCAATGGTGACATGGTAGGCGCTTACGCAGGGACCAATGTTGACATGTCGTCTGCAGTAATGCGAGTCGTCGCTACCGCGGTGCCAATGAAGGTCGTACGCGTGTGTGGTGTCGTTCAGGGGAGTGCGGAAATCAGGAGTGTACGTGACAGAAGCAAACGGGGCCGACACCTGGCATCGTGGTGTGGGGAGCCGTACCCTACACTGGACGATCTCCTCTGGTGTTCGTTGTGGGAAAGTTGAACAGTGCGCCGTACATTGAAACCATCATTCAACCTGTCTTGTCACCATTCACGCACCAATAAGGCGATGTGCTTTTCCAACAGGACAATGCACGTCCACACGTATCCTGTACAACCCGACGTGTTCTTCTAGGTGTACGTCAACTACCCTGCCCATCATTATCCCCATATCTGCCCCCCTTTCAGCATGTCTGGGACCGGATGAAACGTCATCTTGGCACGGTCTACACGACCGGCACGAGATGTGGCTCATCTGAGGCATCAGATGGAAATTGCATGGCAGGCCATACCGTAAAACTTCATTCCGCACCTCCGCAATCGTTTTCGTGAGCAAGTTGCACCCAGCATTGCAGCAAAAGGAGGGTATACACGATACTAGCGTCGACAATGTGCACGCTCTGGTGACTGTACTGACGTGTGTATGGCTCTGAGTGCGTGATCGTGTGCTGTATACATCCTCAAGAATGTGTCAATAAAATTTCGCTCTCCTGGGTTGACTAAATCATGGTGTTCTTTTTTCAGTTTCCAGGAGTGTATATTTATAAGTTACTTACTTATAAACATAACAGCATTTTTCAGGAGATATCCCTAGCAGTGGAATCTGGTCATTCGAATTATATACTAAAGAGTTTGAACCATTACCTTTATAAGTTATTCGATAAGGGACTCAGCCAGGTGCGTTTCTGCGGCCACGGTAGCGCGTCGGCTGCACATACCGCCACCTGGCCTCTCCAGCAGGAGCCGCGTGGTGGACGCCGTAGCCAGCTGCTCCCGGCTCTCGGCTCCGCTCCCGCTCAGGCAGGCGGCTCCGAGAGCGCGGCTCGCTCACTGCCCACCTCTGGCATACATCATCATTGTTACGTTGAATTAACCCTCCGTCGGGCGCAGTCGGCCTCACAGGCCAGCAAAACACTCTTTTGATTCCCGTGCTTAACAGTGGTGGCCCAGCCTCTCCGTTTACTCGCGTAACTTTGGGAACCTCACACAGTGCCGATCCGCAGGCTGCCGTCGATTTCCACGCGGATCACGGGGAACTCCGTGGGCCTCACAGGCCGTCTGCGCCGATTACGTTATAGTTTTTAAGGTGAGATTTTTCAAGATATTTTTATTTTATTACTTAGTTTCATTCAAAATAATTCTATCCTCTGTGATTTTCACCGTTACCTTCGGAAAAAAAGAAGACTTTGACGTCCCTGGCCCTTCAGACTGAGTGCGCCTGATCGAGTTCTAATTTCAGTTTTCCTTTCTTTTCCTACTTTATCACATTCATATTTTCTGCTGAAATGTCCAGAAAAGTATATTATGCCTCTAAGCCAATGATCTTGTGGAAATAATGCGCCTCCTCGAGGACGAAACTGCTGAAGATACAGGCGCGCTGGAAGATTTAGTCGATGAGAGAGACACCCAGGATGTGGTAGGAGAAGGCAAGGAGGACTCAGCAGCTGAACAGAAAGTTTAGGGAACAGCTCGGGATTATGAAAAAGAGAAGAAAATATGTAAGGAGTTTTTATTTTGGAAACGGTAAGACGACGAAGTAGTCTAAGTAGATACCTTCTACTACACATAGTGTGAAGAGTCACATAATTATTACACAACATCCAGTGTAAAAGATATTGCTACAAATGACGCCACCAATTGCAAAACCTTGTGTCATCAACTTCTAACAGGACAATTTAGCCTGTGTATGTTATGAATATATGTGGATGGTCGATTCGGCAGCAAACTCGACTGAAAAAATTTTTACCCCACAAGGAACGGGAAAGTTCTCCCACATTACCTCCCAAATGGCTAAAACATCGACCATGCGTGACTGAAACAAGAGTTAGGAGGATGAAGAATCACGAATGTTGAGCTTGTCATCAACCAATCTGCTTGAGCATCGTATACGTTCTGTGCCATACCTGTGTTTCAACTGTTGATTTGGGACCTATAGCATCGGATTTTGGCTGCAAATATGGCGAGAAAAGATGATTATATGTCAGAACAGACTGCCTAATGTCCTTTAAAAATAACTTCATTACTTTTATGGAGGTCTGTTCCACCAATTTTTAATGCTCTTTGTGGGAAATTGGTAATTTTGGTTACTTTAGTTTAAGGTGTATTGTGTTCAATAAATCCATTTTATGCTTTAAGTTTGCTGTAATTCCTTCCTTTAGATCCTGTTCAAGACTAGCCTAACACATTTTGAATTTGATTTAACATGGCGGAGCTAGACCACAAAATATGTGGGTGGCCTCTCAGGCCGGGTGCGCCTGGTTTTGTTTCATCTGGAGGTGCGCCCGACGGAGGGTAAATCAATAAAGATGAGAGATACAATGCCATCTCTCAGAGGTGAGCAATTTTCTCTCTCGAAACTCGTCTAACTGTTGTTCTACAAAAGTTATAGCTCCTTGTACTGCCCCCACCTCCCCAACAACACAACGACCGTCCCCCACCAATAGGAATGGGTTTCAGGGCAATTTTATTTTGCTCTATTAGATTTTGTTTGCAGCGGAGCCGTCCAGACGTCGTCCTGGACCTCTATTTATCTATATAAATGATCTGATGGACAGAGTAAGTTGTAATTTGCGGCTGTTTGCTGATGATGCTGTGGTGTATGAGAGGGTGTCGTCTGTAACTGACTGTAATAGCATACAGGATGACTTAGACAAAATTTCTAGTTGGTGCGAAAAATGGCAGCTAGCTCTCAATGTAGAAAAATGTAAGGTGAAGCGCATGAGTAGAAAAAACAGTCCTATAATGTTCGAATACAGCATTAGTAGTGAGCTTCTTGATGCTGTCGCGTCGTTCAAATATCTAGGCGTAATATGGCAGAGCGATATGAAATGGAACGGACATGTAAGGACAGTTGTGAGTAATGCAGACAGCCAACTTCGGTTTATTGGGAGAATTTTGGGAAGATGTACTTCACCTGTAAAGGAGACCGCGTATAGCCGGCCGCGGTGGCCGAGGTGACTGAGGCGCTCCAGTCACGGTCAGCACGGCCACTACGGTCGGGGGTTCGAATCCCCCCTCGGGCATGGATATTTGTGCCGTACTAGTTCGTAAGTAGTTCATAAGTAGTTTGTAAGTTTAGGGACTGATGACCCCGTAGTTAAGTCCCATAAGCTTAACAAACATTTGAACATTTGAACAGACCGCGTATAAAACGCTTGTACGACCACGTCTTGAGTATTGCTCAAGTGTTTGGGACCCGCAGCAGATCAGTTTAAAGGAGGACATAGAGGCGGTTCAGAGGCGAGCAGCTAGATTTGTTACCGGTAGGTTCGACCAATGCGCGAGTGTCACGGAAATGCTCCGGCAACTCAATTGGGGATCGCTGGAAGAAAGACAACGTTCTTTTCGTGAATTTCTGTTGAGTAAATTTAGAGGGCCGGAATTTGAAGCTGAGTGTAGTACGATCTTGCTGCCGCCTACTTACATTTCGCGTCAAGATCACAAAGAGAAGATAACAGAAATTAGGGCTCGGACGGAGGCATATAGGCATTCTTTTTTTCCTCGTTCAATTTGGGAGTGGAATAGGAAAGGAAATGCGTAGTAGTGGTACAGTGTACCCTCCGCCACGCACCTTACGGTGAATTGCGGAGTATGTATGTAGATGTAGACTTGAACTGACTGCCAGATCGCCTGTCGTCCCCAGCACGCTAAAATGGCTATGAGATTTTAGGATTTCTTGATAGTTTTGGTACATCAAGTTCAGGACTTAAAATAACAATCAGCCACACCCATTCGACGAAACTCTAAAAAAAATTCTCAAGAAACTCAATTTCGCAAAGTACACGTAAGTACTAGTAATTAAATCAACCCCAGCCCCTGCCGGTGTAGCTCAGGTGCTTGTGTTTGCGCCTCGTAGCCATCGAGGGCCAGGTTCGAATCCCACTGTGAAAAATAATTTCCATTTTAGAATTCAGTTATATAAAACTTTTATAAGGTTCTAATACCACGTGTTATGTCAGTTTTTGTTTACGTGTGCGTAGACGAGCTGAAAACCTTGTCACGTAAAATGATGGCAACTGTAAAAAGTGTAACTTCACGTACCATAAATATGAAAATATTCTAAACTCCGACACCCACGTGGTCTCCGTGTAAGACCACATGGCCCGCATCACCTACCCCACTACGAAATTGCCGGGAATCTCGGTGAGTCCTGTCCTCGAGGCAGCAGGGTGAGGATTTCCTCCCTCCAGCAGCAATTGCAGTCTTGGTGATCAGTAGCGTTTCACAACACTAATTATTAAGCAATTATATGTAACATCAAAAAAAGAAAATTGCGGTGAAGCCTAAAAGACGACCACTGTAGGCAACAAGAGCCTTGTTTTATCACTAAAATTAGCAAACGAGGTCCGTGTGAACTACTGGTTACTCCCTGCTACAAAGCCTTGTTCCCTGGCCCAAACTGAGAACTGACTCGCTTCAAATTACTTCAGTAACAGGAAGTTAATACTACAGTGGTCAATATACATAGCAGCTCACACGTTACTACACACAGACATTAATAAGCAAGCCACCACAATTGAAGTTATCTTAGAAGGGTGGCTAAGAAAACATTTATGGCGCAATGGAATTTATATATAAGAAAAAAATTGCATCTGAACTAGTTCTCAGCACTTGTGAAGAACAATATTAAATAAAAGAGGGAAGGTGCCATAAAACTACAATTTATAGGCAACTTACAGATTATGGTGAACTTAAACTTGTTTATTCAGATAGAAAACAAGCAAATAGGGAACCGATTTCGTTAATACAATAAAAATGCATCTCTTACATGGATTGATGCGGACGGTGGCCAGCCTAAATTATACACGATTTAACGTTCCTTGGGGGAGAAGGATTCACAAACAACACTCATTCTCTGCCATATACACAACGCCAACAGCGAAACTCACCAAAACCAGCGTGCTGAGACGAGGCGGAAGCAGGCGCCGCTATCGTAGGCGAAATTCAGCAAGTCAAAGGTAGCACAAAACACAGTATACAGAAAAACACTTTGAAGCTGGCTCTGGTCTGTCGTGCCTGCTTTGAGATGGTGCGTGTGTATAGCCAAGTTAAATTACGTCTGAATTGGACCGCGAGCAAACACCCTAACGGCGACACACGGCTACGTTACATGAACGCACTCCACTGAAGGGGAAATGGTTGAAAATCGGATTCATAATACAAAATCACGGTGGATTCTTAAGTTGCACTCTGTTAAAAATCAATGTAAGTACTGGTTTTATGTGAAAAGTGGCGTGAATTCAGGAGACTAGCTGCAAAACCCGGAAGTCGGAACTCGGACCCACGTGGTTCCGAAACCCGATAAATCTGAATAAATTCAGTTTCCGAAAAATAAAGTTAACTACAGCATGCAATCCATAGAAATGCTTAGAATTATATAAGGAAGTTAATGAAATACAGCTACATGCGTTAGGGAGCGATTACCGTGTCCAGTCTCCAAAACTCGTAAAAGTGAAATAATTACAAAGTCGGAAAAATAAGAATAAGAATCACAGCATGCAACCCATAGAAATGCTTAGAATTACATAAGGAAGCTATTGAAGGAGGTTGTACAAGGATCAGAGAGAATTACTGAGAAAGACAGAGTGCGTACTACAAGTTGGAGAAGAACAGCAAAATTAAAATAGGTGGGGAGAGAAGATCGCGAAATATTAGTGGAAATCAAAAGGGTACCCGCATAGTTACTTGCCTGATGGGCACGGAACAAACAAGAGTGGAAGCTGAAGGCTTTGTTCCATGAACCAACCACGTGGAACACATATCACTCGCAGAAGGAAACGATGAGAAGATTTTTACATACACTGTACAAAAATGAACATATCACCAATTAGAAATTGAGCCCCACAAAGCTAGAAAGTATTTACACAGAGTTCATACACCGTGACATGATCACAAAAGGGTTTAACATACCAGACTATTATAAAACTGTAACTAGACTCACACACACCACATTTATCTGTTGGAAATCACTGAATTGATAAACGAGAACACATTTCTGCACACGATCAGAGAAAATATTTTTAAAAAATGATTCTAAGTTCACGAATCTAAGTTAAACGTGCTAGCCAATGAAACGCTACCATCTCCAGAAACAAGAGCAGAACCAACCTTACCTCACCAGACGACCAGCCCAGAATGACTAGACCGAGCGGCCACGGGGCGCGGGAAGCCGGAAAATCCAAGATCAGCAGTGGTTGGGACAGAGAGACTCGCCCTAGAGAAGGCTCGCTGACTGGACTGTAACCAAAGGGTGTGGAAACCTCTCTGGTAGCTTCAGCAGCTATCGACACTGAGCCAGAGAGAACAATGCAAAGCGAGCCATCACTCCCCACATTCAGACAGCCATAGATTCTGGCACATCCACTTAAAAATAAAACAACTGCACATTCTCACAGGGAGAAGCCATACTTATGACACATTAATTACTATAATAATAAATTATTAACATAACAAAATAAGGAAAACCTAGCAATATTAACTAATATTTTAACATGCGAAATAAAAATGCTATTCCTCAAGCCTTGAAAAGAGTGGGCTTCAAGTTTTAACAAAATGATAATCTACGACGTTAAATAAACTGTAACTTTAAAGAAATATACAAAAAATATATGGAAGTCGACAGACTGTTGTCTTTCATCATCCCCTTCGTTAATTGAAAATTTTGATGTATATACAGCAAACTTTTCAAAACTAACAAACATGTGGTTGCCTTTTGGGCGACATAGACTGCTGGGGCAGATCGCACAAAAACAGCAAATACAACAACAACACAAAAAAATACACATTGAAAAATAATAATTGCCATAAAAACTAAAACAATGGCGATGCAGATGTGACTGGTGAGACCACGGGATTGCGACAACATGTATAACAATGCAAAATCTACAGGGAAACATAGATATATAAATCATAAATATAGAATATACAAGATGTTGAAACACACTAAAAAAAAAGCAAGATCACAATTTTGAATGTGTCCTGTTAAGCTAAAACAGTTCCTCAATAATAATTAAAAAAATGTTTAAAATGTTTTTAAAATCACTCGAAATTAGGAAAAAATGTGCAGTAAGCATCACAGCATGTTCATGACAGATTTTTAAAGTTTCTGAGGGTGACTAGGGTCGCTACAGCAAAAGGGCCTCTTAGGAGCTTGTAACGTACCCGTCGCCGTTTTTTATTTTATTTTACACTAGCTTATATGCACGTGCTTCGCAACGGTTGTTAAAAAGGGTCCTATCATAGTTCTTTAGGGTTCCGCATCTAGGTCAGCAAAAACATAATGTGTAAAGTAACGCAGTGCACATTTATCTATGAAATTTAAATAATAATTAAATTAATGTAATTAATTTCACTCATTTTTGAGGAAATGTCGCTGATAAAGCGGAACTGAAAAATATTCCCGTCAGATTGCAGAAGTGTATGAACTTGCCATTTTTCAGGAAAGTAAGTAGTGTACATCAAATCACACGTAAAAATGCACTCGTTCCAAACAATCCAATCATGAAAGCCGTCCGCGGTGGCCAAGCGGTCTGCGGCGTGCCAGTCACGGTCTGCACGGCCACTACGGTCGGGGTTCGAATCCCCCCCCCCCCTCGGGCACGTGAAGACACTTCAAGTCTCGTTGCTTCGGAATCCTTTGCTCTTTCTTGTTCACTTCTGCCGTCTCTAAGTCGTTGGATAATTTCGCACAATTTTGTAAGTGTACCTTCTCTTTCCTCTTCCGTTTCGTTTCGTCGTGCTAGCTTTCTTCGTTTCGAATTCACGCAAGTTTGTGTGAACACAGTCTTACGCTTTGGCATTTTGATGAAGTTATGCGATGAGCAATATTAAATCACCCTCACCAACTAATAGACTGTAGTGTAGCGCTCTATTGTTCATTTGTATCCTATCTGCATTTTCATCTTTGTCTCTGTTGATCGTCGGTAAAGTGTGATTGAGGAAAACGCGCCGAGAAGTTAAAAACTTAAATATTTGATATTATGCGTCGTTATTCTCAATTTTGTTACTCATTGCAACAGCAGCGCCGAAAGCGGCTGGCAAATTACATTTCTGAAAACGATATTGCATAAGTGCGAATATTGATTTGTAACAGTTTTCAGAAATATCTTCTTGAATAGGAATTTGGAATGAATTGTAAGATTGTGTGAATCATGAGATTCTATGCAAAAGAGTTTCGCGTGAAAGTGCTGCTCATAATGAGATGTGACAACAACGGATGTATATGATTCGGTAAAATTTTACTTTCTATCCTGGCGGCCTCGTGTTTTTTATGTTGGCAACATCAGTAACACGATATAAAATCGTTGCAAAGATGACCGAACCACATAGAGTGAAGATAAATACTGCTGTTCCTGCTGTATGCTTGATTTCACGACAAAATATTTGCGTGTCACGCGATTGGCTTATGACGATGTCATATGATTCTCGTCATTCAACATCTGTTGCCAACATTATCACAGGAGGCCGCCGGGATATGAGTAGTACTATGTCGCATAGTTTTTCTTGACCCAGCTGTCAAACGATAACACCTTTCACAGCAGAGAATGTCGCGGCTATATGTATCAGAGATCACTTATTAGCACAGACCAGTGAGCTTAATGGCGCAGGTATATCAATATCTCTGGCCTAAGAGACATTCATTAATGTATGTCTGTCATTGATCTCTATGCTACCTGGATGTTGAACTTCAGTTGTCTGAGCGTGCCAGCGAAAGATGTTTATATTTCGTTTCTTGCCAAATTCAGATATGGCGGCTATTAAGTATTTTAAGTAAAAAAAAAAAAAAAAGCAAATACGTTTCGATTCGACTCCCATAACAATCTATTGACTAAAAAAAATCAGAAGGTAAGTAAGCAATTTTTTGTCACGTAATGACTGATCGAAATTCGTTTGCCAAATTTAAACATGGCGATCAACGCGAAATTGTGTTCAAAACATATGAATGTCCAGGCACGCTGTAGTTATATACTCAGACACCAAAGTTATGCATCCAGTTTGTATACAGGTCACTGATGTCTGTGTTTCCACCACACTTCTACGATAGTGATCAATGTTCCATTAGTATTTTTATCTTTGGGTCTATCTGGATTTTTATCTTTGTTTTGTGTCTCTGTTCATAGTCGGTAATGTGTGGTTGGCGGAAACATGTGATCTTTTTAAAAAAATTGCGTATTTGATATTCCTCGTCGTAATTAAAGTCTGAAAGAACTGCAATGTCTGACGATTGAAAGAATAAACAGATTTTGACTCGCGCCGTAAAGTTCGTAAGTCACAGAGTATATAGCTCTTCCTAAGAGTATTTATTGCATATTTTGCGAATTTTTGCTCGTCACACTCACCCACTGCCACGCACCGCGACCAAACTGCCTTACTAACATCATTAGACCAAGGGCTATCTACCACCACAACCACGAGTGGGTGGCAGTATGTGGTCATGGGGAAAAGTCTGTCAGCACGTACACACACAAGCCTTTTATATATAGATATAGATTTACAGTGTGCTACAGCACCTTAGCACATTATAACCAGCCGCCACTGTAGGAGCCTTAAGACCAATTCACACTGTCCGTCACGTCACGTCACGTCACGTCACCGTCCGTCAGAACATTCCGCAATGTATTTCTAATGGCGACGTTCACACTGTCCGTCACGTCACGTCAACGTCACGACAAGCTTTCTCGCGAAGAATGTTTTGACGGAACGGTCGTCTGCTAACACGGAAGTTAACCCATTTTCGTCACGCGAATTAAACGTTGCAGTCGACGATTGCACTGTTTATATGCAAATAAGTCTTATTCGCCTTTATTTTGTTGTTACACTTCGTTTTAGGGGTAAATCTCAAATGTTTCATGACGACTTAAATGTTTTTGTCAATTGAGTGTCCCCCTAAAATCGAGGTCGGATATCTGAAACCAAAAAATGGTTATTGTTACTTAACATTGTAACAGAAAAGACTGAAGCAAACTGTTTATTAGAATAAGATTGTAATTTGATTACGCAATTCTCATTAAATAAAAAGTCAGTTCTAACGAAAGACAAAAATTCAGTTGTTTACGACGGTATTAACAATGTCAACGGGCAAATTGTAACGGATAAAGTAAACAGGCGCTATTTATGCTCTTATAAGTGTTGTTTGATGTATTCATATGTTTATTTTTTCGCTTGAAAATATGTCGATGTTTTGAAATGTTGTTTCAGTTCCCAGTAAGTTGGCCAATAACATACACTGTAAAGTTTTATTTGGCTGTCAATAACTTTTAGCGTTGTTGTTCCTTGAATTCTAGTATTAAACTATAACTTTCTACATAAGAGATCGCTACTCATAACCTCACTTTCAACATCGTGTATTGAGATGGGCGAATTGACGTGACGGGAACTGGCGGACAGTGTGAATACAACTTCACGTGACAGTGTGGCCAGGGGGACCCAGTAAGCGATGCGCAGTAGGAAACGCGTTTTCGCCGTTCTGCGCATGTCGTCACTGTGGGACACCTGGGAGCCAAACTATATGCAGAGTTGGTTGTTAACTCGTGTGCGTGTGTGTGTGTATTACCATTTCTGCTGTATTTTCTTAACCTCCTCATTCCCACGTTATGATTTCAGCTTTGGAAAAATTAAAATTCAGTGTTTTCCGTATTAATACAGTGCACTAAAGATCAAATACGTGTTTTAAAAGTTTTGGTCGCACTATTGATTTTTTATGTCATGCACAACACAGACGTTTGTATGGAGGTATTTTATTACTTGGGACGTTATTTTGTTGTTGGTTAACACTGTCAGATCAGTAATGCTAGTATAATCTTCGCCACAGCACCAAAGACAGTTCACTGCTCAAATAAAACAACATCAACCACACTCGCGCTCCTAATCACAGCCACGTCCAGACGGCTACGAAACACAAACTGCAAGACGGACAGATTAATGCCTCATAAGTGGCCACACGCCGTACCAAGCGGCAAAATGTCGTACTTGCAGCATGTTATTCATCAACAACAATGAGACTTAAAGGATTGCTACACAAAATACAGTATAAATCAGCTTTTCATACGTTGTTATCGAGGAACAACATTGGGAAGGAAAGGGTCAAAGAGTTTTTCTTTTTTTTCTTTTTTTTTCACACTTTGGAAGTAAAAAGTTCATAGTGGAAAGTACATTAATTTCCCGAGTGCTTGTAGCGCGTGCTATAATTTCTGCTATAATTCTTTGAAATACTTCTGTTATTATTTATACAATGCCAGGCTGTGTTATTACGGGTTGTAATTCTCACAGCTGGAACACAAAGGGAACTGAAATAAAGTTTCCTTCTTTTCCTAGAGATGAAACGTTAAAGAAATTGTGCCTCTCCAAGTGCTACAGGAAGGACAATGTAAACGTTGTACATTCTCGAATACGCTCCCAGCATTTGAATGAAACCGATTATGTAAGGGATTTACAGTTGGAGTTGCTTAATTTGCCACGGAAAAAAGTGTTTGCAACTTTCCTGTTCTTTTAAAGTCTATATGTTTGTGATTTGATATGTTACTGATATATACCGCGTAAATCTACGATAGAATATGACTCAGATCTCTTAACTGCAATATTTTACAGCAGAATAGCACTTTGTACTTAAGACAGAAACAATTTTCCTGAAAAACTTGATATAACTGCACATTCCGTGCCATACCGGACTAAGCCAGTGCAGGCCGTTTGGGAGCGCGCAGTCCGGCAGTGACGTCACAGCGTCAGCCAATGGCAGAGCAGAGCGCTTACTGCCCAACCTTATGTTTAGGCCGCTATTACACTATCAAATTATTTGTCAAAGAATTGGACAAAGAAAAATTGGACGTAGTGTAATGGGAACATCATCCAATATTTCATCCAATCTAAGGCCTCGGCCTAGATTTCATCAAAGAAATCGCTCGTCTTCTGTTTCCTGCAGTGAGAATTGTAACCGCTTGGAGCGCTAGTAGTATACAGCTTCCTTTCCACTACAGCTGTTTTATTTGGAGGTTAAATATCTGACATTACGTTTTTATTTAGTAAGTCTGTGGACATTACTTGGACATAAATTTCGTATTCGTAAACATGGCTAGTATTGGAATGTTTATGTAGTGTTTTCTAGCAACAACAAAATTAAAAAAAAAAAAAAATCAGATGGGGCGTTGTATAACAGGTGACAAGGCCAATTCACACTGTCCATCACGTCAATTCGCGTAGCCCAATACCCTGTGGCAAAAGTGAGGTTCAGTTACAATCCGTGATGTAAAAAAGTCATTATATACTATCGGAATTCAAGAAGTAATATCCCTAAATCGTAATACGGCCGAAGCAGATTTTAGAATGTATGATTTTGGTAACGTGGTGTGCTAAGTTCTGGGAAATGAAACAACTTTCAAAACATCGACATCTGTTTGCAAGCGAATCTATGTACATATAAATACCGTACGTCAGCCAATTTTTGTAAGGAAATAAATAGAGCCTATTTACTTTATCAGCAATGTTTCCACCTTACATTGTTAATAACGTCATAAACAATTTAGATTGTCCTCTTTGTCAGTGCTCACATTTTCCATTTAAAACGTTATTTAATGAAACTTGCTTTATCAACTTAACAATCTTATTCGTATACACTGTTTGAGTCGGCCTTTTTGTTACTCTATTGCTAACTGTGAAGGATGAAGAGCGACAAAATAATTAGCAGTGAACGGCCTGGTTATTCTGCCGACGGCATAAAAAAGGAAAATCCTCCCGGTCTCGTAGCAAATTTTATTTATCTCGCTCTGACACCCACGGTTTCATCCAAGTGCGTTTCCTTTTCTTTTTTTTTTTTTTTTTTTTCCTCCTCCTCTTCTAAATGCAGACACAATGCAACTGTAGTATAACCAATAGCTGAGCATTACACCGCCATTTTGAAGCAAATTTGACAAAATATTGGATGATAGTGAAGTACCCCCTTTTGCGTTTCATCCAATTTCTTTGTCAAAAAATATGACCAATATTTCATCCAATTCTTTGTCCAATAATTTGATAGTGTAATACCGGCCTTATTAACCTTGCCTTGTGGTTTGGTCGAGCTCCAACCTGTTTGATTTCGGGCGGCGGAACGCCGACACGCCGCCTCGCCAGCGCCGCCCGGCGGCGGGCCGGCGCACTAGCGGCGTCGGGCCAATGGCGGGCGGTCACGTGACGCGCCGCTCCCCCCACCACTCCCGCCCCGCGTGGCCGACAGCTGAACGGCGCGTCGTGACGGGCCAGCGCGCTAGCGCCCGGCCGTTGTTTTGCCGGCGTTCGACGAACGCGCTCGCGGTGTTCTACGCGGCGTTTGAAAATTCTCGCGCGTCGCTTGTCGCCGACTGACAAAAGAGTTCGCCGCGCCGCGCAGTGCAGTCCGTGTGTCGCGAGTGTGAGTATGTGTGTCGTGCGGTTTCTGTGCCGATAGCAGCCGGCGTGTGTGGGACGAGGCAAGATTAACGATTCGCCGGACTTGGAGGCGGCGACGCAGCCGGCGCGGCGGACCGAGGTGAGTCTAGCGCCCGTCCCCCAGCCCCTGCCCTCACGCACAGTAATCGATGCGTGGCATGACTCACGCGCCCCAGTATTCCGCTCACGCACGGCTGGGGAACTGCTCCCCTTCCCTCCCCTTCCCGCCCCTTCGTTTCCCACCCAGCCACACACCCCTGCGGCGCATGCGTCTCGCTGCAGTTCACTCCAATTAGCCGAACCCGCTGTTTACAAATTTGTGCTCGTTTTTATGTCAGACCAGTGTTGCCAGACGCAGGGAATTTTATATATACATGTGGCGTCTGTTCCGAGAGAACAACGTCACTTCTGATCCTGCAGTTATTATTTAATATTCACAGAAAAAGCTGAAAATGTGCACCCAGCCGGGATTCGAACCCGGGTCTCCTGCTTTCTAGGCAGTTGCGCTGACCCCTACACCACTGGGGACACAGTGATCACCGCACCTGCAAGGACTACCTAAGCACGCCTCCGTTCGCCCTGCTTACAGTACTCAAACTTGTAGTTATGAACTAATTCCCATAAGAGTAAGGGCTTCAAACTTTGCCCACCCCTCCCCACTAACGATAGGATCATTGCCCGTCACCGGCATATTATATATATACATGTGACGTCTGTTCCGAAGGAATAGACGTCACTTCTGATCCTGCTGTTGTTATTATTTAATATTCATAGAATATATGACATCAACTGCGATTGGGCAAAGCTGAAAATGTGTACCCAGCCGGGATTCGAACCCGGGCAATGATCCTATCGTTAGTGGGGAGTGGTGGGCAAAGTTTGAAGCTCTTACTCTGACGGGAATTAGTTTCATAACTACGAGTTTGAGTACTGTGGGCAGGGCGAAGGTGGGAATTTGTATCTGACGGGAGGCGTGCTTAGGTAGTCCTTGCAGGTGCGGTGATCACTGTGTCCCCAGTGGTGTAGGGGTCAGCGCAACTGCCTACAAACCAGGAGACCCCGGTTCGAATCCCGGCTGGGTGCACATTTTCAGCTTTGCCCAATCGCAGTTGATGTCATATTCTTTGAATGCAAGGAATTTTCCCTACACGTAGGCACTTTTAACCATTAAAATCGTGTACGGAATTTTCATCCAAAAGTCCCCAACGCATAGGTGTTGTTCAGAGAGGCGTAGCTATGTCACCAAGGGCCCCGGAGCAAAAATGACATTGGAGCCCTCTTTACACTAATACCGTACATATGCAAAACTACTTCATCACCAGCTCCTTACCACACACTGGAAGACATAATAAGGAAACCCCAAATACTACCAAGTTAAATTATTATGTGTTACGCAGCAGGGGGAAGAAATAAAAACATTGTGTTTTGCTGATGACATTGTAATTCTATCAGAGACAGCAAAGGACCTGCAAGAGCAGTTGAATGGAATGGACAGTGTGTTGAAGAGAGCGTATAAAATGAACATTAACAAGAGCAAAACAAAAATATTGGAATGCGGTCTTAGAAAATCAGGCGATGCTGAAGGAATTACATTAGGTAACGAAACAATGAAGGTGGTAGATGAGTTTTGTTGCTTAGGTAGTAAAATAACATGCAATGGTCGCAGTACAGAGGATATAAAATGCAGAATGGCAAAGGGAAGAAAAGCATTTTTGAAAAAGAGAAATTTGCTAAATCGAATATTAATTTAAGTGTAAGGAAGACATTTCTCAAGGCATTTGTGTGGAGTGTTGCCTTGTACGGAAGTGAAACATTGACGATAAGCAGTGCGGACAGGAAGAGAATAGAGGCTTTTGAAATGTGGTGCTACAGAAGAATGCTGAAGATTAGGTGGGTAGATCGCATAACTAATGAAGAGGTACTGAACAGAATTGGTGAGAAAAGGAATTTTTGGCGTACCTTGACTAAAAGAAGGGATCGCTTGGTAGGACACATTCTTAGACATGGGGGAATCGTAAATTTAGCGTTGGAGGGAAGTGTGTGGGGTAAAAATCGCAGAGGGAGACCAAGAGACGCGTATAGTAAGCAGATTCAAGTGGATGTGGGTTGTCGTTCTTATGAGGAGATGAAAAGGCTTGCTCAGGATAGGGTAGGGTGGAGAGCTGCATCAAACCAGTCTCCGGACTGAAGACTATAACAACAACAACAACGCAGCAGGTAATATTTAATCGTACTCTGTAATATAATTGTGAAAGTTTGTTTGTTTGTTATGCTTTCACGCAAAAAATTACGGTATTAACGCATTTGCGGCAAATAAACATGCCTGTTTCCTGGCGCAACGCATTTTGTGGGAAATGCGCGCTCTCCAGGTTTGTCTGCGCAGTACGTCATTTGTGATTTATGAGGTGCTCTGTGGAAGGGTCGGTACAACTTTGTAAAACACCTCGTAATTTCCTTTTGCGGCGTAACGGGGTAGACAGAGTGGGGCCTCGCTATTTCGCCCTTTCGCCTGCTGCAGAAGAATAAAACTGCGGTAAACACTTCCGTAACCACACATTCTAATAAACTTAATGCATATTTTGTTATAATTTCCTCACATAATTGGCGAACTGTCCATGTTGAGGTCAATTTCGGCAGGGGAAATTAAGTCTTCTTTCCTTCATTCAACTAAAATATTATATACAGTATAACGTCTATTGTTGTTGTTGTGGTCTTCAGTCTGGAGACTGGTTTGATGCAGCTCTCCACAATACCCTATCCTGAGCAAGCCTCTTCATCTCCACATAAGAACGGCAACCTACATCTGTCTGAATCTGCTTACTGTATCCATCTCTTGGTCTTCCTCTGCGATTTTTACCCCACACACTTCCCTCCAATGCTAAATTCACAATTCCTTGATGTCTGAGAATGTCTCCTACCAATCTATCCCTTCTTTTAGTCAAAGTATGCCAGACATTCCTTTTCTCACCAATTCTGTTCAGTACCTCCTCATTAGCTACGCGATCCACCCACCTAATCTTCAGCATTCTTCTGTAGCACCAAATTTCAAAAGCCTCAATCCTCTTCCTGTCCGCACTGTTTATCGTCCATGTCTCACTCCCATACAAGGCAACATTCCATACAAATGCCTTCAGAAAGGACTTCCTTAGGCTTAAATCAATGTTCGATGTTAACAAATTTCTCTTTTTCAAGAACGCCTTTCTACCCATTGCCATCCTGCATTTTATATATATATATATATATATATATATATATATATATATATATATATATATATATATATAAAATGTTTGTAGAGTCTACGGGACTTAACTATGGGGTCATCAGTCCCTAAACTTACAAACTACTTATGAACTACTTACAACTAAGGACGGCACAAATATCCATGCCCGAGGGAGGGATTCGAACCCCCGACCGTAGTGGCCGTGCAGACCGTGACTGGAGCGCCTCAGTCCCCTCGGCCACCGCGGCCGGCCATTTTATATCCTCTGTACTGCGACCATCATTTGTTATTTTACTGCCCAAGTAACAAAACTCATCTACCTCCTTTATTGCTTCGTTTTCCAATCTAATTCCTTCAGCATCACCTGATTTTCTTACACTGCACTCCATTATCCATCTTTTACCCGAAGTAATTTGGGGACATGGATATTCGGAAAACCGATTTATTCGGATATTCGAACGGTACACTTAGGTTTGCTAATAAGAAATATTGTAGTGTAAACGTAATTATAGTGTATCTGGAGGAGCGCGATCCTTCACATTGCACGCCGCAACCCTTGGAAGACGCAGCTGTTGCTGTGAGCAGCTTTGATGCTGCCGCTACTTCTGCCGACTGTAGAGTGCCGACTACAGTTGGCTACGGGTTCATGGTTTCGATACCCACAAGAGTTTCAGTGTTTCTAAACCAGCATCTTTCACGGTTTCGAAACCATGCGATTTCATTCCGTTCTCTTTCGGAACACATTCGCGGTCGATTGTCGATACACTGAAACCGTTTCTTCCAGTCGGTTTCACGGTTTCGTGTCGGTTTCACGGTTTCGTGTCGGTTTCACAACACCGGTGTTTCAAACCACTAATGCAGATACGCGGAACAGACTATTGGTATCGAAATGTGGTGTTTCATTTTACTGAAGAGAGTGTCAAATAGTAGTTGACACACTTGAGTCTGCAGCTTATGATTACAGAAATCAAGATTCGTTTGCAAGAGACTGCTGTATTCCGAAATGACATAATGTCTGCTTTATAAATGTAAAAGAACAATAAAACAATGTTCACTATTTGCATTGAAATAACCAGTTAAATTCTAGATTTATCTACCATATTAAAAACACGAGTGGAACTACATTTTTTTAAAAAGATACAACATGAAGTCTGAACTGACATTTTTTATACGAACAAGGGTACATCGCATATTTAATCTCGTGTTAAAGAGTTAGTTTCTTACGAGTGGCCGGCCGCGGTGGCCGAGGTGACTGAGGCGCTTCAGTCACAGTCAGCACGACCACTACGGTCGGGGGTTCGAATCTCCCATCGGGCATGGATATTTGTGCCGTCCTAGTTCGTAAGTAGTTTGTAAGTTTAGGGACTGATGACCCCGTATTTAAGTCCCATAAGCTTAACAAACATTTGAACATTTCTTACGAGTGAAAACGATGTTACCTCCAATCGTTATAATTTTTCGACTGTCATGTTAAAGGGACTGCGGCGATGGTGTAACGGTCAAGACGTACAAGTGGTGAACTTGCCTCTTATTTTATTATTTTTGTAATTCCATAGCATTATTTGTGATTATTTTGTGTGCCCTTTATTCCCTATAATTTATTTAGTATGTCTAGAAAGTAGCATTTATGATCCATCACTGTAATATGCGTACCGTATTGCAGTTTGTGAGTTCCTAACGGGGTAAACTTTTACCTACTATACCGGCGGCCTCGTGTGACTATGTTGGCAACATCAACAACACGGGAGAAAATCTTTGTCAACATGTTTCGTACATACCAAGAAGTAAATATATACTCTATGGTTGACAGGTTCTTGTAAGTACCCTTGTCCACATAGTGAAAAATATTGCTCTCCTAGAAGGAATTGCTTCACGGTTTCGAAACTGTGTTTCGAAACTGTGTTTCGAAACCACAGATGGTACGGTGTCATTGGTTTCGAAACCGCCAGATGTTTCAATTATCCCATCTCTAGTGCCCACTTTTGGACACATTGGCTGGCAGCTTCGCCTGTCAGCAGCTCGTCTTGTAAAGGCCCAGTTAGAAGCATTGTTCCAACCAGCCGGTGGCCCAGTGCGGCTACTGTGGGAAACTTGGTTTCTGGGGAAGGGGATATGATGGACGATAGGGTGGGAGGGTAAAAAAATTAAAAAAAAAAAAAAAAGAAGACGCTCTAACGCTCTACCGTCACTTTTTTCGGTCGCCGCTCACGAAGCGCGAGGGGCCTCTGGAGCTCAGGGCACTGCCCCGCCTAGCCCTATGACAGCTACGCCACTGGTTGTTCTTATGGTCTTCAGTCTCGCAGACAACCATAGCAAAATGATGAAAGACAAAAAAAAGTTTCTCGCTTATTCCTTTCCCCGCTTTTCATGGAGTAAAACTACGGCATTCGGTATGACGTTACAATATATATAATTTCTAGACTACAATTTGTAGGCCCCAGTAAAATTTTACAGACAGTATACGCACATGGTGCTAAATTGTATCACAGTACGACACGTAGTTCATGAGATTGTCGTTATGGTCTCCAGTCCGGAGACTGGTTTGATGCAGTTCTCCACTCTACTCTGTCCTGAGCAAGCCTTTTCATCTCCTCATAAGAACGGCAACCCACATCCACTTGAATCTGCTTACTATACGCGTCTCTTGGTCTCCCTCTGCGATTTTTACTCCACACACACTTCCCTCCAACGCTAAATTTACGATTCCTCGATGTCTAAGAATGTGTCCTACCAAGCGATCCCTTCTTTTAGTCAGGGCATGCCAAAAATTCCTTTTCTCCCCAATCCTGTTCAGTACCTCTTCATTAATTATGCGATATACCCACCTAATCTTCAGCATTCTTCTGTAACACCACATTTCAAAAGCCTCTATTCTCTTCCTGTCCGCACTGCTTATCGTCAATGTTTCACTTCCGTACAAGGCAACACTCCACACAAATGCCTTGAGAAATGTCTTCCTTACACTTAAATTAATATTCGATGTTAGCAAATTTCTCTTTTTCAAAAATGCTTTTCTTCCCTTTGCCATTCTGCATTTTATATCCTCTGTACTGCGACCATTGCATGTTATTTTACTACCTAAGCAACAAAACTCATCTACCACCTTCATTGTTTCGTTACCTAATGTAATTCCTTCAGCATCGCCTGATTTTCTAAGACCGCATTCCAATATTTTTGTTTTGCTCTTGTTAATGTTCATTTTATACGCTCTCTTCAACACACTGTCCATTCCATTCAACTGCTCTTGCAGGTCCTTTGCTGTCTCTGATAGAATTACAATGTCATCAGCAAAACACAATGTTTTTATTTCTTCCCCCTGCTGCGTAACACATAATAATTTAACTTGGTAGTATTTGGGGTTGCCTTATTATGTCTTCCAGTGTGTGGTAAGGAGCTGGTGATGAAGTAGTTTTGCATATGTACGGTATTAGTGTAAAGAGGGCTCCAATGTCATTTTTGCTCCGGGGCCCTTGGTGACATAGCTACGCCTCTCTGAACAACACCTATGCGTTGGGGACTTTTGGATGAAAATTCCGTACACGATTTTAATGGTTAAAAGTGCCTACGTGTAGGGAAAATTCCTTGCATTCAAAGAATATGACATCAACTGCGATTGGGCAAAGCTGAAAATGTGCACCCAGCCGGGATTCGAACCGGGGTCTCCTGGTTTGTAGGCAGTTGCGCTGACCCCTACACCACTGAGGACACAGTGATCACTTACTTAGGGTTACCATATGTTCATCACTAAAAAAGAGGACACTTTATCTTTAACATAATGTAATTTACAACTTTATTAATGAATCACGTAAAACTACTACAAACTCAAACAGTAACCCTGTGTGGTTGTTGGAGAAAGAAATATTATGAACCTTGACGGTTTATTCCTCATCACTACTCAGTTGTCTCATTCTTGTCTTATTCACTTTTGAACCAACTATATTTGGTGGACGACGAAATATATCTCAAGAGCTTTTTTTAACGAGTACTGTACACATACAGTACAATTACAGTATATTGTGTACACTGTTTGTTCACAAGAGAAAACACAGGTTCTGTGTCAGCGTTATGACTGGTTATAGGAAAAAAGAAGTCTACAGTTTTCAGCAGTTCAAAATAACTAACAACACTAGATGACTGATTTAAAAATGCACATCACACTCCAGCTGCTGGTGTGTTCTGTTTCCTTTGATAATCTTAAAAAATTTCAAAGCTGATCGGAGCACAATGTATCATTAATTCTCACATTCGTTTGATCATTCCCTTGAATGATTTCTATTTTTCCAGGAGCACATATTTAACACTGAATTTCTCTTCGGTATTATGTTATATTCCAGTTCGTAATTTATTTTGAAGCAAAAGGCTACCTACGACCTCGAACACACAATACAGCTTTAACCTAAACCACAAAGTATATCAAAAGCAACGCCATAGAACGTTGCGCAGAAGACAGAATACACTGGTTGAATACAGGATAGACAACCTGGTTCCTTCGCAGAGAAGATCAGAATCGTTTGCAACTGTCAGACCCATGCGGAGTGCGAAATTGTGAACGGCAACTACACTCTGTGTATGCGCGTAATAGTTGCGAACAGTTTGGAACTGCACTGTGAATGAACGTGTTGTTGCCAATGACACAAAAATAAATTTTCTTTCTCGGAAAACGAAGATACGAGCTTATGGAATAGGTTCACAGATTTGTGACTGGTTGGAAGACTTCCTAAGTAACAGAACGCAGTACGTTTTTCTCGACGGCGAGTGTTCATCAGAGACGAGTGTATCGTCAGGCGTGCCCCAGGGGAGTGTGATAGGACCGCTATTATTTTCTATCTATATAAATGAGCTGATGGACAGAGTAAGTTGTAATTTGCGGCTGTTTGCTGATGATGCTGTGGTGTATGGCAGGGTGTCATCTGTAACTGTAATAGCATACAGGATGACTTAGACAAAATTTGTAGTTGGTGCGAAGAATGGCAGCTAGCTCTCAATGTAGAAAAATGTAAGGTGATGCGCATGAGTAGAAAAAACAATCCTATAATGTTCGAATAGAGCATTAGTAGTGAGCTTCTTGATGCTGTCGCGTCGTTCAAATATCTAGGCGTAACATTGCATAGCGATATGAAATGGAACGAGCATGTAAGGACAGTTGTGAGTAAGGCGGACAGCCGACTTCTGTTTATTGGGAGAATTTTGGGAAGATGTACTTCACCTGTAAAGGAGACCGCGTATAAAACGCTTGTACGACCACGTCTTGAGTATTGCTCAAGTATTTGGGACCCGCAGCAGATCGGTTTGAAGGAAGACATAGAGGCGGTTCAGAGGCGAGCAGCTAGGTTTGTTACCGGTAGGTTCGACGAATGCGCGAGTGTCACGGAAATGCTCCGGCAACCCAATTGGGGATCGCTGGAAGAAAGACGACGTTCTTTTCGTGAATTTCTGTTGAGTAAATTTAGAGGGCCGGAATTTGAAGCTGAGTGTAGTACGATCTTGCTGCCGCCTACTTACATTTCGCGTAAAGATCACAAAGACAAGATAAGAGAAATTAGGGCTCGTACGGAGGCATATAGGCATTCTTTTCTTCCTCGTTCAATTTGGGAGTGGAATAGGAAAGGAAATACCTAGTAGTGGTACAGTGTACCCTCCGCCACGCACCTTACGGTGAATTGCGGAGTATGTATGTAGATGTAGATGAACCTTAAAACAAAGGACATTTTGTAGAATTTTATAAATTCCGGCTGGACAAATTTTCTTGCCTCAAAAAGAGGACGTGTCCGGGAAAAAAGGACATGGTATGGTAACCCTAACACGTGGGTACTTATGGATGAAAATTCCCTACATGATTTTAATGCTTAAAAGTCCCCAACGCGTAGGTGCTTTGGTAAAATTTGACAATCGCCGACACAGGCGTAGCGGGTAATGTTGGCAACAGAACAGTTGTCAGCATGTGGGAATGAAGCCGACCAATTGTGGCAAAGTTTGAAGTAGCCAATGATATTTTAGACGAAATTGTTGTTTTCTGTTCATAGTAAACATTATTAAATATTCATAGGATATATGACATCAACTGCGATTGGGCAAAGTTGATAATGTGCGCCCAGCCGGGATTCGAACCCGGGTCTCCTGCTTTCTAGGCAGTTGTGCTGACCCCTACACCACTGGGGACACAGTGATCACCGCACCTGCAAGGACTACCTAAGCACGCCCCCCGTCAGATACAAATTCCCAGCTTCGCCCTGCCCACAGTACTCAAACTCGTAGTTATGAAACTAATTTCCGTAAGAGTAAGGGCTTCAAACTTGCCCACCCCCCCCCCCCCCACTAACGATAGGATCATTGCCCGTCACCGGCATATATATATATATATATATATATATATATATATATATATATATATATGTGTGTGTGGGTGTGTGTGTGTGTGTGTGTGTGTGTGTGTGTGTGGCGTCTGTTCAGAACGAACAGACGTCACTTCTGATCCTGCAGTTGTTATTATTTAATATTCATATTAATTCAAGTTTGAAGCCCTTACTCTTACGGGAATTAGTTTCATAACTAAGAGTTTGAGTAACTATGGGCAGGGCGAAGGTGGGAATTTGTATCTGACGGGAGGCGTGCTTAGGTAGTCCTTGCAGGTGCGGTGATCACTGTGTCCCCAGTGGTGTAGGGGTCAGCGCAACTGCCTAGAAAGCAGGAGACCCGGGTTCGAACCCCGGCTGGGTACACATTTTCAGCTTTGCCCAATCGCAGTTGATGTCATATATTCTATGAATATTAAATAATAACAACTGCAGGATCAGAAGTGACGTCTGTTCTTTCTGAACAGACGCCACGTGTATATAAACATTATTAATTTGACAACTTGGTTTCAGACACATTAAAATTGATGCTAAATATGATGATTTCAATGTATATCAGTGGAATGAAGAGTCGGTTTGACTTGTAAATGAGAAGCTGCTGACAAGAAAACGCTAAAACATTTGCGACAGCAAACGTTATAATGAACAAAGCGCTAGATATTCGTTGTCAACATAGCATTACTCTTTGAACATCGAGTCATGTAGAGTGACGGACTTCCTTTATTTGTGTTGACTGTGAACTAAATAATTACTGCTGTTCCTACTCTATGGTCGATAGTGTCTCGATGTATCCTTGTGCGGTCAATAAATGAGTTATCCTCGAGTAACAGTGCACTCGAAATTAGCGGCATATTTGGGGAAACTAATTAATGCTGTTCCTCTCCATGGTTGACAGGTTCTTGATGTACCCCTGTCCGATCGATAAATCAGTAATCCTCTTGTAACAGAGCACTTGGAATTCACTGCATAATCTACACTTGACTCCATCAATCAGTAACGATCAGTCACTGGAAAAACACATCTAGCAAATGAAGCATGATGACAAATATCTATAATTTTAAAGTTTTTCATAATTGTAACATGTCACATTAATCATCTGCTGGCCGGACTCCTGGATTCAGCCCCTCCCAGACCCAAATCCTGGCTACGACCCTGATGTAGGGGCTTTAATGAGGTGGTAGGAAGAAAGTAGGGAAGACGTAGGTACATTTTTGTGAGACTGTAGTAATTATCTCTCTGCCATCTGGCAACACTGTGTTAGACTAGCTGAAAACCAGGAGTTGCCCGGGATGTTAAATATCTGCGAGGTTGCATGTAAAACTGCAGTAGGTGTAGATGGAAAGCGCATATTACAAAAATCAGGTTCAAAGATTCCGATTCTGACTTTCCGGATATACACGAATTTCAAACCAAAGGTTTATTGATACCACTTATTCTTAGATTTCCTTTTTTAATTATAAAGTAAATAATTTTATTATTTCAGTATACTTCAATTTCGTCGAGAAATAAGTTGACTCTGAAAATAATAAATAAATGAAAATGTTTCATAAACAAATAGTTTTAGCATTTAGTTGGGTGTACTCTGTTTCATTCTGTTCCTTTCCTTGCCGCTCTAGGGAAGTAAACTGCTTTCGCTTCCAGCCGGATGCAGCAATTTTCCATGAACGTTACTGTTTACGAGCTCATATCTCATGAACTACGTGTCGGAAAGTGATACAATTTAGAAGCTACATTCAACTATATATGTGTATACTGTTTAAAATTTTCTGTTCAAAAATGTTCAAATGTTTGTAAATCTATCGGACCAAACTGCGTGGTCATCAGTCCGTAGCTTACAAACTACTTAAACCTAGCAAAATTAACCTAAGGACAAACACACACACCCCAGGGAAGACTCGAACCTCCACGGCGAGCAACCGTGCGCTCCGCAGCGAGACGCTTTAGACCGCTCGGCTACTCCACCGCGGCAAAATTTCCTGTCGCTACAATTTGTAGTGTTCAAATTATAAATTGTAACGTCATACCGAGAGCCGTAGTTTTATTCCATAAACAGCGTAAAAGAAGTAAGAGAGAATTTTTTCCTTTCATGATTTTCCTATGGTTGCCAGTGAGAAAAAGTTTAATAAAAGTGTGAAATTATGTTTAAAGTTTGTTGCAAGTCGCTAAGTACTGTCATTCTCATACAGTGTATTTCGAAATTCTCGCCGCATTATATGGCATTTTTTTCCGATTTCTATTGGTTATGACGTTATATCTTTTGAACCATGCGCCGTATGTGATTCTTAACCATGGAGAAATTGTTACCTCACGGTAAGGAATGTGTATACCAAATTTGGTTGAAATCGGTCCTGTGGTTCAGGAGAAAATGAGCAGCATTGTCGCTTATGGCAGCAGTTTTTCGCGCATCTCATTGTTTACGACGTCATATCTCGCGAACTATATATCTTATGTGATTCTTACACTTACAGCGACCGTCCTTATGGATTGAAGCATACGTGTACAAAATTTCATAAAGATTGTAACAAAACTGTAGATTTGTATGCAACACGTACAAACATACGGACACTCTGCTTTATGACCCGCTGAACTTCGTATCACTTACCTCTTAATATAAACCATATTAATTTAAATAGAATGTATTTTAGACCCAGTAGCTTTATAAAGGCATCATCAGATACAGTAGTCTAACAAGGAAAGTACATGGGCTCGAACAAAAATATCTGTATGAACGTTTGGTTTCAGGATCTCCACGTACATCTCAATGTGCTGGTGGGTGTCGTTTTTCTGCAAAGCTCTGCAACTATGCTCTAGATAGCACTGTAGACGTAATTGTAGACGCCATACGTAATGCAGATATCTTAACTATAACACATATAATAATCGTCATACATGTTCTCTAGTGAATTGTCATCAAAAGCCGTGATGATAGTTGCAACTTCAACCTTCTTCCCGAAAGACTGTTGGTATTCACTGCCACTGCTTCCATCGCCTCTTCCCGCACTTACCGTAGCACTATTGCTTGCAATGAGTTCTTCGTCATTATCATTATTATGAGTTTGTAACAACGGTATATAACTTATGCTCATATTTCTGTACCATAACAGATACGAGAAAGCATGCAAATGATTCATCTTCTACACTAATACCATCTTCACGAAGAAGGGTTCTTCGTAACTTCATCTCAACTAATCGCAATACATTAGCAGGATTGATTAGCAATCACCGCCCCATCTGACGCTTCACCACACAAATAACGTCACAAAACGCAACTTGGGAGGCACACTGCACCGTCCCTACTGGCGAACCGACAGGTCAAAGTGCAATGCGGCATGGCACACGCAGAGGCCTCTAACGGACGACTGCAGTTTTGCAGATGCGGGAGTATCACTAGTGCAATAATGGATCTCTACATTATCTCTCATACGATTTTGGTGTATATGTGTTTGTTAGAGCCCAAGTACTTTCCTTGTATCGGCTCGATAGTTGGCAGAAAGAGTAGGCAAATCACGCACACATGCAGAGGAGCCAACTTTTGAAAATGAGTGTGGGTACTCTATATCACGTTTCAGAAATGTTCGAAACCAACCCTCCTGAAAATCATGTTCATGCATTTTTGAATGAGCAATACTTGATAAAAGTAAATAGGCAGTTGTCTGGCCTTTTAAAGATAGAAGAAATAAGGTGGAGGAAGAAAAGGAAAGTTCAAATGTTCAATTGTTTGTAGAGCTTATGGGACTTGACTACGGGGTCATCAGTCCCTAAACTTACAAACTACTTATGAACTAGCTACAACTAAGGACGGCAGAAATATCCATGCCCGAGGAGGGATTCGAACTTCCGACCGTAGTGGCCGTGCAGACTGTGACGGAAGCGCCTCCGTCCCCTCGGCCACCGCGGCCGGCGAAAAGGAAAGCATGGCTGCATTAGGACACTACAATAAAACGATCTAATTGGCCGAAGTCGATATTTCGATGTAAGTAACATCCCAATGAAATAATTGTTCACTCTACACTAATTTAACACTTTTTGTGCGAAGCTATTCTCTCTGACAAAAGCGTTCGGTAGAACATCGTCACCAGGTTTATAGTAATCTTTGAAATATTTTGAGATTTTGAAGTCCGACATCGAATTTGTTGGTCAGTTCCAAGCAAGAGCTGTATACTCCATCGAAACTTTCATCACTGCGAGATAACTTCGTGACATCTCTGAAAGTATTAATATAGTCCAAGGTTTTTTTTTTTTTTTAAGCCTGACGTAAAAGCTATACAAATTTCAATTGAATCTATAATTTTAATAACAAGGGAAGTGACAAAGATAACAGAAAAACGATTAACTTTAGCATCAGCATCAGATTCTTCAAGCTAAATACCTGAAAGAACACAATTGAAAGTTCATGAATACGTACACCTGATAGGTCAAAAGGACCGACGTGCTTCAGGATGAATAAAGCCAGCACAGTGGCTAAAAGACGGACACTCATTACTAATCGCTTGGGGACCCGCGTACAAAACTGATCATTTCTGCCACGTATGAAATATCGTCTCTCGCTATAGTCACGTTTTGCATTGCCTCTTGAGTCATAAGGTAGGTTTTGATTTTTCCCGATTTTTATTATTATTATTATTATTTTTTTTTTTTTCAAATGTATACAACTTTATTTTCCACCTCAGTTTTATGTGGGTGCTCAGCACCCCCAAAAAATTCTTGGGGGGTGCACCAGCCTCGGAGTAAACGCCCCTGCACACATGTCCAGGATAATGTTCATATCACATTGGTGCGCCGGCCGCGGTGGCCGAGGGGACTGAGGCGCTCCAGTCACGGCCTGCACGGCCACTACAATCGGGGGTTCGAATCCCCCCTCGGGCATGGATATTTGTGCCGTCCTTAGTATAAGGTAGTAGATAAGTAGTTTGTAAGTTTAGGGACTGATGACCCCGTAGTTAAGTCCCATAAGCTTAACAAACAATTTAACAATTGAATCACATTGGTGCAAGTTCAGAGAAGAATTAAACGGTAATAAAATATGGAAAAATTTAGATTTAAAACATGTAAAGTAATAACTTCGTTGTTGTGTTGGATGCGTTCAGATATATACTTTGAAATAGTAAAGTTCGTTTTGCACGATCTGAAACCGTATATGAACTGTCAAAGATAAAAATGAATTGCTGTTCGTTCCTCTCGCTAAAACTGTAGTCGACCCGACAATGCTTCGCAATTGCTAATATGTATGTAGTATTGCTTTGTACGTCAAATGTGCAAAATTTTATCGCAATCATACGAATGATTATATCCCAAAGAAAAGAGCTCTTTCAGTTTTTTCCACAAATTTTCCTATTTTTCTGGCCAATTATTCCAAACTTTTACTTCACTCAAAACTTCCTCTCGTTTTGAACATCGAATGTGCAAAATTTTATCACAATGAGATGAATGGTATTGGTATTTGATAGAAAATCTGTATTTTTTTATTTTCCAATTATCCGGGAAACTTTTCTAATCGTTTATTTTATAAGAACGTTACTCTTGCTTTGAATGTCAAATATGCAAAATTTTATCGGAATCAGACGAATGATATCAATATCCCGTTGAAAAAATCTTTAGTTTCTCGCGAATTTTCAAATTTTCCGGGTAGCTTTCCCAAATTTTAAGTTCATAAGAACGTACAACTTTCGTTGAACGTCAAATGATAATTTTTTTTTATCGCAATCGGATGAACGGTTCTCAACTTACAGTGTTGAGTACATTTAGAAGCACATTCAGAAAGGAACTTGGTTCGAATTTTGCGTCTTTCCTTTTTAACAGTCCTAAAATTTTTTACTGAAAACTTTTCCAAGACCATAATAAACAAAAAATAATTACCCCTCTCTGCCGTGCGAATAGTCAGTTATAGTGCTGAATTCAATCAAAAACACAATGAAAAACGCACTTTCAGTTTTTCTCAATTTTCCAATTTTCCGAAACAATTATTTCATACAAACCTTTTCCTGTCAAGCCGAACTCAAGCGATGCTCTTATAACCATATGGCAATTGATTTTTATTTATAGAAAAAAATCTCTTTCGGTTTTCCGTAACTTTTCTTACTTTCCGACACTTTTTTCCAATTTTTTATTTGATGAGAACCTTCCTCTTGCTTTCAACATGAAATGTACAACATTTTAGGGCAATTGAGCGAACGGTGTCGACAGCTCATTGGTAAAAACTGTTTAACTTTTTCCCGATTTTCCACTTTTCCAGCCAACTTTTCCACATTTTATTACCGTTTAAACACACACACACACACACACACAAAATGTTCAAATGTTTGTAAATCTATCGGACCAAACTGCGTGGTCATCAGTCCGTAGCTTACAAACCACTTAAACCTAGGTAAACTAACCTAAGGACAACAAACACACCCATGCCCCAGGAAGGGCTCGAACCTCCACGGCGAGCAACCGCGCTCTCCGCAGCGAGACGCTTTAGACCGCTCGGCTACTCCACCGCGGCTTTAAACAAATGTTCAAATGTTTGTTTAGCTTATGGGACTTAACTACGGGGTCATCAGTCCCTAAACTTACAAACTACTTATGAACTAGCTTACACTAAGGACGACACAAATATCCATGCCCGAGGGGGGGGGGAGGGGTTCGAACCGTTTAAACCTTCCCTGGACTTGCAAGAATATTTCAAGACTAAAATTAGTCAAATCGGTTCAGCCGTTGTCGAGTTTTAGTGAGACTAACGAACAGCAATTCATTATAACCCGGCGTTGCCTGGGTATTTATTTCTTGACTAGCTGCAAGTACCCGGCTTTGCCCGTGTGTTTAAAATAAGGATTTCTGTAGAAGCGCACAAAACCGTTTATTTGCATGTAATAAAAGGGTACATTTGAGGAGTGACCTTTCAAAACGCGATAAGTCCAGTCGCAGACAAAAATTAGTTTGAAGCAAAATTCTACTCTACAAAGTAAAAGTCTCGATCGGCGGCATGGCCTGATGTATTTACGTGACGTGAGGCGGCAGTGTTGGCAACAGTAGCTGTGTATGCTTTATTTTCGAAATGAATCACAGCGTTCGAATGTAGAAGATCGCACACTATACGTCTCTCCACATGCATTTTCTGTTCAGATGTAACACTTTTTTTTTTCATGTAAATCGAAATATGTGTGTGTCTGTCTCTCAAATGATACGAATTACAATTATTTTTTCAATGTTCTTAATTTGATAAAACGCTTACAACAATTTAATCTGTATTCTTCGGTTCCTGCCTAACCACTTCCTTTAATACCACAACATGTTCGTAAAAATCATAACATTCGCTCACAACAATTGAAGCTGTACTCTTGGGTTCCTGCCTAACTACAACCCTTAAAATCATGACATATTTGTAAAAATTAATAATATTCGTCGATGCACCCTTGTACAGTCAGTAACTGAATACTCTTACACGCCATAGGCTAACACTGCTAAGGTCGCACCGCGACGCTATCGATTCCGCTGATCGATGTATCGCTAATACATCGATCTATGATCTTGTTTTCATTCAAAACGATATTTTTAACCGTTTAAGTCGGGTGCAAAATTCTACTTTCGCTTCAAAGTGCAGTAAGTCCATCAGCGAAACTGATTTAAATCATAAGTCCATTTACTACCGATTACTAACGAAAGTTTCTCAGTAAGACAAATAAAATCTGTGGCACCAACACACAATGCGTTTTAAAACTCCACTACAATGTACCTGTTGTAACAGACAGGGTTGCCAACGAGGTCATGATAAAAACCACCGAAGTGACCGTAAAATCCCACCAAAAACCACCGAACTTTCCGAAGTTCCCATGCAAAAAGAAAAACACTGTCTGTTTGTTCTTGACCGATTGATTTGAAATTTGGACGCAACTATGCATTTTAAAGGAGCAGTTTTTATGTACCTGACTTATCTATATACACACTAGACGGAAATACAAAAAATAGTTTATTCAAAAGCACTTCAGTAAACATGTTATATATAAAAACAAACAATAATTGCTTTGAGCCATTGCAATGCTTGTCGGGTACACACAGCAAATTGTGAAATATTTGAACTCGAAAACAGAAAGTAATCCAGTCTGGAAAGGAGGTCAGCGTCAGTCATTCTATTGTCTTTATTTCATGTCAGAAGATCTAGATTTCAGCCATATTCCAATCTAATCACATCTGAGAAAAAAGAAAGTTAACAATGAAAGTACAGTCACATATTAAGTGTCTGCAATGTTCAGTCATTTTCACAACAAGAAAAATCTGATAAACTGCTGTAGCAACAAATACATACCATTAACAAAATGTCAGTGTGTGATACAAATACAACACTTCCTCTCCATGGAGGCAGAGTTGCCAGGTTTTTCTATTGCTCGGTCGCCAAATTTTAAGCAAAAAGTAGCCAAAATATCGCCATCTTTTCATCAATAAAATACCAATATATAACCATCTTTTCATTAGTAAAAATAGCCCAATATCGCAACCTTTAATCTGTTAACATTATTATGCTATGGTAATTATGGCATGTTACTCGACAATAATAATCCTGGAATTCAGGGAGTAAGCTGGTTACTGAGTAAAAAGTAACACAAATTGTGGCACTCTCACATTCACAGACATCAGACTTAATTTTCCAAGGAAACTCGTACTTCACAGAAACATTTACCTTAAGTCCATCCAAGAACTGAACCCAGACACAACACCAACTGACAACGAGGGCAGTCAAAATATTGTCACATTGTAAATATAATAGAGAGACTCCGGAAATTCAGTTTCATTTAACTATCACATTTATTAATTTCATAACTTATAAAAATTACAAACAAAACTGTTCAAGAATCATTCTATCAAACTTACACAAGGGATGTTCTCATGCATAGATTCGATTACCAATCACTTTCATCTTCTTAAAAACAAATATTTACAGATGTTAAATAGAATGATTTCCAATCCATGGTGTAACAGCAATCAGTTAGAATAAATATTCTTTCAAACCGTCTTGATTGCAAACTTTTTTATTAGTCAATGACGCGTTTCGCCCTTTAGCAAGGCATCTTCAGATTATCTGCGTGACAGAATTTACACAAAATTACAAGGCGGAATTACAAACGGTTATAATGGTACATGGGCTTATTTTGTGTTAAGAAGACAGTATAAATGGTAAACAAAGCTTACAATGCGCTCTCCGTGATTTGACACCGTAAGTTGTTATTGCGGTGTTTCTATTTTCTTGGATTGTCTTTTGGTTTTCCTTGTGGCCCTACAAATGTTCGGGTAACAACGAATTACAATTGGAACATACTCGGTAAAGATGTGAGAGACATAAAACCGATGTTTAAGATTACCTTAATCGAAGCGGTGGTCTCTGATGACACAAGATAAGCCCATGTTTACAATTGCGCCTCGGTTGCACAGTGGTAGAGTGGCAGACTACAAATCCAAAGGTCGCGGTTTCGATCCCCGCCAGGTCCTAGGATTTTTATCTGTCACTTTCCACTTCTTTCACCTCTGGCAGTATTGCTCATGTGAAAAATACCGAGTAGCACCGTGGTTCGGAACCCACGCTAAACTGTAGGTCCCCCTATAACTGGCTGGGTAAGTCAGTTCCAAGGTCGGAGGAAGGCAACGGCATACCACCTCCAAACAGGACCATGCCTAGTAAAGCACTGTGCTGTTCAAACCAAACGGATTGTCGACTGCTTTACTTTTTTTTTTTTTACAATTGCTCTCACGGGCGGTAGGTGGGCGTGGTGCGCTGCTCCGCCGACTTGTACAGACTAAGGGAATGTGGGTAGGGAGTGACATAGGAAGCCGATGTATAAAACGGGACAGGTGAAATCTAGCTATCTGAATACAAATGTAACGAAAGGGAGGTTATTAAGCAGGACAGAAGTTTATAATTTATGTTGGTATTTGTAAATGAGAGGAGTTTTATTTTATTTTACAAATACCAACATAAATTATAAACTTCTGTCCTGCTTAATAACCTCCCTTTCGTTACATTTGTATTCGGATAACTAGATTTCACCCGTCCCGTCTTATACATCGGCTTCCTATGTCAGTCCCTACCCACATTCCCTTAGTCTGTACAAGTCGGCGGAGCAGCACACCACGCCCGTGAGCGCAATTGTAAACGTGGGCTTATCTTGTGTCACCAGAGACCAGCGCTTCGATTAAGGTAATCTTCAAAATCGGTTTTATATTTCGCACATCTTTACCGAGTATGTTCCAATTGTAATTCGTTGTTATCCGTACATTTGTAGGGCCACAAGGAAAACCAAAAAACATTCCAGGAAAATAGAAACACCGCAATAACAACTTACGGTGTCAAACCACGGAGAGCGCATTGTAAGCTTTGTTTACCATTTATACTGTCTTCTTAACACAAAATAAGCCCATGTACCATTATAACCGTTTGTAATTCCGCCTTGTAATTTTGTGTAAATTCTGTCACGCAGATAATCTGAAGATGCCTTGCTAAAGGGCGAAACGCGTCATTGACTAATAAAAAAGTTTGCAATCAAGACGGTTTGAAAGAGTAGATGTTAAATAGAGTTATTAAATCATTCAAACATTTCTGTAAAACACACAAAATCATTACAACATTTTGAGGTGAGGTAATTTGTAATTGTAGACTAAGCATTTCATACTTTGAGGTGAGATGGACTTAAATTCGTAATAATGCGTCATTACACACTGAAAAACCAGCCATGAGAACGAATGGGAAATCACCGCGTGTTATTCATCGACATTTATACTCTGTAAACCATTGTTAACAACTGTTAAGTGCGTAGCAAAGGGCTCGCTTCACAGTAGCAGTTGTTACGATTTTCTGTTGTGTTGTGTATGGAACGCGGAAAAAAATACTGTTTAAATGCCTCGTTGCATGCTGTAATTTATATAAACTTATCCTCGTGTTCTCAGTGGGAGCCATACATACGGGGTTGTATACTTCGAGATATCATTTATAGCCAGTTCTTGAACGGTCGTAAGTAGGGTACATGAGGTAGTTTACGTCTGTCTTCAAGAGTCTGTAAGCTGAGGTTTTTTACATCTCTGTGACACTCTCCCACACATCCATGATACTTGAAAACATTTGTGCTAACTTGTGTAGGTTGATTACATTTCCCCAGCATTCTACCGAAGTTTAGACGGTATCATTGACGCAATGTCTAAAGAGGGATTGCTTTACATTCGTTGTATTTGATGTAAAATAAAATAGCAATTAAGTCGCCAACCAATTCCTTTAATAGCCAAATTTAATCGCCAGTCGCCAGACTGCTAGAATGGCTACTATTATAAGAAAAAGATAGCCAAGAATGCGAAAAATCGCCACACCTGGCGACCCTGCATGGAGGTTGGAGAAGTCAACACAAAACTAACAGCCTACAACAATGAGCAATGAGTCATACCATTGTTAATATCTGTGAACTCTTAAGAATTTTACATTTTATCCAATAATGTGATACATTTCCTAGTCATTTATCTGTCCATATTCGTTAATAATTTCAAATTAGGATTATATTACTTCTGCAACTTTTTTTTTGAAAACGATTTCATTAAAATCCACTAACTTTCCCACGTCCCACTGACTCGGCTTTAAAAAACCACCAGATTCGGTGGTAAACCACTGACGTTGGCAACCCTGGTAACAGAAATACTTATTGTTGTGGCCAGTGTATTGTCACATGAGAAGTTTGGCTGGCCAGTAGAGTTGGGCAACACGATTCTTTTTTAGGAATCGATTCTTGCGATTCAATCCCACATTATGAATCGATTCCTACGATTCGTTCACGATTCTTACTTCTACATCCTGTCATAGATCACAATACATACGTGTCGTGGATGTTGGAATCGAACCTTGTGAATCTGTTCCTACCATTCGTTCACGATTCTTTCTGGTCTGCGACGGCACGAATCGTACAGAATGCCATAAAGGAGACAATATGGGTATCGATTTCTGTAAATATTTATAGTGCATAAAGTTCAGACTTAAAATAATAATGTGGCAAAGCCATTCGATTCAGGTCTCAAAAATTCTCGAGAAAATAGTCTTTGCAAGCGGATAGAAACACATATTACACTGCCAACTATTTCTGCTGTCATCATAGCTCATTTAGTAGCATAGTAGGTTTAGTGAACGTAGGTCACTTATTTCGAATCCTGCTGTAACCTTATAAATTTTTTTTCCGTTCTGTTCGAATGCTACGGCCATTTAAATATAAATTTCATTAAATCGATGGTAATTAACACGTATCTCATTGTTATGAAATACTTATTATATAAAACCAATTAGTTCAAGGAAACACGTTTATATAAATAAACATTAAAAATAAAAAAATCCTTCTTTAAATATTACATTTCTTTCGAGATACAAGAAATTCGCATTTATTAAAATGTTTCTTTTTTGTAAAATCGGTTTCTTTCAGGAAAGCTGAACATAAAACCAAAATGGTAAAGATTTTTGAGATGGCTTCAAAAACGTTTAAAAAAACATTTTTATATAAAATTTTTTTAAAAGCCTAGACCTCTCTAAACACAAAATATAATCCAAATCGTTACAGCCGTTTCCGGGATACGAGAAATATAAACGTGTAAGAATTGCTCGTTTAAATACATAATATGTAAATCGTATAAAAGACGTATAGTCGTATATATTGGCAGCCGTGTATTCGCTGCGTTTATTTTTCTGTCATCTGTAATTCGTGAAAAGGCTAATAATTAACGGCTCACTATCTTCGTTCTGGCCGACCGCGGTGGCCGAGCGGTCTGCGGCGCGCCAGTCACAGTTTGCACGGCCGCTACGGTCGGGGGTTCGAATCCCCCCTCGGGCATGGATGTTTGTGTCGTCTTTAGTATAAGGTAGTTGATAAATAGTTTGTAAGTTTAGGAACTGATGACCCCGCAGTTAAGTCCCTTAAGCTTGTAACGATACTGCTGATCCCCTCATCTCAATGTTACCGTACGATACCATCTGCGTCGGACGCGGAATCGTGTGGTTCAGTTGTGATATATGTTGCATGTGAAGTTAAAAACGTAATAGCCAGCCTAGGAATCAGTGTAGGACAGTGTCTCAGTGATACTGTGATTAAAACAAGCGATAAATTTCATTAAGAGATTCACATATTTTCTTTCCAGACAGTTCTATAAACAATAGTTGCATCATTGTATGTTATTTCAAGACTTAAACAGACGAATTGTAAAATCTTTTGTAAAAAACAAAAAGAAATGAAAAGTAATAGCATTGTATGTATGTTAGGCTGATAAACAAGTTGTGTAGATGAGCTAATTGTTTTAATTCTTGTAAAGTCGAATTTGTGTATTGTGTTTCTTTGTATATATTGACTCACTTGAGATTTTAAACCTAGTTTCAGAATTGACAAGATAATTGATAGCTCAATATATGTTAGGAACATGTATGATGGACTCATTAACTAATTAATTGACATTTTACATTTGGCTTCGTTGTCAACAGAAAGATCGGAAATTTCGTCTTAAAAATACGTGTGCCATCTAAAATTATTGTATGCGTAGTTTTCATTTTATATTGTGATTATTCTTGTGTACATGAAATGTTTTTCTGTTATGTTTGTTAATTGTAAATCAGTATATTCTATTGTTAATGAACAATGCTTAATGTAACATTATTGCCGATGTTATATATTTGCCTCACCGCCTTGCGTGAGGGAGTTCGAGTTTTGGCGGAGTTCGAGTTTGGTCTTTTGTCGAGTACTTTGGAATCTGTCAGTGTTGTTTTGGCAATTTGTGTACGTCATTATGTTTTGGCGGAGGAGAAGTGTAGTTCAAATTAAAGAAGAAGTGAAAAATTATACATATCGAATATTTATTTCTACCACGACGCCCCAGGAGAATAATGTGGCAGCGAGCAGAACCCCCATACATCGTAATTTTAAAAAGCTGAGTATCGGTAGAATGAAAATGTAAATTACTTATAAGCATACAAATGTTTCAAGCTTAACCAACACCTTTCGTTCTGTGCTTCCTTTGTTCGCACGCTTTCTGGCTTTCGTAATCATTCGGCACGATCCGCCACTTGCTTTCGAATCATGAATCGTTGGATCTTGGAATCGTCACGAGACAGGCGATTCTTTTGAACGACGAATCGTCCGAGTCACGATTCGATTCTTACGATTCTCTGTTTGTATTCGTTCAAATGAACGACTCATTAACGATTCGCCACAACTCTACTAGAGCCCTGTATTGGGAGAGTACCGCCAACCGGGCGAGCGCCGCCATTGTAGGCCTGTTGTATCTGGCAGTAGCAGCGCTATGCACGGCACTGTTAAACTAGCAGTTATGATGAAGGGAACCGGTCTGTACATCGACGTGGTATGACAGTACGTTAAGTAAACAATGAACTTAAGTTTTTAATCGTTTCATCACATCTGCAGCGAATATTAAGGAAAAATTGGTAATCTGAGATCAAGACCTTTATTTTTGAGCAAGCTATTTGTAAAATTGTTTCGTCCTAAAATTTAAACCCTGCACCATATGCACTGCTTTCGCAATAAGTGACGTTGCTGCTTTCAAATTATCTAAGGACTGACGTTTTTATCTGTAATATATTGGTTTTATCAAAGTAGATGTAATTAATACATGTTGCTTTCCATTAATCTAGTACCTAATGTTGATAGATGTGTGCTAACCTACATGTGATATTATAACATTAACTGAGCTAACATTTTGGGAAGGTTTAAGTTTTTACACATTGTTATCGCGCTGTTGGGTACTTCAGAAAAATAAACTTTATCTTAAAATTCGAGTTTTGGAGATCTATTAAATGGGCGCGGTACATTATGTTAGATTTCCATGTATTTATATCTTTTAAAATATCTTTTCTCTTACATGTTTGTCCGTCCAACATTACTCGCAAGAAACTTGTATGAACAGATAAACCTAGAAGTTTACTCGATATTTCAATAGAAATTTACTTACTTTGCAAAATTTTGCAGTCTCGTATGGAAATGCATTTTTTCTTCCAATGCGGTGTACCCTCAATTCGCGTCTTTTCGCATCTCTTTCGCCCTATGGAATGCGTAGAACTTGCTACCTCGGACTGTCTTAGTATAACAATTCACTGCCAACAATGCGGCATTTTTCACCACATAAAAATGGAATAGGCTATGTTAAACTCTTAATTTAATACATAATGAGTCTACAAATTTCCAACACCTCTAAATGGTAAAATAACAGCTAGTTAAGTAAAATATACCATTTACGCTGATGGACTGCTTAGGCCTGGGGGACTGATGACCTCCGCAGTTTTGTCCCCCTAAAACATCCAAACAACAACAACAACAACAACTGCTTAGGCCTAAAATGGCGGACGTGCCCCACCCGCGCTCAACTGACCAATAGCAGCCGGCGGTTGTCGGCAAGCCACACATCAAAGGTTGGCGCTACTCTCCCAGTACAGGGCTCTAAACTCTGCTGGACAGCATCTTGTTTTAACTGTGAGCTTGCTGTTTGTGGACAATATGACCGACGTGTGGGGCACCACAGCTCTGGACCCAGGGAGCGGCAGAAGGCGTTGTGAAAAGGGCGATAGGGCAGATGGAGAACTGATTTTACTGCACACACTAACTAAGTGTTTCGATTTCATTTCTGGATAGGAGTCCACCTAAACATGTACTATTTAAATCTTTTAGATACCTCGATAAGGATCCTGAAATGCTGGAGTTTGAGCCTCCTCGTGGGCACATAGAGGGAACATTGAAATGCTATAGCATCCCCGTATCAGAAATAGGATGAAAGTCTACAGGCACTTAAACAGTCTACAGCAGGACAGGACACGTATTCCTGCTTCATTTGTTTTGTCTTATTGATCTAAATAAAGGACAAAGACTGGATTCTTGTTTTTCTTTTCTTATTATTATCTAAATTTGTTTCAAAACACATTATGTCCTTTCGACTGGTGCAAAACAAGAAAATTTCATTGATTTCAAAAATTCAGTTGGCAACACTGCCTTTAAATAAAGAGTGAGATTTGTCTCACTGATTCCATTCTATTAACTTCTTGAAGCTTAGTAAATTCTCATACACAAATCCTAATTTACTGCATAACTTTAGCTAATACTAGTTTTTTCCTCCTCCTGTGAATTTTTTAATTTATGGACTAATCGCGTTTCGAAAATTTACTCCTCATTTATGTTAAAGCAATGTGATAAACAACATTTTTGGCAGTTCCATTTGGAGTATGTACAAAGAGATTCTCGTCTTTGCCCACTCTGTAGCAGGCCACATACAACTGTCCACGAGAGAAGCGTGGTGTCTGCAAGTCTATACCAGCAGTCCCAAGAGACTGGCCCTGTCACTTGTTGATTGTCATGGCAAAAAACGGTTTCAAAGGGACCTATATTCTCTTGAATTGTGTGGTGTTGTCTGAGGGAATGATAGGTATTCTTGGAATGAAGACATCCTCACCCTTAGCACTCCCTGTGAGTACTGTGGCTTGAATTATGTTGTGTGTCGTCAGGCGTGCCCCGCTATTATTTTCTATCTATATAAATGATGTGATGGACAGAGTAAGTTGTAACTTGCGGCTGTTTGCTGATGATGCTGTGGTATATAGGAGAGTATCGTCCTTAACTGACTGTAATAGCATACAGGATGATTTAGACAAAATTTCTTGTTGGTGTGAAGAATGGCAGCTAGCTCTCAATGTAGATAAATGTAAGGTGATGCGCATGAGTAGGAAAAACAATCCCATAATGTTCGAATACAGCATTAGTAGTGAGCTTCTTGATGCTGTCGCGTCGTTCAAATATCTAGGCGTAACATTGCAGAGCGATATGAAATGGAACGAGCATGTAAGGACAGTTGTGAGTAAGGCAGACAGCCGACTTCGGTTTATTGGGAGAATTTTGGGAAGATGTACTTCACCTGTAAAGGAGACCGCGTATAAAACGCTTGTACGACCACGTCTTGAGTATTGCTCAAGTGTTTGGGACCCGCAGCAACTCAGTTTATATTTCGCGTAGTGATCACAAAGACAACATAAATAAGGGCTCGTACGGAGGCATATAGGCATTCTTTTTTCCTCGTTCAATTTGGGAGTGGAATAGGAAAGGAAATGGCTAGTAGTGGTACAGTGTACCCTCCGCCACGCACCTTACGGCGGATGTAGAGGCATCAGCTTTTTCAAAATTAATCTTATGCCATTGCATAACCTAGGTGCATCAATCTTTCTGATCAGCATTACTGAAGCACCAACTTTCAGAATCAAGTTGTGGGCTTGCAAATGATGAGTCTGGATGGAATAAAAAAAACTAAAAGGGATATTGTACTGCTTCATCGTGATGAAGGATGCAGTCTGTGGACTTGTAGGCATATTCGTGCCCTGGAAGCTGCTTCTGAATGGTGACATGCAGCTTCTCAACCGCATCATTTCTGCTTGCCAGAATTGCTCTGTGATAAAGCCAGTCCTGATCCTTGAAGTTTTCCTGAATGTTAGGATACACCTTCGACAAAAGCTCGACAGGAGAATTGACAATTTGACCACATGGCATAATGATGACGCCTATTGAAGGATCTTCAGGAACTTTACCATCTCCAATCTGGAGCAACTTGTTCTGCAGACAAATCACCCTGAATCTGTGACCGCACGATTGTAGTTAGACTGAATTTATATGTATAGAGATGGCAATCGAAGTCTGTAAGTGAAATACTCTCCCCCATGCACCGAACGAAATTTTATGTAGACAGTAACCTTCATCTTGTTTTCAAGGTTAAGTGTACACAATTTCCTCAAGATCGGAGCAAAACTGCGGATTTTGGCGAAATCCGTAAGTACCCTCCACCATACACTGAATGAAATTTCATGTAGACAGTGCCCTTCCTCTTGTTTTGAAGGTCAATTGTGCAAAATTTCATCAAGATCAGTGCGAACATATAGGTTTACACGGACAAATTGAAACAGCACTTTCACTTTTTCTCAAATTTTCCGGTTGGTTTTCCAAAAAAGAAAAAAATGGCACGAAACCCGTTTAAGAACCTTCCCCGTGTAATTTTGTGTACATGTACCAAATTTCACGTTATTTGGTTGTCTGGATCTTGAGTTATAAGAGAACAGACAGACAGACAACAAATGCGTCTTATACGTATATAAGAGATTCAAGCCTAGAGTTATTACTTCTTCTATCCCCCCCCCTTCTCTCTGTCCATCTCCTTTTTCCTAATAACATGTTAGTCTTATTTCCTACATATTCTCCGATAAATATGTCTTCCATAATGTAGAAAATTTCAAGTGCAGTATCTAGGGTTACCAGCTCAAAATTACCAAAGTAGGACATTGCTTCACAAATATCCTGGCATTTTTTTAAAAAAAAAGCCTGACAATTTATTTTAGAATCAAAAAATTGTTTATATTTTAAATATCCTCTACTCTCAATAGAACCAAAAATGAATATATTGAAAATATGCTATAGTATTTAATGCTTACAAATACAATACAATCACCGGAAGTTATTTTTCAGCATTTTTCATTTGTGTTTCCTTTTTGAAAGTGTACTTTTCAATAGAATGTACTGCTGACAGAAGCGGTAAATTATTATCTTTAAGAATATAGTTATGAAATTCCTCACAAGACAAGTCCTTGAAATTCTACTTCACAAGTAAAATTCCTTTTACTGAATCCACGAGCAAACGGTTCCTGTCTTTTGTCCACTGAACAGATGTGAGAGGAAAAACACGTTCACTAGAAGCATTACTACCAGGAATAGCAAAGAAAAGTTGGCAAAAAGTATCTCGAATGGTATACATCGACTGTTAAAATATCGAGACAGCGCGAGACAAATAGTATCGCGCATCGAGATACCGTGTATGTCGACTATGAATGCAACGTTTCTTCAACACATTATAGGTAGCGAACCTCGTGAAAAAATGTATAGCCAATTGTGTGCAGCTTATACTTTTATGCAATGACGCTACACTGAAACTCGTCAGATGATGAAATTACAACTTTATTACCAAAAGCCGGACATTTTCTGTAAAACAATAATTCCGGCCTGACATTCAATAAAGCAAAAAATGCCGGACATGGAAAAAGCCAGACGGTTGGTAACCCTAACAGTATCCAAACAAACGAAGACAGAAATCAAAATACAAATGATATATAAAATTCATACATTCAATTCATTCACGACTATAAACTAGAGTAGGGCAACAAGATTCTTTTTCTGGAATTGATTCTTGCGATTCAATCCCACATTGTGAATCGATTCATACGATTCGTTCACGATTCTTTCTGGTCTGCAATGGCACGATTCTTACGTTCTCCATCCTGCTCATAGATGGGAGTAGAATCTAATCTTGTGAATCTTTTCCTATGATTCGTTCACGATTCTTTCTGGTCTGTGACTGCACAATTATTACAGAATACCAAAAAGGAGACAATATCGGGATCGGATTTTTAAAATATTTATGGTTCGTAAAGTTCAGACTTAAAATAATAACCAGCCAAAGCCATTCGATTCAACTCCCGAAAATTCTCGAGAAAATAGTCCTTGAAGTTTTGCAAGCGGATATAAATACATATTATGGTAGCAATTATTTCTGCATTGAATGTAAGTCACGAAGTTCGAATCTTACTGTTACCTTTTTTTTTCGTTCGAATACTTCAGCCATTTAAATATAAATTTAATTAAATTTATGGTTAGTGTCAGACATTTGATCGTTATAAAACACTTATTATGTATAATCACGTAATTTCAGGAAACACATCTATATAAATAAACTTTAAAAATTAAAATTCGTCTCTAAATACTAAAGTTTATTCGAGATACAAGAAATTCGCCTTTTTATATTAAATGTTTCTCTGTGTAAAATCGGTTCTTTCGGGAAAGATAGACATAAAACGTAAATTGTAAAAAAGATTTTCGAGGTGGTGTTAGAAAAATGTAAAATCGCGTTTTTAAGTAATATTTTTGTAAAACTGAGTCTTTACAAAAACTACAACAATGTAGATGAACTCAAAAAGCAAAAACCTCTATAAACAGGGCCTACAGAATATAATCAAAATCGTTAGAGCCGTTTCCCGGATACGCGGAATATATATAAAAAAAATGTTCAAATGTTTGTTAAGCTTATGGGACTTAACTACGGGATCATCAGTCCCTAAACTTACAAACTACTTATCATCTACCTTACACTAAGGACGGCACAAATATCCATGCCCGAGGGGGGATTCGAATCCCCGACCGTAGTGGCCGTGCAGACCGTGACTGAAGCGCCTCAGTCCCCTCGGCCACCGCGGCCGGCACGCGGAATATAAATGTTCAAGAACTGCTTTAAATATATTACGGTACATGTAAACTGTATAAACGACGTGTGTGTGTTGCAGTGCATCTTAAAACGTTACTAGTTTATTAAGTATTTACAGTTCTGTCATTCTACTACTTTCAAACATATCAAAAATGATACTCAGTTTTCAACATTACGATGTATGGGGGTTCTGCTCGCTGCAAAATTATTCACCTGGGGCGTCGTGGTAGAAAGAAATACTCGTAGGTACAATTTTTCACTTATTATTTAAGTTGCAATCACACTGCTTCTTATTCCACCAAAACAATCACATTAATCATGGAATGGAAACACACAGCAACAGAACGTACCAGCGTGACTTCAAACACTTGGTTACAGGAAATGTTCAAAATGTCCTCCGTTAGCTAGGATACATGCATCCACCCTCCGTCACACGGAATCCCTGATGCGCTGATACAGACCTGGAGAATGGCGTATTGTATCACAGCCGTTCACAATACGAGCACGAAGAGTCTCTACATTTGGTACCGGGGTTGCGTAGACAAGAGCTTTCAAATGCCCCCATAAATGAAAGTCAAGAGGGTTGAGGTCAGGAGAGCGTGGAGGCCACGGAATTGGTCCGCCTCTACCAATCCATCGGTCACCGAATCTGTTGTCGAGAAGCGTTCGAACATGTCGACTGAAATGTGCAGGAGCTCCATCGTGCATGAACCACATGTGGTGTCGTGCTTGTAAAGGCACATGTTCTAGCAGCACAGGTAGAGTATCCCGTATGAAATCATGATAACGTGCTACAGTGAGCGTAGGTGGAAGAACATGAGGCCCAATCAAGACATCACCAACAATTCTTGCCCAAACGTTCAGAGAAAATCTGTGTTGATGACGTGAATCAAGGAAGTACAGTACATACTAACGAAAGAATTGGGTATTTTGACAATTGTGTTCACGAATTATTTCAATTTACATTTAAAGAGAAGTAGTAAAATGAGGTGTGCGCCTCGGTTGCTCAGTGGTAGAGTGCCAGACTACAAATCCAAAGGTCGCGGGTTCGATCCCCGCCAGGTCCTAGGATTTTTATCTGTCACTTTCCACTTCTTTCACCTCTGGCAGTATTGCTCATGTGAAAAATACCGAGTAGCACCGTGGTTCGGAACCCACGTTAAACTGTAGGTCCCCCTATAACTGGCTGGGTAAGTCAGTTCGAAGGTCGGAGGAAGGCAACGGCATACCACCTACAAACAGGACCATGCCTAGTAAAGCACTGTGGTGTTCAAACCAATCTTCGGATTGTTGACTGCTTTACCTTTTAATAAAATGAGCTCTAACATGGAAATTAAGCGTTTCCGGACAGTTGTCCGCGTAACATATTTTCTTTCTTTGTGTCTGAGTAATGTTTCCTGAAAGTTTGGCCGTACCTTTTTGTAACATCCTGTATATGATCTCACATTTATTGACTTAACGTGTTGTACAAACTGCAGCATTGAAATTTCTGGGAGGGGGGGGGCATAAAAATTAGTACTTTTGGCCAGTCTGGGGGAGGGGCAACGCGCATGCGCAACGCTGTAATTGTGTTCTAGCAGCGCCTTCTCCCGCTTTGAGTATGGCTGTTTGGTGTTCCAGCAGTTGCCGCAAGCAGCCAGACGCTACCCGGAAAAACATTTCTGGCGCGGTCTAGCTGCCAATGTGCGCATGCGCAGAAAGGTCTGAGTTAGAGAGGGGGTAGCCATCACGTCATACGTGTGTGTTTGTAGCGTGTTTTTTGATTATTTCAAAGTCACTGTAATCCCACTTGAGATCAGATATTTCTCGCTTACACTTCTTCGTCAATAGGAAGGAAAGTATTTTAATTATTTCTTTAAACTCACCTTCGCCTGCAGTCAGAAACAGTGCAAAAAGCGTTCCAGCAGAGCAAGTATCAAACAAGGGTTTTTACGTCATAGTAGCTGCGCATGCGCAGTAATATCTGTTTCTTAGCGCTTGAAATTAGCCGTCTGGCAGCTGCTGGAACGAACCTACTATCTCGTGCCACAAGAGGGGGAAGTTTTCATTGTTTACGACTTCATATCTTCTGAAGTATCGGCCCTATCGCAAAATCCTTTCATAGCTGACGTCTTCTACCTATAAACTACATTCCCGCCAAATTTCAGATTCATATGTGAAGTAGTTTTAGAGATTTCGTGTTTACTCACAAGGGACTTGTCATGCCGAAATATGTATTGATTTTTTTTTAGCACTGTTAGTTAACATTCACCCCGTTTACATGGGCTCCCAAAACAGGATTTCGTAAACCGATTTCCCAATTCCGCTTTTGGTTGGTCATGTAAACACTCCAAAATCGATTCTGCAAATCCGCTTCTCTAAAGCGGTTTTCCAGTTCTACAATCGATTTTCGTGCCCATGTAAACGCAACCGTTTTTGAAGCGTTCTTGGCTTGTCAGATAGTGTTTCCTTGTTAAGAATTTTCGGCACATATGGAAGGGGTGATATTTTCTAATGTGAAATAAAAGTATAAATCTTAGAGTGAACATAAATCTGGGTATTTAAATAAAGAAAAATAGCGATTGTGCAGACTAAATAAGGAACTGAATCAGCTGTTTTCCAGCCGCCATTTTAAGTGAGCTACGAAATCCCATTCAGGCTATGCCATGTAAACACGACATTGAAAAACGATTTACGAAAATCAGTTTTCGTCTTGCGGAAGATGTGTTGCATGTAAACGTAGTGATTGAAGGAAGTCTGTATACAGAATGTTAGCTGCTGACATGACCTGGAAGTCACCTAAAGAAAATCACGAAAATGGATGTTTTTTCCTGCTTGGCGCTTGCGGGGACGGCTGGCCACCCCAGGAAATGGCGAGTCTTGAGCTGTTGTCATGGCGAGCGTTGTGCGCATGGTCGGGAGGGGCGTTCTCTAAACAGGAATGTCGGTGCACGGTTTTGGTGGAAAGGGGGAACGATTATTCCTTTCTGTGGCATGCACTTCCTTTTCATTTCTGGTACGTATTTCGAAACATCCCGCCCTGAAACTGGTTAGAGATTGTAAGATTACCGCCCAATAGAAATATTGGTAATTAATAGCATTTGATAATTAAACAGTATGAAGTTCACTGCAAACATTGACCATGCCAATGCACCAAATGTTACACAATTTTAATCTTATTAATTATGGTAGCAATGTATGTACACAGTTGGGTGACAACATTTATAGTTAGGCCATAGGTAGAAATTTTGCACGTTGAGATTTGCTGTGTGCTTGTAGCTGACGGGAGGCCAGCGAGCAGGCCGACGTTGTTAGTACACCCTTTTCTCTCATGAACTTGATTTTATTATGAATTTGTTTTGTTAATTATATGCTGGGTAGGAAAGCTGCGAACGTGTGATATCATCCCCTAGCAAACGAGTCAAACACCAGTAATCACAGTTGCGGTGTTTTTGCGTGTTTAGGGATTTGGTTCGCAGTTGGTGGTTGTGAGTTTTAAAAATTAAACTTTCCCTATTTTAAACTCTCACCCCGACCTTCACTCTCGCAAGATTTGAAAGATATTCTGTACATCTACATCTATACTCCGCAAGCCACTTCACGGTGAACATTCAATCTCCCCTCACAGGTGATGGCAAACCCTGTAAATGTTTTGCTGCTTGCCATGGAGATATACCACAGACGCCAAATGAAGCAATCAACAGAAAACACGGGTGAAGACTATGTGACGTGCGACATGGTAAGTTAAACGTCTAGACGAGCATGTAAATAGCGCAGACATGTGGCTAGAAACGACTGAAACACTCGATATTGCAGGCTTTGAATCTACAGAAGGCGAAGAAACGGAAGAAAGTTGCTCACATAAAGACTCTTCAAAATGATCAAATGTTTGTAGAGCTTTTGGGACTCAACTACGGGGTCATCAGTCCCTAAACTTACAAACTACTTATCAACTAGTTTATACTAAGGACGGCACAAATATCAATGCTGGAGGTGGTATTCGAACCCCCGACCGTAGTGGCCTTGCAGACCGTGACTGGAGCGCCTCAGTCCCCTCGGCGACCGCGGCCGACTGAAGACTCTTCGAGTGATAATGCCACGTCCCATCATCAATAGGGTATTTTCATGTGCTAAAAATATGGTTCGAATTGTTGTTATTCTGAATGATTATAACATTCAGACAGCATTTTCGCTCACAATTCATACAAAACATCTGTTATTTTTACGTAATTAAAGCTTAAAAATCATCAAATTTCACAATTAGAACACGTGATCGAAAACGCTCCGTTATTGGCTGAGCTACTGGTGACGTCATAGAACACCTACAGCGCGGCAACTATAAGTCGGAGCTGTATTATTGTACGCGTTTCCTCCATTTCGCAGCTTTAAGTTCAGTTTTTGCGTGACTTAATCGCGTTTACAGTTTTTATGCCACAATGGAAGATGGTTATGTGAAGGCTGACAGCGGAAACATCCCTAAAGTTGATGCAATTATGGTGTCTCCTTTCTTTAAAAACAATCCAAATTTTTACGTGCCAGAAATAAGTAAGTAACGCATACCTACATTTTAAAGCTAACTATTTCGAGAGATATTTTATGCCATTGGAAATAAGTACCCTATTTGTTGATGTCAGCAGCCTTTATCTGAAGTCACCATATTATGCAATAAAGGGTGAAATTTTATCTTCTATCCAAGCGGCCTCGAGTGATTATGTTGGCAACATCAACAACACGATAGAAAATCTTTGTCCAGATGTTCAGACCACATAGAATGACTAGTGTATCGTACAGACCATAATGCTGTTCCTGCACTATGATTCTTATATGTACTCTTGTCCAGACAGTAAAAGTAACTGCCCTCGTAAATCAAAGATTTCACGACAAAATATTTGCGCTGTCACGCGATTGGCTAATGGCGACGTCTTAAGATTCTCGCTATTCAGCATCTGTTGCCAACATAGTCACAGGAATCCACCGGGATAGTTAGTAAAATTTAACCCAGTAAAGCACGCAGTTAAGGGAGTAATTTTATTTAACTACTTCAATACTGGTGCAAAGTGAAACATCAAAACCTGTAAAATACAGCAAAAATACCTTGTGTATAGTTATACAATATATCTATATTCTAGAACAGGGACAGCGGTTTGCGTCGGCGGTTTATTCATATCACTCGTAGGTTGGCAACGCACATTTCGCGTAGCCAAAGGCATGTCACTTTCACGTAAACATTGCGAGCGAGACATGATGGAATAAATTTATAGTGCCGAAATTACAGCGCTTTTCTGGTTTGTTGTTTTTGTGAGTGAATGTTTGCGATTGCGTGTAAACGTTTTGCCATGGATATCAGTATTTTCCTTACATACTCAAGATTTGGTTTGATACGAATCTGTCACTACTCGTGGCACTACAAACTAATCCATTTACGTTTACTCGTCCACATACGAAGCCCCATGCTTTAATTAAATAATAATAATAATAATAATAATAATAATAATAAACACGCTAATCAGTTGAAACGTTACTTACTTGCAATGAAAATTACTTGGTAGAGCCCTGTGCAGAAGAAAAGGCTTACGTTAGTTTATTTGTGTTTAGTAATACTTTCATATTCCATCATATTTTTCGTCGAAACACTGTGTCCTGCTGCCTTACTCAGTGGACATAGTCAACTAACTCGCGCTGCTTTGTCCCAGCATGCCCCACTGAGACTGTACCCTATTCTAGACTTTTACTTAGATGTAGTTTCCCGCAAAATGTGTTTTTGTGTACTTACATCGAAATGATCCTCACAGAAATACACACATGAAGTAGCCGCTATTTCATTTGGATCTTTTCGCGCCAGTGTCAACCACTTTTTGCGTATCTTCTCATTTTTTGGTACTTGCAAGAACAATTTTTCTGTAGTCTTGACAGATGTACTGGTACAGCAATATTTGTGGGTCATTATGCAAACGTTAACGCCCAAACACGAGGCCTCGGCCCAAACAATATACAGGTATTCGTTTATCTTACGAGAGCAGCAGTAGCGTGTTGTATGACGTCACAGGCATCACGTGACTCAAATGTAGCGTTTTAGCGGGCTTTCAAATTTTTTAAATTTCATTTCCCTTTTTAAGAAGTAGTACAGAAATCCACGAGGTAAAAAAAGCATGTTCGGACCATAATATGACATCATTAACAATTTAAAACGATTTCCAGAAAACAGTCAAATACCCTATTATCTCCGAAAGCGACACCAGCAACTACAATTACATTATCAGACAAAGAAAAAGCGGTGAAGTATTGGTTGAACGAAAGTGGTAAGAAACGCCTACGTGTCATTACTGTTCAAAGTAGGTATCGCTTTGTCCATTCTGAACGTGAATTGTATAGACGGAAAAAGGAAGTCGCTGGACGACGTAAGAGCCGACTGGAAATTGCGACGGAGATAAACGCGCAATTTTTTGAGCAATTTACCGATGCCAAACGACTGTCATTGAGTGTCAGCGACACAGCTTTGCGTGGCTGGGCGTTAGAGATTGCCAACGCGATAGGCGCTAAAGAATTTACAGCTTCTCAAAGTTAGATTCGTCGCTTCAAAAGATCACATAAAATTGTGGCACGAAAAATAACAAAATTTGTATCGAGAAACAGGTCGGAAAATGAAGTGACTCAAATGGAGATGATAGCTTTTCTTAGGGCTGCAAAAAATAAGCTCGCCAGTTTTAGTGAATCTTACGTTTACAATGCAGACCAGTCAGGTTTTCAAAAAGAAGTGCGTGCGAAAAGAATCCTGTCATTCAAAGGGGAAAAAAAAAAAAAACATATTGAGGCAATTGCGCAGTCCACGACTGCACTCACCCATTCATACACTATAATGCCCATAATTAGTCTGGATGGTTCATTGCTGCCTAAACTGTGCGTGTCTTCAAGAACCAAGTGGACGTTTTGGACCATGTTTCAAACAAATAATGTTCTACGCAGATCAAATGTTCAAATGTTTGTAGAGCTTATGGGACTTAACTACGGGGTTATCAGTCCATAAGCTTACAAACTACTTATGAACTAGGTAAGACTAAGGACGGCACAAATATCCATGCCCGAGGGGGGATTCGAACCCCCGACCGTAGTGGCCGTGCAGACCGTGACTGGAGCGCCTCAGTCCCCTCGGCCAGTTCTACGCAGACAATCTTGTGGTAGACGCATAGAAGTCTGGAAAAATGGGAAATGATAACGTTACACTAGATTCGTGGTCAGGTCATAAAAGTTCTGATTCATTAAAAGCTGTATTTCGAGTTCACCCTGCCAAAGAAATAGAGGTACTTCACATCCCACCCGGCACGACGAACGTAATTCAACCGTTAGACAGAATTTTTCCGCTAGTGGAAGACATTTTACAGAAAATAGGCAAAATTATTGTATGCAAATCACTGCAGTTTCCTGTCTATCAGCGTGACAAAATGCTCAAGTTGCAATCAGTTTTCCTCCCCACGGTTTCAAAATGTGATTAAATATGCGTGGCACGCCTCGAAATGTACTGATACTAGCTTATATGGCCGTGCTTCGGAACGGTTGTTAAAGAAGGTCCTGTGTATATCATGGTTCTTTGAGTTCAAAATGTTTGTTCAAATGTTTGTAAATCTTATGGGACGTAACTACGGGGTCATCAGTCCCTAAACTTACAAACTACTTATGAACTACTTACGAACTAGGACGGCACAAATATCCATGCCCGAGGGGGGATTCGAACCCCCGACTGTAGCGGCCGTGCAGACCGCGACTGAAGCGCCTCAGTCCCCTCGGCCACCGCGGCTGGCTCTTTGATTTCCGGACGTAGGTCAGCAAAAACACAATCCTTGTTGGATCGCTCTGTCAATAAACACAGTTCCTCTACCCAAGATGTCAAATTTAAGTAGAAGTCATAGTCGAAAACGATGAATGTTCATAAAGTTTTTCATACTAAGAATGAAATTAAGCCCGTGCTTCGGAACAATGTAAATTCAATGTTAGGTTGTGTTCATAAAGTTACACATTGCAACAGCAGCGCCGAAAGCGCTGAAAACTATATTGGATAAGTGCGAATATTGATTTGTAACAGTTTTCACAAATATCTTCTTGAATAGGAATTTGAAATGAATTGTAAGACTGTGTGAATCATGAGACTCTATACAAAAGAGTTTCGCGTGAAAGTGCTGCTCATAATGAGATGTGACAACAACGGATGTATCTGATTCGGTAAAATTTTACTTTCTATTCTGGCGGCCTCGTGTTTTTATGTTGGCAACATCAATAACACGATATAAAATCCTTGCAAAGATGACCGAACCACATAGAGTGTAGATTGTCAACATTATCAAAGGAGGTCGCCGGGAAATGAGTAGGATTACGTCGCATAGTTTTTCTTGACCCAGCTGTCAACCGATAACACCTGTCACAGCAGAGTGTGTCGCGGCTATATGTATCAGAGATCACCGATTATCACAGACCAGTGAGCTTACTGGCGCAGGTATATTAATATCTCTGGCCTAAGAGACATTCATTAAGGTATGTTAGACTGTGGTATGTCTGTGTTTCCATTACGCTTCCACGACAGTGATCAATGTTCGACGAGTATTTTTATCTTTGAGTCTATCAGGATTTTTATCTTTGTTTTGTGTCTCTGTTCATATTCGGTAATGTGTGGTTGACGGAAACATGTGATCTACTTAAAAAATTGCGTATTTGATATTCCTCGACGTTATTAAAGTCTGAAAGGACCGCAATGTCTGACGATTGAAAGTATAAACAGATTTTGACTCGCACCGTAAAATTCATAAGTCACAGAGTATACAGCTTTTCCTAAGAGTATTTATTGCAGATTTTGCGAATTTTTGCTCGTCACACTCACCCACTGCCACGCACCGCGACCAAACTCCCTTACTAACATCATTAGACCAAGCGCTATCTACCACCACAACCACGAGTGGGTGGCAGTATGTGGTCATGGAGAAAAGTCTGTCAGCACGTACACACACAAGCCTTTTATATGTAGACTAGCTTATATGCCCGTGCTTCGCAACGGTTGTTAAAGAAGGGTCTGTGTAGATAATGGTTTTTAGGGTTCCGGACCTAGGTCAGCAAAAACAGAATCCTTGTTGGATCGTTCTGTTAATAAAATCAGTTCTCCTAGCTAAGATGTCAAATTTAAGTAAAGTAATTGTCAAAAACAATGAATGTTCATAACGTTTTTCATACAAAACGTGAAATTAAGTCCGCCTCCGGAACGATATAAATTCAATGTTATGTTGTGTTCATAAAGTTAACATTGCGGTGTGTAATTCTCTGTTTGAAGTAAACTTCTGAAAACACTTCTATCGTTGAGATGAGAAATAGTAATAATTAAATCACCCACACCAACTAATAGAAGTATGACCGTGACTGTAGTGTAGCGCTCTATTGTTCATTTGTATCCTATCTGCATTTTCATCTTTGTCTCTGTTGATCGTCGGTAAAGTGTGATTGAGGAAAACGCGCCGAGAAGTTAAAAACTTATATATTTGATATTATGCGTCGTTATTCTCAATTTTGTTACACATTGCAACAGCAGCGCCGAAAGCAGCTGGCAAATTATATTTCTGAAAACGATATTGGATAAGTGTGAATATTGATTTGTAACAGTTTTCACAAATATCTTCTTGAATAGGAATTTGGAACGAATTGTAAGACTGTGTGAATCATGAGACTCTATACAAAAGAGTTTCGCGTGAAAGTGCTGGTCATAATGAGATGTGACGACGGATGTATCTGATTCGGTAAAATTTTACTTTCTATTCTGGCGGCCTCGTGTTTTTATGTTGGCAACATCAATAACACGATATAAAATCCTTGCAAAGATGACCGAACCACATAGAGTGTAGATTGCCAACATTATCAAAGGAGGTCGCCGGGAAATGAGTAGGATTACGTCGCATAGTTTTTCTTGACCCAGCTGTCAAACGATAACACCTTTCACAGCAGAGTGTGTCGCGGCTATATGTATCAGAGATCACCGATTATCACAGATCAGTGAGCTTACTGGCGCAGGTATATTAATATCTCTGGCCTAAGAGACATTCATTAAGGTATGTTAGACTGTGGTATGTCTGTGTTTCCACCACGCTTCCACGACAGTGATCAATGTTCGACGAGTATTTTTATCTTTGAGTCTATCAGGATTTTTATCTTTGTTTTGTGTCTCTGTTCATATTCGGTAATGTGTGGTTGACGGAAACATGTGATCTACTTAAAAAATTGCGTATTTGATATTCCTCGACGTTATTAAAGTCTGAAAGGACCGCAATGTCTGACGATTGAAAGAATAAACAGATTTTGACTCGCACCGTAAAGTTCGTAAGTCACAGAGTATACAGCTTTTCCTAAGAGTATTTATTGCATATTTTGCGAATTTTTGCTCGTCACACTCACCCACTGCCACGCACCGCGACCAAACTCCCTTACTAACACCATTAGACCAAGGGCTATCTACCGCCGCAACCACGAGTGGGTGGCAGTATGTGGTCATGGAGAAAAGTCTGTCAGCACGTACACACACAAGCCTTTTATATACAGATATAGATTAGGCCTGATTCCTTCCTAACAGCGGCTGAGTTTTGTCTACGGGCGTCTAACAACGTCTGTGATTCGCAGGGCTGTCATATGTCGTCTTTGCTTGTATGTTCTTGGTGCACAAAAAAACGTAAGTTTTGAACATTGTATCAATATTTCGCATTTTTCCGGTAATTACAAGAAATAAAAGTTTGACGTGTTCTAAACTGTATATGTATTCGTGTGTATTTCATAGCTATTTGGAAAGAATATTGTAGATAACGTATCAGCTACATTTGTCGACGTATTTATTAATTATTTATTAATTATCGTACGATCGCTTTCATTGGGCGAATCAGTTCTCTCACTGCTGTGGCAGAACGGCACGTAGCTAACGCCACCTTGTCCCTAGGTGGCGTTGGTATAACGTAGCGAGGGAGGTCAGGGTTGTACAACAGGCAGTTATAAGCGACAATAATGTCATCTATATTAATAATAAATCTGTAAATGTAGGCCTGTCGCTGATCCCTTCAATCTTCAAAACTACTGGACGAATCTTCATGCGGTTTTCACAGAAAACACGAGAAAAGTTTGGGTCAACATATAGGCATAATTTTACCAAATTCGGATCACGAAAAAAAAAAGAGATATCGTAATTTTAGGTAACCGTCGTGTCTGTTTTTTCAACTATTAAAAACCTCTTACCTCCAAAACTACTTCACGAATTTGCATGGGGTTTTCACAGGTAACTTGAGAGTAACTGGGCAAAATATAGACTTCGTTTCATAAACGTGGGATCACGAAAAAAAAAAAAAAGAATATCGTAATTTCAATTTTTTTATCTACGACCGTCATGTCTGTCTGTCTCTTTGAACACGAATATCTCCAAAACTACTTGACGATTTTTCGTGGGGTTTTCACACGTAACTTTAGAACATTGTGCGGTTTCATAAAGGCTTCAATAATTAAAATCGGTTCACAGAAAATAAAGATATCATTTGTGTAAAAAGCCATCGTGTACGTCTATTTGTTGAGGGTAATCCCCAAAAGTACTACACGAACTTTCATGAGTTTCCACAGGTAAATTGAGAATAGTTTGGAGAGTAACATAGGCTTAGTTTCATCAAAATCGGATCAGAGGAACAAAAGATATCATAATTTGAAGTTTTTGTGTATACTATGCTTACAATGTGGTGTCTCACAAGTACAAAGTGCGCGCCACCTACTTTCGCCGCGCGCCGCTATGCATGCATGGCGCGGCGTTCTTCCGACGACAGCCACGAGCGCCCTCTGCTGGAACCCCGCTCGTGGCCACCACGGAAAGATATAGGACTTCGGACTGAGATAGCAACGAGTTAGGACCTTCGTAATCAGATAGGCACCAGTGAAGACTTTGCTATTGTACAGGCACTAGGCAGGCCTCTAACAACTATGTATCAACATTCTGCAGTACTATGTAAAAGTTAAGTATTGTTTCATTCTGTGCAATATATATCTCTTTCTAATTTACTCGAGTGTTTATAGTTTCTGGCTGCTCCCCTCCGTACCTGCACCAGCGTGTCGGTCTCATTCCACTCGGCCACCGACACCGACGACGAGGCTGGGACACAAAAGTGGCGACGAAGTTGGGACACAAAATACAAGTATGGTGCAGTACCAAAATCTCAAAGAGTACTTCACGAACTTTCATGGGGTTTCATAGGTGAACTAAGAGTACCTTGGCGCAACATATAAGCTTCATTTCATCAAAATCGGTTCAGCAAAAGAAAAGATGTCGTAATTTGTAATTTCTGGTGTATGTTGTGCTTCAATTGCAGCGTAGTATAGCAAAGATCCGATAGTGGCGCTGTTACTGACATAGTGTACCAAATAACTAGTACTTCATAAACGTTTTTACAGACTTCCAGCTCATGTCAGCAGCTAACAGTCTGCACACAGACTTTCTTCAATGTTAACTCAAAGTGGTAAAAATAGCAACACAGGTTCCGACGTGACAAGCCTGACCATTCCCTTGTCAGTGAGTGGCTGAGTGTCCTTTCGCCTTTATAGAGATTTCAGAGGGCGAATTTCCAGCAGAATCGAAAACGAACGGGAGGGGAAAACAGTGTTTCCCATAGCTTTAATAAAACCGTCAATCAAACGTCCCGCCAGATTTAATTGTAAGTGCTATCGATCGAACGCGCAGAATGGAGTGCAACGCTGAACACAATTCGTGTCGTTTGCGTTTGCGTCGCTTTCACAACGGCACTTGAATTTTCGAAACTTGTCAGCGATAAATTAAATCATCGTGTTGCCAGAGTTGTTATTAAATACGAGAACGCCAGCCGCGGTGGCCGAGGGGACTGAGGCGCTCCAGTCACGGTCAGCACGGCCACTACGGTCGGGGGTTCGAATCCCCCCTCGGGCATGGATATTTGTGCCGTCCTAGTTCGTAAGTAGTTCATAACTAGTTTGTAAGTTTAGGGACTGATGACCCCGTAGTTAAGTCCCGTAAGCTGTACAAACATTTGAACAACAAATACGAGAACGCTGAGAATTTTTCCGTGTTTGGACCAGACATTCTTCCACCGCGTGCGAAATTTTAAGTGCCCCTGTTGTTGTGGTCTTCAGTCCGGAGACTGGTCTGATGCAGCTCTCCACAATACCCTATCCTGAGCAAGCCTCTTCATCTCCACATAAGAACGGCAACCTACATCTGTCTGAATCTGCTTACTGTATCCATCTCTTGGTCTTCCTCTGCGGTTTTTACCCCACACACTTCCCTCTAACGCTAAATTCACAATTCCTTGATGTCTAAGAATGTGTCATACCAATCTATCCCTTCTTTTAGTCAAGGTATGCCAGAAATTTCTTTTCTCCCCAATTCTATTCAGTACCTCCTCATTAGTTACGCGATCCACCCACCTAATCTTCAGCATTCTTCTGTAGCACCATATTTCAAAAGCCTCAATCCTCTTCCTATCTGCACTGTTTATCGTCCATGTCTCACTCCCATACAAGGCAACATTCCATACAAATGCCTTCAGAAAGGACTTCCTTAGGCTTAAATCAATATTCGATGTTAACAAATTTCTCTTTTTCAAGAACGCTTTTCTACCCATTGCCATTATGCATTTTATATCCTCTGTACTGAGACCATCATTTGTTATTTTACTGCCCAAGTAACAAAACTCATTTACCTCCTTTATTGCTTCGTTACCCAATCTAATTCCTTCAGCATCACCTGATTTTCGTACACTGCACTCCATTACCCTAGTTTTGCTCTTGTTAATGTTCATCTTATATGCACCTTTCAGCACACTGTCCATTCCGTTCAATTGCTCTTACAGGTCCTTTGCTGTATCTGACAAAATTACTATGTCGTCGGCAAAACGCAATGTTTTTAATTCTTCACCCTGAACTTTAATTCCTTCTTCAAATTTGTCCTTGCTTTCTTTATAGCTTGCTCAATGTACAAATTGAATAACAATGGAGAAAGACTACAACCCTGTCTTACTCCCTTTCCAACCCCTGCATCCCTTTCATGCCCTTAGACTCTGACAACCGCTGTCTGGTTTTTGTACAAGTTGTAAATAACCTTACGATCCCTATATTTTACTCCTGCTTGCTTCAGAAGTTGAAAGAGTTGGACATAGTCAACTTTTCTCACAATATAATTGACATATTACGTCTTAATATCACATAACAGACTCGTGCGCCTGTTTCTCGTGAATACGTCAAAGAAGCGTTAATGTGAGGAAAATAAAATATTTGAAAATCTATGGGACTTGACTACCATAAGCTTACAAACTACTTAAACGAACTTAGGCTAACGCCATCCAAGAATTCAAAATGTCCGTTTTCAGTACAACAGTCCCACGGCAAACAAAAATATGAGACCAAAATGCACAATAGGTCGATAGCTCCATGCAAACAAAACCAACACCGATTTTTATAATTTCATTCGTGCTATTTGTGCTCGGACAGGAAAACAAAGATAAAAGGAAGAAAAAAGAAAACGGATGCACCATAAAAAATGTCCCTTATTCATCTCACTATCCGCCAAAAAATCCCTTTGACCCTTTCTGAAAAATATTTGTGAAAAGACCCATGGTATGGGATAAATCCCACAGGTTGGCAACACTGGCCCGAGGGTGGACTGCGTTAGTGGAACTTTTCCACTGAATTCTTTTCGCCCTTGCAGTACTAAGGGGGGGGGGGGGGGGGAGGGTGTACTTTATGCCCACATTTTGAAAATATTGAAATTTACTCCGGTACTTTATTCTTGAAAATTTTGTTCAAAATGTTCAAATGTTTGTAAAGTCTATGGGACTTAACTACGGGGTTATCAGTCCCTAAACTTACAAACTACTTATGAACTACTTACGAACTAGGACGGCACAAATATCCATGCCCGAGGGGGGATTCGAACCCCCGACCGTAGTGGCCGTGCAGACCGTGACTGCAGCGCCTCAGTCTCCTCGGCCACCGCGGCCGGCAAAAATTTTGTAAAATGTATTTGTCTTTAATGAAGTTTTCTTCCAGATTCTATGATTGTTTTACATTTTTCGTTTAAGCTTAATAGAAAAATTTAAGGCAGGTGGTTATGAAGAACCCCCACTCCCACGTTCGTAGAAGATGCGACTTCTTACAACGGTTAGGGGAGAGTGGGGCTAGTGTGGACACTTTTTATGTTTCATATTTTTTCTTAACATAAATTGATGCTGATTTTTGGAATTTACTATCTGAGCATTAAGCAGTTTCCACCCTATAAGAAGCATCGAAGTAATTCTTTATATCTTAAATATTTTGATCATCAATGTAAAAAAAAAAAAAGCCAAATGTCTGCAATCTGTCCACATGTACCCCATGGTGAAGTAAGGTGACCATTGGCTGAAATTCCATGGGGTTAAAGTGGACAGTGTTTTTTTTAATAGGGGGCCAAATTTCCCAAAAATGTTTAATTTATACCTTAATAAGTATTACCTGTAACACCCTCTATTGTGTTTGTGCCCCAGGCGTTTTTGTAGAAGGCAAGAGACAAATAGTGTCTGACCTCTCTAATACTGATTCGTCTGGGGCAACAGGGAACACAAATCCAGAGCCTTTTATCCGCAAATAGGAAACACACTTCTTCTTTCCCAATTGTATAACTTAGCCTACATAGCATTTATAAGGCTTCTTTATGGTGAAACAAACCAAATCACCAAACCTCACTTCCTCATCATCAGTCAACTTTTGTTAGATTTTGGCTTCTTCATCTTTTGTTTCACAGCATCCTGCATTCTCAGATTCCAGCACACTTTGTGGAATGGTTTCTGATTCACTGTCTGTATCACAGATTTTATTTTTTGCAGATGTCTTCAATTCCGTCTTGTCCAGGAGCAATGTTCTCTTTCAAGGCTTGTTGAAGCAGTATGGGGTTATAATATAGTCGGCTGGCATTTCCCCAACCTTTCCTATATTTACCTCACTGACTATTTTAGTGTGTGATTCTGGATATCCCAAAGAGTTCCAGTTGTTGCAGATTTGAGTCTGTATGCACCAGCCGCTGCCTCCATCTTGACCCAAAGATGTAATGGGGGCATATCCAGCAGTTGGTGTGCTGCTAATTCCGCCTGTTATGGCTAAGCAGGCTAATCTCTGCACCTTACCAAGCTCCTTAGTAGGAAGAATGTAGAACATCAGGTTCCTACTAAGGAGCTTGGTAAGGTGCAGAGATTAGCCTGCTTAGCCATAACAGACACCTCCAGCTCGCGGCCAGTCTGTACTGACCGCCATCTCGACCTCATAAAATAAAAGTTTAATTTTGTCTCCTACAATTCCTGGCCTCGAACTATATGGTTTTGTAGGAATAATCATACAGGGAACACAAATCAAGAGCCTTTTATCCGCAAAATTTCCCAATTGTATAACTTAGCCTACATAGCATTTATAAGGCTTCTTTATGGTGAAATAAACCAAATCACCAAACCTCACTTCCTCATCATCAGTCAACTTTTGTTAGATTTTGGCTTCTTCATCTTTCGTTTCACAGCATCCTGCATTCTCAGTTTACAGCACACTTTGTGGAATGGTTTCTGATTCACTGTCTGTATCACAGATTTTATTTTTTGCAGATGTCTTCAATTCCGTCTTGTCCAGAATACCGACTGCAGTAGGGACGCGACCTTATCAGAGCCAGGCCGCAACACCACTTTCAAGGTTTTGTATCCCATCCTCGTCGCCACTTTTGTGTCCCGACTTCGTCGCCGCTTTTTATCCCATCCTCGTCGCCACTTTTGTATCCCATCCTCGTCGCCACTTTTGTGTCCCGACTTCGTCGCCGCTTTTTATCCCATCCTCGTCGCCACTTTTGTATCCCATCCTCGTCGCCACTTTTGTGTCCCGACTTCGTCGCCGCTTTTTATCCCATCCTCGTCACCACTTTTGTATCCCATCCTCGTCGCCACTTTTGTGTCCCAACTTCGTCGCCGCTTTTGTGTGTCCCAGCCTCGTCGTCCGTGTCGGTGGCCGAGTGGAATGAGACCGACACGCTGGTGCAGGTATGGAGGGGAGCAGCCAGAAACTATAAACACTAGAGTAAATTAGAACGAGATATATATTGCACAGAATGTAACAATACTTAACTTTTACATAGCACTTCGGACTGAGATAGCAACGAGTTAGGACCTTCGTAATCAGATAGGCACCAGTGAAGACTTTGCTATTGTACAGGCACTAGGCAGGCCTCTAACAACTATGTATCAACATTCTGCCGTACTATGTAAAAGTTAAGTATTGTTACATTCTGTGCAATATATATCTCTTTCTAATTTACTCGAGTGTTTCTAGTTTCTGGCTGCTCCCCTCCATACCTGCACCAGCGTGTCGGTCTCATTCCACTCGGCCACCGACACCGACGACGAGGCTGGGACACACAAAAGCGGCGACGAAGTTGGGACACAAAAGTGGCGACGAGGATGGGATACAAAAGTGGCGACGAGGATGGGATAAAAAGCGGCGACGAAGTCGGGACACAAAAGTGGCGACGAGGATGGGATACAAAAGTGGCGACGAGGATGGGATAAAAAGCGGCGACGAAGTCGGGACACAAAACAAGGCTTGTTGAAGCAGTATGGGGTTATAATATAGGTGATCCTAGGTCTAATCAGAGGTTGCGGCCTGGTCGGTATTCTGGGCTCTGTGATCGGCAGGTCGACGCGTCAGAGGAAGAGAGCAGAGAACGCTGAAGAGACGCGATGCCGACTGCAGTACGGACGAGCTGACGCGACCTTATCAGAGCCAGAGAAGGCGGCCTCTCCACCGCGAGCAGGCGGCAGGCGTCTGTACTGGCCGATAAGGGCGGAGGGCGAGGCCAGTCTGTACTGACCGCCATCTCGACCTCAAACTGGAGGCTCACCGACCGGCGCAAACAGGCGCAAGCTGGGCGCCATTAGTAGATAGTCTGTCGCTGCAGAACGACGTGGCAGTTCCTTGTATTACGGGGAGGCGGCAGGCAAAATTATATATATAAAAAAAATGAATTTTTTCTCTTGTTACATTCTGAAGGTAAGTAAAAAAGGTAAAGCAGTCAACAATCCGAAGATTGGCTTGAATACCACAGTGCTTTACTAGGCATGGTCCTGTTTGGAGGTGGTATGCCGTTGCCTTCCTCCGACCTTCGAACTGACTTACCCAGCCAGTTATAGGGGGTTCCGAACCACGGTGCTACTCGGTATTTTTCACATGAGCAACACTGCCAGAGGTGAAAGAAATTGAAAGTGACAGATAGAAATCTTAGGACCTGGAGGGGATCGAACCCGCGACCTTTAGTAGTATGGCACTCTATCACTGTGCAACTGAGGCGCACCTTTCGAATAGCAGGGGCAAAATAGAGGGAGCGAAGAGTTATATCCAACCTATACAAAGACCAGACAGTGGTTATTAGAGTCGAAGGGCATCAAAGGGAAGCACACGTTGGGAATGGACTAAGAAAGGGTTGTAGCTTTTTCCCAATGTTGTTCAATCTGTGCCGGCCGCGGTGGCCGAGGAGACTGAGGCGCTTCAGTCACGGTCTGCACGGCCACTACGGTCAGGGGTTCGAATCCCCCCTCGGGCATGGATATTTGTGCCGTCCTAGATCGTAAGTAGTTCATAAGTAGTTTGTAAGTTTAGGGACTGATGAGCCCGTAGTTAAATCCCATAAGCTTTACATACATTTGAACATTTCCAGAATGAAACTCCACTCTGCAGCGTAGTGTGCGCTGATATGAAACTTCCTGGCAAATTAAAATTGTGTGCCGGAACCGGGACTCGAACCTGGGACCTTTGCCTTTCGCGGGCAAGCGCACTACCGACTGTGCTATCCCAACACGACTCACGATGCCGCCTCACAACTTTACTTCCGCCAGTACCTCGCCTCCTACTTTCCAAACTTATCCTTTCTTCCAGGAGTGCTAGTCTTGAATGGTTCGCAGAAGAGTTTCTGTGAAGTTTGGAAAGTAGGAGGCGAGGTACTGCCGGAAGTAAAGTTGTGAGGCGGCATCGTGAGTCGTGTCGGGATAGCACAGTCGGTAGTGCGCTTGCCCGCGAAAAGCAAAGGTCCCAGGTTCGAGTCCCGGTTCCAGAACACAATTTTAATCTGCCAGGAAGTTTCATTTGAACATTTGTTCAATCTATACATTGAACAGGCATTGTAGGAATGGATGGAGAAATTTGGAGAGGGCATTAAAGTTCAGGGAGAAGAAATAAAAGCTTTGCGGTTTGCCGATGACATAGTAATCCTGTCAGAGACTGTAAAGGATCTGGAAGAGCAATTGGATGGAAAGGACAATATCTTGAAAAGAGGGTATAAGATAAACATCAACAAGAGTAGAACAAGGATAATGGAATGTAGCGTCATAAAATCAGGTGATGCTGAAGGAATTAGGTTAGGTAATGGGGCAATAAAAGTAGTAGATGAGTTTTGTTACTTGGGTAGCAAGATATCTTCTGATGGCTGAAGTAAAGAAGATATAAACTGCAGAATGGCTATGGGAAGAAAAGCGTACTGAAGAAGCGAAACTTGTTGACATCCAATATTAGTTTAAATGTTAGGAAGTCCTTTCTGAAAGCATTTGTATGGAGTGCAGCATTGCATGGGAGTGAAACGTGGACGATAAGGTGTTCAGACAAAAAGATGATAGAAGCTATCGAAATGTGGTGATACAGACGAACAATGAAAATTACATACGTAGCTCACGTAAGTAATGAAAAGTAGCTCAACAGAATTGGGAGAAAAGGAGTTTCTGGCATATCCTGACGAAGAGAAGGGATAGATTGGACACATTCTGAGACGTCAACGAATCGTTAACTTAGCATTAGAGGGAGGTGTGTGGGGTAAAAATCGTTGAGGGAGACCGAGGGACGAATACAGTAAGCAGATTCAAAAGGATGTAGGTTGCGGAACGTATTCTCAGATGAATAGACTTGCACAGCGCAGGGTAGCGTGGAGAGCTGCATCAAAACAGTCTGCGGACTGAAGACCACAACAACAGCAACAACAACTTATTTTAGTCCATTCAATGAGTGCTCAAAAGAGGGGTGTAGAGTGCATGGAGTATGCGAGAATTTTTGACTTCAGGACTTTGTTAGGGATCGTTAGGAGGTGAACATACTAAAAGTCCCCGCCCCTGGGGGGTGAGGAAAAGTGGGGAGGGGGATGGAAAGGTACAATTTTTTGTTTTTCGCTTATTTCTCGAAATCGGTCCGCTTTAGGAAGAAAATGTTCCAAATAAAAATGAAAGCTAATTGAATTTGCTATAAAATTGTTACTATACATATTAGTCGAATTCCCTACGGTTTTCAAGATATACGTTACTGAAAATCGACAATTTCGGAAAACATCATTTTTACCTCACTAATTTTGTCAAACATTTACTTCTAGTGACTCACTCGATCGTTTCTCAGAAAATTTGTCAGAAAGAAAGTTGTAGAGCATTAAATTTCCTTCAATTTGATATGCACATTTATTACTTTATCTTCAGCCAATCAGAAGTTACATCATTTATAAGATGTGCACTCACTTTCGAGGTCCTTCTAGAAATGAATGTTTTGAGAGGCTGTCTTATGAAACGTGCTAGCAGGGTAAGTAACAACACTTTAACAATAACAAGGTAACTGGAATTGTAAGAGAAGACCTTTTTATAATTATAGCTTTTATTATAAGATTATGAATCATACAATGAAAGTATTTACAAGCACTGATAGTGATTCAAAATGAAAAATAAGTGCATTCAAAGCAACATTTTCATTATTATGAGGAGGAATGGTCGATGATCATTTATTGTCACCTGCAGTGGACACACCTTCAAGGTCGCCGGTACCTAACGCCCGGGAGAGGGTTAACGATGGGGAAGCCCCACGAGGGCCTGCTGCCACTGGCTCCTTCCAAGAGACTAGACAGGGGGTGGAATGGAGTGTTCTCACTCACTTCTTACTTCAGTTCACTTCAAAAGTTCGCCAAGCACAGATAAGTTTGTATGTCGGCTTTTCGTGATATTTTTCATTTATTTATGAAAATGTTGACTGTGTAGTCAGTGTAATGGCTACTCGGTGTTTTGATGTGATGAAACAATAGATGGAACAGATGTTGGTGTTTTCACAATGACAAAAAAAGGAATACTATCACTCATCAAAGCAATTAGAGAAAGGGGACATAGCAATGGCTCATCTTTAGAAGGTTTGGCATCCTTCTGATTCATAATGAATGTCGAAAAAATTACACCCGGCCGCAATCCGTCAACGCTCATTTAAAGAGACAGGCACTCTCATCGTCGTCTGAAGTAGTTGAGCCTTCAGCTTTGAGCTCCAAACAAGCGAAATTCTATTTCAAAACAAAATGTTTCTTTTGTGCCGAAAGTGTTGATGGTGAGCAAAAGAAGCCCAAGGAAAATATTTTAGTTACTTTTCTCACAAAAGGACGCAACAGAACTGACATACAAGTGACGAGTATGGACGCTTCTCGAGATAGACATGATCAGTGGGGAGAGGAAGCGATGAGGCATCTTTCCACCTCAAATGATTTACTCGCGGAGGAGGTTGTGTATCATGATGAATGTCGGTTGGACTTTGTGAGGTCGTTGTACCAGAAACTCCTAACATCTACGTCTGAAGACTACGGTTCAAGTGCAGTGGAAGAGGTTAGTGTCTTACTGGAGGGGAATAGTGACTGTCAGTTCGCTGTAAACGAAATTATGGGCGTTATTACTGGGAGGAAACCTCAGTGGAGAACTATCAGAACAGAACTGTTGAAGTATGAGGATCGCATAGTCATGATCGCAGGATCAAGCAGGTTTAAGGTTCCAATAATTTGTTTTAGGGACACTGGGTACAAATTGCTAACCAAAGCCTGGTACGATAACAAGGAAAAGGATGAGAAAGAAGAGCGACTCAGAATTGCCCAGAAAGCTGCTGAGATAATAAGATATTCAAAGTGAAGCGTACAGTTATATACCCTCAAAGAGATAACTTCCTGAAGGATGCAAATTCTCTCCTACAATCCCTCCAAAACTCCGAACCTTTCCTGAGGAGGTTATGCTAAAAAAAAAAAAAAAAAAGCAAGAAATCTGAGGAATCATGGAGGAAGTGCGTTGCTATTGGACATGCCATCACATCAGTTCTCAAGCCACGAACCTTCTTGTCAACAATATTGACATATGCTTCAAAGAACTTGATTGATATTCTAGCAAGTCTGGGTGTCAGTTCATCCTATGATCAAGCACAAAAACTGGAATTATTTGTGATTGGCCACGCACAGCTAACCTACAATCCAGCTACAGCCGAAAAAATTGTTTTTGATAATATGGATTTCAGTGTTTGTACCTTAGACGAACAGAATACCTTCCACGCTATGGGGGGCATCAGAGTGTCACTCCGTCTACACGTGTTCAAAGAAGTTCAGAAACACCAAGATTAAAAACTATGCCTACATCAGCTGAAACTGGAAAACTCCGAACTATTCCACTAGAAACGTATATTATGATGAAAGGAGGTCTACGAAATGTGACTGTGGCACACATTGATGTACCAGAGGAGCACCAAAAGACATTCTTTGTTTTGTTGCCAAAAAAACAAGGTACTGTAGTCCCAGAGTGGAAGCGACACAAGCAATGTCTAACAGGAGGAGGAGGAATTCAAAATGGACAACGTCCGTTTGTTATTCCTACATGCATTTACAGGCTGTGACACAACAGTGTATCGCAAGAGTAAAGTGGGGTTTGTCAGAATTCCAAAATCATACAACATGCTGCTGAGATATTTCCCAATAATTCTTCTTTTCCCGACTCCATTGAGACAGCGGGAATCACGAGTACTCTGTCATGGTAGGAAGCTCCAGCCACCAACACATCCCTCAACGAGTTCCGCTACAAATCATTTAAAATAGCAGCTGGGCACATGAAGCCTAATCTCTTGAACTCTCCCTCCAACTGAAGGAGCTGTTAAGCAGCATGCATTCCGAATGTACCACCACGTACGCCTTTGGTTAGGAGAGGAACCGAAATGTGGAGCGCCGAATTGGGGTTAGGAAAGAAGGAATGACCAACTAGTCCCGAAACTCTCAGAGTTAGATGCTGCCCCTGACAAATTCTTGAAGATAATTATTGTCGATGCACGTAACGATGTGACAGTGGAGGTGTGGTTCCAGAAAAGCGTTCTCAGTGCCCTGTTACATGCCTGAATTGCAAGGGCAACTGCTACAACGGAGTCTGAATATTAAGTAAGGATGAAGATGGAGACAGTGACATCGAGACTCTACCAATCTCGTTGGACGACGCCTCCACTACTGACTAACGTGAATGACACTCGACCATTCCTCAGAAAAATGAAAATGTTGCTTTCAATGCACTTTTTTTCATTTTGAATCACTATCAGTGCTTGTAAATACTTTCATTGTATGATTCATAATATTGAAATTAAAACTACAATTGTAAAAAAGTTGTTCTCTTTCAATTGAAATTACCTTCTTGTCGTCGTTAAGGTGTTGTCATTTATCATTCTAGCACGTTTCGTAAGATAAAAACGTCACAGCCTTTCAAAATACTCATTTCTAGAAGGACCTCGAAAGTGAGTGCACATCTTATAAATAATGTAACTTCTGATTGGCTGAAGATAAAGTAATAAATGTGCTTATCAAATTGAAGGAAATTTAATGCTCTACACCTGTCTTTCTGACAAATTTTCTGAGATACGATCGACTGAGTCACTAGAAGTAAATGTTTGACAAAATTAGTGAGATAAAAATGATATTTTTCCGAAATCGTCGATTTTCAGTAACGTATATCTCGAAAACCGTTGGGAATTCGACCAATATGTATAGAAACAATTTTATAGCAAATTCAATTAGCTTTAATTTTTATTTGGAACATTTTCTTCCTAAAGTGGACCGCTTTCGAGATATAAGCGATAAACCAAAAAAATGTACCTTTCACGCCCCTCATCGCTTTAGCTCACCCCCCAGGGGCGGGTACTTTTAGTATGTTCACCTCCTAACTATCCCTAACCAAGTCCTGAAGTCAAAAATTCTCGCATATTCCGTGCACTCTAGAATGCATTTATTGACTGGACTATTGCTCTCTTCTGACTATAATGATTCAAAATTTATTCCGATCCGTGAACTTTAAGTATTTTATTTATATTTTAAAGTAATCTGAGTCTCCATCGTAGGACATGCTCACCTTTGGATATTCGTAATTCTCAAGGAGGTTAAAATAAAGGGAGATGACGTTATCTATGCTGAGAACATAACGTCAGTTGAAGCCTGTGCGCCATTTTGGTGAGTTATGGAATGCAATTTCTCTGTTAAAATTACGCGTTAAGTCGACCCCATTGCTGTTAATGCTTTGAATTGACAGTCAGTGCAATGACTGTACTTTCAAACAATATATTTTCTTTGATAAATACCAATAAATACTCATCGTAAGATATTTGAGAAATTAATTTTTAACGGTAATTTTTAGGATTTAACATGTTTTACATCATGGAAAAACTGTGGGTCGCATTATTCCTGTTTTAAGTGACAAAGAACATCAGCTGTACAGTACGAAAACTTTCTCCAAGACTCAGCAATATGGCGGAGGCAGGCTTAACGTTTGCAACGTAAGGGCGTCTCCCTATATTCTAACCTCCTTGGTAATTCTGAACCTGTTTCATATAGAAGGCTGTGCTATTTTCTAGCATATGTTGGCTACACTGCCGTAAACAAAGATATTACTTTTGTGCGCGAAATTATCAATAACTTTTGTTTCGGGCAGCAAGTTTCTGTACTTCTGGCATGCTGTGAGTGTGTTTTCTTGGCCGTGTAACATTCTGAAGCTGCTGAAATGCTTGGAAGTACCGCAAAGTTGAAGAAACTTCATTCAGTTATGGTGGGAAGGATTAGGTACTGAAATTTCTTGGTCTTCACCCTGGTATAAACACTATAAACGGTTTGCAGCCGTTGGACAGGATACGACTAACCAAATCAGACTGCACCTCTCAAATAATCTGTAAGAAAGCGAGATTAATCAGGAAAAGCGAGCTTTTGAAGCAGCAGTAAGAACAGTAAAGCGATGATCATCATGGAGCAGGCAGATAAATTGTAAGTATTAAGAACATGAACAATTTCTGCATTTTCTGAGAAAATACATTTTTCTAGATGCATTTGTACATTTTTCTCAGAAAGTACTAAAACAAATGTGTTCATATTTTCAGATTTGGTTGAACAGAGCACAGCACACTCACTGAAGCAGGGTTGCTGAAAAATATGACACCGTTACACAATAATGGTGGATTAATGAAGAAAATTTTAATAAAAAATTGTATCTTTACTTAAAAAAATTATTTCTCATGAACTTAACCATACACTGCATGAATTTTTATTTAAAGTGTTCTGCTATGCAGGGGAAAATATTGAAAAAATTATATAACTCATTTAACAATGTGAAAGTCATTATTTAGCTGTTGCCATTATCAAGATCATGCATTTAGACGTAAGACACTCCACAGAAAAATATTGGTAGCTCATCTTTTCTACTCCTATTAGATGTCTGTAACACGATAAAACTTTCTTTATTTGACGGAAGTCGTGTCAGTTTGTAATTACATTAATGCTCAACAGTGAGTAAAATCCGATGTATCGCTCTTTGTTGCATTTCTCCTCAATTCTAGAGCCCTGTATTGGGAGAGTAGCGCCAACCTTTGATGTGTGTCTTGCCGACAACCGCCGGCTGCTATTGGTCAGTTGAGCGCGGGTGGGGCACGTCCGCCATTTTAGGCCTAAGCAAGCCATCAGCGTAAATGGCATATTTCACTTAACTAGCTGTTATTTTAGCGTTTAGAGGTGTTGGAAATCTGTAGACTCATTATGTATTAAATTAAGAGCTTAACATAGCATATTCCATTTTTTCACGGTGAAAATTGCCGTAGTGTTGGCAGTGAATTGTTGTACTAAGACAGTCAGAGATAGCAAGTTTCACGAATTCCACAGGGCGAAAGAGATGAGAAAAGACGCGAATTATGGGTACACCGAATTGGAAGAAAAACTGAATTTCCATACGAGAATGCAAAATTTTGTGAAGTTAGTGAATATGTATTGAAATGCCGAGTAAACTTCTAGTTTTATCTGTTCATACAAGTTTCTTGCGAGCAATGTTGAACGGACAACACATGTAATAGAAAAGATATTTTTAAAAGATATAAAAACATGAAAATCTAAAATAATGTGCCGTATTTGACGAATTCGTATTTATACTTAGTCTGCATATTACCAAAGTTTTGAAGGTAAATGAAACCGCCCATTAAATAAATCTCCAAAACTCGAATTACAAGATAAAGTTTATTTTACTGAAGTACCCAGCAGTGCGATAACAATGTGTAAAAACTTAAACCTTCCCAAAATGTTAGCTCAGTTAATGTTATGTGATAATATCACAGGCTAAGATATACAGTCACGACACTCACTGCTGTAAAAGTTGTTACCAACTGACAATTGCTGCGACACTAGCGCTCCTAGCGGTGGGTAAGCTGCCGAAGTAGTTATGTTTGTTTATAATCGCTTTTGTACGTAATTAACGGAATACTTACTATAATTTTTGCTTTACAAGCATTATTAAAATATCGAGAGAAATATAATACGGAAATTAATATAAAAACAGCCTCATTTAAATGATTCAATGGAATAAAGAACAACTCTCATGAACAAATACTTACGAATATGTGTATATTTGCAGCTTATTCCGCTGAAAGTAAGTTGCATATAAACATAATGGAATAATAAATTTCTATTATTGTCTGTTCTTACTATGACAGCCAGTTTTTGATGTGTATCAATTCGGTACGGAGTCTAATGATTCTCAGATTTTTACACGTCACTCGTCTTTCTTATACGTGCATATTCTTTTAAGTGTATTTACTTTAGCTTTAAAAAACCAATGTTTTGATGATTCTTGCCGTTTGTGGTTCAGATGTAGCAACAATTGTGGAATTGAGTTCTTCTTTGTTGGAAAACAGTTTGGTTGCTTTTATCGTTATATTGCCATGTCTGGGACGTTTTTCCTTAGCCTACAGCTGTGATGGTTGATTTGGTATGTTAAATACCGTATTTATTGCATTCTATATACGTTGCCTATGTTCCACCGTCACCGATTTTACTGGAATTGTAATGAAGAATACTTAACGTTCCTGCATAGAAATTGACGTCTCTCGGCTAAAGGGCATGTCTCCTGGTGTTTCCGAGGCGTTTTTATTTTTAATAGAAAATGAAATTCCTCATTTAAAGCCTGTATGTTTCAGGATGATTGCAAATTAACTGTCCTGTAATATACCGTTTTTTACCTTATGAGGGCTCTTATAAAACCTAAGAAAGACAAATGGGGACCTTTTATTTAAATTATTACCTATTTATAAAGCACTACATACGTTCCCTAATGTAAAAAGTATGCTAAAGTCAATCTAAACAATACTATTCGCACTAATCAACTATGGTATTCAGAAACGTAGCTTACCGGCCGCTTGGAGCGCTGCTATCGCAGCGTATAACAAAAATCTGTGGGAGTGTCGTGACTGTATGTGTTAGACTGTGATAATATCACATGTAGGTTAGCACACAACACCTATCAACATTAGGCACTAGATTAATGGAAAGCAAAATGTATTGATTACATCTACTTTGATAAAAACCAATATATTAGAGATAAAAACGTCAGTCCTTAGCTAATTTTAAAGCAGAAACGTCACTTATTGCGAAAGCAGTGCATTTGGAACAGGGTTTAAATTTTATTTATCGTCCTGGCGGCCTCGCGTGATAATGTTGGCGATCATGTGTCGTTGGCATTAGCCAATCGCGTTACAATTCAAATGTTTTGTCATGACATCTTCGTTGTACGAGGACAAGTACTTTCACTGAGCGAACAAGGGTGCTTACAAGAAACTGTCAACCACAGAGCAGGAACGGCATTATTTACGTCACGAACTGTACTGTATACAAATCAAGTCATTCTATTCGGATTTCTAAGAATATAAACATCCTGGCAATGATTTTCTATCGTGTTGTTGTTGTTGTTGTTGTTGTTGTTGACAATATATAACCACGTGATACCGCCGGAGTGGTAGGTAAAATTTTGCCGGTGTGGAAAATATAACTGCCGCGCATCTGAATAAAAGTTTAATTTTGTCTCCTACAATTCCTGGCCTCGAACTATATGGTTCTGTAGGAATAATCATACAGTATACATTGACGATGTTACGAGTACAGTAGTCAGGCCCACACTATTACAAAATATACACTTGTTTCACGGTTTTAAAACAGTGTTTCGAAACCTCACACTGTACGGTTTCATTTGTCCCGAAACCGTCAGATGTTTAAGTTTTCCCATCTCTAACTATTACATTATAGTTGAACATAGATTTTAATTTTTAGCTTTATTTTACGCCTGATCAGTTTGAAACAAACCGCAAGGCTTGCGTTAAGAAAATAAAACCTAATGCGGTACCTAGTTTAGTCGTCGTCCTCAAATTAAGGAACGGAAGCCACCAAACGACAGGGGTGTGCAAAGCGAATCTGACTGCACAGGTACCGTTTACAGATATTGCATGTATATAAAGATCCGTATCTTACGCATTTTACGTAAATTTATCGCAATGTATTTCGATAAAACGTTTCCAGATAGTGAACAATCCTGCTTGCACGTAAATCAATCAATGAACGTGTTCAAAATATTCCGTCGTATCAGTGCTGTAGAAAAAGTTGTGCGCGTATTTTTAACCACTGGAATATTATATTCTTCTGAGAAAACATAACCGCCAGGCAGAGAAGAATTCCTCAGCAAAATGCGATAGAGATAGTAGTGGCTTGATGGATGCAGTGAAGGTGTATTAAGACGCAAATTTTTAGACAAATTAATTTATAATTTTGTAATTTTATTCTTTTCCTTAGCGATCTAAATGACTAAAGTACACATTTGTATTTGTACCAGTACTTAAAATCAAACGATTTGAAGTCTCGTATCATTAAAGCAAAACAGCAGGAAACAATTTTACAACTAGTTTGCTCAAAAATAGTCTTGATCTCAGATTACCAATTTTTCCTTAATATTCGCTGTAGATGTGACGAAACGATTAAAAACTTAAGTTCATTGTTTACTTAACGTATTGTAATACCACGTCGATGTACAGACCGGTTCCCTCCATCATAGATGCTAGTTTAACAGCGCCGTGCATAGCGCTGCTACTGCCAGATATAACAGGCCTACAATGGCGGCGCTCGCCCGGTTGGCGCTACTCTCCCAATACAGGGCTCTACACAATTCATGACTGGGCTGCCTTCTATGGAGGAAACGATCAACTAAATGCTTACAACAGGCTCCAATAACGGTATGCATGGTGTTGCCAACTGTCAACAAGAAGTATGACTGAAAAAGTAACAAAAATTTGCGTTGCCATGCAGTGTACGGTTATTTAGAAAATGTTTTCATTCTGCCTCAGTGTATTAAAGATAAGTGTCGTAACAAGCTACAAGAATTTCTCATTATATAAATACGCTAACACGTAAAGTGTGGTTCAGATTACTAATTTGTTCGTACAAGAAGGCCAATGAAAGTTACATAATTCGAAAGATTGTTTGTCGTAGATTTCACGAATATAGATATTTTGTGTGCATTTAGCCATTAAAAGTGGTAAAAGGAAGTAGAAATTTTCCTATCTACAGCTTGGATCGAATTCTACATTCTCCAACAATCAGCTCACTGATTGGCTATTCGCGTCGACCAAAGACGCTGTAATGCAGCGCATCTGCAGTATTAAAATAAGTGAATATCGAAACATGGAGTGCTCCCAACTCACTTTCTTGTGCCGTTCAAATGCTTCGTTTTCGCAGTGATTAAGAGTGGTTAATAAAAGAAATGGATGTTTTCATATGAATGCCGATATAAATGCTGCGCCGGGAGAGGCATCTAGCGGTGCACGGGTGGTACTACGAAGTCGAAAATGCCGATATAAATGATAATGCGCCGGGAGAGGCATGTAGCAGTGCACGGGTGGAACTACGAAGTCGACATGTCGTCAGCTCTGGAATTCTGAATATCGCAGTATCGAAATAACATTATTTCTTGGCGTTGTATAAATATACGAACACCGAAATTGTAGTTACATTTCAAATATTAGGCTAATGAAAGTTATATAATTCGAAAATGGCATGAATTATATACTTGCGTTTTTATTTGTTATTGCGTCAGGCGTTTTCCTTAATCCGTAAAAGATACGGTTTCATACCTGCCAGTGCCGGTTAAATTTTACCAAATATTCCAGCGGCCTCCTATGATAATGTTGGCAACACATGCTGAATAGTGAGAATCCTGTGAGTCTTCATTTTAGCCAATCGCTTGACAACGCTGATGTTTTCTCATGGAATCTTCGCTTAACGAGGGCAATTATTTTTACTGAGCGGACGAGGGTACATACAAGAACCTGTCAACCATAAAGCAGAAACAGCATAATTTGTTTACCTCATGGGCTGTACGACTAATCAAGTCATTCTATGTGGTTCGAACAAATGGGCTAAGATTTTCTATCGTGTTGCTGATGTTGCCAACATAGTCACGCGAGACCGCCGACATGATACGTAAAATTTTACCCCCAGTGACCGTTGTAAACAGAATTGGTCGATTTTCGACCACAGGCAATACTGGTTTACCTAATGTTACATTGGCCAGATAGGACCTACAGACTCCCCTTGAGGTGATGGCGTTTATTCAGATGCTACCGTTCTTCCCACGAACCATTCGTGACGGGCCGTCGCACACCCTAAGCGAATACTCAGCCAGCCACCGAATATTCGGATTCGGCCAAAATGTCCGTTTCGGCCAGAAATTATTATATCAGGACGTGAATAGTTAAAAGACTTTAAAACTGTTAGGTTGCCAAATTTGGACAATGTTAACTGGAATACACTCTTCCAAATTCTGAAGTCAGCAGGGGTAAAATACAGGGAAAGGAGAGTTATTTACAACTTGTACAAAAGCCAGACCGCAGTTATTAGACTCGAAGGGCATGAAAGGGAAGCATCAGTTGGGAAGGTAGTAAGACAGGGTTGTAGCCTTTCTCTGATGTTCTTCAATTTGTACATCGAGCAGGCGGTGAAGGAAAGCAAGGAAAATTTTGGAATAGGGATTAAAGTACAGGGGGAAGAAATAAAAACATTGCGCTTTGCTGATGACATTGTAATTCTGTCAGAGATAGCAAAGGACCTGGAAGAGCAGTTGAATGGAATGGACAGTGTGTTGAAGAGAGCGTATAAAATGAACATTAAGAGGAGCAAAACAAAAATAATGGAATGCGGTCTTAGAAAATCAGGCGATGCTGAAGGAATTAGATTAGGTAACGAAACAATGAAGGTGGTAGATAAGTTTTGTTACTTGGGTTGTAAAATAACATGCGATGGTCGCAGTGTAGAGGATATAAAATGCAGAATGGCAATGGGAAGAAAAGCGTTTTTGAAAAAGAGAAATTTGCTAACATCGAATATTAATTTAAGTGTAAGGAAGTCTTTTCTGAAGGCATTTGTGTGGAGTGTTGCCTTGTACGGGAGTGAAACATGTACGATAAGCTGTGTGGACAGGAAGAGCATAGAGGCTTTTGAAATGTGTTACAGAAGAATGCCGAAGATTAGGTGGGTAGACTAATGAAGTACTGAACAGATTTGGTGAGAAAAGGAATTTTTGGCGTACCTTGACTAAAAGAAGGGATCGCTTGGTAGGACACATTGTTAGACATCGAGGAATCGTAAATTTAGCATTGGAGGGAAGTGTGTGGGGTAAAAATCGCAGAGGGAGGCCAAGAGACGCATATAGTAAGCAGATTAAAGTGGATGTGGGTTGCCGTTCTTATGAGGAGATGAAAAGGCTTGCTCAGGATAGAGTAGTGTGGAGAGCTGCATCAGACCAGTCTCCGGACTGTAGACCATAACAACAGGTTGCCAATGTAAACGTGCATTTAAATGCTTAATTTTTTTTAAAAAGAGTTCACGTTTTTTAACACATGTATTCTTTTCAGTGTCGATTTACTGCTTCCTCGCACATAAATCTCGATAGTTGGAGGTTTTCCAGGTCCCGTTCACGTATTAACGAGACTCGACTGAATAGCTCTCACAAAACATTCCACACTCCTGCAAATCTTGTTGCAGCAAGATATTATTTAGGTACACCGCGAACATATCAAGTAGATACTTTACAGTCACCCTCAGTGTGTGCAGAACAGGTAATATTTTATGTCTGTTTATGAGTATATGTACCGGGTGATCAAAAAGTCAGTATAAATTTGAAAACTTAATAACTCAGGGAATAATGCAAATAGCGAGGTAAAAGTTGACACACGTGCTTGGAATGACATGAGGTTTTATTAGAACAAAAAAAAGTTCAAAAATGTCCGACAGATGGCGGTTAATCTGATCAGAAAAGCAATAATTAGCATAACCAATTAAGACAGGGCAAAGATGATGTTCTTTACAGGAAATGCTCAATATATTCACCATCATTCCTCAACAGTAGCTGTAGTCGAGGAATAATGTTGTGAACAGCACTGTAAAGCATGTCCGGAGTTATGGTGAGGCATTGGCGTCGGATGTTGTCTTTCAGCATCCCTAGAGATGTCGGTCGATCACGATACACTTGCGACTTCAGGTAACCCCAAAAGCCAATAATCGCACGGACTGAGGTCTGGGGACCTGGGAGGCCAAGCGTGACGAAAGTGGCGGCTGAGCACACGATCATCACCAAACGACGCGCGCAACAGATCTTTCACGCGTCTAGCAATATGGGGTGGAGCGCCATCCTGCATAAAAATCGTACGTTCCAGCAGGTGTTTATCAGCCAGGCTGCGGATGATGCGATTCTGTAACATATCGGCGTACCTCTCACCCGTCACGGTAGCAGTTACAAAACCAAAATCACGCAGTTCCTCGAAGAAAAAAGGCCCGATAACGGTAGACGTGGTAAATCCAACGCAAACCGTTACTTTCTCGTACTGCACTGGAGTTTCACGAGTCTAGCAATACTTTTTTTTTTTTTTTTTGTTTTTTTTTTTTTTTTTTTTTTTTTTTTTTGGTTCTATTAAAACCTCATGTCATTCCAAGCATGTGTCTCAGTTTTTACCCCTCTATCTACATTATTCCTTGATTTATTAAGTTTTCAAATTTATACTGACTTTTTGATCACCTGGTATATGAGCTTAATTTTCATTAAATACCACTTGAATGAAAAAAAAAAAAAGAAGCAAAATATCAATCATTTGCACTGTATGCACGATGCGACGAATAGTCGAGGCGAACAGCACGCTCAAAGTTTAGTAAAATTAATACACACACACACACACACACACACACACACACACACACACACACACGGGGGGTTTCTCACGTCGCGAACTGATGGTATGAGCTTCAGTTCTGGCCAACTTCTGGCCGTATGATCCGTTATATATATATATATATATATATATATATATATATATATATATATATATATATATATATACACAATAGAACTTCGTTTTTACACTTTTCAGGGGACTTCAGTGAAATGATGTAAAATGCAGGAAATAATGTTTTAAATGGTAAAATATGCTTACTGGATCAGCCGAGCATTTTCGTAGTTTGTGTGATATATGTACATAATAGACATTTAAATACTCGCCAGGGAGTTGATTATACAATAAAGGTTATCCAAATTTTTACTATTTTAAGCGCCAGGAAACCCTGGTAATTTTATGGGAAGTGAAATTACGTCAAAAATTTCTGTTCATTGTTTTAAGTGCCAGGCAGAACTGGTAATTTTATGGGAAGTAGAAATTTTTTACATAATTTCATTCATTATAATCGAGGACGCCACTGCTAGGCTATAACACATCTTCAAAATTACCTGAACCGCTTCAAAAATGTTTGTATAGTTTATGGGACTTAACTACGGGGTCATCAGTCCCTAAACTTACAAACTACATTATACTAAGGACGGCACAAATATCCATGCCCGAGGGGGGATTCGAACCCCCGACCGTAGTGGCCGTGCAGACCGTGACTGGAGCGCCTCAGTCCCCTCGGCCACCGCGGCCGGCCGAACTGCTTCGATAGAGGCTATGTAACACATCTTCAAAATTACTGCCTTTTACCGGAATTAATTATTTACATAGTAAAAATTCCTACAGTTCCGTTAGTTTTGTATTTTTCGATGTTTCACACGACAATATTCGAGAATTTATTCGCGTTCTCGAGTTCAAACATATGCATAAGTATTTTTGTGACGTTTGCATGGGATCGGCATCTCTCACTATTATCGCTTTTTTGAGGCTGTTGGTATTATGATACCCAACTGTGACAGATAAAGTTCTTTATTAACCAGAAATATGTATCACAAAAACAACGCAACTATTTATTCTCACTTCAACAAAGCAACAGGTTCTGATTGTTTGAGTACACGCCAGCTGCTCTGGCAAAGAAGCTAGCGGAAAGACGAACTACACCGCCACAAATCAGCGTTATTCTCTCGTTAACAAACTGTTCTGTTTGTCTGAGTACATGCCAGGCGCTCTGCCAAAGAAGCTGGTGAAAAGAAGAACTACATTGCCACAAATCGGCGCGTCTTTGTCAAAACAACGAAACGCGAAATATACGTTTGAATAAACGCAAAGTGTCAAGAAACTCGAATGCGAATAATTTTTAAGCGCTATACTTTAAGGGGAAAGCCATGCTAGTGTCAATGTATGTACATTACGTCATTTTTCTTCACGAACATGCTTTCAAAAATTGTAATACGCGGGAAAAGCGTAAATATGTTAATGCAAAAACGAGAGTGAATAAACATTGTAAACATAGGATATTTGATGGCACCGACAAAAATGGTGTAAATGGCGGAAAACGTAAAAACCGAGAATTTAATAACGAGGTTTTACTGTATATATGTTGTAAGGTGGCTACTGAATGGAAATTTCGTACCTTAAGTTTTGGGACTATATATGTTGACAACAATATATATATATATATATATATAAAACCATCTTTGTTGGGTCCGCAAGGATTATGTTTGGCGGCCGTAGGCGGGGTTTTTGCTGAGGGTAGCCGCGAGAGAGTCGGAGAGCAGTAGCGGAGCTCGCGGTGGACACAGCCAAGAGTTCTTCATTATGCTGCTAATTTTTTGGTAATTTACTCTAAATGTTTTTTTTTTTTTTTTACGTTGCGCAAGGTCGTTATTTTATTTTGTATTACTTTCCATTCAGTAGGAACCTATACACAACCTTGATTAATTCGTGGCTCGTCACTGTAATTGTTGTAATAACGAGGATAGGGCATTAACTAAACGTAATACTAATAAGAAAGCAGTTCCCTTTCACTTTTTGACATTTTCACTTTTTTTATAATTAATCCTTTCCTGAGGGTAGGGCTGTATCCCTGTTTTAGAAAATGCCTCATTGCACGACTTCGCAATAATATGCACATTCTTCATGTTTTATAGTTTATGTTACTGATTTGCTGATTGCTAATTTTCTAGTTTTCTTTAATACAGATTTATTCAGTTTGATTGGTTTAATTTTGTTTGTGATTATTCTTGGCCGGCCGCGGTGGCCGAGGAGACTGAGGCGCTCCAGTCACGGTCTGCACGGCCACTACGGTCGGGGGTTCGAATCCCCCCTCGGGCGTGGATATTTGTGCCGTCCTTAGTATAAAGTAGTTCCTAAGTAGGTTGACCCCGTAGTTAAGTCGCATAAGCTGTACAAAAATTTGAACAATTTTTGTGGATTATTCTTGACGCTGTAAGTGATTGTAAGTTAATGGTAATTAAGAGCATTGTAACAAGTGGGTGACATGAACGATATGAAGTGAAGAATCTGTGTTGGTGTGAAACTAGGTATCACTTCCCTTTGTACAACAAAATAATATTTCTTGCAAACTGATTGTATAGTAATACTAAGACAGGGCCAACAAGTACAACACAGTACGACATTCTTTTATTGTCCTCTTCAGCCAACCAAGATTTTGCATCTTTTTAATCCTTCCAATTTTGCAGTCACACAGCCTAAGTTTCGACGAGCCCAAACTTGCCCTATGTTGATCAGCATTACGTTGCGCACTAATTGTCAAGTCACTCTCCTAGTAGTATCGCAGTCAGATACATAATTTTAGTAGCCCGGTACGATCTTTCATTTTTGTAGACCCCTGTTTATACTGAAGGCAACAAACTCACACACACACACACACACACACACACACACACACACACACACACCTATAAAGTACCCCACTTACATATACACTCGTAGGCCCGTTGCAATTTCCACTATAATTCAAAACGTTGGTCACCGAAGATCGTCAGGTTAAAATCAAAAAACATCCAGATACTAAGCAAAACGAAGATCTCTCCCACTATATTAAATGCAGTTTGCGACGAATAATAGCCAAATAACCATTAGGATCCTTTACTTTTTCATTTAAATTATGTATTTTGACAATTTCTTGCTTTACACCATAACATAAATACACATTGAAAAGACGTATAAACTTACATTCCATTGCTATACATTCCTTTTTTCGTACGTCAAGATAGAATGTTTATACATTCCAGAGAAACCTTATTTACAAAGAGTCTTGTTACGACTCGTAATAAATTACTTTCACAGCAACATTTCTGGAGTATCATAAACGTATATTTCTATGACAGAATACAGAAACAAAAACTAAACGAAAGCAGGATAAACACACACAGAAAAATGAATGAGCAGTAGCAAAGATATTACGTGCATGTAATCTCTGTTCGACTCGAGGCTGAAGTTCTAAATTTAACCTTCAAGAAATCTTTCACGCAGGAGGACCGCACAAATGTACCATCATTTGATCAACGCACTAATTCCGAAATGGTGGAGATAGCAATAGGTATTTCCGGTGTAGAGAAGCAGCTGAGAGAGCTAAATATGAAAAATTCTGCTGGTCCGGATGGAATACCAGTTCGGTTTTACAAAGACTATTCTGCGGCGTTGGCCCCCTACTTAGCTTGCATTTATAGCGAATCTTTAATTCAGCGCAAAGTTCCTAGTGATTGGAAAAAAGCGCAGGTGACTCCCGTTTATAAGAAAGGAAAGAGAAATGACCCATACAATTACAGGCCAATATCGTTGACATTGGTTTCATGTAGAATTTTGGAGCATATTCTCAGTTCTAATATAGTAAATTTCCTTGAAACGGAAAAGCTTCTTTCCATGAATCAGCACCGGTTTAGGAAACATCGTTCATGTGAAACTCAGCTTGCCCTTTTCTCACATGACATCTTGCGAGCCATGGACGAAGGGCAACAGGCGGATTGTGTTTTTCTCGACTTCAAAAAGGCGTTCGACGCGGTGCCACACTGCAGACTGCTAACGAAGATACGAGCTTATGGAATAGGTTCACAGATTTGTGACTGGCTGGAAGACTTCCTAAGTAATAGAACGCAGTACGTTGTTCTCGACGGCGAGTGTTCATCAGAGACGAGTGTATCGTCAGGTGTGCCCCAGGGGAGTGTGATAGGACTGCTATTATTTTCTATCTATATAAATGATCTGATGGACAGAGTAAGTTGTAATTGCGGCTGTTTGCTGATGATGATGTGGTGTATGGGAGGGTGTCGTCTGTAACTGACTGTAATAGCATACAGGTTGACTTAGACAAAATTTCTAGTTGGTGCAAAGAATAACAGCTAGCTCTCAATGTAGAAAAATGTAAGGTGATGCGCATGAGTAGGAAGAACAATCCTATAATGTTCGAATACAGCATCAGTAGTGAGCTTCTTGATTCTGTCGCGTCGTTCAAATATCTAGGCATAACATTGCAGAGCGATATGAAATGGAACGAGCATGTAAGGACAGTTGTGAGTAAGGCGGACAGCCGACTTCGATTTATTGGGAGAATTTTGGGAAGATGTACTTCACCTGTAAAGGAGACCGCGAATAAAACGCTTGTACAGTGCCAACTGTCACCAGTGCCACATCGTTACAGCGCTAAGTATCTGAATTTAATTTGTGTCAAATTTAATTTGCCAGTCTAGTTCATTTTCGGTAGTACTGTTTTAAGAGGTTTATTCCCGCGTACTTGCAGATTTCGTTTGTACTACTGTTTTAATTGTTTATTCTATCGTATTTGATAAATACCGTTGTGTTTAGTCTTCGTCTTTGACCGGTGTATTTCAAAACAAGTCAGACCGTTACTAAGCTCGTTATCAGTCAGTCCAGTGCCAGCTGCCACGAGTGCCGCAGCGTTAACAACGGTAAACTGCCGGACTCAGTTTTGTTGATTCGACAGTGTAGTTACCACTGACCACAGTTAAGTCAGCAGCCAGCCGCCTTCATTAGAGTACTAGGCTTCTTTAAAGTTGTTAATTGCTGTTAATTGTATCGATAGGATGGATAGGATGTGTGCCTGCTGTGTGCGGACGCAGGAGGAGTTGGCCGCGGTTCGCGAACAGCTGAGCGTGCTGTTGGCTACGGTCAGCCGTCTTCAGGCTGCTGTCTCGGGGTGCAGCGATGGTGGGGAGTCTGGTTCGTCGAGTGGGACACCTCAGGTGTCTCACGCTACGCTCTCTGTCCCTGCTACCGAGGTACCTTCAGGTGTACCGGACGTCGTCGAGCCGCCTTCTCCGCAAGGGGAGTGGCGGGTTGTACGGCGTTCGCGTCGCTCGAGGCGGAAGGCCAATGTGGAGGCTGGACGTCCGTCCGCGCCCGTTCGTCCTGTGAGTGGGGGTGTGGCCACTCCTTCAGCAGGGTCCGAGCAGGTGCACGGGGGGAGGGGATTATTAGTTATTGGGAGCTCCAATGTCAGGCGCGTGATGGAGCCCCTTAGGCAGATAGCGTCCAGATCTGGAAGGATTTCCAACGTGCACTCGGTGTGTTTGCCGGGGGGCCTCATCCGAGATGTGGAGGCGGCCCTGCCGGCGGCTATCGAGGGTGCGGGGTGCAGTCGACTGCAAGTCGTAGCTCACGTCGGCACCAATGACGCTTGTCGCTTGGGTTCTGAGGACATTCTCGGGTCCTACGAGCGGCTGGCGGAATTGGTGAAGGCTGCTGCCTTCGCACGCGGGGTGCAAGCAGAGCTGTCGATTTGCAGCATTGTTCCCAGGGTTGATCGGGGTCCTTTGGTTTGGAGCCGAGTGGAGGGTCTGAACCAGAGGCTTCGCCGACTCTGTGACAGTCATGGCTGCAGATTTCTGGATCTGCGTTATCGGGTGGGGAATTGTAGGGTGCCCCTAGATAGATCAGGGGTGCACTACTCTAAGGAAGCGGCTACTCGGGTAGCAGAGTACTTGTGGAGTGCACATGGGGTTTTTTTAGGCTAGGCGCTAACTCTGATGAGCACTCGCCTGTCATCATTCAAACAGCGAATTCAGGCCACGTTCGGAACAAAAATTCGAACATAAAAATATTAGCCGCGAACTTACAAAGTATTAGAAACAAAGTTCCCGAATTTGCAGCGCTGCATGGAAGTTATTGCGCTCAGATAGTTTTAGGCACCGAAAGCTGGCTAAATGATGATGTGGCAAGTTCAGAAATATTTAGCGAATCGTGGAATGTATATCGGAAAGATAGATCTGATACAACTGGAGGAGGAGTGTTCATCGCTGTGGACAAAGATATTGTTTCTACTGAGATCGAGGTTGAAAGTAACTGTGAAGTTATCTGGGCACGCATAACAGGTCTAAAAGAAGTAAAGTTAATAGTTGGGTGTTTTTACCGGCCCCCCAGTGCTGCTGTAGCAGTTTTAGAATCATTCAAGGAAAGTCTACACCAGGTAGTGCATAGGTATCCGGGCCACGTAATATTAGTCGGAGGTGACTTCAACCTTAAGAGTATAGATTGAGACCTCGCTAGTTACATTTCAGGCGGTACAGACAAGCAGTCTTGCGAGCTACTTTTGGACAAATTCTCCGAAAACTGTCTTGAGCAGTTAAACCGGCAACCCACGCGCAATGGAAATATTCTAGACCTTATAGCCACAAACAGGCCTGACCTTATTAACGATGTCTGTGTAGAGACAGGAATTAGTGATCACGATATCGTCATAGCGTCGATGGTGACCAAAGTTCATAAACCAGTCAAGAAGGCTAGGAGCGTGTTTTTGTTGGGAAAAGCCGACAAGCAAATGTTACGATCGCACTTAGAAAATGAATGGGCATCGTTTAATTCTGGGACTATGGATGTAGAGGAATTGTGGACTAAATTTAAATGCATTGTTAATGAAGGGTTAGAGAAATATGTGCCAGTAAAGACGATTAAGGATGGAAAAGATCCACCGTGGTATAATAATAATGTTAGAAAGCTGCTGAGAAAGCAAAGGCTGTTGCACTCTCGATTCAAAAAGGAACACGCAAATAATGACAGGCAAAAGTTAGTAGAGATTCGTGCGTCTATAAAAAGATCGATGCGTGAAGCATACAATAATTATCACAGCCATACCTTAGCAAAAGATCTTTCCGAGAACCCGAAAAAATTCTGGTCCTATGTAAAATCGATAAGCGGGTCAAAGCCCACTGTCCAGTCACTAGTTGATCATTCCGGGGCAGTAATAGAAGAAAGCAAACGGAAAGCTGAAGTTCTAAATTTAACCTTTAAGAAATCTTTCACGCAGGAGGACCGCACAAATATACCATCATTTGATCAACGTACCAATTCCGAAATGGGGGACATAGCAATAGGTATTTCCGGTGTAGAGAAGCAACTGAGAGAGCTAAATACGAAAAAGTCTGCTGGTCCGGATGGAATACCAGTTCGGTTTTACAAAGACTATTCTGCGGCATTGGCCCCCTACTTAGCTTGCATTTATAGCGAATCTTTAATTCAGCGCAAAGTTCCTAGTGATTGGAAAAAAGCGCAGGTGACTCCCGTGTATAAGAAAGGAAAGAGAACTGACCCATACAATTACAGGCCAATATCGTTGACATCGGTTTCATGTAGAATTTTGGAGCATATTCTCAGTTCTAATATAGTAAATTTCCTTGAAACGGAAAAGCTTCTTTCCATGAATCAGCACGGGTTTAGGAAACATCGTTCATGTGAAACTCAGCTTGCCCTTTTCTCACATGACATCTTGCGAGCCATGGACGAAGGGCAACAGGCGGATTGTGTTTTTCTCGACTTCAAAAAGGCGTTCGACACGGTACCACACTGCAGACTGCTAACGAAGATACGAGCTTATGGAATAGGTTCACAGATTTGTGACTGGCTGGAAGACTTCCTAAGTAATAGAACGCAGTACGTTGTTCTCGACGGCGAGTGTTCATCAGAGACGAGTGTATCGTCAGGCGTGCCCCAGGGCAGTGTGATAGGACCGCTATTATTTTCTATCCATATAAATGATCTGATGGACAGAGTAAGTTGTAATTTGCGGCTGTTTGCTGATGACGCTGTGGTGTATGGGAGGGTGTCGTCTGTAACTGACTGTAATAGCATACAGGTTGACTTAGACAAAATTTCTAGTTGGTGCGAAGAATGGCAGCTAGCTCTCAATGTAGAAAAATGTAAGGTGATGCGCATGAGTAGGAAAAACAATCCCATAATGTTCGAATACAGCATCAGTAGTGAGCTTCTTGATGCGGTCGCGTCGTTCAAATATCTAGGCGTAACATTGCAAAGCGATATGAAATGGAACGAGCATGTAAGGACAGTTGTGAGTAAGGCAGACAGCCGACTTCGGTTTATTGGGAGAATTTTGGGAAGATGTACTTCAACTGTAAAGGAGACCGCGTATAAAACGCTTGTACGACCACGTCTTGAGTATTGCTCAAGTATTTGGGACCCGCAGCAGATCGGTTTGAAGGAAGACATAGAGGCGGTTCAGAGGCGAGCAGCTAGATTTGTTACCGGTAGGTTCGACCAATGCGCGAGTGTCACGGAAATGCTCCGGCAACTCAATTGGGGATCGCTGGAAGAAAGACGACGTTCTTTTAGTGAATTTCTGTTAAGTAAATTTAGAGGGCCGGAATTTGAAGCTGAGTGTAGTACGATCTTGCTGCCGCCTACTTACATTTCGCGTAAAGATCACAAAGACGAGATAAGAGAAATTAGGGCTCGTACGGAGGCATATAGGCATTCTTTTTTTCCTCGTTCAATTTGGGAGTGGAATAGGAAAGGAAATGCCTAGTAGAGGTACAGTGTACCCTCCGCCACGCACCTTACGGTGAATTGCGGAGTATGTATGTAGATGTAGATGTACAACCACGTCTTGAGTATTGCTCAAATGTTTGGGACCCGCAGCAGATCGGTTTGAAGGAAGACATAGAGGCGGTTCAGAGGCGAGCAGCTAGATTTGTTACCGGTAGGTTCGACCAATGCGCGAGTATCACGGAAATGCTCCGGTAACTCAATTGGGGATCGCTGGAAGAAAGACGACGTTCTTTTCGTGAATTTCTGTTGAGTAAATTTAGAGGGCTGGAATTTGAAGTTGAGTGTAGTACGATCTTGCTGCCGCCTACTTACATTTCGCGTAAAGATCACAAAGACAAGATAAGAGAAATTAGGGCTCGTAAGGAGGCATTCTTTTTTTCCTCGTTCTATTTGGGAGTGGAATAGGAAAGGAAATGCCTAATAGTGGTACAGTGTACCCTCCTTCATGCACCTTACGGTGGATTGCGGAGTATGGATGTAGATATATCTGTGGTTGGTGGATCATTTACATCAGCAGAAGCAGTGTTGAAGGCAGCCGATGGAAACTATTGTTGGTATCCCCATGACATCAACTTTAAAACTTTTCTCCCCTCTGCTCAGTACGCTATACAGTGCGTCATGCGGCGGTCGTAGAGGCTTACGCACCGCATCGTGTCGAATGAACACTTGTTTGCAGTTCGACAAATCTGCGAAGATGAATGGGCGTCGACTGACTTGTTCTCCTGCTGTAACGGGCCGAAGTTTTCGTATCTGTTAGCGTAGTTTGCTGACGAAGTCCGACGCACCAACAATTGTCTGGCATGTTACAGGGGAACTCGCCAGGTACAGCGGTTGTCAGAGTTGAAGGGCATGAAAGGGATGCAGTGGTTGGGAAGGGAGTAAGACAGGGTTGTAGTCTTTCTCCAATGTTATTCAATTTATACATCGAGCAGCCGGTGAAGGAAAGCAAGGAGAAATTTGGAGAAGGAATTAAAGTTCACGGTGAAGAATTAAAAACATTGCAATTTGCCGACGACATAGTAATTCTGTCAGAGACAGCAAAGGACCTAGAAGAGCAATAGAAGGGAATGGACAGTGTGCTGAAGGGTGCATATAAGATGAACATTAACAAGAGCAAAACTAGGGTACTGGAGTGCAGCCTAAGAAAATCAGGTGATGCTGAAGGAATTAGATTAGGTAACGAAGCAATAAAGGAGGTAGATGAGTTTTGTTACTTGGGCAGTAAAATAAGAAATGATGGTCGCAGTACAGAGGATATAAAATGCAGAATGGCAATGGGTAGAAAAGCGTTCTTGAAAAAGAGAAATTTGTTAACATCGAATATTGATTGAAGCCTAAGGAAGTCCTTTCTGAAGGCATTTGTATGGAGTGTTGCCTTGTATGGGAGAGAGACATAGACGATGAACAGTGCGGACAGGAAGAGGATTGAGGCTTTTGAAATATGGTGCTACAGAAGAATGCTGAAGATTAGGTGGGTGGATCGCGTAACTAAGGAGGAGGTACTGAACAGAATTGGGGAGAAAAGAAATTTCTGGCATATCTTCACTAAAAGAAGGGATAGATTGGTAGGACACATTGTTAGACATCAAGGAATTGTGAATTTAGCGTTGGAAGGAAGTGTGTGGGGTAAAAACCGCAGAGGAAGACCAAGAGATGGATACAGTAAGCAGATTCAGACAGATGTAGGTTGCCGTTCTTATGTGGAGATGAAAGGCTTGCTCAGGATAGGGTATTGTGGAGAGCTGCATTAAACCAGTCTCCGGACTGAAGAACACAGCAACACAGACCAGGTCAGTTGCGATTGCTTTCAGATCTTCTTTCATGGCTATGCGATGGACGAGTGTCACGATCGGTAGTGTCTCAGATCAACGCTGTAACTCGTGACACCTGTGAGATGCTTCGCGTTGACGGTGGAAGCTTTCTACTAGACCAGTCTTTTTCAACCTGCGGGGGTCTCAAACACTTGCTCGGGGGGTTGACCACACGAGGAAGTACTGTCACCATTGAACAACCATCCCAGTGCACCTCTGACTACAAAGGTTTCCGTAATATAGAGATACAGGCCCAATAAAAAAATACATCTTGTTAAAATTATACAATTCCTTGTTTAACATTAATTCCGAACTGAGTAGAAAGTAAATTTTCTTGCATTACAATCTCTTCAAAATGTTCAAATGTTTGTAGAGCTTATGGGACTTAACTACGGGGTCATCAGTGCCTAAACTTACAAACTAATTATGAAATAGCTAATATTAAGGACGGATTGGAACCTCATACCGTAGTGGCCGTGCAGACTGTGACTGACGCGCCGCAGAACGCTCGGCCACCGCGGCCGGCTACAATCTCTTATAGATGAATAAGATTCAAATTCTGAAAACTGTTTTCAGGAACCATTTATTAGATAAATGTACAAGATGCAATAATTTCTTTCAAGAAATTGCAACAAAAAAAAAACTACTTGTTTTCAAATTGTGTATACAGTGGCAGCTTTCTTAATCAGCACAAATCGGTTCTCAAGTTCGAAACACTCGTTATGCACAATACACCGGGTGATCAAAAAGTCAGTATAAATTTGAAAACTTAATAAATCGCAGTGTATGTAGATTGAGAGGTAAGAATTGACACACATGCTTGTAATGACATGGAGGTTTATCCAGGATGGCGCCCCTCGCCATATTGCTAGACGCGTGAAAGATCTATTGCGCGCGTCGTTTGGTGATGATCGTGTGCTCAGCCGCCACTTTCGTCACGCTTGGCCTCCCAGGTCCCCAGACCTCAGTCCGTGCGATTATTGGCTTTGGGGTTACCTGAAGTCGCAAGTGTATCGTGGTCGGCCGACATCTATAGGGATGCTGAAAGACAACATCCGACGCCAGTGCCTCACCATAACTCCGGACATGCTTTACAGTGCTGTTCACAACATTATTCCTCGACTACAGCTATTCTATATCTACACGGAAAACTCTGCAAATCACATTTAAGTTCCTGATCAGATGAAGCGCCATCTGTCGAACATTTCCTGTACCTTTTTTGTTGTTGTAATAAAACCCCATGTCATTTCGAGCAAGTGTGTCAATTTTTACCTCTTTATCTACATTATTCCGTGATTCATTAAGTTTTCAAATTTATACTAGCTTTTTTGAGGACCCGATACATTTGTCGGAATCAGTGTAAAATAATGTTTTGCATTCCAAAAAATACACATTAAAACGGCGACTACAATTTACAAGAAATCTGCATCAACAAAAGGAACATTACACTCGTCACGTTTGATATGACGAACAGTTTTAGAGTTCGTTTAGAGGGGTTGCCAGAATATTTTTAACTGTAACATCCATCTCCAGAGTCGTTCCCTTGTTGTTGTTATGGTCTTCAGTCCGGAGACTGGTTTGATGCAGCTCTCCACCCTACTCTATCCTGAGCAAGCCTTTTCGTCTCCTCATAAGAACGGCAACACACATCCACTTGAATCTGCTTACTATACGCGTCTCTTGGTCTCCCTCTGCGATTTTTACACCACACACTTCCCTCCAATGCTAAATTTCCGATTCCTCGATGTCTAAGAATGTATCCTACCAAGCGATCCCTTCTTTTAGTCAGGGTATGCCAAAAATTCCTTTTCTCACCAATTCTGTTCAATACCTCTTCATTAGTTATGCGATCTACCCACCTAATCTTCAGCAATCTTCTGTAGCACCACATTTCAAAAGCCTCTATCCTCTTCCTGTCCGCACTGCTTATCGTCCATGTTTCACTCCCGTACAAGGCAACACTCCACACAAATGCCTTCAGAAAAGACTTCCTTACCCTTAAATTAATATTCGATGCTAGCATATTTCTCTTTATCAAAAGTGCTTTTCTTCCCATTGCCATTCTGCATTTTATATCTTCTGTACTGCGACCATCGCATGTTATTTTACTACCCAAGTAACAAAACGCATCTACCACCTTCATTGTTTCGTTACCTAATCTAATTCCTTCAGCATCGCCTGATTTTCTAAGACCGCATTCCATTATTTTTGTTTTGCTCTTGTTAATGTTCATTTTATACGCTCTCTTCAACACACTGTCCTAGCCTAGGAGGAGGGCGCCACTGCCAGTCACGGGTTTTCGGTTTTTCTTATATTGCTTCACCATTATTGTTCGCTGAGCTTTTTGCCCTCCACCAGGATGTTTTACACATCCGCTGTCGCCGCCATCCCTTTTATGCCATATGTTCTGACTCCCTTAGTGCCCTGCAGAGTCTTAAGGACCCTTTCTCGACCCATCCTCTCGTGTATCGGATCCAACGCTCCCTCCAGTTGCTAGCTGATGACAGCTGTCACGTTTCTTTCCTGTGGGTCCCTGGCCACGTGGGTGTGCCCGGGAATGAGACCGCCGACATAGCAGCCAAGGCCGCAGCTCTTTTGCCTCGCATGGCTACCTTTTGCGTCCCATCGGACGATGTTCAACGGGCTCTTCGACGGAGTATCGTGTCGTCATGGCACAGTGCGTGGTTTTCACTGTACAACAATAAATTGAGAACTGTAAAACCGATCCCGACCGCTTGGAGGACCTCCTCACGCCCCTCTCGGCGGGAGGAGGTCATCCTGGCCCGGTTGCGGATCGGTCACTGCCGTTTCAGCCACCGTCACTTGCTATCCGCCGACCCTGCACCGCTGTGCTCCTGCGGTGAACTGCTGACAGTGCGACATGTTTTACTGACTTGTGTTAATTTTAATCATCTCCGTGTAGCCTTTCACTGTCCGTCTACTCTGGAGGAACTTTTAGCTGATGGCACACGAGTAGCTGCTCGAGTTTTGCGTTTTATCAACATGGCTAATTTATCAAAGTATATTTAAATCTTCTATTTGCTTCTGTTTTAGCTTTCTCTTGAAACTCTCCTTTCTGGCAGTTATAACTTTCTTCGAGATCTAGCGAATCTCTGCTCCAATCTGGGCGCTAATGACCTGTGAAGTTGTGCGCCCTAAAACCACAAAAAAGATAAAAGGGTGGAGTATATTCGGATGTAAAGTTAGGCGTATATAAAATTCTACGCGTCTATGTCTTTGTGTCTCTGTGTGTGTGTGTGTGTGTGTGTGTGTGTTAATATTTCGCTCTGCAGCGAAAACTACAGAACGCAAAGGAATGGTCTGTGTGTAATTGTTGTCCGAAGTCTCCCGTTGTACACCATAACAGTTCCATGCCGATACCTATAAGGGGGGGGGGGTGAAAGATATGGGGGTTGAAAATTGTCAAATTATAAAAAATTTCGGACTGGAGGTCAGCGATGACTTTTGCGACTGTATAGCAAGCAGGTTACATACAGAAAAATGTGATACAACAGACTATGTCTTTGGTCTATGCTTGCTACAATGTCCTCAGCTCTTTCTCTGTAAGGATAAGTATACGAATAAGGAAATATAAGAATAAATAAATAAATCAGTAAAATAGAAATTTCTTTTGATACATCTCTTAAAAAAAAATCGATTTGACGTTTCGCGCATTATCTATCATAATCAACCAACACGCTAGCTGATCCGCGGGTTTAAGCTAGTGGGGAATAAATCACAGGGAAACTATATCTTGCACCCTGTTATAGCTAGCGACACGGATTTGCTATTGTGTACAACGGGAGACATCGTACTATAACACAGAGAATTGTATTCTACTCCATTGTGTAGTTTTTGCCTAAGAGCGAAACATAGACACCCACGCGTAACTTTCAACTCCCATATCTTCCACCCCCTTATCGTTATCAACTCCCTACCACCATAGCGCACGATGGGAGACTGATACCTACTACCACAAGCAAACACTATTTGTTTGCGTGTAGTTTTAGCTACATACTGAAATATAGGCACAAACACACACACACACACACATGTATATATATATATATATATATATATATATATATATATATATATATATATATATATATTGCCTTGGAAGCACAAATCTTTGCTTGCAAGATGCTGGCCGGCCGCGGTGGCCGAGGGGACTGAGGCGCTTCAGTCACGGTCTGCACGGCCACTACGGTCGGGGGTTCGAATCCCCCCTCGGGCATGGATATTTGTGCCGTCCTAGTTCGTAAGTAGTTTGTAAGCTTAGGGACTGATGACTCCGTAGTTAAAGTCCCATAAGCTTTACAAACATTTGAACATTTTGCGAGATGCTGCACCCTGGTTTTAAAACTAACAAGGAAAGCACATGGGCTCGAACAAACATATGAACGTGTGATTATAGGATCTGTACGTACGCCTCAATGTGCTGGTGGGTGTCGTTTTTATCCAAAACTTTGCAATTACGCTCTAGATAGCACTGTAGATGTAATTGTAGACGCCATACGTAATGCAGATATCTTAACTATAACTTATGAATTAATGATCGTACATGTTCTCTAGCGTATGTCTTCAGAAGCCGTCATGATAGTTGCAACTTTAACCTTCTTGTCGTAAGACTGTTGGTATTCACTGCCACTGCTTCCATCGCCTCTTCCCGCACTTAACGTAGCACTACCGCTTCGTCATTATCATACCTATTATCATTATTATTATGTGTTAGTGTTACAACAGTATCTTATGCTCATATTTCTGTACCATAACAGATACGAGGAAACATGCAAATGATTCATCTTCTACACTAATACCATCTTCACGAAGAAGGGTTCTTCGTACCTTCATCTCAACTAATCTCAATACATTAGCAGGATTGATTACCAATCGCGGCCCCATCTGACGCTTCACCACACAAATAGCGTCACAAAACGCAACTTGGGAGGCACACTGCACCGTCCCTACTGGCGAACCGACAGGTCAAAGTGCACACGCAGAGGCCTCTAACGGACGACTGCAGAGTTTTGCAGATGCGGGAGTATCACTAGTGCTATAAGGGATCTTTACATTATCTCTCCTACGATTTTCGTGTATCTGTTTTTATTCGAGCCCAAGTACTTTCCTTGTAAGTTAAAGTAACCTAAGGACAACACACACATCCATGCCCGAGGGAGGATTCGAACCTATTTACAGTTCCACGTTTTAAATATAGATTGACTATTGCATACGGATGTGGTTCAGTTCTGCCAGACTTTCTCGAAGCCTGGTAGTAAATGTCCCAAAAGGCGACAATGAAATTTGACCAACCTATCAGTATTATAGTTCCGGTTCGAAGTAAACAGTTAGCGGAGTTTTACAATAACGACGGAAGTGCCACTGTGAAATTACTTGCGTTGTTTACAATGCAAATACGTGGTCTAAACGAGCAGCGAAACATACAGTGAACAGTAATAGTTATGGCGAACAATCTTCACCACGGTTTGTAAGCTTAGGGACTTTGCTCCAAGGCAAAAGGTACTTTAGTAAGTACCAGGAGAGCTTGTGGCAAAAATTGGGGCCTAAGTCCCAAGGGTATGCACTGGATGTACACCACAGTGATTAGACCCAGGATCACCTATGGGGCGGTCGTGTGGTGGAAGAAGGTAGAACAGCAGGTTGCTGCTAAGGAGCTTGGTAAGGTGCAGAGATTAGCCTGCTTAGCCATAACAGGCGGAATTAGCAGCACACCAACTGCTGGGATGGAAACCATGCTGGATATGCCCCATTACACCTTTGGGTCAAGATGGAGGCAGTAGCTGGTGCATACAGACTCAAATCTGGCAACAACTGGAACTCTTTGGGATATCCAGAATCACACACTAAAATAGTGAGTGGGGTAAATATAGGAAAGGTTGGGGAAATGCCATCCGACTATATTATAACCCCATACTGCTTCAACAAGCCTTTCAGTATAACAATTGGAAGTAGGGAGCAGTGGGAGAAAATAGTTCGACACCGTACGGGGGATATTGTCTGGTTCACTGACGGGTCGAAATCAGACCAAGGCGTTGGGGCTGGGGTATACGGGGTGCAGCCAAGACTGGAGGGCGTCATCTCTCTAGGGAAACTAGCCTCAGTATTCCAGGCCGAAATCACTGCCATCAGGGCGTGTGTGGAGGAGAATTTGCGTAGGTGCTACAAAGATCGTAGCATCTAGATCTATTCAGACAGCCAGGCAGCCCTGAGATCACTGGCAGCTCCTGCAACAAGGTCTAAAATTGTTGCAGAATGTCACAGGGTTCTGGTGGAGCTAGGGGAAAGCAATAGAGTAAACCTATTGTGGGTCCCTGGCCACTCGGGTATCAGTGGCAACGAACATGCCGACAGATTAGCCATGATGGGAGCTGAGTCTCCATTTATTGGACCGGAACCTGTCCTGACAATCACCAAGTTAATGATTAAATTGGAGCTACGTAACTGGCTCAGAAGACAGCACGTAGAATATTGGACCAAGTCCATCAACAAAAACATGGCAAGGTAATGATGCCAAAGCCATGTTTTAAAAGAAGCTCTGCAATCCTATGTCTGAACAGGAGAGAGATTGGACTCATGGTTGGATTGCTGACATGCCATGGGAATTTCAAAAAACACCTACACACAATGGGAATAATACAAGCAAACCCTAAATGTAGGATCTGTGATGACGGTGATGAAACTGCATCACATCTGATCTTCGAATGCATTGCATTGGAGAGTAAAAGGCACAGAACATTTGGGACAACCAGACCCGAAGAAATTGTGTCTAATAAAGAACTGGTAAAGGGACTCCTTGCACTGTTCAAGGGCATTGGTTGGCTTTACTAGATATACAGGGAGCGATACCGCACAATAAAGTTAGTTTCGGTGCGGGCAGTGGCGGGTTAGACCAAGACTGTTTTGGATACCCTGAAAGAATCAAATCAAATCAATCAAATCAAGCTTAGGGACTGATGACCCCGTTGTTAAGTCCCATAAGTTCTACAAACATTTGAACATTTTTTTTATGGAGGGAGACAATGAATTAAAGTACACACGGATAGACCGACGGAACGAAGAGGTCAAATTTCGCGCCGGTGGGTCTCCGCAGAACTGAACTGGACGACAAATAAGGGGTTTCTCGCGGTGTCGGGTGTTAATTAAATCCTCGCCCATTTGTCGGGGTGTTAAGGCGTTTTGTGCTGCGTTCTGTCGGCTCGCTATTCACAGCGCGAGCGTCGGAGAGGAACAATAGCCTCTGGGGGCTTGCGTGTATCCCATTACGAGTTACAAGCTGCTGGCTGTACTGACAATCCGTTTGTCGCTTCGTATTAGAGGCGGGGTTACGGTATATCGCCACAAATTTGCGACTGGACAGGGGATTTTCTGTCAGAGAGGACACAGTTTGTAGTAATCGACGGTAAGACATCGACCTAAGCAGAGGTGATATCGGGCGTTCCACAGGGTAGTGTTATTGGTCCTCAGCTGTTTCTTATTTACATAAACGATTTAGGGCAAAATCTAAGTAGCTCTCTTGGCTTGTTTGCAGTTGACGCCGTCATTTACCGTCTAGTGAAATCATCCGAAGATCAAAACCAACTGCAGAACTATTTGAATAAGATATCAGTATGGTGTAAAAATTGGCACTTGACTAAATAATGAGAACTGTGAAGTCGTCCACATGAGTACGAAAAGAAATCCGTTGAACTTTGTTTACAAGATAAATCAATCAAACGTGAAGGCTATAAACTCCACAAAATACCTAGGAATTACTATTACTTCAGACTTAAACTGGAAACAACACGTAGATAATATCGTGGGAAAGGCGAACCAGAGACTGCGTTTTATTGGCAGAACCCTTAAAAGATGCAACAGAACTACTAAAGAAACTGCATACACTACGCTTGTCCGTCCATTTTTGGAGTATTGCAGCCCAGTGTGGGATCCTTATCAGGTGGGTTTGGCGGAGGACATCGAAAGAGTCCAGAGAAGGGCAGCTCGTTTCGTATTGTCGCGCTACAGGGGAGACAGCGTTACGGAAATGATACAGCATCTGGGATGGGAATCATTAAAACGACGGCCCTTATCGTTGAGATATGATCTACTTGCGAAACTCCAATCGCCAACATTCTCCTCCGAATGCGAAAATATGTTGTTGACTCCCACTTACATAGGTCGAAATGATCATCAGAATAAAATACGAGAAATCAGAGCTCGAATGAAGAGATTCAGGTGTTCTTACCGCGTGCTATTCGAGACTGAAATGGGAGATAAGTAGTTCAATGAACCCTCTGCCAGGCACTTAAATGTGATTTGCAGAGTATCCCGTGTAGATGTATACAGGCCCGTCCACATTGACAAACTAGGCAATTGCGTAGGGCGTTCGAATTTCGGAGGCGACAAATTTGTGGTTCGCGACGAAGCCTCGTGCGCTCGCAATACGGTTCGACGCAAAGGCGGATATCGTTGACATCGGTTTCATGTAGAATTTTGGAGCATATTCTCAGTTCGAATATAGTAAATTTCCTTGAAACGGGAAAGCTTCTTTCCATGAATCAGCACGGGTTTAGGAAACATCGTTCATGTGAAACTCAGCTTGCCCTTTTCTCACATGACATCTTGCGAGCCATGGACGAAGGGCAACAGGCGGATTGTGTTTTTCTCGACTTCAAAAAGGCGTTCGAAGCGGTGCCACACTGCAGACTGCTAACGAAGATACGAGCTTATGGAATAGGTTCACAGATTTGTGACTGGCTGGAAGACTTCCTAAGTAATAGAACGCAGTACGTTGTTCTCGACGGCGAGTGTTCATCAGAGACGAGTTTATCGTCAGGCGTGCCCCAGGGGAGTGTGATAGGACCGCTATTATTTTCTATCTATATAAATGATCTGATGAACAGAGTAAGTTGTAATTTGCGGCTGTTTGCTGATGATGCTGTGGTGTATCGGAGGGTGTAGTCTGTTAACTGACAGTAATAGCATACAGGATGACATAGACAAAATTTGTAGTTGGTGCGAAGAATGGCAGCTAGGCCTCAATGTAGAAAAATACGTGATGCGCATGAGTAGAAAAAAGAATCCTATAATGTTCGAATAGAGCATTAGTAGTGAGCTTCTTGATGCTGTCGCGTCGTTGAAATATCTAGGCGTAACCTTGCAGAGCGATATGAAATGGAACGAGCATGTAAGGACAGTTGTGAGTAAGGCGGACAGCCGACTTCGATTTATTGGGAGAATTTTGGGAAGATGTACTTCACCTGTAAAGGAAACCGCGTATAAAACGCTTGTACGACCACGTCTTGAGTATTGCTCAAGTGTTTGGGACCCGCAGCAGATCAGTTTAAGGGAGACATAGAGGCGGTTCAGAGGCGAGCAGCTAGATTTGTTACCGGTAGGTTCGACCAATGCGCGAGTGTCACGGAAATGCTCCGGCAACTCAATTGGGGATCGCTGCAAGAAAGACGATGTTCTTTTCGTGAATTTCTGTTAAGTAAATTTAGAGGGCCGGAATTTGAAGCTGAGTGTAGTACGATCTTGCTGCCGCCTACTTACATTTCGCGTAAAGATCACAAGATAAGAGAAATTAGGGCTCGCACGGAAACATGTAGGCATTCTTTTTTTCCCTCGTTCTATTTGGGAGTGGAATAGGAAAGGAAATGCCTAGTAGTGGTATAGTGTACCCTCCGCCACGCACCGTACGGTGTGGTATGTATGTAGATGTAGACTGTGCAGTTGCGCTGAGGTTCCAGGAGCGATGAATTCAAAGGTTCAATTGTTTGTAAATCTATCGGACCAAAGTGCGTGGTCATCAGTCCGTAGCTTACAAACTACTTAAACCTAGGTAAACTATCCTACGGACAAACACACACACACACACCCATGCCCCAGGGAGGACTCGAACCTCCACGGCGAGCAACCGCGCGCTCCGCAACGAGACGTTTTAAAGCGCTCGGCTACTCCACCGCGGCGTGATGAATTGTACACGTAGACGGAGCAACAGGCAAGAGACCAGAGGCAAATGAATGTTACACGCATTCTCTTCGACTGTTCGGAGGTTTGCTGGTAAGAGTTAAATGAAGAGACGAGTAGCCGTTTGTCGGTAATCACCCCGTGCCCAGAGCGGGCGCTCGCCCATCGTGTCAGCTGGGGCGGCCGCGCAGTCCAGCGTTCTGCAGTCTCTGTAGTGTACAATGGTAGCTGAGGGCCTCGCTGTGGTGTCGCACAAGTCCAAAGTGCGCGCCACCTACTTTCGCCGCGCGCCGCCATGCACGCACGGCGCGGCGTTCTTACGACGTCAGCCACTAAAGCCCTGTCACAGAATAAGGAGTATACAGAAAGGAAACTCCCGCTGCAGTCTGTCGTCCAAAATTTAGTGCGCATGCGCGGAATCGGCCATCTTGAAAAGCAGTAAACGTGTGGTCACTCCCTACTCTGTGGCGTGGTAATGCGCCTTCTTTGTTTATTAATTCTGTATTTTAACAGCCTGAATCGCATAAAAGTAAACAAGTATTTGGTGCAGTGAAAAGAAAGAACTGTGTGTCAGTAGTTGGAGCTGTTTCGTTTTTATTATGAGCAGTAATAAAAGAAAAGGTGGCCGATGGTGTTCAGCACCTAATTGCCTTAATAATTCTCATACAAATAAGGATATAAGTTTCTTCATCTTCCCAAAAAATTCTGAGCAGTAAGTGAACGTCGCTATATGTTTAGTGAAAGTTAAATGTAATCAGTTTCGAATGAGAGCAATGTGTGCATAATTATTAAAAGTAGCCTTGCTTCTTCTCTTGACGATAACTCTCGCTGTTGCTCTTGCTGCAGCAGTTCAACAGCATCGAAATGTTGAAGTACATTTATATTTTATAAGTTTAACGTTGCAGGGAATAATATAAAATGAGTGACAAAGAAGAGTGCGTAAGTAGGCAGGTAAAATTTTACTTGCGGCATTGGAGGCGTAGTGTGCTAATGTTGGCAACGAATCCTCTTCTGATACTCAAACAAATAGATTAAGGGGAATAATTATTTTATGCTGTTCCTGCTCTGTGGCTGACAGATTCCTCTATATGCCCTTCTCCGGTCAGTAAATTAATGATACTCCTAAAGCAAATACATCTTTTATATGTGTCCAGACGTCATTAGTTCCGTGTAATCACGTTGTACTGCTAAGTCTGACTCAATAATTTGTGCGAATTTATTCGTGTCAAGTAAAACCTGGCAGTTGTAAAGTCGCTTTCCTGTTTACAACTAATTTCCAAAACATTTGGGATTTTCCTAGAGATAAGCACCAAATAAAACGATCGTCGATTCTACCGTACATTTTCGTAGTTGAATTAAGATTTACGCCTATTTTTTTTTTTTTTTCGTTGGATTACAATTAGGAGCAAGAAGAGGCCGCAAAATAGATGAGAGCATAATGAAAAGCCGTTTCCTTTCTTAAAAGTCGCTGAGATTATCTAAAAGTCGGCGACATTAGCTGCAGTTCGTAAAAAGTCCATTTCCAGCCAAAGTACTAAGCGGCTATACTTCCGCGTTTACTGCTTTTCAATATGGCGTCGAGCGCAACGCTTGGTAACATACAGATCAAAGGCGCCGCCCCCAGCTTTCCCTTCTGTATGCTCCCTATTCTGTGGCCCTGTATAGGGAAAGTATGGGTGAAACAATTTTCACACTGCCTTTTGCAATCGTGACGTCACCCGTCAGCTTTCGACTATCGAGTTGTGAACGAGCCAGTGTGAGATGTGTGCCTTTCGATTACTTGTTTGCTTGAGATAAAGCTAAATCATTTTAAATAGGCCTATGCTGTGATCAGCCAGTCCGCTAAACTAGTTTACTGTTGAGAAAATACACCATAGGGCAATAGAAAAGTGTGTAAAGGAAGGTGAAGATATTTTTTTTAACTGGTACAGGCAATTGTAAATTATAGTAATTTAAGGGGATATTTGACTGGAATGTTACTTAAACGTGTTCCAGTAATGTCGTTCTCACTGTAAGTAGCATTTGTTCGTATTAGCTCATTCATATCAGAAAAACTCAATGCTATTCATAATTACTAGTAAATTGGTAATTTCTACAACGAAGTATAAGCATATATGTGTTTCACAGATTGGTTACTACAGTGCTGTACGGGACATTTAAAAGCAGTGAGAAGGCTACCTACTACTTTTTAAAACATTAACTGTTTATCGTTTACGGGCAAGCATTGTACACAACAAAGAAAAATTTTTGATTAAAATGCAGGAAGTATTGCACGCGCTATACAATCACATTCTTAAACACCATCAGTTTTTAAGCGAAAAAATAAAAACATAAAAACATCAAACAATACTTATAAGAGTATAAATAGCGCCTGTTTACTTTATTCGTTACGATGTGCCCGCTTACACTTTAATACCGTCGTAAACAACTGAACGTTTTGTCTTTCATTAGATCCTTCATTACAACTGACTTTTTCATTTAAAATATTATTTAATGAAAAATGCGTAATCAAATTACAATCTCATTCAAATAAACAGTTTGCTTCAGTCGTTTCTGTTACAATGTTACGTAACATAAACCATTTTTTGGTTTCAGATATCCAACCTCGATTTTAGGGGAAACTGAATTGACAAAAATATTATGAAACATTTGAGATTTTCCATTAACACGAAGTATAACAACAAAATAAAGATGACTAAGAAACATTTTTCATATAAACAATGCCGGCCGCGGTGGCCGAGGGGACTGAGGCGCTCCAGTCACGGTCAGCACGGCCACTACGGTCGGGGGTTCGAATCCCCCCTCGGGCATGGATATTTGTGCCGTCCTAGTTCGTAAGTAGTTCATAAGTTGTTTGTAAGTTTAGGGACTGATGACCCCGTAGTTAAGTCCCATAAGCTTAACAAACATTTGAACATTTGAACATATAAACAATGCAATCGTCGACTGCAACATGTAATTCGCGTGACGAAAGTAGGTTAACTTCCGATGTTAGCAGACGGGCGTTCTGTTAAAACATTCTTCTCGAGAAAGGTGACGTGACGGACAGTGTGAACGTCGCCATTAGAAATACATTGCGGAATGTTCTGACAGACGGTGACGTGACGTGTGAATTGGCCTTTACACAGTCCTAAACATTAACTCGCAACAGCGACCGACAAATCGATAGTCTGGCTTCAGGTCGCCTTCACAGTGCCGCTACGTCAAAATTACGTCACGATTGCGAAAGCTAGTGAGAAAACTGTTTCACCCGGGAAAGTACGGCCAGCCTGCCAGCGGCAGCCATGCTGTGCCTGTTATATTCCGCTGCTGCTTACGTTCCGACCGCTACAACGTTCCCAGCGCTTAGCAATACTTATCAACCGATTTTGAGAAAACTATTCCATGGAAGAATTTAATTTTTTCAGATGTTTTAGTGTGATATATTCGGTCGATAGTGATCTAATTTTCTATTCATGATTACTTCCATTTTCTGTGCTACGTCAAATTAAGTAAACTATTGCGCAAAATTTTGAAGAGTTTGCAGAGGAAAAATCGCATTGCGTAGACTTTGCGTATGGTTGATTTTAGCACATACAATGATGCGGACGAAATGTAGGTAAGATATCGAAATTTTATTTGAGGTTGAGAGCAGAACGATAACTCTTTTCATTCTAGAGATACCGGGTGTTTAGTCCAACAGACAGATGCGGGAACTTCGCGTAGTTCTGTCCATGCGGACCTGGCGGCTCTACGAAATACTTATCGCCCGATTTTAAGAAAACTGTTTGGTTTGTGGCGCCAGATCTAAAGGGTTCGCTTATAAATTCAGATTGACCTGTACCGTAGCCAAATATTCGAATAGACCGCGAACATGTCGTCATCGGAGCATACTGTAGATTAAGAAAGCAATTGACATCATGGATAAGTCTTTGATGAGTATTTTCTTGTGTATTGTGTTCTTATACCTTACATGAACTACGAAAAATGAAAAGAGGATACCCACTACATGACTTTTTGCAAAAAGAGAAATCAAATGTTTCTTTACAACGCCAATTGCATTTCAACATCTCATATTTGTCTTGTTTCAATTCTTTGTTTCCTGTAATGATACACTTAACACATGAAAACTAACGAGAAAAGCTTGTTTCGGGAATTATATATTACTTTCATATCTAAACGAGAATCTAGATCAATCACTAATATGTCTAAAATTTGGGTGTTATCGGCAGCTGCCTCGAGATAAAACGAACGACGCGTGAATAACTTAACCTCACGGCATTATGCAGGAATTTTCTTCTGACTTTCATCAGTCAGACTGTTCATCTTCCTGCATTTCTGATATCTAATGGAAGTACTATAATGTTTACCTCCCTTTTTCGTTTCTTAAGAACACCGAAAAGTACAACACTGTGGCATTATTCAAACCCAAACATACGAATATTCACAAGGTTTCTCATGACAGCCAAGCAACGTATAGGACCAAGATGGCGAGAACCACCGTGACTCGATTTCAGCTCGTGGCCACCACTGAACGACATCGTACGCTTGGGAATCAGATAGGTACCAGTTCAACACTTCGGAATCAGATAGGCACCAGTGAAGACTTGGCTATCGGATAGGCAGGCCTCTAGCTCAACTATGTATCAGCATTCTGCAGAACTGAGCTATGTAAAAGTTAAGTATTACTAAGCCTGTAAGAAATATATATCTCGTTCTAATTTACTCTAGTGTTTCTAGTTTCTGCTGTCCCACTGGCTGGTCACCTCCTACCTGCACAAGCGTTCATCCTCTATTCCTATGTCGGTCTCTTTCTGCTCGGCCACCGACACCTACGACGGAAACGAGACACAAAAGCGGCGACGAGGCTGGGACACAAAATTCGCCACATCCTTCTTCTACTTGATCCAAACGATTTGTGTGTGTTTTTCTGCTTCAACATGACCTATTGCGCCATGTGCATGCTTTCACGCTAAAACCAGTGGGCGATACTAGAGGGGAGAGCTAGACGGATGCAATGCGTCCTCTGCGTTATCTGATAGCTGATGTGCATGATGCACTCGTGGATATATATGCAGATCATACATTGACTGGTTCAGCTCTAAATCAATTCCGTTACTAAAAAAAATAGCGAACTTACGATTTATTAAACTTCCTGGCAGATTAAAATTGTGTGCCGGAACCGGGACTCGAACCCGGGACCTATCCCTTTCGCGGGCAAGCGCACTACCGACTGTGCTATCCCGACACGACTCACGATGCCGCCTCACAACTTTACTTCCGCCAGTACCTCGCCTCCTACTTTCCAAACTTCACAGAAGCTCTCCTGCGAATCATGCAAGACTAGCACTCCTGGAAGAAAGGATATGGTGGAGACATGGCTTAGCCACAGCCTAAGGGATGTTCAACTTTATTGTTTCACTTGTTGCATGGTACAATATATTGTTCGAAGTAAATTTGAATAGCTGAGTTCTTCAATCAAAAGAAAGTTATCTTAACGCTCCTACAAATGCTGTGATAGAAACAGGAAACTTCCTTGAAGATTGTAGAAGTGATTCGGGATTTGAAGAAATGCTGGTAGAAGAAGCAATAGAAATTTCAGAAGCAGCCAACATTTCCACAGCATTTTCATCAGATAGGCAACCAGTCCATCTGTGACACAAGAAAAGACACTTAGGTTATGAAGCATAAGATGAACCTAATCGTAACGAGCCAAATCATTTCAAAATTTATTTTTATTTTGCAATGTTGGATACCGCAATAAATTCAATTGACGAGATATTTCATTAGTTTAACGACCTAAATCGTGTATTTGGCTGTCTGCACAACATACAAGATGTACAAAATAAAATTCTCAAAGCTGTTCTTGAATAATGTGTTAATTTGGAAGAGTCTCTAAGTCGCATAGACTCCAAAGATATTGATGCACTGATCTCTGCAATGAATTACAAGTCATTGCTAGAAGAGTACCCAATAGCTCAGGGCCACAGGATGTTCTGAGTTATATTCGTAAAAATGCACTTTATAACATATATATACTATTTAAGTATTTACATTTCCTTTCTACCACTTTCAAACATACTCATCTTTTCAACATTCCGACGTATGGGGGTTCTGCTCGCTGCAACATTATTCTCCTGGGGCGTCGTGGTAGAAATAAATACTCGTAGGTACAATTTTTTACTTCTTCTTTAATTTGAATCAAACTTCTTCTCCACCAAAACATTACAGCTTCAAAACATATACAAAGCGTCAGAGCTTCGCTCGTAGTACTTCCATTTCAAGGCGCAGACTAACACAGATTCCAGTGCACTTTGTAAAAGCCAAAACTCTAACTCCCCCACGCAAGGCGGTGAGGCAAATATATAACATTCACAATAATGGCATTACATTACGCACTGTTTACAACAATTGAATATACCGATTTACAATTACCAAGCACACAAGTAAAACATTTCATGTACACGAAAATAATCACAATATAAAATGAAAACTATGCATACAATAATTTTAGATCGCACTTTTTAAGTTTTAACTAGATTATATGCCCATGCTTCGCAACGGTTGTTAAAGAAGGTCCTGTGTATATCATGGTTCTTCGGGTTTCGGACGTAGGTCAGCAAAACCACAATCTTTGTTGGATCTCTCTGTTAAATAAACTCAATTCTCCTAGCCAAGATGTCAAATTTAAGTAGAAGTCATTGTCAAAAACGATGAATGTTCATAAAGTTTTTCATACTAAGAATGAAATTAATTAAAGTCCGTGCTTCGGAACAATGTAAATTCAATGTTAGGTTGTGTTCATAAAGTTACACATTGCAACAGCAGCGCCGAAAGGGACTGGCAGATTACATTTCACAAATATCTTCTTGAATAGGAATTTGGAATGAATTGTAAGACTGTGTGAATCATGAGACTCTATACAAAAGAGTTTCGCGTGAAAGTGCTGGTCATAATGAGATGTGACGACGGATGTATCTGATTCGGTAAAATTTTACTTTCTATTCTGGCGGCCTCGTGTTTTTATGTTGGCAACATCAATAACACGATATAAAATCCTTGCAAAGATGACCGAACCACATAGAGTGTAGATAAATACTGCTGTTCCTGCTGTATGCTTGATTTCACGACTAAATATTTGCGTGTCACGCGATTGGCTTATGACGATGTCACATGATTCTCGTTATTCAACATCTCTTGCCAACATTATCAAAGGAGGTCGCCGGGATATGAGTAGGACTACGTCGCTTAGTTTTTCTTGGCCCAGCTGTCAAACGATAACTCTGTTCATAGTCGGTAATGTGTGGTTGACGGAAACATGTGATCTAATTAAAAAATTGCGTATTTGATATTCCTCGTCGTTATTAGAGTCTGAAAAGGACTGCAATGTCTGACGATTGAAAGAATAAACAGATTTTGACTCGTGCCGTAAAGTTCGTAAGTCACAGAGTATATAGCTTTTCCTAAGAGTATTTATTGCAGATTTTGCGAATTTTTGCTCGTCACACTCACCCACTGCCACGCACCGCGACCAAACTCCCTTACTAACATCATTAGACCAAGGGCTATCTACCACCACAACCACGAGTGGGTGGCAGTATGTGGTCATGGAGAAAAGTCTGTCAGCACGTACACACACAAGCCTTTCATATATAGATATAGATGACGCTGCTTTTTGTTTGACAACAAACCAAAATGTTAAATGTCAATTAATTAGTTAACGAGCACATCATACATGTTCCTAACATATATTGAGCTATCAATTATCTTGGCAATTCTCAATATAAGTTCAAAATCTCACGTCAGTCAATATATACAGAGAATTAAAATATTTAAATCTCGAGTATTAAATTAATTAATGCAATTAGCTGGTCTACACATCTTGTTTATGAGCCTAAGATAAATACAATGCTATTTATTTTAATGTCTTTATGTAGATACAAAAGTTTTTACCATTCGTCTGTCTATTTATTGAAATAACATTCAATGACAAAACTATTGTTTATAGAACTGTCAGGAAACGACTTATACAAATCTATTAGATTTCATTCATTATCTCTTGTTTTAATCACAGTATCACCGAGACTGGCTATTTCGTTTGTAACTTCACACGCAAAATATATCACTATTACACCACACGATTCCGGGTCCGACGCAGACGGTAACATTGAGATGAGGTCAGCAGTATCGTCACAACTTACAAACAATGTACCTAATTTAGTTACTGCACGAAGAGCGTTACTTACTCTTCATGTGACTGTAGGCAATGGTAAGCACAGCTTCTCGAAATTAAAACTCATAGAAAACATATCTGCGATCCACAGTGACACAAGAAAGAATTGTGCGGTTGTTATCTTCGTCAATTGAACGAGAAACAGCAGACTCAGAACAGGAGGAGATGGTTTTAGATTTTGCAAAAGCCAAGATAAATGAAGTTTGTATACTGAAGTTTATATTTCAAGTAGCTGTACCCCCGCTGCTTCGCATGCGTAGGCTGGTTGGTCTGCACCATTTGTTTCTTTTTAATCCTGACGAAGAATCCATATCTTAAGTTTCGTAGTTATAGCTTGAAATTTGAGTTAACAGCACCAAAATTGGCTTAGTAGCAACGTATTTAAAAAAAAAAAATGTTTCATCCCCTATTTCACCCCCTAATTGATTAATTTTCTGGAAGTACCGAAACACGTGTCTTTTTAATTCTGACCAAGAAAACATATACAAATTTTTGTGCTTGTAGCTTCAAAATTGCCTTATTAGCAAACGATTTTTGAAAAACATCTCCTCTCCAATTTAACCACCTTGATGGTTGAATTTCCAAAAATACCAAAACACGTGTCTTTTTTATCCTGATCAAGAGTCCATAACCTAAGTTTCGTAGTTATAGCTTGAAATTTGAGGTAACAGCAACATATTTTTGAAAATCAATTTTTTGCGTCCACTATTTTACCCACTTATTGGTTGAATTTAAAAAAATGCCGAAACACGTGTCTTTTAAATTCAAATCCCGAATCCAAATACGAGAATTTGTAGTTCTAAATTCAAAATTGCCTGAATAGCAATATTTTTCTAAAAACACCCTCTCTCCAATTTTACCCCGTTGATGGTTGAATTTCCAAAAATACCGAAACAAGTGTTTTGTAACGTCTAACCAACTATGCAAATATCAGTTTTTGTAGCTCTAGCTTCAAAATTGTATCAATAGCAAAGTGTTTTCAAAAAGAAATTTTGGTCCTCTTACTTGTTGAATTTCCAAAAATAGTAAAAATCATGGATTTTTAATCCTGACTAAGATTCCATATCCGAAGTTACGTAGTTTTAGCTTAAAATTTGAGTTAACAGCAACATAGTTTTGAAAATTAATTTTCTGCGTCATCTATTTTACCCCCTTATTTGTCGAAATTCAAAAAATGCCGAAACACGTGTCTTTTAAATTCGAACCCTGAATTAAAACCCTAAATTTTGTAGTTCTAGCTTCAAAATTGCCTAAATAGGTACGTAGTTTCAAAAAACGTTTCATCCCCTATTTCACCCCCTTACGGACGGAATATCGAAAAATCGCTTCTTAAATGACGCCTACAAATTTCAAGTTTCTATCTTCAGTGGTTTGGGCTGGGCGATGATGAGTCAGTCAGTCAGTCAGTCAATCGGGACACTTCCTTTTATATATAGAGAAGATAAATTATTGTATACTATCAACCAAAACGTTTTTAAAAGGCAAAATGTAAAAACGATGAAAAAGTAACATTGTTGTATAAAAGTTAATTGTGTATCGCAATATGATCGGGAAAATATGATTATGTAATGCATTGGTTGTGATTATGTATTTGAATGAAACAAGATGCAATGTAGATATTACATTGATGTTTTATTGCGATTTTATTACTTGGAGCGCCATTAAAATAATTTGCTTAAGGCGCCTAATTTTTTCGGGCCGACCCTGGGTGTAGCCGTAAAGGTCACCTCACACCTGCGTGGCGTATCTCGAGCTGCGTCTTCGGAAAGACATGGCCCGACGTATCCGGTGATGCAGTCAAATGGGGCATTTCAGGGCGACGTAGCCGGCCGTGGTGGCCGAGGGGACTGCGGCGCGCCAGTCACGGTCTGCACGGCCACTACGGTCGGGGGTTCTAATCCCCCCTCGGGCATGGATATTTGTGCCGTCCTTAGTATTAGCTAGTTCTTAAGTAGTTTTTAAGGTTAGGGACTGATGACCCCGTAGTTAAGTCCCATAAAAAAAGAAAAAAAGCTAGTGTCGTGGTGTATAACGAAAGTCAGTGTGTGTTAGACCAGAGTCGAACATAAAAGAGTCGGGAAACTCCCACCGATTTTGTGCAACTTCGCGACTGCAGCGCTGCCAAGCGGCCGGGTCGCAAAACCACGCGGCGAAGCGATTGAGTAATGGATGTGCATTTGGACTGAAGCAGCATTTTCAAAATAACTTCGTATTTACGACCTTTTGTGGCGCTATAAATTGTAGCAACTGTCAGAAATATAGTGACTTTTGCTAAAGAAATTCCAATTTGCTGCTAAGTTTAGATATTTTTATTACGTCACAACAGACTGTTTCGTCACATTAATGCCATTTTCAAGTGACGTCTAGATGGAATGACGTGCATATATCATCGAATCAGACTGTCTTCTGGTGTTATAAGATTTTTAAAGTATTTTAAATTACTTTTGACAGTTCGATTATATAATGTGTGTGTGTATGTGTGTAATTTAAAAAACTTTAAAAATTTTATAACACCAGAAGACAGTCTGATTCGATGATATATGCACGTCATTCCACTAGACGTCACTTGAAAATGGCATTAATGTGACGAAACAGTCTGTTGTGACGTAATAAATATATCTAAACTTAGCAGCAAATTGGAATTTCTTTAGTAAAATGTCACTATATGACCTTTATTATGTTGCAGGCCCCAAAGAGCAAATATATAATTCGGAAATCTCTCGTTTGCAAAGGATGCTCAGAGGTGACAGATAATGTTGTGAATAACAGGTGTTATTTTATTGTGGTTAGTTATACTTTTACGCATAGAAGTAAATCTTTAACAATTTATTCACGTCCAAGCTTCCGCTGTTAATGAGAATCGCAAATACTTTACCTCTTTCATTCGAGATCGCTTGGTGGAATTTTGCGCATAGAACAATTTAATGATCACCAACACTTGGTTCAATCATCATGAAAGAAGGCTGTATACGTAGAAGAGACCAGATTGACTTTATAATGGCAAGGAATAGATTTAGAAACCAGGTTCTAAACTGTAAGACATATCCAGGGGCAGATATAGACTATGGCCGTAACTTATTGGTTATGAACTGCAGATTAAAACTTAAGAGACTGCAAAACGGTAGAAAGGTTAGGAGATGGAACCTGGACAAATTGAAGGAACCAGTGGTGGCTGAGAGTTTCAGAGGGAGCATTAGGCGAGGATTACCTGAAACGAGAAAAAGTAATACAGTAGAAGAAGAATGGGAAGCTCTGAGAGATAGGGTAGTGAAGGCTGCACTAGGACAAGGGCTGATAGAAATCCCTGAATAACACAGGATATACGGAATTTATTTGATGAGAGGAGAAAATATAAAAATTTAGTAGGTGAAACAGGATAAAAGGAAGTACAAACGCCTGAAAGATGAGGTTGACAGGAAATGCAGACTGGCTAAGCAGGAGTGGCTAGAGGACAAATGCAGAACAGTAGAAGAATGCACAACTAGGGTAAAGATAGATACCGCCTACAGGAAAATAAAAGAGATACTTGGAGACAAGAAAAGCAGCGGTATGAATATCAAGAACTCGGACGGAAAACCATTACTAAGCAAAGAGGGAAAAGCTGAACTATGGAAGGAATATATAGAGGACCTGTACAGAGGAAATAAACTTGAAGCCAGTATTCTAGAAATGGAAGACGAAGTGGAGGAAGATGATATAGGACAAATATTTGACAGAGCGCTGAAGGACTTTAGTGGAAACAAGGCCCCTGGAATAGATGATATTCCTTCTGAAATGCTGATATCGTTAGAAGAGCCAGTCGTGGAAAAATTGCATCACCTGGTATGTAAGATGTATGAGACTGGGGAAATACCCTCCGACTTCAAAAAGAATATAATAATTACAATTCGAAAGAAAGCAAGTGCAGACAAGTGTGAAAATTACAGAACTATCAGTTTAATAAGTCATGGTTGCAAAATACTAACACGAATTATTACAGACGAATGGAAAAACTTGTGGAATCCGACCTCGGGGAAGATCAGTTTGGATTTAGGAGAAATGTAGAAACAGGGAAGGCAATACTAACATTACGACTTATCTTAGAAGATAGGCTAAGGAAAGGGAAACCTACGTTTTTAGCGTTTGTCCATTTGCGGAAAGCTTTTGACAATATCAAGTGGAATACACTCTTCGAATCTCTGAAGGTAGCAGGGGTAAAATATAGGGAGCGAAGAGTTATATTCAACCTATACAAAAACCAGACAGCGGTTATTAGAGTCGAAGGGCAAGAAAGGGACTTAGAGGTTCGGAAGGGAGTAAGACAGGGTTGTAGCCTTTCCCCAATGTTGTTCAATCTGTACATTGAGCATGCAGTGAAGGAATGGAAGGAGAAATTTGTAGAGGGCATTTAAGTGCAGGGAGAATTAATAAAAACATTGCGGTTTGCCGATGACATAGTAATGCTGCCAGACACCGCAAAAGATCTGGAAGAGCAATTGGATGGAAAGGACAGTGTCTTGAAAGGAAGATATAAGATGAACATTAACAAGAGTAAAACCAAGGTAATGGAATGCAATGTCAGAAATTCAGGCGATGCTGAAGGAATTAGACAGTAAAAGTAGTAGATGAATTTTATTTGGCTAAATAACTTCTGATGGTCGAAGTAAAGAAGATATAAAATGCAGAATGGCTATGGGAAGAAAAACATTTCTAAAGAAGCGAAACTTGTTAACATCCAATATTAATTTAAATTTTAGGAAGTCCTTTCTGAAAGCATTTGTCTGGAGTGTAGCATTGTATGGGAGGGAAACGTGGACGATTAGGAGTTCAGATAAAAATATGATAGAAGCTTTCGAAATGTGGTGCTACAGATGAATGATGAAAATTAGATGGGTAGATCACGTAACTAATGAGGTGCTTAATCGAATCGGGGAGATAAGGAGTTTCTGGCACATCCTGACTAAGAGAAGGGATAGATTGGTTGGACACATTCTGAGACATCAAGGAATTGTCAACTCAGCATTAGAAGGAACTGCGTGGGGGAAAAATCGTAGATGGAAACCGAGGGACGAATACAGTAAGCAGATTCAAGAGACTTGCACAGGACAGGGTAGCATGGAGAGTTGCATCAAACCATTCTGCGGACTGAAGACGACAACAACGACAGCATGATAACGATGAAGAAACTCCGAGCCCAAAAACTTTTCAGGTACCGATCAATAGGTAAATGAACAAGATGTAATAATCTATATCTATAAATAAAAGGCTTGTGTGTGTACGTGCTGACAGACTTTTCTCCATGGCCACATACTGCCACCCACTCGTGGTTGTGGTGGTAGGTAGCCCTTGGTCTAATGATGTTAGTAAGGGAGTTTGGTCGCGGTGCGTGGCAGTGGGTGAGTGTGACGAGCAAAAATTCGCAAAATATGCAATAAAACGATTTCGCATTGTCCGCCATGTTTAAATTTGGCAAACGAGTTTCCATCGGTTATTACGTGACAAAGAATTGCTTGCTTACCTCTTGATTTGGAATTTAATTCCATATTCGATGTTGTAGGCTGATATGGGAACGGAATCGAAACACATTTTCTTCTCTTTTTCTTTAAATGCTTCTTAGCATTCAAATGTTTGAATTTGGCAAGAAACTAAATATGAATATGTATGGCTGGCATGCTAAGAAAACTTAATTTCAACATCCAGAGAGTATAGAGATCAATGCCGCGACACTATCTGATGTAAAAGGTGTAATCGCTTGGCAGCTGGGTTAAGAAAAACTATGCGCCGTAGTCCTACTCATATCCCGGCGGCCTCCTGTGATAATGTTGGCAACAGATGTTGAATAACGAGAATCATGTGACATCGTCATAAGCCAATCGCGTGACACGCAAATATTTTTTCGTGAAATCAAGCATACAGCAAGAATTTATCTACACTCTATGTGGGTCGGTCATCTTTGCAACGATTTTATATCGTGCTATTGATGTTGCCAACATAAAAACACGAGGCCGCCAGGATAGAAAGTAAAATTTTACCGAATCAGATACATCCGTTGTTGTCACATGTCTTTATGACCAGCACTTTCACGCGAAACTCTTTTGTATAGAGTCTTAAAATTCATTCCAAATTCCTATTCAAGTGAAAACTGTTACAAATCAGTATTCACACTTATCCAATATCGTTTTAAGAAATGTAATTTGCCAGCTGCTTTCGGCGCTGCTGTTGCAATGTGTAACATAATTGAGAATAACGACGTCTAATATCAAATATACAAGTTTTTAACTTCTCGGCGCGTTTTCCTCAATACTTTACCGACGATCGACAGAGACAAAGTTGATAATGAAGATAGGCTAACAAATGAATAATAGAGCGCTAGACTACAGTCACAGTCATACTTCTATTAGTTAGTGTGGGTGATTTAATTATTACTATTTCTCATCTCAACGATAGAAGTGTTTTCAGAAGTTTACTTCAAACAGAGAATTACACACCGCAATGTTAACTTTATGAACACAACATAACATTGAATTTATATCGTTCCGGAGGCGGACTTAATTTCACGTTTTGTATGAAAAACATTATGAACATTCATTGTTTTTGACAATTACTTCTACTTAAATTTGACATCTTAGCTAGGACAACTGAGTTTATTAACAGAACGATCCAACAAGGATTCTGTTTTTACTGACATAGCGCCGAAACCCTAAAAACCATGATCTACACAGGCCCTTCTTTAACAACCGTTGCGAAGCACGGGCATATAAGCTAGTTAAATCTAAAAAATGTACAGTGGCCTAGCTCTTATAGTTTAGGGTCCAGAGCTGACTAAAGTGTAGAAGCGATAAACGATTCTACGTTGTGATTCTTATTTCAATTGTTTCAGAAGTTCCTATTGGCATTAAATGTAGCCCAAGTTTATGGCAGAATTCTAAAGAACAAATTAAAATAAAGCCCATGATGATACGTTCGGTAGTCCTCGAGGTATAGAAGGTTAAAGGGACAGACGGCGAGAAAATGTGCTTCTGTTTTATATAATAGTATAATTTGCTTTCCCTAGTTGGGGTAAAGCGTTCGACTGGAAACTGAAGGGTCGCGGGTTCGAAACCCGTTCGGACCTCGGATTTTTTCAGTCTGCACTTTAACCCATCCTTCACTTCTCAACGATGTGAGGAGTCGCCAGAAACGACACGCGGTTCGGATTCCACGTTAAGCTGTAGGTTATAACGTCGCCCTTGCTTCGTATGATGCCATAATTGTTAGAAGTAGATTCCGCGATTATATTTTTGGACAAAGAATTGATGATACCGAATGTTTGAATTTGAAATAAGTTAAAGTACAGCACAAAATGAACATAAAAGCAAATAAACCGCGGATTGCAAATTAAAGTTGGGCACCATACAAGCAACAGCACGTTATAAAACTTACGGAAAGCATCTAGCTTTATCCTGCACTTCGTATTGTAGAAGCTGGAAATAATAACTTTTTTTTTTAAATTTAATATATGAACGTTGAAGATACTTTCCGTATTAGATCAATGTTCAGACTGTTCACTTCGCTTTTCATTGTTGTGTGACCGTGGGTGGAACATGAAGTTACTGGTGATGATAGAATAATAAAAAAAGAGATCGGACTTCGTGAAATTACAAAAGAAATGGCTGCAGGTTCTAAATTCAAGCAAAGTATAGTATAAGGATCATTGATTGATTGAAATTTTGCAGACAATGCGAAGCGATTGTAATGGCGTCTGAACATTAAACTATTACGGATGTAGAGGAGCTGAAAACAATAGAAGATAAGTATTTGACGTGGAGGGATTCATTTAAATAAAACCCAAAGAGAGGGGATGATTTTAAATTTAAATAATATATTTCTAAAACATGGAAGACGGAATGGAAGACGTCCGTACAGAACGAACATAGACAAGAGAGTGAGGCAAACTACTATCTCAGTTCCGTCTTCTCGCTTGTTTTTATAAGTAAAAAATGACGAACGAAATTAAATTAGTTGTATTACGAGTCAGAGGGAACCGGAGGCGATAAGCATCGCTGATCAAAGATAAACAAAAAATAAATAATAATCTCAGTGTATCGTTAAAAGGTCTCCTTTCCTTTCCCTGGTTGGATAACTGGGGTAGGCTAGGGACACGCAAGACTTGCACCAGGAGAATGAGCCACACGAAATTATTATGCTATCCCTAGCTGAAATTTGTAATTATTTATGGCAAAAATAGATTGTCAAAAAGGAGCGCCTTAAAATATATGAAGAAGGCACGAACTGCCGTGTTCTCGCAGCTGTGTCCGCCATCTTGGTTGGGTGTCGAGCTCTCAGACAGCTTCACTCCGCTGTGACTGTGAGGCCCTCTGTGTTACCCTGTGATAGCTGCTTTGTTTAGTATTCCTCCTTTGTCATGTGAAAGTAGTCAATCACATACTACTGTCGCATTATCAGTTACTTTCTGGTAAGATGAGAGGCATAACAGTGACATATGCTGCATCGGATATATCATGGAACCACTATATAGGTGACCAGATACGAACTTTTTGTTTCTAGTAGTGCATAATAATGTTAAGGAATTTTTTTTCATTATTTTTTTCCAGCATTAATCATGGTAGTTTTTATAACTTTTTATTTAAAGTCATGCATTAAAGGGTTCAGAATAATCCACGTCTTCGAGCTGTCGTTCGAATTGCCTGAATAACTGGTGACATCTACATCTACATATATACACTGCAAATCACATTCAAGTGCCTGGCAGAGGGTTCATTAAACATTTTAATAACTTTTCTCTATCGTTCCATTCTCTAATAGCGTGCGGGAAGAAAGAACACCTAAATCGTTCCGTTTTCGATCTGACTTCTCTTATTTTACTGCGATGGTCATGTCTCCCTAAGTAGGTGGGCGCTAGCAAAATATTTTCATATTCAGAACTAAAAGTAGGTGATTGAAACTTAGCAAACAGATCACGCCGCAATGAATAGCGTCTTTCTTTTAATGATTTCCACCCCAATTCGTGCAACATTTCCGTGACGCTCCCCCCCCCCCCCCCCCGTAACGTGATAAAACTAAACGAGCTGCCCTTCTCTAAACCTTCTCAATGTCTTCCGTCAGTCCCACCTGGTGAGGGTCCCACAAGGGGCAACAGTACTCCAGGAGAGGACGCACAAGTGTGATGTAGGCAGTCTCTTTGGTGGAGCTGGTGCATCTTCGAAGCATTCTGCCAATGAAACGTAACCTTTGTTTCGCCTTCCCCACAATATTTTATATGTGTTCTCTCCAGTCAAAGTTGTTCGTAATTGTCACTCCTAGATATTTGGTAGAATGTACGACCTTAAGGTTTGACTGATTTATCGCGTAATTGAAGTTCAGCGGATTTCTTTTAGTGGTCATGTGTATTACTTCACACTTTTCTTTATTTAGTGTCAATTGCCAATTTTCGCACCATGCAGAAATTTTGTCTAAATCGCTTTGCAGTTGCTTTTGATCCTCTGTTGACTTCACTAACCGCTAAACGACAGCATCATCCCGAACATTCTAAGGGAGCTATTCAGATTGTCTCCTAAATCGTTTATAAACACGAAGAAGAGTAGGGGACATACAACGCTTCCCTGTGGAACGCCAGATATCACTTCTGTTTTACTCGATGACTTACCGTCAATTACAATGAACTGTGTCCTTTTTAATAGGAAATCGTGAATCCAACCGCACAATTGGGAAGATATTCCATAAGCACGCAATTTCATTAGAAGCCGCTTGTGGGGTACAGTATCAAAAGCCTTCCGGAAATCCAGAAATATGGAATCGATTTGAGATCCCTTGTCGATGGCACTTAACACTTCATGTGAATAAAGGACAAGCTGTGTTTCGCAAGAGCGATACTTTCTGAATCCGTGTTGACTACTGCTTAATAGGTCGTTCTCTTCGAGGCAGTTCATAATATTCGAACAAAGTATATGTTCCAAAATCCTACTGCAAATCGACGTCAATGAGATAGGCCTGTAATTTTGGGGATCACTCCTATTGCCTTTCTTGAATATTGGAGTAACTTGGGCAACTTTCCAGTCTTTGGGTACGGATCTTTCGCTGAGTGATCGGTTGTAAATTATAGCTAAGTACGGAGCTATTGCATCAGCATCCTCAGAGGAATCTAGTTGGTATACAATCTGGCCCGGAAGATTTGTTTTTGTTTAGTGACTTAAGTTGTTTTACTACTCCAGGAACGAATTTCGGAAAGCTGTGTTTAGTAATTCTACCTTAGCAGTACTGTCATCGATAGTATTACCATTGCTATCGCGTAGTGAAGGTATTGTTTGTGTTTTGCCGCTAGTGTACTTCACATATTACCAGAATTTCTTTGGATTTTCTGCAAGATTACGGGACAGGATTTCGTTGTGGTAACTACTATAGGCTTCTCGCATTGATGTCCGCGCTAGGTTGCGAGTTTCAGTAAAAGATTGCCAGTCTTGTGTATTCTGGTCTTTTTTAATTTTTTAATTTTGCAACAGCGATCTGACCTGTTTTGTGTACCACAGGGGGTCAGCCCCCTCTTTTATTAATTTATTTGGTATAAATCTCTCGATTGCTACTGATATTATGTCTTTGAAAATAAGCCACAACTGATCTTCACTCGCATTTTTAGTTTTGAAAGACTGGAGACTATCACTCAGGAAAGCGTGAAGCGAATTTTTCAAAATGTTTTCAAATATTTGTATAGTTTATGGGACTTAACTACGGGGTCATCAGTCCCTAAACTTACAAACTACTTATGAACTACTTACGAACTAGGACGGCACAAATATCCATGCCCGAGGGGGGATTCGAACCCCCGACCGTAGTGGCCGTGCAGACCGTGACTGGAGCGCCTCAGTCCCCTTGGCCACCGCGGCCGGCTGCAAATTTTTTATCTGCTTTATTGAATAGATATATTTTTCGTTTATTTTTGGTGCATTTGGGCATTTCGACATTTAGTCTCGCTACTACAACTCGATGTTCGCTAATCCCTGTATTTGTTTTGATGCTCTTTACTACCTCAGGATTATTTGTTGCTAGGAGATCAAGGGTATTTTCGGAACCACTTACTATTCTAGTGGGTTCATGAACTAACTGTTCGAAGTAGTTTTCAGAACAAAGAATTCAGAACTAGTTCGGACGATGTTTTATATTTGCCGCCGGTTTTGAATACGTAATTATGCCAACATATCGAGGGTAAATTAAAGTCGCCACCGATTATAACAGTATGCTTCGGATACCTATTTGAAATGTGATTCAAGCTTTCTTTGAACATTTCGGCAACCGCATCGTCTGAGTCAGGGGGCCGATAAAAAAATCCAATTATTAATTTATTCTGGTTGTCGGGTATAACCTCTACCCAAACCAACTCACAGGAAGTATCTGTCTCAATTTCGCTGCAGGATAAACCGTTAGTAACAGCAATAAATACGCCATCCCCTTTTTTATTTATTCTGTCCTTTCTGAAGACCATTTGGCCCTTTGAAAAAATTTCGGCCGAACTTATCTCAGGCGTCAGCCAGCTTTCAGAACCTATAACGATTTGTGCCTCGGTACTTTCTATCACCGCTTGGAGCTCTGGAATTTTCCCAACACAGCTACGACAATTTACAACTGTTACACCAATGGTTTCTAGATCTGCTTTCTTCCTGTGTCTGACCTGCCCCCTTGGAGACTGAAACCCTTTTGTGTATTCCCGAGGCCCTCTATCCTAAGAAACCGCCCAGTCCAAGCCACATAGCCCCCGCTACCCGTGTAGCCGCTTCCTGAGTATAGTGGACTCCTGACCTATTTAGCGGAACCCGAAAACCCACCACCCTTTGGCGCAACTCGAGGAATCTGCAGCTCACCCGGTCGCAGAACCGTCTGAGCCTCTGATTCAGACCCTCCACTCGGCTCTGAACCAAAGGTCCGCAGTCAGTCCTGTCGACAATGCTGCAGATGGTGAGCTCCGCTTTCATCTTGCAGAGACATTGTGCGCTTTCGTCACAGTTATCTCTCACGAGGCCGAGAAATGGGTGAGGTTTGAAACATACCGTCTCCTGAAAGGCGTAAGACAGGTAGAGATTGAATTACGCAAGCACGTTCTGTCGTACCCGTATATCGGTGGTCTACATCTACATGGGATATTCTGCTAATCACATTTAAGTGCTCGCAGAGTTCATCGAACCACCTTCATACTATTTATCTCCCATTCCATTCTCGAATAGCGCGCGGGAAGAAAGAACACCCGAATCTCTCCGTTCGGGCTCTGATTTCTCGTATTTCATTCTGATGATCATTTCTACCTATGTAAGTGGGAGACAACAATATATTTTCGCATTCGGAGGAGAATGTTGGCGATTGGAGTTTCGCAAGTAGCCCACGCCGCAGCGGTAAGCGCCGTTGTTGTACCGATTCCCATCCCAGATCCTGTATCATTTCCGTAACGCTGTTTCCCATGTATCGTGACAATACGAAACGAGCTGCCCTTCTTTGGACTCTTTCGATGTCCTCCGTCAAACCCACCCTGATAAGGATCCCATACTGGGCAGCAATACTCCAAAAAAGGACGGACAACCGTAGTGTATGCAGTTTCTTTAGTAGTTCTGTTGCATCTTTTAAGAGTTCTGCCAATAAAACGCAGTCTCTGGTTCGCCTTTCGCACGATATTATCTACGTGTTCTTTCCAGTTTAAGTCTGATGTAATAGTAATAAGCTATTTAGTGGAGTTTACGGCCTACACATTCTATTGATTTATCTTGTAAACAAAGTTTAACGGATTTCTTTTCTTACTCTTGTGTACGACTTCACACTTCTCATTATTTAGAGTCAATTGCCAATTTTTACACGATCGTGATATCTTATTCAGATCGTTCTGCAGTTGGTTTTGTTCTTCAGATGATTTTGCTAGACGGTGAATGACGGCGTCGTCTGCAAACAACCTAACAGAGCTACTTAGATTTTCTCCCAAATCATTTATGTAGATAAGGAACAGCAGAGGACCAATAAGAGTACCCTGTGGAACGCCCGACATCTCCTCCTTTTTAGTCGATGCCTTACCATCGATTACTATGAACTGTGTCCTCTCTGACAGGAAACCCCCTATCCAATCGCAAATTTCGCGTAATGATCACAAACACAAGAGAAATTTTGGCTCCTACGGAGGCATATAGACATTCTTTTCCCCGTCGTTTTATTTTGGAGTGGAATAGGGACGTAAAAGCCTAGTAGCGTTACAGTGTACCCTCCGCTACGAATAATGTGGTGGATTGCGGAGTATGTATATAGATGTAGAAGTAGAAACGATATCAAATGCAAACTGGGTAATTTACAGGAATGCTTGCAATGGAAGTACTCGGCCTGAAATAATATAGAGGTTGTTGAACAGCAACCTCTTATGTTACACGAGAGTGAAATAAGCATTATTAATTTACAGTAATCTCGATAGCAAATAAATAAAAAACCATTGTTATAACTATAAATTATTTAATTAATAAAATATTCCATGAAAACATACTGGAAAATAATTTTCAAGCCATAAATTAAATAAAAATTATCAACGATGTTGTTACATGAACAACTGACATACGAGGTTGCAGTTCAACACCATCGATCTTATTATCGATATAGTACATCTCGAACGTGCAAGTCTAAGTCCATTACACAGCTATTGAAGCCGACTGATGAAGTGTGTTTTGTTTCGTAATCACAGATACGCTTTTTACTACCTTCTTTTGTTGTGAATGAAAGAGAGGTTTTTTCTATCATTTAAAATACTTTCAAGTCATCGAAACGTAATGACAAAAAAATAAAATAAAAAAAATAATTAAAAAAATAAAACTGTCACAACAATGTAATGACTACCCCTCCATGTACTTCTCTAAAATAATTCCGGAAGAAACAGACTCTACATAGTTGTGACAGATTCCTTTCCTTTATATAGCTTTGACTGCAAAGTTTTTTTTTTTATATGTTAACAAATCAATGTTATTGGTGAATGAAATCCGTTCAATTTCCATTAACTAAAAACGCCACCCGGATATAGTGACTGGTACTTTTCCGAAGATATTCTGCAGCTGTACTATAATTATTACTTCTTTCTTGTTGCTGTTGTGATCTTCAGGCTGGTTTGATGCAGCTCTCCACCCTACTATATCTCCTCATAACAACGGCAACCTACATCCATTTGAATCTCCTTACTGTATCCATCTCTTGGTCTTCCTCTGCGATTTTTACCCCATACACTTCCCTCCAACGCTAAATTCACGATTCCTTGATGTCTAAGAATGTGTCCTACCAATCGATCCCTTCTTTTAGTCAAGGTATGTAAAAAAACTCCTTTTCTCCAAAATACTGTTCAGTACCTCCTCATTTGTTACGCGATCCACCCACCCAATCTTCAGTATTCTTCTGTAGCACCATTTTTCAAAACCCTCTATCCTCTTCCTGTCCGCACTGTTTATCGTCCATGTTTCACTCCCATACAAGGCAACACTCCATAGAAATGCCTCCAGAAAGAACTTCCTTAGGCTTAAATCAATATTCGATGTTAACAAATTTCTCTTTTTCAAAACTGCTTTTCTTCCCATTGCCATTCTGCATTTTATATCCTCTGTACTGCGACCATCATTTGTTATTTTACTGCCCAAGTAACAAAACTCATCTACCTCCTTTATTGTTTCGTTACCCAATCTAACTCCTTCAGTATCACCTGATTTTCTTACACTGCACTCCATTACCCTAGTTTTGCTCTTGTTAATCTTCATCTTATATGCACCTTTTAGCACACTGTCCATTCCGTTCAACTGCTCCTCAAGGTCCTTTGCTGTCTCTGACAGAATTACTATGTTGTCGGCAAAACGTTATGTTTTTAAATCTCCAAAATACTGTTCAGGAAAAAAACTCCTTTTCTCCAAAATTCTGTTCAGTACCACCTCATTAGTGCGCCTCGGTTGCACAGTGGTAGAGTGCCAGACTACAAATTCAAAGGTCGCGGGTTCGATCCCCGCCAGGGCCTAGGATTTTTATCTGTCATTTTCCACTTCTATCACCTCTGGCAGTGTTGCTAACGTGAAAAATACCGAGTAGGACCGTGGTTCGGAACCCACGTTAAACTGTAGGTCCCCCTATAAATGGCTGGGTAAGTCAGTTCGAAGGTCGGAGGAAGGCAACGGCATACTACCTCCGAACAGGACCATGCCTAGTAAAGCACTGTGGTGTTCAAACCAATCTTCGGATTGCTGACTGCTTTACCTCCTCATTACTTACACGATCCAGCCAGCTAATCTTCAGCATTTTTCTGTAGCACCACATTTCAAAAGCCTCTATCCTCTTCCTGAATTGCCATTCTGCGTTTCATATATTCAATATACGACCATCGTATGTGATTTTACTGTGCGAATAAAAAAACATCAACTACCATCTTTATTGTTTCGTTACCTTATCTAATTCCTTCAGCATCGCTTGACTGACTATGACTGCATTCCATTACCCTTGTTTTGCTCCTGATAATGTTCATCTTATACGCTCCTTTCAACACACTATACATTCCGTTCAATTGCTCTTCCAGTCAATTTGCTGTCTGTGACAGAATTAGAATGTCATCGGCAAAACGCAATGTTCTTATTTTTCACCCTTCTCCAAATTTCTTCTTACTTTCATCACAGTTTGCTCAATGTACAAATTGAATAACATTTGGAGAAAGCCTACAACCCTATCTAACTCTCTTCCCAATCACTGCATCCCCTTCATGCCCTTCGACTGTAATAACTGCTGTCTGGTTTCTGAACAAATTGTCAATACCCTTCCGTTTCCCATATTTTACCCCTGCTGGCATCAGAATTGGAAACAGCGTATTCCAATCTACATTGTCAAAAGCTTTCTCCAAAAGCTAGAAATGTAGGTTTGCCTTTCCTTAATCTACGTTCTAAGATAAGCCGTAAAGTGAGTATTGCCTCCCGTGTTCCTACATTTCTCCTGAATCCAAACTGCCGCGGTGGGGTAGCCGAGCGGTCTAAAGCGCCTCGTTGCAGATGACAACGCTACCACCTCATAAGTATGTAAAAAGGGTCCCACATGACCACAAAATGTAAAATAAGGTAAAAAAAAAACCAAAATAAGACTGACGACTTTTTTAGGCCTAAATTTACAACTAGCACAATAGTAAAATAAATGTAATTGGTTTTCACAGCATTAAATAAATATAAAGCCCACTGATGATGGCACGGAGGTGCTGAAACTAGTTTGGGTGCCAAATAAAAACAGTGTTTTGCATATCAGGCGGACCTCATACCCAGTAATTTTCACTGCAAACACGGAAAAATAAGAGCTGCAAATCAAGAAAATGATGAACATACTTTACAAATACCTAAGGCTTATTCCAAATTACACTGCAACGTGTATCATCAGAAACATCGAACAACTTTCTACGAAAATGACACGATATATGAATATCTTGTTGCGTAGATACGTACCACCAGAGCTTCATTTTACGTCAGGAAAGACATTTACACTGAAATTAGTATAAAAAAATTGAGCTATTTTGTATCACTGTTCTACCATTAAACTATCCACGTCAACGTAGCTACACAGTATCACTCATCAAAATTATTCTTCAATTCCCGCATGATCGCTTAAGAGTTGTACTTGTGATATATATATAATATACAAGGTGTCCCAGCTATCTTGGCCACCCAAAATATCTCTGGAATAATAACAGATATTGGAAAATGACTTTCACCGGTATCAATGTACGGCTGGGGCCCATGAATGTACGTATTTGGAAACATTCTAAAAAGAAAGCAAATTTGTTTTTTAACACAAACTTATGTCTTTTCAAATGGTCACCCTATATTTTTTCTTGAGCAATCCATAGCATGACAAATCACATAAACAATGGCGTTGATTGCATCCCAATATTCCAATTACATCCCGAGATATTGCGACAAGAAGTTGACGCTTGAAATACGCAAACGCACGGCTAGCGCTCGTCCTGAGCAGCATGGGTTTCTCGCCTGAGTCTCAGGACGTGCGCTAGCCGCGCGTTTCGCGTATTTCAAGCGTCAACTTCGCGTCACATTATCTCGGGATATAATTGGAATATTGCGATGCAATCAACGCCATTGTTTGTGTGATTTGTCATGCTATGGACTGCTCAAGAAAAAATACAGGGTGTCCATTTAAAAAAAAATACATAATTTTGTGTTAAAAACACATTTGCTTTCGTTTTAGAATGTTTCCAAATATGTAGGTTGGTTGGCCCCAGCCGTACGTTGATAGCGGTGAAAGTCGTTTTCCAATAGCTGCTATTGTTCCAGAGATATTTTGGGTGGACAACATAGCTGGGACACCCTGTATACATTGTTTCAGGCCGAGCTACTTCGATTCCAAATGTTATTTGAAATTGCCGCAAATTGGTTGTAGGAATGGAAGTATTTCTGTAAAATAGTGTTGATCTGATATCAGCTTTTTGTCAACACCAGTGGCGGCTGGTGATAATGTGCTAATGTGCTGCAGCACACTGTAAATATATTACTAAAATTATGCCATTTCTCTTCGAATGCAAGCGAGAAATCGCTGTAAAATTACATCCTTTCTCTTGGAATACAATCCAGATATCGCAACAAAATTATGCCAGTTCCCTTCCAATGCGTATTAGAATGCCAATAATAAGGTTGAAAACGCATTGTGGAGCGCTCTCGCCGCGATAGCTGGAAACCAGCTCCGTGTGCTGAAGTGGGATTCAGCCGCGCTGGTACGTGCGCAGAGAGGCGGCGCAGTCGTCTGTTCTCTACTGCGCATGCGCAGACGTGACATCAGGCCTGGCGGCTCGTGTGTGCTGAGACCGACTGCAGCACCAGACCAATATTTCTCTCCGCGCTGCGTGTGACGGCTGCGGAAGAATAGTATGTGACGAATATTGCGGCATACAGAGTCAAATAGCGCGCTTGCTCAGGCGTCTTGCGCGTTCCCTCTCAATTCCTGTCTGAGGCTCGTATTCAAATACCTCTGAGTCTAAATTTTTCATTTCTGTAAATAAAATTAATATTTGTAAATGATGTATTTAGTACCTGTAGTGAATACGTGCAGTTGACAGCGCTGTTATAGATTCCCTTGTAGAGCCGTGTATTGGGAGAGTACCGCCAACCGGGCGAGCGCCGCCATTGTAGGCCTGTTATATCTGTAGCAGCAGTAGCAGCGCTATGCACGGCACTGTTAAACTAGCAGTAATGATAAAGGGAACCGGTCTGTACATCGACGTGGTATTACAATACGTTAAGTAAACAATGTACTTAAGTTTTTAATCGTTTCATCACATCTACAACGAATATTAAGGAATTTTTCATTTTTTATTTTTGAGCAAACTAGTTGTAAAATTGTTTCGTGCTAAATTTTAAACCCTGCACCATATGCACTGCTTTCGCAATAAGTGACGTTGCTGCTTTCAAATTAGCTAAGGACTGACGTTTTTATCTGTAATATATTTGTTTTATCAAAGTAGATGTAATTAATATATGTTGCTTTCCATTAATCTAGTACCTAATGTTGATAGGTGTTGTGTGCTAACCTACATGTGATATTATCACATAACATTAACTGAGCTAACATTTTGGGAAGGTTTAAGTTTTTACACATTGTTATCGCACTGCTGGGTACTTGTGTAGAATAAACTTCATCTTAAAATTCGAGTTTTGGAGATCTATTTAATGGGAAGTTTCATTTACCGCCCAAACTTTCGTAATATGCACCGCTAAGTATAAATACGAAATTCATCAAATACGGCACATTATGTTAGATTTTCATGTATTTATATCTTTTAAAAATATCGCCTCTCTTACAGGTATTGTCCGTAAAAAATTGCTCGCAAGAAACTTGTATGAACAGATAAACCTAGAAGTTTACTAGATATTTCAATACAAATTTAGTTACTTCGCAAAATTTTGCATTCTCGTATGAAAATGCATTTTTTCTTCCAATGCGGTGTACCTACAATTCGCGTCTTTTCGCATCTCTTTCGGCCTGTGGAATGCGTAAAACTTGCTACCTCGGACTGTCTTAGTATAACAATTCACTGCCAACAATGCGGCATTTTTCACCATATAAAAATGGAATATGCTATGTTAAGCTCTTAATACACACTGAGTCTACACATTTCCATCACCTCTAAATGCTAAAATAACAGTTAGTTAAGTGAAATATGTCATTTACGCTGATGGATTGCTTAGGTCTAAAATGGCGGACGTGCCCCACCCGCGCTCAACTGACCAATAGCAGCCGGCGGTTGTCGGCAAGACACACATCAAAGGTTGGCGCTACTCTCCCAATACAGGGCTCTATTCCCTTGAAGGTCTTACTGTCAATACAGTATTCACTGATATTTAATTAAAGCAATCATACAAAGGTTGACCTTTTTATTTTAGTATATTTTGTTTCCTGTTTATTTTTCTTATATTGTAGCACACTGGTCAAATTTTGTACGAGCCGCCACTGGTCAACACCCAGAGAAATCATCCATAGCTGTAACAGCTTCTCTTGCTACTAGACCCATTTCGTATCTAAGTGATTAGCTAGCTATTCAATAACGCAGAATGCTAAAGCAGCCGTGAATTACTCGTGTTGTGTGCATTATTGGCGAAGCCCTCCATTCGCCGGCTAAGCCCGCCGCCATTATGATTTATGGGAATTCGCCGCTCGTTTGTTAGGAACGCGGCGCTATTCAGCTGTTGGATTAAACGTTTCGCCGGGCGCGGGTATCTGGTGGCCTTAATTCACTACGCTCAACATTGTTCTTCCTATTTTTCCCGCGGCCGTATTCAATGGGACACAGCGGCAGGCGTTATTATTATTAATCTCCACACGAAAGAGCAATTTTTCAGCCGTATTCCCGTGTCGCGGCGTTACAAATTGCGGACGAGGCATAATTACTCGCCAGCAGAAACCGATCCCTTCACCGCCGCTTTTTTGTTTTTCGTTTGCCAGCGATATTCCACACACGTTGTACTATGGAGGGGTGATTCTATTTACACTTCGGTAAAATCAGACGTGACGTCATTATGACGTATCCGCACTATCGAAGACGACTCGAGCCATGATCGACTTGTGTGGTCGTTCTAGACGCAAAACTGCGGTTGCAATTGTAGCAGACGAATTAAAGGAGTAGCTGATATCATCTTCGGTTGGTAATGGTATAACTTTGTTTTCTTTTTTTGAAAGTAAGAAGCTATAAACTTTCCGAAAAAGGACCTACACTGTGAGCTCTGCAACGTTATTCAGCCAAATCTGATGTTGTCATCGTGGCCCATGTGTGAAGGTTGTGTTTAATACTAATGGAAAGTTTTTCTCTATGCGAAAATTGCTACCGAATTGCATTGTAGTACGGAGTCTACATTAAACTAAGAGGACAAAATACGGTTACGAGGCTATGAAGCGACAATGTGTACTTGGACGTGTCAAAATATGCGACGTACAAAAACAACATACAGTCGCCGTAGGTATATGCATGTTTTCGCCGAAACTATAAATCAAATGAGCTGGATATTAATACGGGCATTTGTTATAGAGGCTATGCGAACATCAGGTAAAACATTTCGTAAAACTGGATACTCATCTACGACCAAGTTGCTGAAAATGTGTGAAGTTGTCGTTCTCTTAAGGCTCGGTCTGCGTTATTTCTGACATAATTTTCAATTTACATTTACTGAAATTTCCGTCAGTGCTTTCCAAAACATGATACCAATATTAAGTAAGGCCTAGTTTTGTCACTAAACTACGAAGGGAAAAAGTATGCAGTTTAGAAAGAATGTCGAATTAAGCATGTTGTCCCACCGAAAATCAGCGTCTCGAACGATCGCAAAAGTCGATGCGCCGCTCTTCTGGACGTCGATAGTGTGGATACGTCATAATGACGTCACGTCTGATTTTTCCGAAGGGTAAATAGAATCACCCGAGCTGAACTATCCGCCATTTTTCCCCAACATGGTTAGAATCGCGCTGCACTAACAGCGTAGAGGCGCATGCCTTGCCATATTTCACAAACGATTTCACAAAAACGAAGTGGGAAAAATATTTAATTTTTCCGCTACTTAAATCTTTATATGTCAGCATTGTCACGAAATGCTCGTCATTTCGCTAATAGTCATAGTTAATAAGACATTGGTTTCGAAATAAGAGACTGCGCTACATTAGGAAAAGTTTGCAGTAAAAAATAGAGGCTGCTATGATATTCCGTTTAGTGCTTGTTGCACCATATGTTACTGCGGATGAAACTTTCCTAATGGATTGAATTTTATTTTCGACTTAGGAGATCTTTCTTTACCTTTCACTCTTACCGCTAAACTTTATTTTATTTAGCGCACTCATTTCCGATGGCGACAAGGCCAGAATGAATCATTGCGAATCTCATAAAGGGTTAGAGGTATCAAAATGATATTTTGACAAATGATAACATGCAAAGAGGGGAGTATTTTACCACATGGTTACTACGAGAAACTTCATTAACTGTCGCGTTATTCAAGGAAATACATAGTTGTAGAATGAAAAAGAGTAAAGTTAGCGATTTATTATTCAATTTGCGGATATTCCTTGGTCACTCAAAAATGTTTATTTCTTTGCTTCTTGTCAATTATGTTTCAGAGCTACTGCTCAGTTTCCAATACGTAATAGGAGTTACATTTCCTTCAGTTTAACGCCTAGCAGTAACAGAACGAAAGTTACTAGATCTGATGAGGATTTTATGTGTGTATTCTTGAAAATGACAGATAGCAAGGATCTCTTCACCAACTAACGAACTGACTTGTGCTCATTTCCTCACATAATAAAGCACTCTGTATTGAGATATTTAGAATATCCTTCTCATACAACTGAAAAATTGAAACTGCATATTACATAGAGACGCAGCACTTCTGTAGTGTGTTATTATATTTAATGGGTTAAAAGAAGTCAGTACCAGTATCTTCAAGTATGGATGTTATGCAGTAACAACATGTGCCTGATTATTAGGGGCTCTAATACGGAAGACGTGTTACTACTAGACGGGCGGGCGGATCCAAGTGCGTCATATTTAACTGACATTATCTCAAGTTATACGTTTCTCACAGAGTTTCTGTTTGGAGAGGATGAAAATTAGATATATTTTGAACGTTTCATTCGCTTAATGTGTTCACCTAACTTCTACAGAAAAAAAGTTCCTCGCATGTCGAAAATTCCGTAACGTCGTCAGAATGTGCATGTTCGTAAATTATCAGTATATGCTGTTTATAAATTGTTGCCATAAATAAGACTAAAATTAAAGTGTAGTGTAGTTCTTAACGCAGACATTGTTGAAAGTTCCAAGTTCGTACAGTGAGTAGTTTGCGAGTGTGAGCGAGTTGAATGAAACGCGAGGTAACGCGTGAGCTTCGTCCGGAACGTGGCGACTCCTACAGCTTGGGGAAAAATAGCGGACAGTTCAGCTCGGGTTTATAGGAGCCTTAATAAAAGAGATGACGTGACGTCACAAAATTGAAGCCAACCAAGTCCTTACGCTGAAAAAGTGAAGTCTGTCTCCGCCATATTGCTGTCTTGGAGAAGTGTTCGTATTGTAGAGCTAATGTTTTATGTCTTTTATGTCTTTTAAATCAGGAATAAAACGTCCGGCGATTTTGCCGTGATGTACAACGTGTTAAAAGAGTGCACATTAACCGCTAAAATTAATTTTTGAAATATATTACGATAAGTGAGTTGCCTATTATCAACAACGGACTTCTGTCGTTTGACAGAAACTGAGATAAACGCCATTTTTTATTGCGAAACTTAGAGCTAATATATTTATAAGCTGATTTGAGCTTTATGAACTTTAATACTCGAGGATTTATACCTGGATGTGGCTAATACCCATTTGATTACTCAAGCATCTTCAAATTGTGTTTGAAAATACAGATGTCCGTCTTTGAGACCAAAACGTGAAGGTGTCCGCTTTTGATGTGAACACGCTTTCAGATGTCCGTTTCTGATACACAGTGATTCGCATACTGTTGACGAGAATCTTTTACAGGTGTATAATCAGGGAAATTATAGGAATATCGATACAAAGGGAAAATATGTTCAAAAAAAAGTTCAAATATTTGTATGGCTTATGGGACTTAATCTTGGGGTCATCAGTCCCTAAACTTACAAACTACTTATGAACTAGCTAATCCTAAGGACGGCACAAATATCCATGCCCGAGGGGGGGATTCGAACCCCCGACCGTAGTGGCCATGCAGACCGTGACTGGCGCGCCTCAGTCCCCTCGGCCACCGCGGACGGCAGGGAAAATATGAAATTCTGAACTCTATTACGTACTGGGAAAATGAAGTACTACAATAATCGTAATAAACGTTTTAATTTTATATATACAAAATGAAATGTTACGGCACTGAATCTCTAAAGTTATTAGCATAAGATCTGTTGAAACTTTCGCCAGATTTTCCCGTAAACATCCTTACGTTATTTCTGACATCGAACTTCTGTCCAATAAGTGATAATTTCGTGCAACACACCTTACAATAGAACATTGTAGTTTATTAGCTGGTATTACCTTTGTTTCTTTTCAGTGTTTATTTTCCACTTTTCACGTTGTCTCAACCGCTTCCAAGCTTTTCTTTCGGGCGCTGGTGATGTATTATGTTCCATTTCACTCGCTTTAAGATGGTTATTAGTAATAATACTATAGAAAATTACTTTAAAAGGTAAGTAAGGGCTAATACGTCTTAGTTCGTGGCATATACTGTTGCCATGTCTGATTTTCGAGGTCATGTGATCGTATACTGTGTTCCCATTGGTTCACACTGCTTTATTCAACAAGTGTTAGAGTCTGATATCAAGCTCTTATGTAGGTGTCCGCTTTTGATGTGAACAGTCAAATTAAACGTGTGATTTATCACATTTACGTCAATTTTGAAAAAGAAAATAATAATAAAATAAAATAGACACCACCAATGAAAAGAGCGGTAAAACTTCCATCGGGATCGACTGCTAACTAAATTTCGACAATTAGGTCAGATGTCCAGGTTTGATATTAGGCTACTATTTTTTCAAGAAAGTATATTGTCTGAAAGTACATACTTTGCAGTGACTATCAGTTCAATGCATTAACAGTAAGAGGATCGACTTAACGCATATTTTTAAGGGAGAAATAGCATTTCAAAACTGACCAAGATGGCGGACAAGCTTCAACTGACGTATGTGCTCGGCATAGATAATGCCACCTCCCTTTATTCTAACCTATTTGAAGCCAACGACGGCCATCTTAGTTGACGAAAAACTGTAGGAGACTGCTATTTGTGATTGCTTTTTGTTCTTAGTTTCTGACATGCGCACGTAATGTTGTTTTTGTGATCTTCAGTCCGGAGACTGGTTTGATGCAGCTCTCCACCCTACTCTGTCCTGAGCAAGCCTTTTCATCTCCTCATAAGAACGGCAACCCACATCCACTAGAATCTGCTTACTATTCGTGTCTCTTGGTCTCCCTCTGCGATATTTAAAAATGTTCAAATGTTTGTAGAGTCTATGGGACTTAACTACGGGGTCATCAGTCCCTAAACTTACAAACTACTTATGAACTACTTACAACAAAGGACGGCACAAATATCCATGCCCGAGGGGGGATTCGAACCCCCGACCGTGTTGGCCGTGCCTGCGATTTTTACCCCACACACTTCCCTCCAACGCTAAATTTACAATTCCTCGACGTCTAAGAATATGTCCTACCAAGCGATCCCTTCTTTTAGTCAGGGTATGCCAAAAATTCCTTTTCTCACCAATTCTGTTCAGTACGTCCTGATTAGTTATAATCCAGCCAACTAATCTTCAGCATTCTTCTGTAGCACCACATTTCAAAAGCCTCTATTCTCTTCCTCTCCGCACTGCTTATCGTCCATATTTCACTCCCGTACAAGGCAACACTCCACACAAATGCCTTCAGAAAAGACTTCCTTACATTAAAATTAATATTCGATGTTAGCAAAAATGCTTTTCTTCCCATTGTCATTCTGAATTTTATATCCTCTGTACTGAGACCATCGCATGTTATTTTACTACCCAAGTAACAAAACTCACCTACCACCTCCATTGTTTCGTTACCTAATCTAATTCCTTCAGCATCGCCTTATTTTCTAAGACCGCATTCCATTATTTTTGTTTTGCTCTTGTTACTGTTCATTTTATATGCTCTCTTCAACACACTGTCCATTCCATTTAACTGCTCTTCCAGGTCCTTTGCTGTCTCTGACAGAATTACAATGTCATCAGCAAAACGCAATGTTTGTACAGCTTATGGGACTTAACTACGGGGTTATCAGTCCCTAAACTTACATACTACTTATGAACTAGCTAACACTAAGGACGGCACAAATATCCATGCCCGAGGGGGGATTCGAACCCCCACCGTATCTACACCTACAGCTACATAGATATTCTGCAAATCACATTTAAGTGCCTGGCAGAGGGTTCATTAACCACTTTCACTACTTTTCTCTACCGTTCAATTCTCTAATAGCGCGCGGGAACAAAGAACACCTAAATCGTTCCGTTTTCGATCTGATTTCTCTTATTTTATAGGGATGGTCATGTCTCCCTAAGTAGGTGGGTGCTAGCAAAATATTTTCACATTCAGAAGTAAAAGTCGGTGATTGAAACTTCGCAAACAGATCACGCCGCAATGAATAGCGTCTTTCTTTTAATGATTTCCACCCCAATTCGTGCAACATTTCCGTGACGCTTCCCCCCCCTGTAACGTGATAAAACAAAACGAGCTGCCCTTCTCTGAATCTTCTCAATGTCTTCCGTCAGTCCCACCTGGTGAAGGTCCCACAAGGGGCAACAGTACTCCAGGAGAGGACGCACAAGTGTGATGTAGGCAGTCTCTTTGGTGGAGTTGGTACAGCTTCTAAGCGTTCTGCCAGTGAAACGTAACCTTTGATTCGCCTTCCCCACAATATTTTCTGTGTGTTCTCTCCAGTCAAAGTTGTTCGCAATTGTAACTACTAGGTATTTGGTATAATTTCGGCCTTAAGGTTTGACTGATTTATCGCTTAATTGAAGTTCAGTGGATTTCTTTTAGTGGCCATGTGTATTACGTCACACTTTTCTTTATTTATTGTCAATTGCCAATTTTCGCACCATGTAGAAATTTTGTCTAAATCGCTTTGCAGTTGCTTTTGATCCTCTGTTGACTTCACTAACCGATAAACGACAGCATCATCCGCGAACAATCTAAGGGAGCTATTCAGATTGTCTCCTAAATCGTTTGTAAACACGAGGAAGAGTAGGGGACATACAACGCTTCCCTGTGGAACGCCAGATATCACTTCTGTTTTACTCGATGACTTATCGTCAATTACAATGAACTGTGTCCTTTTTAATAGGAAATCGTGAATCCAACCGCATAATTGGGAAGATATTCCATAAGCACGCAATTTCATTAGAAGCCGCTTGTGGGGTGCAGTGTCAAAAGCCTTCCGGAAATCCAGAAATATGGAATCGATTTGAGATCCCTTGTCGATGGCACTTAACACTTCATGTGAATAAAGGGCAAGCTGTGTTTCGCTAGAGCGATACTTTTTGAATCCGTGTTGACTATTGGTTAATAGGTGGTTCTCTTCGAGGTAGTTCATAATGTTCGAACAAAATATATGTTCCAAAATCCTACTGCAAATCGACGTCAATGAGATAGGCCTGTAATTTTGGGGATCACTCCTATTGCCTTTCTTGAATATTGGAGTAACGTGGGCAACTTTCCAGTCTTTGGGTACGGATCTTTCGCTGAGTGATCGGTTGTAAATTACAGCTAAGTACGGAGCTATTGCATCAGCATACTCTGAGAGGAATCTAGTTGGTATACAATTCGGACGCGGAAGATTTGTTTAGTGACTTAAGTTGTTTTAGTGGCGGCGCAGACCGTGACTGGCGCGCCGCAGTCCCCTCGGCCATCGCGGCCGGCCGCACGTAATAGCTGTTTGAGTACTAAAAATTACAGTGCTTGTATGAGTAGCACACATTCGGGAAAGGCAGTTTCGATTCTGGTCCCGAATGCGTATTTGACCCAGTAATACGACACATTTGGCCTCTGTAATGTGACTGGATGTTTTTTGGATTTGCGGCATGTGACGTTAAAAGAAGGTAAAATTACTCACGGCAGTGATGGTGTCGTGTGTTCATGTTTGCATCGATCTTTGAATGTTCTCTGAAAACTCTTATCACACAGAATGAGGGGAATAATTTTTCATGTTAAAAGTAGTGTGTTTGTTTGTAATGAAAAGTAGTATGTGTTTGTGGGGCGAGCGTGTCACTGTTTTTGTTAAGAGACCGTCCCCACTAAAATTCCCAAATAAATGTTCTGTTGTGGTTTTGGTAACAAAATAATTTGACTAAGCAATGAGACTTAGTACCTTCCTTTGCCCTGTTAGAATAAATTGCAACTGGACATGGGATGCAATGATCTTACGTAAATGTGGTTTAGTTTGATGCTCAACGGATAACACTTTAAATTGTACAGTTGTTAACAAGTCAACAGTAATTAAACTCGTAATTGGTGTACACATTAATCTCGTGCTTGAGAGACAATGTGAGCAAATGAAATGTTCAGACCTGTTAGCGTGCACCATATACCAGCAGCCAGACTATACATGTACAATTCGACTGCGATAGCCAACAAAACAGCAAGCTATTACTGTGATAATTTTGTCACTTGAAGGCCAAACAAGGATATTTGATATTAATTAGATATCAAGATCACTGCACTTGATAATGTGCCTATCTGTACAACACTTACCATACAGATTCAACGTAATAAAAAATGTCCTACAAATCTGGTAAAGATTTCAAGTATCACACACTGCAAATATGTCTCGTCTCTTTACGTGATCTACTTCTCTTCTGATCAGACAAATCACTTTAACTGTTGCTAACATTAACTGACTTAATAATCTGAACGCCGGCCGCGGTGGCCGAGGTGACTGAGGCGCTCCAGTCACGGTCAGCACGGCCACTACGGTCGGGGGTTCGAATCCCCCTTCGGGCATGGATATTTGTGCCGTCCTAGTTCGTAAGTAGTTCATAAGTAGTTTGTAAGTTTAGGGACTGATGACCCCGTAGTTAAGTCCCATAAGCTTAACAAACATTTGAACATTTTTTGAATAATCTGAACTTTCATTAAGACTGAGAAAATCTCTAACTATGATCTTTACTGCAATTATGAACAAACTACTTCCTGCTCTCATTAATAGACCAATTGATCATGACAAAATGCCTACACTGAACTGTTCTAATTAGCACATAAATTTACAAACACAATAATTATGCAACTCTATCATAAGAAACAATGATCAGAACGGATAGCAATTCAAATTGGTGAAAGGAACGAGGAACTGGTAAATTGACTCAGGGATAAATGATAAATGCGAGCTGCATTAAACAGTATTCATTAGCAAAAAGACAAACACCAACTACAATACAGGCTACATACAGGCTAGCAGACATAACAATAGAAAAATACAAGTTTCCCTTATTTGAGACATAAATTTCCATACGAAATTTTCAATCTGCAGACTTGGCTGCGACTCTTCAAAACTGAATTTTTACTCTTCGAGTCTAACACACACAGACAGACTAACCCGACAGTATCCTGCACGAAGGTCACACCTCGACTCTTTAAACGCAACAACTGTTAGTGCAAGACACACTCCAAAGATAAAACAAAGTCTTTAGTTTACAGAAAAGATATGAAAATAAGTACAGTATGTTATATCGATTAGTGAAATGATACAAAATATTACATAAATTTGTTTTCTGCAGAATTATAGCTTAGATTTTTGTAACAAAACATTGCTCAAGGCTGTATGACAGGCAAAAATTAAATGAAAATTATTTTGCGTTCTCCTTTCAATGTTGACTGTGAAATAAATAATGGTATTCCTGCTCTGTGGTTGAACGGTTCTTGTGTGTACCCCTGGCAGGTCAGTAAATTAATTGTTCTTGTAAAGCGAGCATTTAGTTGCCAACATTAGCACACTACTCTACCAGTACCGCAAGTAAAATTTAAAATAGATTTAGTCGTAGTTGTTTTATTAAAATGACTGCTTGGGTTGTTTGTAGTTTTACTAATCGTTATGATCGAAGTCTATGGTTGAAAGAAATCACGTTTCATTTATAAGTGGAAAAGGCATTCACAAATTATGATTAGCTTACTTGTCTTTTCTCTCTACTCATTCCACATACTTCTGGGCAAGGAAAGAAAATGTAGTTAAGTATTTTGCAGACGTGAGCACTAAAAACATTTTACCGATAAACAAATATATGAAACTAGCTGTAAACGCGGCGTTGCCCGGGTGTTTGTTTATCCTACACTCTGGTAGTCCACATCCCCTTCCCCCCTCTCTCTGCATCCACCTCTTTCTCTCCCACCTCTCTGTTCGTTTCCACCTTTCCCTCCCTCGGCAAAGTTTTCTGAAAGGTACCCTCTGTCATGTACCATATAAACATTTAAGTCTCTTCCTCCTAGTTTAAAGGTCATGTGTGCAAAAATTCATAAATATTGTAGCAAAACTATGCATTTTGTAATTACGTAATTATCCTCCTCCATGCACCGAACGAAATTTTATACAGACAGTGGCATTCGTCTTGTTTTTAAGGTAGAGTGTGCAAAATTTCATCAATATCGAAACAAAACTATGGATTTCTATGCAATAGAAATGCAGGGTCACATTGAAAAAAAAAAAAAAAACATTTTGTTGTTCTCAAATATTCCAGTTTCTGTTTCATAAAAGCCTTGTTCTTAGGATAACAAAATAAATAAATAAATAAATTAAATTAAATAAAAAATAAAAGATAAAAAAATTGTAAAATAGTTGGGGGCAGTTCTCAACTTATGGCGCAACCAAGATATTTAGGGATCCATTTTTATTAAATACAATGAAAGAACCCCTGAGACGGATTTTCGTCTCAAATATGTCAAAGACATTATTTATAGAGCTGAAGCATTGAATTAAAATTTGTGGTGCGGCCGGGAATCGAACCCGGACCTCCATGCTTACTAGGCAGACGTCTTAACCGTTAGACTACCACACCATTAACGATTAAGGCGCCTCGGAATAGTTTATGTACGATTTCCCTCCACAACACAAACTTTATTTCAGCTTCTTTGTTCCAAAGATAATTGCCACTACTGCCAAGGCTCTCCATAGACTATTCCGAGGCGCCTTAATCGTTAGTGGTGTGGTAGTCTAACGGTTAAGATGTCTGCCTAGTAAGCATGGAGGTCCGGGTTCGATTCCCGGCCGCACCACAAATTTTAATTCAATGCTTCAGCTCTATAAATAATGTCTTTGACATATTTGAGACGTAAATCCGTCTCAGGGATTCTTTCATTGTATTTAATTGATATTTATATCACCATAACAGGATTGTTCCACCATGTCCATTGCTGAGGTGCTATTCCGCTGCATGGAGAGCCTTGGCAGTAGTGGCAATTATCTTTGGAACAAAGAAGCTGGATTAAAGTTTGTGTTGTGGAGGGAAACCGTACATAGACTATTCCAAGGCGCCTTAATCGTTAGTGGTGTGGTAGTCTAACGGTTAAGACGTCTGCCTAGTAAGCATGGAGGTCCGGGTTCGATTCCCGGCCGCACCACAAATTTTAATTCAATGCTTCAGCTCTATAAATAATCCATTTTTATGTTGTAAAGTACCCTCCCCCATGAACCGTATCTAAGTTAAGGTAGACGTTGACTTCCCTGTTTTAAAGGTGCGTAATTTCTTGAAGATCGGAATGAAATTGTAGATTTCGTGAGTCTGTAGGAGAAGTATGCTCTGCCATGCACCTATCACATAATACTTTCTTAGCTAACGTTTCCTACCTATAAACTACATTCCTGCCAAATTTGAGCTTCATAGGAGAAGTAGTTTTAGAGATTTCGTGTTTAGTCAGTGAGCGAGCGAGTGTCCTTTCGCTTGTATGTAGATAGAGATTAAGAAAACAGATTGCTTAATGTTGGATGCAAGAACATTAAGGGAGACTTGCAGACAAAAATAAATAGTAACATGAAATCTGTAATGCTAACTTTATTTGCTACAAGGTCATGCCTGATGCGACGGTTTTACGACGTCTATAGCGAAACTGTCATGAGCGGTAGTCTTCGTTTCTCCATTACACGCAAACTTTGTTGCAGGTCCCTAACTACTGACATTGTCCAATAATTGACGCATAAATCTGGCTATTCTCACGCGGTGGCCTCTCATTGTTTATGACGTCATATCTCCTGAGCTATGTGTCGTGCTAGTTTGTATTTTGGTCAGGGCCCTTCGTGGGCATACGGTGAGCAGTTCACCAAAGATTCATTGCAATCGAATGAACGGTTTATGAACACATAGAGACACACGGACAAACGTTCATTTTTACGTATATATATATATATATATATATATATATATATATATATACGTAAAAATGAACGTTTGTCCGTATGTCTCTGTGTTCATATATATATTGATGTGCTGAAAGTTGCATATAAGATGAACATTAACAAGAGCAAAACTAGGGTAATGGAGTGCAGTGTAAGAAAATCAGGTGATGCTGAAGGGATTTGTATTAGGCCTTGTCCTTCTGCCTATATGACCCTCTGCCATATGTCATCAACATAAAATTTACAAATCAACAATAAAAAGTCTGGACCCATGTTTCTTATGTTCTTAACCATAGGCACTTCAGAAACCATTTTCAAGTTCAGTACTGAATGTTAGGCGGGAAGACATAGACAAAGATGTTAAATGTACAGTAGAACGTATTACATTATGGTCTTAGCCCTGCGAGACAGTCGTAAATAACTTTTTTTTAATAATATACATTAAATGGCATATATATACAAATTACATGAAGTACTATATTTTATATAAATTGAATGTCATATATATACAATTTGTCTGAAGTAATATGCTAAGTACCATAGAGTATGAGGTACTATGTCAGGTAACAAAATAGAAGTAAGTACCATGTCAAATGATCTACCTATATATATATATATATATATATATATATATATATATATATATATATATAGCTTAAACCCGCGGCTCCGCTCGCTTGTTGATTATGGTAGATAAGCTATCTTTCAGTAGTGTGCTATGAGACTGGTTTTGAAGAATGAATTGAAATACACCACCTTCTTTAGAAACAAACATTTTTAATCCACATTCAACTAAAAAAATAAAATTATGTGAAGTGCTTAATGATTTACAATAGAACTCGTTTCGAAGAATCCAATCACGAAATTCAACAATAATAATTGTAATAATATCACAGATCGATCACTTGATGCAATGCGCGAAACGTCAAATCGATTCTTTTAAAGAGACGTATTAAAAGAAATTTCTTTTTTAATTATTTATTTATTTATTCTTATATTACCTTATTTATATGCTTCTCCTTACAGAGAAAGATCTGAAGACATTGTAGCACGCATAGACCAAAGGTATGGTCTGTGGCATCACGTTTCGCTGTATGTAACCTCCGTACTATAGAGTCGCCAACGTTATCGCTGGCCTTCAGTACAATTTTTTTATTATTTGACGACTTTCGACCACCATATCTTCCACCCAGTTATAGCTATCGGCATGGAACTGCTATGGTGTACAACGGGAGACTTCGGACAACAATTACACACAGACCATTCGTTTGAGTTCTGTACTTTTCTGTGCAGAGCGAAATATTAACACACACACACACACACGCACGTAGAATTTTATATACACCGATAACTTTCCACCGCAATATACTCCATCATTTAATCACATCAACCCTCAAGCAACAATGCAACCAATAAAACCATTTTCAAAGAGTAAATATAATTTTCAAAGAGTAATTATTGTTTCGCAATACGCGTGTCGCAGCGCATTAATTATTAGATGATATCTTTGTATGACTCATTGTATTTTTTCTCTTTGGTCTAAAATAAAAGACTGTTGTTGTTGAAGTGTAACCACAGTCTAACATATACAGTCGCGTCACTCACTGCTGTAAAAGTTGTTACCAACTGACAGCTGCAACGACACTAGCGCTCCTAGCGGTGGGTAAGCCACCGAAAGAGTGATGTTTGTTTGTAATTACTTGTGTGCGTAATTAATGAAATAGTTAATATAATTTTTGTGTTACAAGCATCAGTAATATATCAAGAGGCATACATAACACGGAAAGTAATGTAAAAACAGTCGAACTTACTGATTCAGTGGTATAACGAAGACCTTCGTCATGAACCAATACTTACGAATATGTGTATATTTGCAGCTTATTCCGCTGAAAGTAAGTAGAATATAAACGTAATAGAAACATAAATTTCTATTTTGGTGCGTTCTTACTATGACAAAGATTTTTTTGACACGTATCGTTGTGGTATGGGGTCTAATGATTTGCACATTTTTAGGATTCACTCGTCTTTATTATGAGCGCATATTCTTTAGAGTGTGATTACTTTATTTAGCTTAAGAATACAATGTCTTGAACATTCTTGCGGTTTGTGGTTCAGCTGTAGCAACAATTGTGGAATTGGGTTCTTCTTTGTTGAAAACAGTTTGGTTGCTTTTTCAGTTTTCTTGTCACGTTTCTGATGTTTTCCTTCAGCGACAGTTGTGGTGACTGATTTGGTATGTTAAATACCGTAGTTGTTGCATTCTACATTCGTTTCCTACGTTCCACGCTCACCGATTTCACTGGAATTAGAGTGGAGAAACGTTAACGTTCTTCAGAAGAAAAAACACGTCTTTCTGCCAAAGGGCGGGTATTCGGTGTTTCCTAGCCATTTTTCTATTTTAATAGTAATTTAAATTATTTAGTATAACCCTGTGGGTTACAAGATAACAGTAAATAAACTGTGTCGTAATGTACCGTTTCCAACCTTGTCAGTGATCTTAGGAGACGTAAGGAAGACAAAGGTGGAGCTATTTTTAAGTTATTGTCTATTTTATGATACTACATACGTTCTATAATGTAAAAAATGTGTTAAAATCGATATAAACGATACTATTCGCACTCATCCACTATCGTATTCATTGCAGTAGGTTGCCCTCCGCTTGGAGCGCTGATGTCGCAGTGTATAACAAAAATCCGCGGAAGTGTCGTGACTGTATTTGTTACTCACTACGTTTACATGGAACACATCTTCCGGAAGACGAAAACCGACTTTCGTAAACCGTTTTTCGCTGTCGTGTTTACATGGCACAGCCTGAATCGGATTTCCTAATCCACTTAAGATGGCGGCTGGAAAACAGCTGATTCAGTCCCCGATTTAGTCAGCATAATCGCTATTTTTCTTTACTTAAATACACAGATTCATGCTCACTCTAATATTAATACTTTTATTTCACATTAGAAAATATCACTCTGTCCATAAGTGCCGAAAATTCTTACCAAAAAAAAAACACAATCTGACAAGCCAAGTACGCTTCAAAAACGGTTGCGTTTACATGGACACGAAAATCGATTGTGGAACTGGAAAACCGCTTTAGAGAAGTGGATTTCCAGAATCGATTTTGGAGTGTTTACATGACCAACCAAAAGCGGAATTGGAAAATCGGTTTACGAAATCCGGTTTTGGGGGCCCATGTAAACGGGGTGATTGTGGTGTAACCGAGAGCAGTGCGTGTACTTATTTACTTGGAGCTACTCACGCACATTTTTTTTTGGTGCCGAAGCCCGGGAAAGGAGCGAAGAAAACGCCGCAGCTGCAAGAGGGAGGATTTCTGCACGCTACACTTCCGCCTTTGCTAATAAGGAGGAGCGGCTAAGCTGTTGTATTGAGGTATGATCACAGTCTAATAAATACAGTCGCGACACTCACTGCTGTTAAAGCTGTTACCGCCTGACATTTGGAGCGACACTAGCGCTCCAAGCGGTCGTAAAGCCGGCTGCCCCTTAACGCCGTATACGACACATTAATAATGACCGCTTGTAATTACTTTTCTGTGTGGTTTGCTAAATATTGTATATATTCTTGCATTCCAAGCTTTATTTAAGTATCTTTTCACATGACTGAGTGTAAAAGAAACGTAAACCGAGAAAAAACTCGTTGTGATCGGACACAAACTGCAATTGTGCAATACGTTACGAAATAATTCTTTAGAATTTGCTTGCAGCTTACCTTGCCGGTAGTGATAGATAAAAATAGTATTTTGTGCAAACAACCCTATAATAGAACTTCTAAGGGCCAGTTGAATATCAACAAATGTAAATTTAGTAACAACTCGTGAATAAACTGACGCTAACTGCAACATATTTATGACGAAATTCTTCAGACATTGCACCTTACTTTGCTGGTAAACGTAGTATTTCGCACATGAGAAGCATGCAATTGGCCTTCCCTGTGTTAAAAGGTGCGAAACAATGTTTTTCTCCTGCTTTTTAGTTATGAGAACACCCAATGGCTATGAAACTTTCATCTAATATAATTTTGCTATGAGATTATTTCAATTATATGTCATTTTAAGATAATATTACGTCGATTACACGACAGTCTAAATGTCATATTGTATGAATGGTCCTAAGTCATTATCACAGTCTGGCATTATATGGTTCGAAGATGAGGGAGGAGTGGGAGGGGGCGGGACGACAATCGTCTGTAAAATAAGACGCCTCTGTGGTTTCCGATAAATAGGTTTATATATTAGACTGTGGTTTCCATTAGATAAAGCGGAAAACATTTAACCTTTCAAACATTAAAAGGGTAACAATGAACACTTATTTTCCATACATTTCTTATATATTTGCCTCAATAATGAATTACTTTCGAATACCCAGACAAAAATGTTTCTAGCTGTGATGTCGCAGCAACCACAGTCGTAATACTTGTTTCAGGACACAGTTTAATTTCTGCCGCCTTTATATTATCACGTCTTTGCGGTAGTTTCCTCTTCATTTCCAGTTTCGGTGGTTTGTTTGGAACATCGAACAATGTAGGTACAGCATTCCACACCAACTTCTTCCGTTCATCATTCATGAACTGGTTTGCATCGAAGTGTAGCGAGCAGAACTTCACATTATCATGTAAATACGCGGCAACTTTATCCAAAGGATCTTGTCTGCTATTTATAAGCCATTTCTTGATCGTAAAAAGAAATAATCTTCAATATGTGTCTGTTGCTTACAAGATAATTGTAAATAAACTCTGTAGGAAACCTAAAGAATGATAAATGAGACGTATTCTTGTTATTGTTGTTGCTGCAATTTATTGTACTACGCACGCTTCCCTTCGTAAAAACCATTTCGTACACCAAAACACACAACAAACACATGTCTCGTATAAGATACAGAGCAACATGGCTTTACGTCCGCAAGGAGCGCTGCAGTCACCTAGTATAACAAAAATCAGCGGTAGTGTCGCGACTGTATATATTAGACTGTGGTATGATAAGCAACATTACGCTGCAGCAATCACGCTCGCGGAAACAGACTTCAACGCTTACTAAGTAACTCGCCTTGCTGCCTTTCACGTAAAACTGCAGCTTCTTGAATTACTGCTGTGCAGTATTGACTGTTCATTTTCAATTATTGAAGACCGGGAGTAGCTCGCAACTGTTATTATCTTTGGCTGTTTGCGCGCCGCTTTTGTCACTAGCAGCTGTCTCCTTTGTTTACTCATTGCTGCCATAATATTTATTTGTGCACGACAACTAGTGTTTTGTCAGAAGATCAAGTTCCGACAGTTCTCCTAATATGTCGACAGAAAAAATTACAGATTTTGAAAAGAAAGCGAACACATCAGAGATCGAATATTACTCGATTCGTCACAGCGATCGGAGAGTTCTCGGCTGAGACACCGCTCTCCGAATTTAAACACTATAAGGCTCGTCCGGAGGAAACATTATCAATCGTTATACAGTTGGACGACGAAATACATGACCTTCTGTCAGAGGAGGATTACAATAATGATGTAATTGCATGTGAAGACTATATTGACAAGGCGAAGCGTGCCATTTTAATGGCGGCCGACGGCATTGAAAGAAAACTCTGAATCAATGACAACTTTAAGCGCTAGTCACGCGACCCTACCGGCCAATGCAGTTACTACGACAGTCAAATTACCGTCCATTAAATTAGAGCCCTTCTCAGGAGACGTGGAAAGTTGGCCTAGATTTTGGGAACAATTTGAAAGTTCAGTGGATAGCTCCCCCTCATTGTCTACTGTTAATAAGCACGTCTTCCTGCGAGGCTATCTCGAAGGTGAACCGAAAATGCTCGTCGACGGTATCGCCGTAACAGCTTCCACTTACGAGGATACAAAGAGAATTTTGCGGGAACGGTACGGAGATCGTAACAGAATCGTGCAGGCGCACCTAGATTATTTAGATGCGATTACGCCTATTCAGTTCGCTTCTCCAGAGAATCTCAACTTAACATTCATAGAATGTAACCGAAGAATACAGGCATTAAAATCATTGGGAGAAGACGTCAATGCCTATGGCAGAGTGTTAGTTCCGAAGGTATTGCGTGCCTTCGCGGAAGAAATATGTCGCCGCTGGATAATACGCGTAAAAAGAAACGACTTCTCTGAAGGAGACGTTTTAAAGTTAATGGAGTTTTTATCGGAAGAAATAGACGGAGCGCTTATTTCTCAGAAGATCCGCGGAGAAGTACAACCAATTTCAAACGTGCTACCATCAGCTTCGGCTCTTAACATACAGTCTAAGCAAACTCGCTCTAAACGCAACAATAAGCGGAAGCCAGAGTCGTATTGCGTGTTCTGCGCTCTGCGAGGTCACTGGGCTCAGGACTGCCAAACCGTATTAGAGTTACAGCAGCGCCTAAAGATACTGAAGTCGTGTAACCGCTATTTCCTTTGCCTCAAGCAAGGACATACTGTCAAAAATTGCGCAAAGAAAGGCGTGGCTCTCTGCTCTTTTTGTAAAGGCAACCATCACAGATCTATTTGTGACCGCAAAGAATCTAAATCTTGTGTAGCGGAAACGAATGCTAGTTCAGTGGGTAATGTAAATACAGGACGCACCAGTTTCACGCACCTACAGACAGCTTGTGTTTATATCACAGGACTCAAAGGCGAGGAAAAACTTACACGTTGTATTCTGGACGCTGGCAGTCAGTCCACCTTTGTCAACAGATCCTTGATTGCCAATCTGAATTTACAAGTGATTGACACTCGTGTCTTAAAGGTCGACACTTTTGAGTCCACAGCTACCACACGTGAAACACGCCGATGCGTCCGTCTGAATCTAAGAAGTATGTGGAATAACAAGCACGTTAGTATCAACGCCTTTGAGAGTTCACACTCCTTTGTCAGCCATCGTTCTGTACCACGAGATGCCACAATTATGCAACACGCATGTAATCTATCACTGGCGGATCCCATGCACGAACACAAGGACGTTCCTATTGATCTTCTAATAGGAGCCGACCAATACTGGAAAATTGTTCACGACACGTCGCCTATACGAATATCTCCGTCTGTAGCCTTAATATCTTCAGAGTTTGGCTGGATACTTAGCGGAAGTCGACCAGGCGTTTCAGCAGTCCATACTACAGTCAACTTCATTAGCCACACATCAGAGCCAACAGACAATAACATCAGGAGTTTCTGGGATTTGGAATCGATAGGTATTACTTCAGAACCAGAATCTGCAATGAGCGCGAGGGAGTCCGCGGTTTTGGAAGAGTTTCATGCATCTTACCTTATCCAAGATGGACGGCGAGGAGTTCGTCTCCCACGTAAGTCCACATTTGCTCTTCCCGATAACTTACGAAATGCTGAAAATCGTTTCGCTGCTTTGCAAAGGCGTCTACTAAAAAACAACGAGCTGAGACATGCCTATGAAACGCAGATGTTGCAGTACATCAAACAAGACTATGTTGAGTTAGCTCCATCTGAATCACATACCGACACCTTTTATCTGCCACATCACATAGTCAAAAGGGAAAAACAAGGATCTATAAAATGGCGCATTGTTTTTGACGGGTCCGCCCATGAAGAAGGAGCACCATCTCTTAACGACGTTTTAGAAATTGGTCGTAACCTACTACCAGAAGTAATGGCTGTACTTCTACGATTCCGCTTACAACGTTTCGCCATTATAGCCGATATCAATCAAGCTTTCCTTCAGCTTGCTCTTCACTCAGATGACCGAGATCTCACGAGATTCCTGTGGTACAAAATCCCTGTCAGTGGAAACTTACAACCGATTCAAACAAGGGAGACGACTGTTTACCGCTTCAAACGCCTTCCTTTCGGTCTCGCATGCAGCCCCTTCTTGTTATCAGCCACTCTCAGAGAACTGGCAACTATTTACAAGCCACAATTCCCCACGGCCGCAGCCGTCATACATAAGAATACATACATGGATGATATTGCAGCGGGAACTGAAGAACAAGACCAATTAGTGAATCTCTATTGCGAGCTGACCTCGCTGATGCAACAAATACACTTGCCATTGTCGAAATGGGCAACAAATTCACCACACCTGACCGAAATATGGAAGTCCCAAGGACAAGACATAAAAACGAACGCTACAGTATTGAGTGTATTATGGGACACCGCTAACGATGTGCTTTGTTTACCTCAAACGTCTACCATTGACAAAACGCTAGACATGATAGCAACTAAACGGAATTTGTTACGAGTTACTGCAAGCTTCTACGATCCTCTGGGTTTAGTATCGCCGTATCCATCAACGGAAAAATTTTATTCCAAGACACATGGCTACTAGGATTGGGTTGGGATGAAATCTTGCCTCACCAGCTTGCTTCGAAATGGCGGACATGGTTATCGTCGCTTCCGGATCTATCGAATATATTTGTACCGAGGTGGATATCTGTCTCAGGGAACAAAGGCTCGTGCGTTCACGTTTTTTGCGATGCTTCTGAGCGAGTTTACGGTGCCGACTTGTACGTCGTGTGTAAGGTCAATGGAAATACTTACACACACCTAGCATGCAGCAAAAATCGTTTAGCGCCAGTCAAGAGAGTAACAATCCGCCGTCTTGAATTGCTAGCTGCATTGTTGGGAACGAGACTGCTGCGTTATTACTACAATGCTACCAACTGTGACATTGGCAATGCAACGCTCTGGACTGACTCTTCGATAGTTCTAACCTGGATACGATCAAATTCTAATTCCTGGAAGACATTTGTTTGTAATAGAGTGACCGAAATTCAAACACACACTTCGCCGTCCCAGTGGAGACACTGTCCCGGAAAGGACAACCCTGCTGATTATCTTTCCAGAGGTGTCTGTCCGAAAACACTACAGGGATTATCTGTCTGGTGGAGGGGACCGACGTGGTTATCTCAGCACCCATCTCAATGGCCAGAAGATCTTCATGAAGTTACCACCTCTCCTTTCTCTTTAGAATATAAGAAATCATACATACCTTCGCAAATTTCACTTGTCCAGATTATAAAACCAGTAACAGATCCCACTAGATTCAGTTCTTACTGGAAGCTTTTACGCACAACTGCTTTTGTTCTTCGCTTCCAAAGGAAACTTGCAAACAAAGAAAGGATCCACGGAGAATTCACTGCAGAAGAAATTACAGCAGCTCGTGCATTTGGGATTAAATCAGTACAGACAGAATGCTTCCTACCAGAAATCAGAGCTTTAATGGAGAACGTACCGTTGCCCAACAATTCAAAAATCAAGAATTTAAATCCATACCTAGATGAAGGACTACTGCGTCTAGGAGGTCGTCTACAGTACTCGGAATTGACTCAAGAAGAGCAGCATCCATTCATACTGGAAGGGAATCATCATTTCACAAAGCTATTGATAATGTATACTCATATTAGATTGCATCACCTTGGGGTTCGGATTGTACACCTCGAACTTAGATCATTATTTTGGATTGTACATGCACGTCGTGTCATAAAGACTGTCCTCCACAACTGTTTACCCTGCAAAATAGCTCATCACGCTGCAGGTCAAGCAATAGAAGCCCCACTACCTACAGATAGAGTGACGCCACACAAACCCTTCGAAGTCTCTGGAATTGATTTTTGCAGGACCTTTATTCGCTAAAACTGGAAGAACAAGTACCAAGTGTTACATTATTCTGTTTACCTGTGCAGTAACTAGAGCCATCCACCTTGAACTTGTTAGTGCCACCACGGCCGATAAATTCTTATTAGCCATGCAAAGATTTGTTAGCAGACGGGGTGTTCCACATACAATTTATAGTGACAACGCTAAGACATTTCATGCAGCTAACCGAGAAATATCTGAACTGTGGAAAACCCTCACGTCTAATCAAACCCACCAGTTTACCGCCCAAATGAATATCACCTGGAAGTTCATCGCTCCACGTGCGGCGCGGCTTGGTGGGGAGGCTTTTGGGAAAGGATGGTTGGTTCTGTAAAGCGATGCCTTCCCAAAGTACTCGGGCGAAGCTGTCTGGATCAAGAGAGACTTCAAACTGTCCTTATAAGTATTGAAGCTGCACTCAATTCGAGACCTATCTCACAGGCCGATGACGAAGTGCTCACTCCAGCACACTTCTTGGTGGGGAAAGGTCCCGAGCCCTCAAAGTCAACGGACTTAGTAAAAGAACTCAAACTCCAGCAGAAATTAACAGAAGACTTCTGGAATCGTTGGAAGAAAGACTACTTACAGCTACTCAGGAGTTTTCATGAAGTTAAGAACGTCAGGAGAAACCAGGAGATAAGAGTCGGAGACATTGTCCTTCTGCAGGAAGACACCTTGCCCCGACATATGTGGAGAAGGGCGAGAGTGAAGGACTTACGGATAGGTCGGGATGGAGTTCATCGGACTGTTGTTCTCCCTACGCCAGATCGGAGAGAGATTACCAGGCCAATCCAACTGGTTATACCACTGGAGATTGTCCAGGGTGGGGAGGATGGCGCAGCGCATTAATTATTAGATGATATCTTTGTATGACTCTTGTATTTTTTCTCTTTGGTGTAAAATAAAAGACTGTTGTTGTTGAAGTGTAACCAAGAGCAGTGCGTGTACTTATTTACTTGGAGCTACTCCCGCACAACGCGTTGTATTCTTCAAATTACTAAATATCTATCAGATCGCTATAAAACCGTGCCTAAAACCCCTCTCAGGTATAAATTAGTAACTGTACAAATATTCAAGTCTCTGCGTCTTGTCGTTTGGACGTGATAAGCGTACACCGAACAGACATTCACATTAAAATATATATATATAGATAAATAACTATCCGATCGCCATAAAACCGTGTCCAAAGCCTTCCCCGGGTAGACATTAGTAACTGTACAAATTTTTAGCTCTTTATGTCTTGTGGTTCAGACGTGATAAACGAACACCGAACAGACATTCACATTTATAGATATATATTTCTTGTAGATCTTTCGACATGGTACTTCTATTTTGTTACCTGACATGGTACCTTCATACTCTTTGGTACGTTCACACCACGCAAAATTCATGCAAGCATTTATTGAGGATGAACTTTTTTTTTCCGAAATTTGCTTTACTGCAAAGTACACTGCATCCATGTTTTGAAATAAAGGTCTTTCCCCTGTCGATTTGAAATGTATCTGTTTGAAGTGGGCTGAATAGAAATTTCCACATGAAAGGTACCGGTTTTAATATTTACCCTGAATAAAATGGAACTAAAATTTGTATCTTTTATATTGTAACCTGAGAACTCTCTTGAAATACATGACAGCTGCGTTTAATTAGTCGAGAATGAGGTACGGCGTTTTTACGCAGGAGCAGCAGAACGCGACAGTGATTTCTCTGTTTTTGTCAAATTTATGGCCCTGTTCTTGCACTTAAGGTACGTTTAGACGGGCAACATTTTACCTAAATATTTAGCTGAAATGGTGTTGCTGTCAACACTGCTGCAATATGACTGCAATACACAGCAATATTTCGGTATGGACGGTCGATATTGCTGATGTTGCAGGTAGTTGCCGAGGGATTGCCGTGTTGTCCGGGAACGGTGGAGAACATTTCGTATTGCAGGGCAACACCTATCTCGGTCCTTGTCTGTAAATGCTTTCCTCTCGCTCTCGAGGCTGTTTGTGCTTCTCTCACCGACAGCGCTGCAGTCGCGAAAACATAGTATCGTTTCGCTTTTGTTGATTCGAAAGTTTGCGCGCGCTGGTTTGTTTTGAAAGTACCGTAGTATTCATGTTTATAGTTACTATATTGCAGCATTGTTTTCGAGCTTACCGTGACTGTTTTGAAGGAAGGAAGGAAGGAAGGAAGGAAGACTTCTTACAGTTATTGTCGTCTTGGGTTTTTGTTCTGTCAGATATGGAAAAGTGGTCGAACGAGAAAACAATCTCATTTATTAATTCTATTCATCTACGTCCTGAGTTGTGGGACGTAGAATGCAATAAATATAAAGACCGGAATGTGAAAAAAAGATAGTTGGCAAGCAGTTGCTGGCGGATTTGGCATTGCAGGTCAGGACGCATACAAGAAATTTAGAAGTCTTCGAACCTACACTAAAAGCGAGGCAAAGAAACATCAAAAGAAAAGCGGATGTGCAGGTGGTTCTCCTTCTTCCGCGTGGTTCGTCTACAATAGCATCAGTTTCATACTGTCTAGGGATGTTCCTGAAGTGGGGTTTGACAGCATAAACACAAATGTAGAGGTAAGCAAACTTTTTTATTCAATGTAAACATAAATTTGCTTGTACATTAATTTAGTATACATCTTGCCAGGCTACCCGACCCTTATCAATTACAAAATAATTCATAGATTCTTCTCCTACTTCTTTACTGGAACACAGTCTCTCATGTTTGTATTGGATTTAGATATCTTCGGACCAATTAAATGGGCGAGATATTCGAAATCGTTTTTAGACATACGAGTGAAGTTCTGGAACAGGTACGTATCTAGCATTAACTCACGAGTTAAATTTCCTGAATTACTCCGCCTACTCAAAAAAGTACGCATCCACAGAGTCCGATTTCTCTTCTTTTTGTTTCGAATAACATTAACACTTGTTTCTTGTAAAAGTCGCACCCATCCATTTTGTATGAAATTGTGTAGCCTCTGCCGAAATTAATTGCCGCAAGCATTGGTGGGCAATAGATGACCATGTGTAGTCACTTGTGTTGCCGCAACACATGTGGCTGCAATGTTGCCCGTCAACATTTCCGGGATATTTTGTCGACAATATGCAATTTTCATTGCCCATCTAAACGTACCTTTACGTCCAAGTTGGATGATGGATTCAATTCTCTCGGAAGGATTACAGCAACAACAGTAGCAAAGGCAACGGCAGCGGCAGCAGGCAACATCATAAATAAGTAGACAATTGCTGTATGGAAAGTGTAGTGTGGCCTGAAGTATTTTGACTTAAAATCGGATTTAAATTAAAAAAAATAGTGAAATAAAGTGTGCAGAGGTAAGGGGAAACTAACTATGCGAATTGAATGATGTAAATTGCCACACCTTTAGTTTTAAAGAAGGGTCCTATTTTGAATTTTAAGCAAAATTTTTATACTTACAAAAGAAATGAAATTATGACAGTGAGAGTTCTTTTCAACAATTCACAATGATAATTAACAATACAAAATTTGGGCATGACAGAATGGTAGCGATGCACACTTTCACTTGATATGTTACCTGCCATTACAAAAATTTCTTACGGTTTCTTTCGCTGGCACATATTTATCTCTATGTTCTCTATATTCTAAACCCTTTGAGACCTGGCTTCCAATATATTGCACACCGACGTTTTACCAATTTTAGAACACTATACTGTTTCAAAATATCCACGGGTGCACTGCCGGTCTATAGTGTCCAACGGGCACAATATTTCGGCGATCACACACGTCGCCATCATCAGGTGAACTGACGGACTGAGCTCCTGGAAACGCGCCGGCACGGAGATCCGCACGCTACGGCTGCTCGAAGGGACCTGGGTTCTAGCCCGGTGGCGGGCCATTTAAATACCCTCGGCCCGCGGAGCGACCCCTCCGCGGTCCGCGCAGTGGAACCGATTGCGGCGGCGTCTGAGATGACGTCGGTGTGAGGGCTCTGTCCGCCGTGGTCGTCACTTCGTTACGTTTGCTAGATTTACTCTTAATTAACCCAATCTCTGGTTCCCAAGCTTTGCTAAGATTATAGCCACAGTCACGGTTTATGAGGTCGTCACTTGTGCGAATTTCAATGGCCTCTCTAACGACGCAGTCCCAGTATCTCGACGTCTGTACCAGAATCCTAGTGTGTTCATACTCCATGGCGTGATTCTCCGACAAACAATGTTCAGCGACCGCCGACTTGCTCGGATACATCAATCGTGTGTGCCTCTGGTGTTCAACGCATCGATCCTCGACGGTACGCATCGTCTGTCCAATATATGACTTTCCACACTGACACGGAATCTGGTACACGCCGGCCTTTCTCAAACCGAGATCATCTTTGGCGCTCCCCACCAGTGCACGAATTTTATTCGGCGGACAAAAAACAGTTCCAACCTGCTGTTTTTTCTCTTCCCCGAGAGTGCGCCGGTATATGGAACGAACGCAGTGCCTACATCCTCCCTTGCGTTTTCATCCGTTTCCACAGGTTGTGTTGTAGTGGTTGGGCGGAGAGCCCGCTGAATCTGCCACTCTGAGTACCCATTCTTTCGAAATACAGTTCTCAGGTGTTCCAATTCCTGGGGTAGACTCTCTGCGTCGGAGATAGTGCGCGCCCTATGTACTAGAGTTTTAAGTACCCCATTCCTCTGTGAAGGGTGGTGACAGCTATCTGCGTGTAAATACAGATCAGTGTGCGTTGTCTTCCGATATATACTATGACCCAGGGTGCCATCAGCTCTTCTCTGGACCAAGACGTCAAGGAACGGCAATTTACCCTCCGTTTCAGTCTCCATAGTGAATTTGATGTTGGGGTGTATGGAGTTCAGATGTGTAAGGAAGTCAAGGAGTTTATCCATACCATGTGGCCAGATGACGAAAGTGTTGTCCACATAACGGAAAAAGCAAGTAGGTTTCTGTTCAGATGATGCCAGGGCTTCCTCCTCAAAATTCTTCATGTACAAATTTGCGACCCACTCTCCCCTGATGATGGAGACATATATGATCGCCGAAATATTGTGCCCGTTGGACACTATAGACCGGCACTACACCCGTGGATATTTTGATTATCAAATGCGCCGGGAGAAACTGAAGAATCACTATACTATTTCGATTTACTTTGAGACCCAGTGACTTGTTTAGTGGACACCTGTCACTGTTAGTTTCGTGCTTCTTGCTGCCATCTGTCACCAGAAAGGATTGCTACAATGAAAAACACTGAACATGGCTAATCCACTGCGGAGTCCGTCAGACATGATATCGGTACCTGAAATTATTTTTATGAGTTTACAAGCTTCTATGCCCGTGCTTCGCAACGGATGCTAAATAGGGACCTGTGTATACCATGGTTTTTTAGGGTCCCGGACCTAGGTCAGCAGAAACAGAATCGTTGTTGGATACATCTGTCAATAAACTCAGTTCTCATAGCCAAGATGTCAAATTTAGTTAGATGCATATAAGATGAACATTAACAAGAGCAAAACTAGGGTAATGGAGTGCAGTGTAAGAAAATCAGGTGATGCCGAAGGAATTAGATTAGGTAACGAAGCAATAAAGGAGGTAGACGAGTTTTGTTACTTGGGCAGTAAAATAACAAATGATAGTCGCAGTAAAGAGGATATAAAATGCAGAATGGCAATGGGAAGAAAAGCGTTCTTGAAAAAGAGAGATTTGTTAACATCGAATATTGATTTAAGCCTAAGGAAGTCCTTTCTGAAGGCATTTGTCAGGAGTGTTGCCTTGTATGGGAGTGAAACATGGACGATAAGCTGTGAGCTGCATCAAACCAGTCTGCGGACTGAAGACCACAAAAACAACGACCTTTACCATTCCGTGACTTAGCCGATATTCAAGTGTTCACCTACTTTTGAGACACGCTGTGATTTCATAATGAAAATTATGTCCCTTTTTGTCCATTTACAGAGTGAACTTTCTCATGAATTTTGATGTATTCTTTAATTTAATTGCTGGGTTCATTATAGAAGGGATAGATTGGGAGGACACATTGTTAGACATCAAGGAATTGTGAATTTATCGTTGGAGGGAAGTGTGTGGGGTAAAAACCGCAGAGGAAGAGCAAGAGATGGATACAGTAAGCAGATTTAGACAGATGTAGGTTGCCGTTCTTATGTGGAGATGAAGAGGCTTGCTCAGGATAGGGTATTGTGGAGAGCTGCATCAAACCAGTCTCCGGACTGAAGACCACAACAACAACAGTTAGATGGCATTGTCGAAAACGATGAACGTTCATAAAGATTCTCATACAAAAAGTGAAATTAATTAAAGTCCGTACTCCTGAACGATATAAATTGAGTGTTAGGTTGAGTTAATAAAGTTAGGACTGCGGTGTGTAACTGTCCGTTTGGCGTAAACTTCTGAAAACTCTTCAAAAAAAATGTTCAAATGTTTGTAGAGTCTATGGGACTTAACTACGGATCATCAGTTCCTAAACTCACAAACCACTTATGAACTACTTACAACTAAGGACGGCACAAATATCCATACCCGAAGGGGGATTCGAACCCCCGACCGTAGTGGCCGTGCAGACCGTGACTGGAGCGCCTCAGTTCCCTCGGCCACCGCGGCCGGCTGTGAAAACTCTTCTATCGTTGAGATAAGTAGTAATAACAATAACAGCGTCATGGTGTAGTACTAAAACTGTTTGTCTCTCAGAGTAAGTGTATGCTGAAGTATTAGTATGTTACTGTGCAGCACTGGAGTCTATGTAGTTATGCTGTATGCAATGCTCCCTATTATCGAAAACTCGACGAATGCTGAAAGTCTGGTAATTCAATCAACAGAGCAGTTCATGTGTTTAAATAAGACGTCATGGTGGTGTCAATTTGCGATAAAGTAAGAATGGGTAATCGTTGAAGGAATGGCGTCATCTGATCGTCTGTATAGAACTTTCCATTGAATGCAGTAGTATTTCCAGTGAATTGTCTGGACTGCGTTAACAGCATCGGCCACTGTTTCAGCTAATACATGTCCTCACGTCCTGCAGTGATTACTTTGTAAAGCACGAAGTTGAAATCGACCTTGTGTAGTAGAACTACATATTCAGAAGTCGGATTATAACTAAGTAAAACTTACTGTCTCTGCAAAAGAAGTCGTTTTCCTCTATCTTAATATAGTCCGCACCAAAAGTAAGTAATTGCAAATTTTAATCACAATATTGTACCCAACAATTATGAAAGCAGAGACGTTTTTAATGAGTTTGTCGCTCGCGTGAGTATATTATCTCTAGTGGCAGGCACAGAGTAGAAGTATCTCTGGAGTGAGCATTGAGAACAGATTTTGTGACCTCAACATTGACGTGGAAATTTCACCTGATATTGGGAAAAATATACTAATCGCTGTCTTTAGCTTGCTCCCTTTTTGTTCGGTTAAGACGCTATATGTAATGGCATTTAACTTTCTTGTTGCTTCTGTGACACATTTATTTACATAAATACATAAGTAAATAAGTAAAGTGTTGGTTGATTATGATAGGTAATGCGCGAAACGTGAACTCGATTTTTTTAAAGAGATGTATTAAAAGAAATTTCTTTTTTACTGCTTTATTTATTTCTTCTTATATTTCCTTATTCGTATGCTTATCCTTACAGAGAAAGAGCTGAAGACATTGTAGCACGCATAGACCAAAGATATCGTCTGTGGCATCATGTTTCGCTGCATGTAACCTCCTTGGTAAAGAGTCGCAATCGTCATCGCTGGCCTCCAGTCCGAACTTTTTATAATTTGACGACTTTCAAGCACCATATCTTCCACCTCTTCATAGCTATCGGCATGGAACTGCTATGGTGTACAACGAGAGACTTCGGACAACAATTACACACAGACCATTCGTTTGCGTTCTGTAGTTTTCGCTGCAGAGCGAAATATTAACGCACACAGAGACACGTAGAATTTTATATACACCGATAACTTTCCATCCCAATATACTCCATCCTTTTATCTTATCAACCCTCAGCAACAATGCAAACAATAAAACCATTTTTTAAAGAGTAAATTTAGTTTTCAAAGAGTAATTATTGTTCCGCATTTCGCGTTTTATTCTTCAAATTATGAAATATCTATCAGATCGCTATAAAACCCTGCCTAAAACCTTCATCAGGTATAAATTAGTAACTGTACAAATATTTAAGTCTCTGCGTCTTGTTGTTCTGACGTGATAAGCATACACCGAACAGACATTCACACACGCACACACACACACACACACACACACACACACACACACACAGACACACACACACACATATAGATAAATAGCTATCCGATCGCCATAAAACCGTGCCTAAAGCCTTCCCCGGGTAGACATTAGTTACCGTACAAATGTTTAGCTCTTTATGTCGTGTGGTTCGGACGTGATAAACGTACACCGAACAGACATTCACATTTATAGATATAGATTATTAAATGTTATGTGGTTGCTCTGCGATAAGGAGGTGGTGGTTCTTGACAATGACAAATGAGGTACAAACCAAACGTAATATCAAATAAATGTGTGGAAAGAGTGGATTTGTCTGAGTATTACTTGGTAATTCCAGCTTAAGGTTGAGAAGATGCACAGAAGGCAACGCTCACTCCATAGATATTTCTACGCTATATACGAGGCGCGTCCAGAAAGTAAGTTCCGTTTGGTTATATAAAACGAACGGGTACAGATACAGAAAAAATACTGACTATACAAAAATCTACAACTGTTAAACTACTTTTCTACATGTATTCAACCATGTGGTAACATGTTCTTTCAGCTCGTCATCATCGTTGAAGTGTTTCCACCAAGGACAGATTTTAGGTGTAAGAAGAGGATTACTGTCAAAAGATTTTTTTTTTTTCACGATAATGCCTGACCTCACACACCGAATGTGACCAAACTATTCTTACGGAAATTTCAATGAGACCTGTTTGACCATCCTCCATACAGCTCGGACCTCTCTCCTAGCGACTTTCATCTCTTCTTACACCTAAAATCTGTCCTTGGTGGTCAACACTTCAACGATGATAAAGAGCTGTTACCACATGGTTGAATACACAGGCGGCAACCTTCTGTGAAGGATGCATGCAAAACCTTGTGGCACGCTATGACAAGGGCCTACAAAATTTCGGCAGTTATGTGGAAAAGTTGTAGAATTTTGTGCAATAAAAATTTCTTCTGTACAATTTCATTTTATTACCAAACGGAACTTACTTTCTGGACGCGCCTCGTATAATGTAGTGGTTATTATTTGCAGTGGCAACGAACTATTCGCTTTAGGAGTGTGATTCAATTACCGATCGGAACAGCATAAATAGTAATAATACCTCAGTTGGAAGACCCTCGTTAGGAGCGTGGAACACCAGCATATTGCGAATCAATCGAGGAGGATAGGATTTCTTGCAGGCGACGTTGGTGCACCTGAATTTAAAATCGCGAGGTGGACCCTGCAGCGTCGAAATCCATTCGCGATATGAAACTTCCTGGCAGATTAAAATTGTGTGCCGGAACCAGGACTCGAACCTGGGACCTTTGCCTTTCGCGGGCAAGCGTACTTACGACTGTGCTATCCCGACAGGACTCACGATGCCGACTCACAACTTTACTTCCGCCAGTACCTCGCCTCCTACTTTCCAAACTTCACAGAAGCTCTCCTGCGAACCATGCAAGACTAGCACTCCTGGAAGAAAGGATATGGTGGAGACACGGCTTAGCCACAGCCTAAGGGATGTTTCCAGAATGAAACTTTTCATTCTGTAGCGGAAATGTCCCAGGTTCGAGTTCCGGTTCCGGCACACAATTTTAATCTGCCAGGAAGTTTCATATTAGCGCACACTCCGCTGCAGAGTGAAAGTTTCATTCTGGAAACATTCCCGATATGTCTGATCTGGGGACTTTCGACAGCAAAAGAAAACCTGGCGAGCTTAGGCGTCGTGTATTTGTGCGTTAAAGTACTCAGACGAGCAGTTCTTTTATGTGGGAATAGGAGAGATCTTGAGGCGACTGCTCTGGGCTCAAGTGCTGAATCAAGCGATACACCTGGGACCGACTGTAGCCTAGAAAAAAGCCCGGCGCCGGTTTTGCTTGAGGACTCCGTGGTCCAGGAAGTGTCGTTCCAGCCGCTCTACGTAATTCGGCCACGGTTCCAAAGCGCTATCGAAAGCGAGGAATGTCGGCCGTGACATATGCAGATTGTTCAATACGTTGCTTGCAGTGGCCATTTTGAGCAGCAGCTGAATTGTATTTCACTGTAAGGTTTTTAAAGTAAACGCCTTTTGCTACTGCGAATGAAGGGTTTTATTTTTATATTTTCAAGTCACCCATACGCGTTTCGCCTTTCTCTCAAGGCATCATCAGTGGGAGTCAGCACTTGCTACTCCACTTCAGTCTCTTTCTGGCAACCAGGTCGAAATGTTCCACTGTTTTCTGAAACACATTGCAGTTTTCTGGTTCCACTGCCCCCCCCCCCCCCCCCGTGCAGCTACACTACTCCACACCCACACTCCGCCGTACAGCGCCGTTTCTCCTGCTGTTGGCCGCTGTTTATGTTTACGTGGTTACGTGTGAGCGCCTGCGTAAAGGGAGCTCAGCAGCCCGCCTCGGCTGCCTGTCGTGCGGGCACTCTACACTGTCAGGGGCTGCCGCAAGACGAGCAAGTTTTCGTTGTTTATGACGTCATATCTCCTGAAGTATCGGTCCTATCGCTAAATCGTTCCTTACCTGATGTCTGCTACCTATAAATTTCAAAAAAATTCCTGCCAAATTTCAGCTTCACAGCTGAACTACGTTTCCCGATTTCGTGTTCAGACAGTAAGTCAGCAAATGTATGAGGGAAGTTTCCAACCGATTTCTCATACACAAATGGCAGTTGACCGACGTTGCCTGGTGAAACGTTGTTGTGATGCCTCGTGTAAGGAGGAGAAATGCGTACCATCACGTTTCCGACTTTGATAAAGGTCGGATTGTAGCCTATCTCAATTGCGGTTTATCGTATCGCGACATTGCTGCTCGCGTTGGTCGCGATCCAATGACTGTTAGCAGAATATGGAATCGGTGGGTTCAGGAGGGCAATACGGAACGCCGTGCTGGATCCCAACGGCCTCGTATCACTAGCAGTCGAGATGACAGGCATCTTATCCGCACGGCTGTAACGGATCGTGCAGCCACGTCTCGATCCTTCAGTCAACAGATGGGGACGTTTGCAAGTCAACAACCATCTGCACGAAAGGAACACGTTAGCAGCAGCATGGACTATCAGCTCGGAGACCGTGGCTGCGGTTACCCTTGACGCTACATCACAGACAGGAGCGCCTGTGATGGTGTACGCAACGACGAACCTGGCTGCACGAATGGCAAAACGTCATTTTTTGGATGAATCCAGGTTCTGTTTACAGAGATCCCAGAGAAACCCTACATTTCAGCAGGACAATGCACGACCGTATGATGCAGGGCCTGTACGGGCCTTTCTGGATACGGAAAATGTTCGACTGCTGCCCTGGCCAGCACATTCTCCAGATCTCTCGCCAATGGAAAACGTCTGGACAATAGTCGCCGAGCAACTGGCTCGTCACAATACGCCAGTCACTACTCTTGATGAACTGCGGTATCGTGTTGAAGCTGCATGGGCATCTGTACCTGTAAACGCCATCCAAGCTCTGTTTGACTCAATGCCCAGGCGTATCAAGGCCAGAGGTGGTTGTTCTGGGTACTGATTTCTCAGGATCTATGCACCCGAATTGCGTGAAAATGTAATCACTTGTCAGTTCTAGTATAATATATTGTGTAGTTTTTGCTGAAGAGGAAAATATTGACGCCGACACGTAGAATTTTATATAAGTCGTTAACTTTCACAGCTTCCACCCCCTTATCGTTATCAACCCTCTAGCAACATAGTGCACAACAGCAAACTGATACCTGCTACCACATACGAACACTATTCGCTTGTGATGTGCAGTTTTGGCTGTAGCGTGAAATATACGGCACACTCACCACAATCTTCTTCTTCTCTTCTTCTTCTATCTTTCTGTATATAAAAGGAAGTGTCCCGATTGACTGACTGATTGACTGACTCATCATCGCCCAGCCCAAACCACTGAAGGTACAAACTTGACATTTGTAACGGGTGTTGATCTTACTCTGTAGGCGTCATTTAAGAAGCGATTTTTCGATATTCCGTCCGTAAGGGGGTGAAATAGGGGATGAAACGTTTTTTGAAAATACGTAGCTATTTAGGCAATTTTGAAGCTACAACTACAAAATTTAATGAAAGTCCAGCTCCAGTTGCTTTTACTGGTGCTCTATTTAAGCCCACACTACCGGTTTCGGCCTCTATGTTAGGCCATTTTCAAGTGTGACAGACGTTATGCCATAGAGAAAGCAACGTCAAGACTTGCTTTCTCTATGGCATAACGTCTGTCACACTTGAAAATGGCCTAACATAGAGGCCGAAACCGGTAGTGTGGACTTAAATAGAGCACAACTAATTGCAACTGGAGCTGGACTTTCATTAAATTTGAACCACAGTTGCGGCAACAGCAACCATCCAACGATGGAGAAACTAATAACTACAAAATGTCGGAATTTAATTCAGGGTTCGAATTTAAAACATTCGGAATTTTTTGAAATTCGACGAATAAGGGGGTAACATAGGTGACGCTAAAAATTGATATCCAAAATATGTTGCTGTTAACTCAAATTTCAAGCAATAACTACGAAACTTAGGATATAGACTCTTGATCAGCATTAAAAAGACACGAGTTTAGTTATTTTTAGAAATTTAAAAACTAAGGGGGTAAAAGAGGAGATCAAAAATTATTTTCGAAAACACTTTGTTGTCAAGACAATTTTGAAGCTATAGCTGCAAAAAAATGGTATTTGTGTTGTTCCGTATTTAAAAATACGTGTTTCGGTATTTTTGGAAATTGAACCATCAAGGGGGTTAAATTGGAGAGGGGATATTTTTTCGAAAATCTGTTGCTATTTAGACAATTTTGAAGTTAGAACTACAAATTTTCGGATTTGGATTCGGGGTTCTTATTTTGAAGACACGCATTTCGGTATTTTTGGAAATTAGACTAATAAGGGGGTGAAATACGGGATGCAAAAATTGATTTTCAAAGATATGTTGCTGTTAACTCAAATTTCGAGGTATAACTACGATACGTAGGATATGTACTCTTGATCATGATTAAAAAGACACGGGTTTCGGTATTTTTGGAAATTCAACAACAAAGGGGATCAAAAATTCTTTTCGAGAACACATTGTTGTTTCATATAAGAGTAAGCAACAGCAAAGCGTGACCGGGCTTAGCTAGTTTATATATATGTTAAGATGACGGGTTTCGACAATCTTAGTTGTCATCTTCATATCTGCAAGTTTCATGTGACATATTACTTGGTGTCTAAGTTATAAGAGCCACATTACATATTTTACATGTAATGTGTTACGTGCATATAAACAAATTAAAGCCGGCCGCGGTGGCCGAGGGGACTGAGGCGCTCCAGTCACGGTCTGCACGGCCACTACGGTCGGGGGTTCGAATCCCCCCTCGGGCATGGATATTTGTGCCGTCCTTAGTATTAGTTAGTTCATAAGTAGTTTGTAAGTTTAGGGACTGATGACCCCGTATTTAAGTCCCATAAGCTATACAAACATTTGAACATTTTTTTAAACAAATTAAGACAAATTTAAAATTACATGCCATAGGTGGTCACTAAAAAAAAAAAAAAAAATCAGACAATACATTTTCTCTCACTAGTTCACAGCGTATTCTTAACAAATAATCGTCCATACGCTTGAAAAACGTCAAGCATATACAATAATTCATAACACTTAGTTAGTCTCACGTTATTGACATAGAAAGTAAGCAAGAATGCATCTAATAATTTTGAAAATATTGTTTTTCTTATTTGGAAGAAACAGCGAACTTATTATTTAATGATAGAAATGACAGATCGTCTTCAGACCTTTGAAAATAGAAAAAAAAGACGATATGCTGTAGAGGGAAACAGGTACATCATTAGTAGCTAAGATAAATTTAAAAACAGGATTAAAAAATTACGAAGAACTGTATAGCTCTCATGTTCAGGTCGTTACCGTGCGGTGACTGGTAACCAGCGAGAGAACGCTGTGCGTTATTTAAAGGACGAGCCCCGCACATCGCCTGAAGCACCAGCACATCGTAAGCCAATGAGGAACGTCATGCAGTGAAAGATAAGACAAGGAATGTATATGTATATGTGTATATAAATAACCCATGAAAGGTATAAAAAGGCATTTCGTTAACTGTAAAACATAGTTGCCATGTCTATAACAAACAGTAATTGAAGCATTAGAAAATAAAAATCGCACTGACGTGTTTTATGGCCCAATTTAGATTTGTAGTTTCAAATTCTGAAGTCAGCAGGAGTAAAATACAGGGAAAGGAGAGTTATTTACAACTTGTACAAAAGCCAGACCGCAGTTATTAGACTCGAAGGGCATGAAAGGGAAGCATCAGTTGGGAAGGGAGTAAGACAGGGTTGTAGCCTTTCTCCGATGTTATTCAATTTGTACATCGAGCAGGCGGTGAAGGAAAGCAAGGAAAAATTTGGAATAGGGATTAAAGTTCAGGGGGAAGAAATAAAAACATTGCGTTTTGCTGACGACATTGTAATTCTGTCAGAGACAGCAAAGGACCTGGAAGAGCAGTTGAATGGAATGGACAGTGTGTTGAAGAGAGCGTATAAGATGAACATTAACAAGAGCAAAACAAAAATAATGGAATGCGGTCTTAGAAAATCAGGCGATGCTGAAGGGATTAGATTAGGTAACGAAACAATGAAGGTGGTAGATGAGTTTTGTTACTTGGGCAGTACAGAGGATATAAAATGCAGAATGGCAATGGGAAGAAAAGAGTTCTTGAAAAAGAGAAATTTGCTAACGTCTAATATTAATTTAAGTGTAAGGAAGTCTTTTCTGAAGGCATTTGTGTGGAGTGTTGCCTTGTACTGGAGTGAAACATGGACGATAAGCAGTGCGGACAGGAAGAGAACAGAGGCTTTTGAAATGTGGTGCTACAGAAGAATGCTGAAGATTAGGTGGGTAGATCGCATAACTAATGAAGCGGTACTGAGCAGAATTGGAGAGAAAAGGAATTTTTGGCGTACCTTGACTAAAAGAAGGGATCGCTTGGTAGAACACATTCTTAGATATCGAGGAATCGTAAATTTAGCATTGGAGGGAAGTGTGAGGGGTAAAAATCGCAGAGGGATACCAAGGGACACGTATAGTAAGCAGATTCAAATAGATGTGGGTTGTCGTTCTTATGAGGAGATGAAAAGGCTTGCTCAGGATAGAGTAGGGTGGAGAGCTGCATCAAACCAGTCTCCGGACTGAAGACCATAACAACAACAAGTTTTTACAAACATTTTGGACGAAATTAATAATCTAAATAATAATAAATTAATTAATAAGAGTGTCTGAAACCCTTTTAGGAAAAAAAATTAATAAATTCAGGCAGTGGCGGGTTCCAAACCACCGACCTCAGCGTCATAGTCCAACGCCTTGCCTAGTACGCTACAGCCATCAATCGAAAGATGAGCCCTTTAATCTCATACTATTGATGGCCGTTGTTAACTGATGCTAATAGGGTGTAAGAAAATTGCCCGTTGGAGGTCGTAAAAAAAATCCCAAAATTCAGAATTCGTAATAATATATTCTAGTAATAATAATTTCGTTATTGAATGTTGCAGCAAATCACAACTAATGGGTCGAAACAACACTTTCGCAGTGAAAGTTATAATTTTGAATAAAAATAATGATATTAATTAACTTGAAACAGTCTCTGTGGTAATTAATTAAGCTTGGCCCTATCTGACTTAGCATTGACTACAGCCTCCAACCAGCACCTCTTACGATTCACGAACAGCGCAGCTTCACTAATAAATGTGTCAGAATTCATGTAGTGGTGATGGCGTGTTCGTGTTATAATCAAAATTGTAATATTTCACTGTAAGGTTTTAAAATAAATGCCTTTTGCTACTGCAACTGAAGGGTTTTATTTTTATATTTTTAATCACCCATACGCGTTTCGCCCTTTCTCTCAAGGCATCATCAGTGGGTGTCCTGAAATATTTACATCTTTTTGTTTGCACATATAGGTTAAGTCTCTTACATATCTACAAAACATTTCATTTCAGATTTAAAACAGTTCGTTTTTTGGTATAAAATGGTGTACTTACAGCACTTGTTCCTCCACTTCAGTCTTATTCTGGCAACCAGGTCGAAAGGTTACACTGTTTTTCGAACCACATTGCAGTTCTCTGATTCTGCTGTCACCTGCTGCCATACTGTGTAATAGCTGATAGACTCTGATTGCAATGATAATAGCTCAGTACAGTGAAACTCCGTGGTGCAATGAGCTTCACAAATACTACAGTCAAAGTTGCCAATAATTTTGATAATATTGTTTAAAGCATTCAAGTTCCTTATAAAACTTTACGTAAACTATTATTATTTTTTTTTAATTGGTTCCAGGGCCTGGGTAGCGTACGCGTGTAACTGGCTGAGCAAAGTTTGGCATTTAACGTATTTCATAAAAAATTTACTTCCGTCAAGTCTGGTTAATCAACTATAATACTTTGACAACTGTTAGCCTGGTTACTTTCTGCATAAATGAAACCAACTTTACTTTACTTGCAAACTCTCTTGCACTTTAATTACTAGTCTCTGTGGTTGTAACACGTTTAGCAATTCTTTAACTCGTCTAGCAATTTCTTTAAAACTGATCTTAATTACTTTGAAAAATGATTGAACTTGTTAGTCAATGCACAGGCTTGCATAATCAACATAATCTAATAATGGTGATAATGGGGTGACTACAACTACTTACAAAATTAAGACTGGTTTCAAAATAAGTCATGTACAATTGAACCAAAGTTCTGATTGGGTTGACACTACATTTACATGCATACAAAATAAAATGTTACAAAAGTACTCATCTGCTTTCGTCGTCTTCGTCGTGAAGACAGATATGATTGCAATAGGTACTCTTACTACAACAACGATCACACTCTGTGACAATAGAGTTGATACCAAACAATTACTTTTCTTGGACACATGAAAAAACATTACTCTGGTCACTTTCGAGTATAAATAAACTTGTTTCGCACTTCCTTCAATACATCAAACAGTACGCCTCTCAGGCTTATTGCAATTGCATTAAACTCGCGCCACACTGCGCCTACCGTGCCTCTGCACCATCAACAAAACATTTACGTGTTTACTATATATAGCGAGTCCGCTCCGCGACTGCTTCAGCAGCGCGACACTCACAGCTACTACTTCTGTGCCAAAGACTTCTTTACAACAGGTTCAACATTTTCTCTGGCGCATTGCTAACTTACAGCATAAGAATGTCTTTGCAGTCATGCGGGTGTACACTAAATGATTCAATATAGAAAATGACGTTACATAAAAATATATATCTAGCATATAACAAATGAAAAATACATGAAATAAACAAATTTAAGACAATATATACATTACGTTAAGTAAGATACAGCGACAGGTGTACTCTTAAAAGGGCATTTGTAGACATCAGATTATAATTTATCGTACGAAGAACAATGTGTTTTTGTTAATTCCTCAGTGTGCCGTTGCTTTGAAATGACAACGTGTAAGCTACAATAAGAAAATCATCAAAGACGCGAGGAATGTCACGTGACATCTCCGAGCGGCTGGTTTTCGTTAATTCAATGCAGGGTGTCAAATCTCCATTATTTTTGCAAATATCTCTGCAACGATGCAAGATATGAAAAAAAAACATAATAGAGCGAAGTTGTAGAGAATTTTCTCCTCTACCAATTGGGTTATTCAATTTTCGTCTCAGATGAACGGTTCGTTTGCAATTACAATTATATTACAAACGGCTATTTTTGGTTTTACTACCGTATTTCTTGTCCGCAATATTTGGAAAAGGGAAGTTCCGGTCTCTGGCGGCCTAAAATTATGTCTGTAAAATTTGGTGCTGATCGGTTGAACGGTTCGTCTTAAAAACAGGGAACACGTTACGGACAGACAGACATCCCAAAATCGCTGTTATTTTTGCAAATATCTTTGAAACGCTACGAGATATGAAAAAAAAAAAAAAAAAAAAAACATAAGAGAGCAAAGTTGTAGAGAATTTTCTCCTCTACAAATGCGGTTATTCAATTTTCGTGTCAGATGAATAGTTCAGCCGTTATTTTCATTTAAATTTCGAGCTGGCAAAAGACGATCGCAAAGTTCCACTTTTAGTGTTACTACCGTAGCCTAAAGTGGACCAATAGAAGTTGTCTGTCGAGGAAATGCCTGCCACCTATTGGCAGTTGATAAACATAACTTTCAAGTCAGAGACAGGGTGTGAGTCAAAGATAAAATACAGCGACGTCGATGGTTGCCGTGGATACGGCGTCGTGGAGACATCGATAAGTCCTGCCGATGATGAAGCCACAGACATATATTCCTAGACTGGCAATGCCGTATACAGTATCATTAATGTCAGTGAAGCCTTGCCGCCATATTACTATACTAAAGGTAAAGCAGTCAACAATCCGAAGATTGGTTTGAACACCACAGTGCTTTACTAGGCATGGTCCTGTTTGGAGGTGGTATGCCGTTGCCTTCCTCCGACCTTCGAACTGACTCACCCAGCCAGTTATAGGGGGACCTACAGTTTAACGTGGGTTCCGAACCACGGTGCTACTCGGTATTTTTCACATGAGCAATACTGCCAGAGGTGAAAGAAGTGGAAAGTGACAGATAAAAATCCTAGGACCTGGCGGGGATCGAACCCGGGACCTTTGGATTTGTAGTCTGGCACTCCACCACTGTGCAACCGAGGCGCACTCATTACTATACTAGAAAGACGTAAGCAGTACTAGAAAGACGTAAGCAGTCGTGTGTGTTATTACAGGAAACAGTCGTAAAAATACTGATGAACTGACGTAACTATGCTGTCTTTAGACTTTTGACGTGTGGGAAATTCGTGTGTCGTATATGGCAGTAGTTTTTTCAGCTGGAGTAGGTTTCGACACTTACATTAATGAGTTGCATTGATAGGCTGTTATTATTAATCTGTACCAGTTTCATTCAACATCGGGTTTTCTTTCAGTGGTATGGTCGTAATAAAAGCGTTGTTCATCGTGTATAACACATATTCTTATTCTTTCGAGAGTTCTTACAAAATCTTCAGTCTGATTTGACACATACACTAATGAGAAGCGTTTCCTGCTTTTATTTACCACTTTCTATCAACTTTGGCTATTCTTTTAATAGTATGACCCTTATAAATGTGCTATTTGTCGTGCATAACACGTATTTTTATTCTTACAGTCCGCTTTAACTGTGGGACGTAGCGGTTAAACTTTATTTCACATTCCGGCGGCCTCGCATTATTATGATGACAACATGTACAAAACGGTAGCAAACCCTCGCCAAGACCTTAATATTCTAGAAATCCACCCAGGGTGACGAGATTAGTGTTTCGTTGAGACGGTGAAGTAAACAAATGACGCTGTTCCTGCTCTACGGTTGACAGGTTCTTGTATGTGGCCGCGTACACTCGGTAAAAGTAATTGCCCTCGTAAACGAAGACTTCATGACAAAACATTTCCGTTGTCACGCGATTGGCTAATGCCAACGTCACGTGACTTGTCAACATTATCAAGCGAGGCCGCCTGGACGCTTAGTAATAATTTAATCGTACGTAACACGTTCTTCTCATAACAAGATTGGACAATGTCCGCTTATGTGTCAAATTCAATTATTGCGGAAGTATATATACATGTGGCGTCTGTTCCGAAAGAATAGACGTCACTTCTGATCCTGCAGTTGTTATTATTTAATATTCATAGAATATATGACATCAACTGCGATTGGGCAAAGCGGAAAACGTGTACCTTGCCGGGATCAAACCCGGGTCTCCTGTTTTCTAGGCAGTTGCGCTGACCCCTACACCACTGGGGACACAGTGATCACCGCACCTGCAAGGACTACCTAAGCACGCCTCCCGTCAGATACAAATTCCCAGCTTCGCCCTGCCCACAGTACTCAAACTCGTAGTTATGAAACTAATTCCCGTAAGAGTAAGGGCTTCAAACTTGCCCACCCCTCCCCACTAACGATAGGATCATTGCCCGTCACAGACATATATATATATATATATATGTGTGTGTGTGTGTGTGTGTGTGTGTGGCGTCTGTCCCGAAAGAACTGACGTCACTTCTGATCCTGCAGTTGTTATTATTTAATATTCACAGAATATATGACATCAACTGCGATTGGGCAAAGCGGAAAACGTGTACCTTGCCGGGATCAAACCCGGGTCTCCTGTTTTCTAGGCAGTTGCGCTGACCCCTACACCACTGGGGACACAGTGATCACCGCACCTGCAAGGACTACCTAAGCACGCCTCCCGTCAGATACAAATTCCCAGCTTCGCCCTGCCCACAGTACTCAAACTCGTAGTTATGAAACTAATTCCCGTAAGAGTAAGGGCTTCAAACTTGCCCACCCCTCCCCACTAACGATAGGATCATTGCCCCGGTTCGAATCCCGGCTGGGTACACATTTTCAGCTTTGCCCAATCGCAGTTGATGTCATATATTCTATGAATGTTGAATAACAACAACTGCAGGATCAGAAGTGACGTCTATTCTTTCGGAACAGACGCCACAGTATATATATAATATGCCGGTGACGGGCAATGATCCTATCGTTAGTGGGGAGGGGTGGGCAAGTTTGAAGCCCTTACTCTTACGGAAATTAGTTTCATAACTACGAGTTTGAGTACTGTGGGCAGGGCGAAGCTGGGAATTTGTATCTGACGGGAGGCGTGCTTAGGTAGTCCTTGCAGGTGCGGTGATCACTGTGTCCCCAGTGGTGTAGCGGTCAGCGCAACTGCCTAGAAAGCAGGAGACCCAGGTTCGAATCCCGGCTGGGTACACATTTTCAGCTATGCCCAATCGCTATTGCGGAAGTATTAGCTCAAATGGATTCATTTTCGAACCAGCTAGTATAGCTGACAACGTCATATCGTATCAGAAGATCACAGTAGTTTCGTACGGAAACTTTTTGACTTGAGGTAAGGCAAGATGGCGGCGTCAGGCTTCAGTAACAGTGAGACATTTGCCAGTCTAGTAATGCGTGTCTGAGGGTGAAGCAGACGACGCGCCAAAGATGTAGCTGGCAGCGAGGCGGTCGGTCACCATGGAAACAGCAGAGGCGAGCGGTGCCACCACGTAGCAGACGGATCGGAGTTAGCGCGTATGACGCAGAAATGCCCAAAGGTCGTCGACGCCATATGTAGCAGGTGAAAATAGTATTTAATTTTATTATTGCTTACCAATCGATACGGTAAATTTGTCAAGGTGTTAAAATGTAAGTGCTGTGTAACAAATTCTAGTATATTGAACTGCCACGAAGGACATGTCAAACATAAAATAACTAATAACAAAATTTAAGACAAAGTGTAGGTCAACTGATATTTTTTTTCCAAGAATTTGACTTAATACGGTCGCTGTACCACACCACGCAAAAATGGAATTTTATTCACTTCTCAGTACTGAATTAATAAATTCACACACACACACACATATATATATATATATATATAGTGTGTGTGTGTGTGTGTGTGTGTGTGTGTGTGAATGTCTGTTCGGTGTACGTTTATCACGTCTGAACCACAGGACATAAAGAGCTAAAAATTTGTACAGGTACTAATGGCTATCCGGGAAAGGCTTTAGGCACGGTTTTATGTCGATCCGATAGGTATTTATCTATATATATTAATGTGAATGTCTCTTAGGTGTACGCTTATCGCGTCCGAACGACTAGACGCAAAGACTTAAATATTTGTACAGTTACTAATTTATACCTAAGGAAGTTTTTAGGCACGGTTTTATAGCGATCTGATAGATATTTACTATTTATCTATATACATGGTGTTTCACTAAGTGTATTTGCCTCTGTAACTTAAAAATAATAGGTGGTGGGAAATTTTAATGCGGTAGGTCAACACGAGAAATGTTACACTTTCTGCGGAGATATGAATATAGTTTATTGTATCATTTTCTAAATTGTTACACCACAAAGATATAATTTTTTAAATGGAACAATAGTTATTTTCTATCGTGTATTTGATTCGTTGAAACCAGCTGCGTCCAAATCAACTTAAACTACATTCCTATCACTGTTAGTTTGGGAGCTACAACCCTTCAAAGTTTAGGGGGTGGAGGCTACGACAGCGTAGCTGACTGGCTGGTGGTCATGAGACAGTGGGCCGTGCCCCAGGGTATAGCCACTCGGCCAGTCAGCTACGCTATCGCAGCCTCCGCCCCCGGAACTTTGAAGGGTTGTAGCTCCCAAACTAACATTGATCGGAATGTATTTTAAATTGATTTGGACGCAGCTGGTTTAAACGAATCCAATGCACGATAGAAAAAAAAAACTATTGTTCCATTAAAAAAATTATATATTTGTGCTGTAACTGTTTGGAAAATGATACAATAAACTATGTTCATAGCTCCGCAGAAAGTGTAACATTTCTTGTGTTGACCTACCGCATTAAAATTTCCCGTCACCTATTATTTTATAAGTTACAGAGGCAGACACACTTAGTGAAACATCCTGTATGTAGCATCAGTCAAGATTTGTTAAAATAGCGACAAGTCAACCATAAAATAACAGATGAAAACTGTAAAAAGAAAGGTAGCACAATAGCCAATGTGCGTTATAGCAGGTCGTCAAAATTTCATTTGAGAACATTCCTGCCGCCAAAAGTCAAAAGAGAGAAAAGAAACACAGTCATCCTAAATGAAAACCTTCTGGCGAACGAGGAAAGTAGCATCAGGGAAGAGGTATAAACCTTCGTGGTGCATAGGAGGCCGCAATGAGAGAAAAAAACTACACTAACGGCCGAGTGCACCAACCTCGGTCAAAAGTTAATCGCGGTCAAGTCGGCATTTAACCGTGGTCAACTCAAGTTTCTGGTGCGCCGACACCGAACAAAGTTGAACGAGGGAGTGGATCGCAATTACATTTGATCGCGGCTGACGCCCGGTTTTGTCGAGATGACCAGCGTTATACGAGTGTGCAGTATCAAGATGGCGGCGCGTTTTGATGTTTTAGACTGAACTGACGAAGATTTATTTTACCTCGATCATTTAAATCGGGATCAAAACCGGAACGTATTGATTGTGGAAAGGGGGACTCTTTTGAAGATTACTGTGGCAAAAAGTTCAAAGAAAGATATTGTTTGTCCAAAGAAAGTGTGGTGGTTGTTAAACCAAATCATCTACATCTACATCTACATACATACTCCGCAATTCACCGTAAGGTGCGTGGCGGAGGGTACACTGTACCACTACTAGGCATTTCCTTTCCTATTCCATTCCCAAATTGAACGAGGAAAAAAAGAATGCCTATATGCCTCCGTACGAGCCCTAATTTCTCTTATCTTGTCTTTGTGATCTTTACGCGAAATGTAAGTAGGCGGCAGCAAGATCGTACTACACTCAGCTTCAAATTCCGGCCCTCTAAATTTACTTAACAGAAATTCACGAAAAGAACGTCGTCTTTCTTCCAGCGATCCCCAATTGAGTTGCCGGAGCATTTCCGTGACACTCGCGCATTGGTCGAACCTACCGGTAACAAATCTAGCTGCTCGCCTCTGAACCGCCTCTGTCTTCCTTCAAACCGATCTGCTGCGGGTCCCAAATACTTGAGCAATACTCAAGACGTGGTCGTACAAGCGTTTTATACGCGGTTTCCTTTACAGGTGAAGTACATCTTCCCAAAATTCTCCCAATAAACCGAAGTCGGCTGTCTGCCTTACTCACAACTGTCCTTACATGCTCGTTCCATTTCATATCGCTCTGCAATGTTACGCCTAGATATTTGAACGACGCTCACTACTAATGCTGTATTCGAACATTATAGGATTGTTTTTTCTACTCATGCGCATCACCTTACATTTTTCTACATTGAGAGCTAGCTGCCATTCTTCGCACCAACTAGAAATTTTGTCCAAGTCATCCTGTATGCTATTACAGTCAGTTACAGACGACACCCTCCCATACACCACAGCATCATCAGCAAACAGCCACAAATTACAACTTACTCAGTCCATCAGATCATTTATATAGATAGAAAATAATAGCGGTCCTATCACACTCCCCTGGGGCACGCCTGACGATACACTCGTCTCTTATGAACACTCGCCGTCGAGAACAACGTTCTGCGTTCTATTACTTAGGAAGTCTTCCAGCCAGTCACAAATCTGTGAACCTATTCCATAAGCTCGTATCTTCGTTAGCAGTCTGCAGTGTGGCACCGCGTCGAACGCCTTTTTGAAGTCGAGAAAAACACAATCCGCCTGTTGCCCTTCGTCCATGGCTCGCAAGATGTCATGTGAGAAAAGGGCAAGCTGAGTTTCACATGAACGATGTTTCCTAAACCCGTGCTAATTCATGGAAAGAAGTTTTTCCGTTTCAAGGAAATTTACTATATTCGAACTGAGAATATGCTCCAAAATTCTACATGATACCGATGTCAACGATATTGGCCTGTAATTGTATGGGTCATTTCTCTTTCCTTTCTTATACACGGGAGTCACCTGCGTTTTTTTCCAATCGCTAGGAACTTTGCGCTGAATTAAAGATTCGCTATAGATGCGAGCTAAGTAGGGGGCAAATACCGCAGAATAGTCTTTGTAAAACCGAACTGGTATTCCATCCGGACCAGCAGACTTTTCGTATTTAGCTCTCTCAGCTACTTCTCTACACCGGAAATACCTATTGCTATGTCCCCCATTTCGGAATTAGTACGTTGATCAAATTATGGTATATTTGTGCGGTCCTCCTGCGTGAAAGATTTCTTAAAGGTTAAATTTAGAACTTCAGCTTTCCGTTTGCTTTCTTCTATTACTGCCCCGGAATGATCAACGAGTGACTGGACAGTGGGCTTTGACCCGCTTATCGATTTTACATAGGACCAGAATTTTTTCGGGTTCTCGGAAAGATCTTTTGCTAAGGTATGGCTGTGATAATTATTGTATGATTCACGCATTGATCTTTTTATAGACGCACGAATCTCTACTATCTTTTGCCTGTCATCATTTGCGTGTTCTTTTTTGAATCGAAAAGCAACAGCCTTTGCTTTCTCAGCAGCTTTCTAACATTATTATTATACCACGGTGGATCTTTTCCATCCTTAATCGTCTTTACTGGCACATATTTCTCTAACCCTTTATTAACAATGCACTTAAATTTAGTACACAATTCCTCTACATCCGTAGTCCCGGAATTAAACGATGCCCATTCATTTTCTAAGTGCGATCGTAACATTTGCTTATCGGCTCTTATCGGCTCTTCTTGATTGGTTTATGAACTTTGGTCACCATCGACGCTATGACGATATCATGATCACTAATTCCTATCTCTACACAGACATCGTTGATAATGTCAGGCCTGTTTGTGGCTATAAGGTCTAGAATATTTCCATTGAGCGTGGGTTGCCGTTTTAACTGCTCAAGACAGTTTTCGGAGAATGTGTCCAAAAGTAGCTCGCAAGACTGCTTGTCTGTACCGCCTGAAATGTAACTAGCGAGGTCTCAATCTATACTCTTAAGGTTGAAGTCACCTCCGACTAATATTGCATGGCCCGGATACCTATGCACTACCTGGTGTAGACTTTCCTTGAATGATTCTAAAACTGCTACAGCAGCACTGGTGGGCCGGTAAAAACACCCAACTATTAACTTTACTTCTTTTAGACCTGTTATGCGTGCCCAGATAACTTCACAGTTACTTTCAACCTCGATCTCAGTAGAAAGAATATCTTTGTCCACAGCGATGAACACTCCTCCTCCAGTTGTGTCAGATCTATCTTTCCGATATACATTCCACGCTTCGCTAAATATTTCTGAACTTGAATTTCCTACCGATAGAAATAACACTATTTCGCCTATGAACAGACTATTGATTACGTTAAGAGCATATGCCAATGGTGCATATAACATACTTATTCGTGACAACAGTAACATATATCGCGACGACACATTGCCAGGAAGAGCAGTTCGCCGCGCCATAATTAATGAATATTTCCAGTAAGGTAACTATCAAATACAGAAGAAGTTTTGAATAAAAAAAATTACGATATGTTCCGTAACTATAATCGTAAAGCTTTCGTGTTATTAGAACATGTTATCTGTATGTTTCTCTTACCAGGTGAACATGCGGAGCATGGGAAAATGCGCTGTGAACAACAATGGCATTTGTGTTGATTTGTTCGAAACAATAAATCATAATTTATGTAATTATATAAATCTGTCTTAGGGTGTTTTTTTAATAATCATTTCTCTTTGCAATGTGACTGGATTCGGTAAAATTTTACGACGCTTATCGCTGGGCTCCAGTGCTTATGTTGGCAACAGATGAACAATGAAGTGTAGAACTGCGTTAATATTTTTCACAAGCAACAGAGTAAATGTTATCGCTGCTCGTTTCACTCGCAGCAAAATTAACGCTGTACCTGCTCTATCGTTGAAAGGTTCTTGTATGTACCTTTGTCCGTTCAGAAGAAAATAATTTTCGTTTTAATTGAAATAGTCACGAAAAAATATTTATTGGTCATCTTAGTTGCCGTCATTACCATTGGTGCCAACATAACCACTGCAGCCCGGCGAGAAGCGTCGTACAATTTTACGGTATTTACAATCTTGTACATTACAAATCACGTAGTACTGTCGTCATTCAGCAAAGATAGTCGAGAATACACATGTAGCTAAGCTCAAGTAACACCTTTGCGTCACTTGGGTGCCTTCCATTGCGCTACACGGACTTGATCGCGATCAAAGGTACGATTGGCTGACCGGTGATGAACGTTGGTGCACCGCAGAGACGTTTTAACCGCGGTTAACCTTTGACCGTGTTCTCGGAAGCCTTGATTATCGCGCTTTTTGACCGAGGTTGGTGCACTCGGCCACTACCCTCATACGGTTCAGGGTTCTGCAGACTGTATGGCAGGTCCCCACCAGGTGCCAGTTCTTCTTTTGCTGCTTCATGGGGGCTTCTCAAGTCCATTTCCCACCTCGCAATACGGTCCTCTGCGGCCGACCCTTCCAGTGCTCTGGACGTGACAGGAAGCTCTTCCTCGAACGAAGCCGTCGCACAGTGGTATAGATCACCACACAAAACTTGGCCAAAAATAGAAAAATCTTTAGATTTGAACGAAAATTGGTATATAGGGGTTATTGAGGCCGCTGATTACGAATTTCGTATTAAAATTTAAAAATTTCTAATAGCCGATTTAATATGGCTGACTTCTTCATTCAAAATTCTTGGAATTTTTTTTAAATTCGTATGTAATTATCTTTAAGGTTTCTGATTACCAATACTACATAATGATTTGTAATTTAGAAGCGGGAAATCAAGATTATATAACAATTACAAAAGAAAACTAGTTGGTATTTATTTTGAATTTTTTTGAAGTGCCAGCTATTGGTTATAATACGTACAATTTAAAAAATTGAAACGAGGAAAACACAATGAAAATCAGTCGCTCTCACTGTCAATATCGGGATAATTATCGTTTTCGAAATCAAAGTTACTATCATGTTTATCAGAAACTTCCAGAAAACTTTCGAACTCCTCATCAGTAAAAAACAAAAGTCTAGGGCGTCCGTTGACAAATCTTTAATTTTTCGAGGTTTCATTTTTCCCAGACTCGAAATAAGTGGATCAGAAGATACAGGAGCCAATGAAATACATCTTCCATTGTATTTGTGCGCGAACTTTTCCTGGAATACCCTTCGCGATATTTCTTAATATCTTTATTCCTTGCTTTCTGAGCATTTCAAGATAACTGACCTAATCGCGATATCGCTGCTTCTATTATCTGAGCACCGTGCATTAAGATTTTTTATGAACTGTTGTAGACATGTAATACCAGCGAAACTTGTCTACGCACATTTCCGCAGTATCATGACAATATTTTTCACATTTTTCGATGTTCACGTTATAGCCACATGACATTACCTGCAAGATAACATGAAATCGATGGATGAAATCTTTGTCAAGCCACACTATTTGTGAAGAAACTGATGATTTCTCAAAAAAGCAGGACGTTAACGCTATGCCGAAAACAGTAACTTTGAACTGACGTAGCACCGCAGGTATCAAAGATATATCACTTTCCTTTGAGAATAACATGCACCGAAGCCTCTACTACAAGATTCTGTGGTAGCCAGCCTATTCGCTGACAGTCGACTTTTTCGATTTTTGGCCACCTTTTTTCAGATCCAGACCATTGTGCGTCGGTCAGCAGGCTGGTGTCCACATAGAGGGTGACGCGTGTCCTTTTCTTGCTTCGTTTTTTTCAGCTTCGGCAGCAATGTCACGTCGTATGTTGGGCGTGCGATCCCCATAATTAAGTACATCTAGAGTGCTGTTGTTGGTTTCAGGCACCCAGTCACAATCCGAGCCATTTCATCCACCGCGATGTCAACTTTTCTCGCGTGTGATGACGAACTCCATACTGGAGCGGCGTATTCCGCAGCTGACACACTATACCCGGGCCGCTGAAACATTGCACTTGACGTTTCGCATTACGGCGAGTTAAGTTGGCTACACTGCTTTAGCGACGTTGCAACACTAGCCTCTATACACACAGCAGACGAAACGGTTTTCAGTTGCATCTCGTAAATGTACGTTATTGAGCAATAAACGTGCCTATAATAATTCGTTCTTGAGCAGCAATTAATTAACGGCATATTAATGAAGACCAGAGCACAACAATGCACACGCTTTCAATAACGGAGTAAAGCCATATAGAAAATTAGCACTGGATCACGACAGATACGAAATAAACAGTAATCATGATAGTAACTTCTCTACGTTTTATAATCACAATGCTTTTCACTCACCAATTTACGGCGACAGTGGTACAATTACATCCAGCTAGCCATCTTCACTGTTGTCGTCAATGCCAAAATCGTCGTCATCACCAAGACAAATCATTATCTGTTCATGGTCCCTTCCATTGTTTGCGCTGCCCGAATCAGTTTTTCAACGTGCTCGACAATTTTTTTTTTCTTCAAGATGCAGCATCCACATTGGCAACAGCTTTTCCACCTCCGTTATTGGGAAAGACTTATAGTTCCTTAATTAATTCTTCACGTCACGCCATACCAATTTTATAGAGTTAAAACGGCAGTGAAATGGTAGCAGATTTATTTTATTGTGACGCTGCTCTTTTGCGATTTCGTCTGCTGCATATGTGGGTGTAATAGGCTTATTTTGTTTCACGAGCAAATATAAAAGAAATTTTGACATTGACATATCTGCAGCAATATTTCTTTCTTGTAACCACTGCACCATAACTTCTTTCCGATCGTTTGAAGCGAGAATGAACTTCCTGCTCAGAGCATAAGCTCGAAGTTTTTATTCGTACGAAATTGAGAACTTAATCAGAAAACGTCACTAGACAAACGTCTTTTCGGTGACATCATCCAATTACTTGAACTCGGAAAGTCAAACCACTCACAGTAAAACAAATCGCATACAACATAAACACGCGATAAACAACTTTGTTTACGGTAGAACTGAACAAAGCCGGCAACGCGGGAACGTTGACGTCACGGCACGTGATCACTGGAAGCGTTTATCGCGCTGTGATTGGATCGTTCCTAGCGACAAGCGCCTCGCGCTTCTTGCTCTTCACTTGTTATTTGTAAACGTCAAGTGCAAAGTTTCAGCGGCCCGAGTATAAGCTAGTGATGGGCAGTTGGCATCATTTCACTGTTTCGAAACATACGGATCTTCTCCACCAGGCCGTTTTGTACACCTGCTGCCACCGCCAACCTTTCTATGCCATATGTTCTGACTCCCTTAGTGCCCTGCAGAGTCTTAAGGACCCTCTCTCGAACCATCCTCTCGTGTATCGGATCCAACGCTCCCTCCAGTTGCTGGCAGATGACAGCTGTCACGTTTCTTTCCTGTGGGTCCCTGGCGACGTGGGAGTGCCCGGGAATGAGACCGCCGACATAGCAGCCAAGGCCGCAACTCTTTTGCCTCGCATGGCTAACTTTTGCGTCCCATCGGACGATGTTCAACGGGCTCTTCGACGGAGTATCGTGTCGTCATGGCACAGTGCGTGGTTTTCAATGTACAACAATAAATTGCGAAATGTCAAACCGATCCCGACCGCTTGGAGGACCTCCTCACGCCCCTCTCGGCGGGAGGAGGTCATCCTGGCCCGGTTGCGGATCGGTCACTGCCGTTTCAGCCACCGTCACTTGCTATCCGCCGGCCCTGCACCGCTGTGCTCCTGCGGTGAACTGCTGACAGTGCGACACGTTTTACTGTCTTGTGTTAATTTTAATCATCTCCGTGTAGCCCTTCACTTTTCGTCTACTCTGGAGGAACTTTTTAGCTGATGACACACGAGCAGCTGCTCGAGTTTTGCGTTTTATCAACTTGGCCAACTTATCAAAGGATATTTAACCCTTTAAATTGTCTTTTATCTTTAGTTTTTAGCCTTTTCTTGACGTTCTACCTGGCAGTCACCAAATTTTTTTGAGATCTAGCGAATCTGTGTTCTTTTCTGGGCGCTAATGACCGTCGAAGTTGTGCGCCCTAAAACCACACACACACACACACACACACACACACACACACACACAAAACAAAGAAACAAAAAAAAACATACGGATCATCTGAGTCTAGTGAGTCGACTCATTGCTTTGGCACTCAAAACACGAGGCTTCCTGCGCCCCGCTACGTCCGCTGATTCGCGTGAGCCGAGAAAGCTGCAGGGCAGGGCACAGTAGAGCGATACAGAAAAGACGAAACATCTGTGAAATATCAACGGGGTTTTAATACGTTGTTCAGTTGACTGGACTGAGCGGCACAGAATATGTTTGCTACTATGATTTTACAATCGTGTTAAAGCGTAAACGTTTATACCCGGGCCGCTGAAACACTTCACTTGACGTTTCGCCACAGAATAACGAGTATACAGCAAGGAGACTCCCGCTGCAGTCTGTCGTCCAAAATTTAGTGCGCATGCGCGGAATCGGCCATCTTGAAAAGCAGTAAACGCCTACTCTGTGGCGTGTTAATGCGCCGTATTTGCTTGTTAATTGTGTATTTTAACTGCATGAATCGCATAAAAGTATGCAAGTATTTGGTACAGTGCAGTGCAGAGAAAAGAAAGAACTGTGTGTCAGTAGTTGGAGCTGTTCCGTTTTTATTATGAGCAGCAATAAAGGAAAAGGCGGCCGATGGTGTTCAGCACCTAATTGCCGCAATAATTCGAATACAAATAACGATATAAGTTTCTTCACCTTCCCAAAACATGCTGAGCAGTACGTGAACGTCGCTATATGTGTAGTCAAAGTTAAATGTTATCAGTTTCCAATCAGAGCAATGTGTGCATAATTATTAAAAGTAGCCTTGCTTCTTCTCTTGACGATAACTCTCGCTGTTGCTGTTGCTGCAGCAGTTAAACAGCATCGAAATGTTGAAGTAGATTTATATTTTATAAGTTTAACGTTGCAGGGAATAATATAAAATGAAAGACAAAGAATAGTGCGTAAGTAGGCAGGTAAAATTTTACTTACGGCATTGGAGGCGTAGTGTGCTAATGTTGGCAACGACGAATGCTCTTCGGATACTCAAACAAATTAAGGGGAATAATTATTTTATGCTGTTTCTGCTCTGTGGTTGACAGATTCCTTTATATGCCCTTCTCCGATCAGTAAATTAATGATACTCTTAAAGCAAATACAATTTTTATATATGCACAGACGTCATTAATTCTGTGTAATCACGTTGTACTTCTAAGTCTGACTCAATATTTTGTGCGAATTTATTCGTGTCAAATAAAACCTGGCAGTTGTATAGTCACTTTCATGTTTATAACTAATTTCCCAAACATAACTCCGCGTTATTTGGGATTTTTCTAGAGATAAGCACCAAATAAAACGATCGTCGATTCCTCCGTACATTTTCGTAGTTGTATTAAAATTTGGGCCTATTTCTTTCGTTGGATTACAATTAGGTGCAAGAAGAGGGCGCAAAATAGATGAGAGCATAATGAAAAGCAGTTTCCTTTCGTAAAAGTCGGTGAGATTAGCCGCAGTTCGTAAAAAGTCCATTTCCAGCCAAAGTACTAAGTGGCTATAGTTCCGCGTTTACTGCTTTTCAATATGGCGTCGAGCGCAGCGCTTGGTAACACACAGATCAAAGGCGCCGCCCCCAGCTTTCCCTTCTGTATGCTCCGTATTCTGTGGTTTCGCGTTACGGCGAGTTAAGTTGGCTACACTGCTTTAGCGACGTTGCAACACTAGCCTCTATACGCACAGCAGACGAAACGGTTTTCAGTTGCATCTCGTAAATGTAAGCTATTGAGCAATAAAAGTGCATATAATAATTCGTTCTTGATCAGCAATTAATTAACGGCATATTAATGAAGACCAGAGCACAACAATGCACACTCTTTCAATAACGGAGCAAAGCAGTATAGAAAATAAGCATTGCATCACGACAGATACGAAATAAACAAAAATCAAGATAGTAACTTCTCTCTTAACGTTTTATAATCACAGTGATTTTTAGTCACCAATTTCCGCCGACAATGGTACAATTACATCCAGCTCCCCATCTTCACTGTTGTCGTCACTGCCAAAATCGTCGTCCTCACGAAGACAAATCATTAACTGATCATGATTACTGATGATCCCTTCCATTGTTTGCGCTGCCCGAATCAGTTTTCAGCCCCCCCCCCCACCCTTTTTTCTCCCAAGATGCAGCATCCATATTGGCAACAGCTTCATGCAACAGCTTTTCCACCTCTGTTATTGTGAAACACTTATTGTTCCTTAAGTAATTCTTCACGTCACTCCATAGCAGTTTTATAGGGTTAAAAAGGCAGTGAAATGGGGACAGATTTATTTCATTGTGACGCTGCTCCTTTGCGATTTCGTCTACTGCATATGTGGGCGTAACAGGCTTATTTTGTTTCACGGGCGAATATAAAAGTTTTGACAGCGACATATCAGCAGCAATATTTCTTTCTTGTAACCGTTGCACCATAACTTCTTTCCGATCGTTTGAAGCGAGAATGAACTTCGTGCTAAGAGCATAAGCTTCGAAGTTTTCATGCATACGAAATTGAGAACTTACTCAGAAATCGCAACTAGAGAAACGTCTTTTCGGTGACATTATCCAATTACTTGAACTCGGAAAGTCGAGTTAAACCACTCACAGTAGAACAAACCGCAGCGAAAAAAGCACACACAACGTAAACAAGCGGTAAACACGATACACAACGTTGTTTACGGTAGAACTGAACAAAGCCGACAACGCGGGAACTGTGACGTCACGGCACGTGAACACCGGAAGTGTTTCTCGCGCTGTGATTGGATAGTCCCTAGCGACTAGCGCCTCGCGCTTCTTGCTCTTCACTTGTTATTTGTAAACGTCAAGTGCAAAGTTTCAGCGGCCCGGGTATATTAAGTACTGTAACAAAGGAAGCACAAAATACTAGTGTTCAAATGCCAATCTCATGAAAATTTTGTCCAACCTTCAAAATCCCACAATTTTGTTTAAATAAAACAAGAAAGATCGTGGTTCAAATCACTATGTGCATCCAGAAATGAATAACTTTTCTAACAATCAATATAAACGAAATATTTAAGATTTGTTCCAATGACATATTTAATGCAATCAAAAGATATTGCTACAAGTCTCAACACAAGGAAACTTCACAATTTACGTGACGAAACCTCAAAACTGAACTAAATTTTTTCAACGTCCAGATAGGTATTCTGATTATCAGATTCATCTTCAGTCAGTCAAATAAAAGAGGTTCTATTATAGTTTCTTTAAATTGAAATTCAAAAACGGGTTTTTTTCACGTCTCCTTACTTAGAATACGGTTTCGTCTCACTGAAATTATCTGCCCTCGCTTTGAAAAGATGTGTTCACACGGTACAGATGTAGCGACAATGGATAACGAAGCTTAGTTCACGCAAAACTGCCACAAACACCGAAGGACTTCACAACTTTTCTCGGTGGTATCCCAGTCTTAAAAAACCTCAGTTGAAGGGTAGCATAATTCAAAATCTCTTGGCGTGACAGGGGAACAACTTCAAACCCGTTGCACGCCTGGGTGTTGTGTTGAACTCACCCAGGCAAACGGAGAGCAAAATAGACCCATGTATTGGGAGAGTAGCGCCAACCTTTGATGTGTGGCTTGCCGACAACCGCCGGCTGCTATTGGTCAGTTGAGCGCGGGTGGGGCACGTCCGCCATTTTAGGCCTAAGCAATCCATCAGCGCAAATGGCATATTTCACTTAACTAGCTGTTATTTTAGCATTTAGAGGTGTTGGAAATGTGTAGACCCATTATGTATTAAATTAAGAGCTTAACATAGCGTATTCCATTTATATATGGTGAAAAATGCCGCATTGTTGGCAGTGAATTGTTATACTAAGACAGTCCGAGGTAGCAAGTTTTACGCATTCCACAGGCCGAAAGAGATGCGAAAAGACGCGAATTGTGGGTACACCGCATTCGAAGAAAAAATGCATTTCCATACGAGAATGCAAAATATTGCGAAGTAAGTAAATTTGTATTGAAATACCGGGTAAACTTCTAGTTTTATCTGTTCATACAAGTTTCTTGCGAGCAATGTTGGACGGACAAACATGTAAGAGAAACGATATTTTTAAAAGATATAAATACATGAAAATCTAACATAATGTGCCGTATTTGATGAATTTCGTATTTATACTTAGCGGTGCATATTACGAAAGTTTGGGCGGTAAATGAAATCGCCCATTAAATAGATCTCCAAAACTCGAATTTTAAGATAAAGTTTATTTTACTGAAGTACCCAGCAGTACGATAACAATGTGTAAAAACCTTCCCATAATGTTAGTTCAGTTAATGTTATGTGATAATATCACATGTAGGTTAGCACACAACACCTATCAACATTAGGCACTAGATTAATGGAAAGCAACATGTATTAATTACATCTACTTTGATAAAAACCAATATATTAGAGATAAAAACGTCAGTCCTTAGCTAATTTGAAAGCAGGAACGTCAGTTATTGCGAAAGCAGTGCATTTGGTACAGCACGAAACAATTTTACAACTAGTTTGCTCAAAAATAAAGGTCTTGATCTCAGATTACCAATTTTTCCTTAATATTCGCTGTAGATGTGATGAAACGATTAAAAACTTGAGTTGATTGTTTACTTAACGTATTGTCATAACACGTCGATGTACAGACCGGTTCCCTTCATCATAAATGTTAATTCCATAGCTCCACCCATAGCGCTGCTACTGCCAGATATAACAGGCCTACAATGGCGGCGCTCGCCCGGTTGGCGGTACTCTCCCAATACAGGGCTCTAGAGCAAAGCGTATGTTAACGGTACCTAGCGTCCGATACACGAATCACAAGATTCGTTGTTTCGAAACAGTGCCGCTTCAAGTTTCGACTCAGTCGATCAGTTCGCTGACTCGATTCACTGAGTCGAATCATCAACTCAGTAGCCAACTCTACACTAAGCGCAACGGCTGAGGTTCTCAGGATTTTTGGGTTTGCATCCCAGGATCCGTTAGTTAATTTCCTGATGATGTTGATGTTTCTCGCTGAGACTTTCTCCCTTGTGGAATTGCAATGAAGGAGCCTCCCCGAAGATTTCGACAGCAAGATAAAAACAAAAAACCGCAATCGGGAGCACCCCGGGCAACGTTGATGCATCAGCGGCTAATCCTTCAACAACCGGAACGGACTTCTGAGGTCTGAAGATGATGATCTAAACCTAGATCGAAACCGGTCACCTGTATTAACAAACTAGTTGAACCCCCGCTGCTTCGCATGCGTAGGCTGGTTGGTCTGCACCAGTCGTTTCTTTTTAATACTGATGAAGAACCCATTTCTTACGTTTCGTAGTTATAGCTTGAAACTTGAGTTAACAGTGCCATATTTTTGAAAATCAATTTTTGCATCTCGTATTTCACCCCCTTATTGGTCGAATTTCCAAATATACCGAAACACGTGTCTTTTAAATTCGAACCCCGTTTTTCAAGCGAATGGACGATTATTTATTAAGAATCCGTTGTGAACAAGTGACAAAAAATGTGTTGTCTGATTTTTTTAAGTGACCCCCTGTAGCATGTAATTTTAAATTTGACTTAATTTGTTTATATACACGTAACACATTAAATGTAAGCCGGCCGCGGTGGCCGAGGGGACTGAGGCGTTTCAGTCACGGTCTGCACGGCCACTACGGTCGGGGGTTCGAATCCCCCCTCGGGCATGGATATTTGTGCCGTCCTTAGTTGTAGCTAGTTCATAAGTAGTTTGTAACTTTAGGGACTGATGACCCCGTAGTTGAGTCCCATACAAACATTTGAACATTTTTGAACATTACATGTAAAATATGCATGTGGCTTTTGACACCAAGTACTATGTCACATGAAGTTGCAGATATGAAGATGACAACTAAGATTGTATGAAACCGGTCATTTTAATATATATATATATATAAACTAGCTAAGTCCGGCTCACTCTTATATGAAACAACAATGTGTTTTGGAAAAGAATTTTTGATGCCCTCTTTTACCCCCTTAGTTGTTGAATTTCCAAAAATACCGAAACACGTGTCTTTTTAATCATGATCAAGAGTACATATCCTAAGTTTCGTAATTATAGCTCGAAATCTGAGTTAACATCAACATATCTTTGAAAATCAATTTTTGCATCCCGTATTTCACGCCCTTATGAGCCTAATTTCCAAAAATACCAAAACGCGTGTTTTAAATTCGAACCCCGAATCCAAATCCGAAAATTTGTAGTTCTAACTTCAAAATTGCCTACATAGCAACAGATTTTCGAAAAACATCCCCTCTGCAATTTAACCCCCTTGATGGTTGAATTTCCAAAAAATACTGAAATACGTATTTTTTAAATCATAGAGAACTATATAAATACCAATTTTTGCAGCTATAGCTTCAGAATTGTCTTGACGAAAAAGTGTTTTCGAAAAGAATTTATGATCCCCTCTTTTACCCCCTTAGTTTTTGAATTTCGAAAAATACCGAAACTCGTGTCTTTTTAATCCAGATCAAGAGTCCATATCCTAAGTTTCCTAGTTATAGCTTTTTACCTCCTTATTGGTTGAATTTCAAAAAATGCCGAAACACGTGTCTTTTAAACTCGAACCCTGAATTAAAATCCGAAATTTTGTAGTTCTAGCTTCAAAACTGCCTAAATAGCTACGTATTTTCAAAAAAAGGTTTCTTCCTCTATTTCACCCCCTTACGGACGGAATATTCAAAAATCGCTTCTTAAATGGCGCCTACAGAGTAAGAGCAACACCCTACACAAATTTGAAGTTTCTAGGTTCGTTCCAGCAGCTGCCAGACGGCTACTTTCAAGCGCTAAGAAACAGTTGTTACTGCGCATGCGCAGCTACTATGACGTAAAAACCCTTGTTTGATACTTGCACTGCTGGAACGCTTTTTGCACTGTTTCTAGTTGCAGGCGTAGGTGAGTTTAAAGGAATAAGTAAAATACTTTCCTTCCTAATAACGAAGAAGTGCAAACGAGAAATATCTGATCTCAAGTGGGATTGCAGTGACTTCGAAATAATCGAAAAACACGCTACTAATACGCACGTATCACGTGATGGCTACTTCCATTCTAACTCAAACGTTACTGCGCATGCGCAAACTGGCAGCTTGACCGCGCCTGAAATTTTTTTTTCGGGTAGCGTCTGGCTGCTTGCGGCAGCTGCTGGAGCACCAGACACACTCCAAGCGGGAGAAGGCGCTGCTGGAACACAATTTCAGCGTTGCGCATGCGCGTCAAGCAATCTGGCAGCTGCTGGAACGAACCTTCTATCTTCAGCTGTCTGAGCTGGGCGATGATGAGTCAGTCAGTCAGTCAATCAATTAGGGTTGCCAGATCTCCGGGCGCCGCCCGGAGTGCCCGGGTTTGGAATGAATTCTCCAGGTCTACGGGCCAATGACTCTCATCTCTGGGCTTGAATGTAACCTTCATCTTAACTTTTTTTTACGACGCTTTTTAAGTACTATGATCATGTAGCGACGATCTACATCGAACTTAACGTAACTTAAACTAAGGACGAACACAACATCCATGCCCTAGGGGGGGATTCGAACCTCTGGCGGGAGCAGCCTCGCGCACCGTGGCAAGACGCCTCAGTGCGCTCGGTCATTCCCGGCCGGCTCCTCTCTAGTAATTATGAATAACTTTATATAATGTCAATTTCTTATTGCAACAAAACGCTACTTTTCTATTCTTCCTCTGAAAACTTTTCATTGTTGCGTCGGTAGTAATCGGCTAGCGCATTATTAAGCAAACACTATTGCGGCAACGTGTCAACTGGCGACATCTATTATTTGTGTTCGTTCGTTCATTGTTTGTTATCAGTTTACCGGCAATTTTTGGAATACTCGGATCGTGTGTGAACAGACAAGCTTACATTAACTCAGATTAGTGAGTAATAACAATGAAATGAAGAGACGATATCTAAGTTCGTTCCGTGAAGAATGGTTGCAGGAAGAAAATTATAAAGAGTGGCTACAAAAGGTCGATACTGATGAGTATGTGTAAGTGCACAATATGCAATATCTCATTTACTGTTATGTATGACGGAGTGAAAGCTATGAATAAACATTTACAATCATAAAGACACAAAGCGAATATTACCACACAAAAGAAGAATCAGTCATTTATTAATTTCTTGCCGAAACAATTTTCTGCAGAAGACGACAATCCTGGTTAGGGGGGGGGGGGGTGGTGAGTTGGTAGCAGTTGGGGGGGGGGGGAGTGAGTCATTGGCCAAGGGGGAGGGGGCACGTCTGGTCTCCGGGCCTGCCTCGAGTTCAGTCTGGCAAGCCTACAATCAATCAGTCAGTCAGTCAATCGGGACACTTCCTTTTATATATAGAGATTGTAAAAAAATAATTTTGCAAACTGGACTGTTATTTTTCTATCAAGAGTGCATCTGTTAGATTTTCTAAAAAGTCGTTAACATTTTTCGGGCTGAAAGTTCCCGAAACGCGGCGGCTCTCTCGCCGGGCAGACGCATTGCGCATGCGCAGATGGAAGGCGCCGTCCTGTCGGAACAAAAGACTGCGCGCGACTGTCCATTGTTCGGCGGCGCGGACAAATGACGGCCGCGGGCGGAGCGCGTTCATTACAGCGCGACGCTGGCGCCGCGGCGCGGCCGGCGCCCGCAGCTCATTACTCGCTATTTTTAAACGCGCCCACGCTCTGTGTCTCTCTGTCTCTGTCTCTGTCGTTCCACCGGAAGGACAGCCTGCGGCCGCAATTAAACAGACTTCCCATCGCGCCCTTTAAAGGGGCCGTGTTTAACGGAATCAGCGTAATAGCGCTTTAACTCGGTTTGCCACCACACTCTCGCGCCTTGTGTCGGTTTTCGTGACCTCGACCGAGTGGCTCCTCGGTTAGGCCGGTATTACACTATCAAATTATTTGTCAAACAATTGGACAAAGAAAAATTGGCCGTATTGTAATGGGAACGTCGTCCAATATTTCATCCAATCTAAGCTCTCAGCCTAGATTTAATCAAAGAAATCGCTCGTCTTCTGTTTCCTGCAGTGAGAAATGTGACCGCTTGGAGCGCTAGTAGTATACAGCTTCTGGAGATGGGAAAACTGAAACTTCTGACGGTTTCGAAACAAATGAAACCGTACCATCTGTGGTTTCGAAACCATCAAACCGTAAAGCAATGTATGTTTTGTCATGAAATCTTCATTCTAGGAGGGCAATATTTTTCACTCTGTGGACAAGGGTACATACAAGAACCTGTCAACCATAGAGTATATATTTACTTCATGGTATGTACGAAACATGTTGACAAAGATTTTCTCCCGTTTGTTGATGTTGCCAACAGTCACACGAGGCCGCCGGTATGGTAGGTAAAAGTTTACCCCGTTAGGAGTTCACAAACTGCAATATGGTACGCATATTACAGTGATGGATCATAAATGCTACTTTCTATACATACTAAATAAATTATATGGAATATAGGGCACACTAAATAATCACAAGTAATGCTATGGAATTACAAAAATAATAAAGCAAGAGGCAAGTTCACCACTTGTACGTATTGACCGTTACACCACCGCCGCAATTCTTTTAACATGAGTGTCGAAAAATTATAACGACAGTAGGTAACTTCGTTTTCGCTCATAAGAAACCAACTCTTTAACACGAGATTAAATATGCGATCTACCCTTGTTAGTAAAAAAATGTCATTTCAAGCTTCATGTTGAATCTTATTTTAAAGAATGAAGTTTCACTCGTGTGTCTTTAATATGATAGATAAAACTAGAATTTAAGTGGTTATTTCAATGCAAATAGTAAACGTTGTTTTATTGTTCATTACGTTTATAAAGCAGACATTATGTCATTTCGAAATGAATCTTGATATCAGTAATCATAAGCTGCAGACTCAAGAGTGTCAACTACTATTTGACACTCTCTAAATGGTTTATATACTAGTAAGTTATATGTGTATCTGTGTGGAGCTTCAGAAAAATGAAACACCACATTTCGATACCATTAGCCTGTTCCGCCTTTCTGCATTAGTTGTTTGAAACACCGGTGTTGTGAAACCGACACGAAACCGTGAAACCGACAGGAAGAAACGGTTTCAGTGTATCGCAATCGACCGCGAATGTGATCCGAAACAGAACGGAATGAAACCGCATGTTTTCGAAACCGTCAAACCTGCCGGTTTTGAAACAGTGAAACTGTTGTGTGTATCGAAACCTGGTTTCGAAACCATGAAACCGTAGCCAACTCTAGTATACAGCTTCCTTTATTTTATTTGGAGGTTAAATATCTGACATTACTTGGGCATAACGTCCGTATTCGTAAACATGGCTAGTAGTGGTATGTTTGTGTAGTGTTTTCTAGCAACAACAAAATTTTAAAAAAGTCAGATGGAGCGTTGTATAACAGGCGACAAGACCAATTCAAACTGTCTTCCACGTCAATTTGCGTAGCCCAATACCCTGCGGCGAACGTGAGGTTGAGTTACAATCCGTGATGTAAAGAAGTCATTATATACTATCGGAATTGAAGAAGTAGTACCCCTAAATCTTATTTACGGCCGAAACAGAATTTGGAAAATATGATTTTGGAAACTTGGTGTGCTAAATGCTGGGAAGTGAAATAACTTTCAAAACATCGACATTTCTTTGCAAGCGAATCTATGTACATATAAATACGTCAGCCAATTTTTGTAAGGAAATAAATAGAGCCTATTTACTTTACCAGCAATGTTTCCCCCTTACATTGTTAATAACGTCATAAACAATTTAGATTATCCTCTTTGTGAGTGCTCACATTTTCCATTTAAAACGTTATTTAATGAAACTTGCTTTATCTACTTAACAATCTTATTCGTATACACTGTTTGAGTCAGCCTTTTTGTTACTCTATTGCTAACTGTGAAGGATGAAGAGCGACAAAATAATTAGCAGTGAACGGCCTGGCTGTTCTGCCGACGACATAAAAAAAAAAAAAAAAAAAAAAAAAAAAAGAAAATCCTCCCGGTCCCGTAACAAAATTTATTTATCTCGCTCTGACACCCACGGTTTCATCCAAGTGCGTTTCCTTTTCTTTTTTCCCTCCTCCTCTTCTAAATGCAGACACAACGCAACTGTAGTATAAACAATAGCTGAGCATTGCACCGCCATTTTGAAGCAAATTTGACAAAATATTGGATGCTAGTGTAATACCCCCTTTTCCGATTCATCCAATGTCTTTGTCAAAATATATGACCAATATTTCATTCAATTTTTTCGTCCAATTCTTTGTCCAATAATCTGATAGTGTAATACCGGCCTTAGCCCACACGGGCTGAGTACGTCCCGCTTGCCAACAGCGTCGGCAGACACCTGCGAGCTCTAGCCGATCCCGACACTCGCCGACTAGACTCGAGCATTATAGTTCTTGATCGGGAGCACTCATCTAGTTCGAGGCTCTGCCGCGAACTACTTCGTTCTTTTAGTTCGTCCGCTCCCAGTGACGGCTGAGCGGCGTGGTCTGCGCATGCAGGAGGAGGGAGAAGTTCCCCCACCTAGCTGCTTCATGCGCTTGCTGCGTGAGCCGCTAACGATATCACGCAGACCAAAAGAAACAGCTTGTGGATAATTTCTCGCGTTTAAGCTTAGAGTTGTCTCCACATCTAGGCATTATGGAATTTATTAGTCAGATATTGTAGAGTGCAGAATACTTCAAAGCAGAAATTTTGTAGCACTGAACTATTTAATCTAGCAGGCAGACGCTAACCTAGAAATGGCTCTCATCAGCAGAAGGCAAACACGTGATTTTTAATTCTGCTGCGCGCCCTCTCAATATTGCCCGTCGGTCTTCGGAAAAGAATCCTACGAACTAAGAAGCGAGGTACGTTTGACATAATAGTTCGCGACCGGTAATGCACGTTTTAGTTTGCGACCGATCGCGCATGTTTTAGTTCGCGAACGATCGCGCATGTTTTAGTTCGCGACCGATCGCGCATGTTTTAGTTCGCGACCGATCGCGCATGTTTTAGTTCGCGACCGATCGCGCATGTTTTAGTTCGCGACCGATCGCGCATGTTTTAGTTCGAGACCTAGCACAAATATTTTAGTACGCTACCGGTATCTCTCCTTTTAGTTCGCAGCTCGGCCGCGAAGTAGGTCGCTCTTTTTAGTTCGTCCACTCTTTTTGGCTTTTGCTACCGCTACTAAAGGAGCTCTTTATTTTGTTATGACAGCTTTTTTATATAATGATCAGTGTTGCCCAAGCGTGTGCTAGTACCCGTATTTTTGGGCAGTTAGACATCAAATACTTAAGCAAATAAACCAGTTATTTACACGAATGGGTGATACGATGATATTCAACAGTATCATGCAGACTAGAGAAAATGGTTGATGCATAATTTCTCGCATATAAATGCAAACGATGTTAAGTTTTGAGTTCTCTTTGCTTCTGTACACTATGGAATGAGGGTTATATTTAGATACAGCTGAATACCTTAGAAAAGAAAATTTGTGACAGTGAACTATGAAACTACAGCTGAGCTGCATCTCAGCTCGAAATGACGACAACTGGCAGAAGGGAATCACGCGATTCTGCGCGCTCTCGCGTCCTCTCGCTGTTCCCCGTCAGTCTTTGGAAAAGGAGCGGACGAACTAAGAGGCGAGGAATCTGCGAACTAGTTCGCGTAGTTCGCCTGTGGCATCACTCTTCCGAACTAGTTTGTTTGCGAACATCACAAGGCTATTGCCGACAGCTAGATGGCTGTGCTGATAAGAAAAGTGTTATCCACACCACATCCGCAAATCCCATATCCGAAACCGCATCCGCGACACTTTATCCGCATCCGCAAGTTCTTATGCGCATCCGGTGATATTAAAGTTCTGAAGCCAAATAGCAATGGATAGTAGTATTTAAAACCATGGTATGTAATTATGACAAATATACTAGAACTGACATGGGGCTACATTTTCACGCAATTTTGGGTGCATAGATCTTGAGAAATCAGTACCCAGAACAACCACCTCTGGCCGTAATAACGGCCTTGATACTCCTGGACATTGAGCCAAACAGAGCTTGGATGGCGTGTACAGGTACAGATGCCCATGCAGCTTCAAGACGATACCACAGTTCATCAAGAGTAGTGACTGGCGTATTGTGACGAGCCAGTTGCTCGGCCACCATTGACCAGACGTTTTCAATTGGTGAGAGATCTGGAGAATATGCTGGCCAGGGCAGTAGTCGAACATGCGGTCGTGCATTATCCTGCTGAAATGTAGGGTTTTGCAGGGATTGAATGAAGGGTAGAGCCCCGGGTCGTAACACATGTGAAATGTAACAGCCACTGTTCAAACTGCCGTAAATGCGGACAAGAGGTGACCGAGACGTGTAACCAATGGCACCCCATACCATCACGCCGGGTGATACGCCAGTATGGCGATGACGAATACACGCTTCCAATGTCCGTTCACCGCGATGTCGCCTAACACGGATCCGACCATCATGATGCTGTAAGCAGAACCTGGATTCAGCCGAAAAAATGACGTTTTGCCTTTCATGCAGCCAGGTTCGTCGTTGCGTACACCATCGCAGGCGCTCCTGTCTGTGATGCAGCGTCAAGGGTAACCGCAGCCACGGTCTCCGAGCTGATAATCCATGCTGCTGCAAACGTCGTCGAACTGTTCCTGCTGATGGTTGTTGTCTTGCAAACGTTCCCATCTGTTGACTCGGGGATCGAGACGTGGCTGCACGATCCGTTACAGCCATACGGATAAAATGCCTGTCATCTCGACTCCTAGTGATACGAGGCCGTTGGGATCCAGCACGGCGTTCCGTATTGCCCTCCTGAACGCACCGATTCCATATTCTGCTAACCGTCATTGGATCGCGACCAACGCGAGCAGCAATGTCGCGATACGATAAACCGCAATCGCGATAGGCTACAATCCGACCTTTATCAAAGTCGGAAACGTGATGGTACGCATTTCTCCTCCTTACACGAGGCATCACAACAACGTTTCACCAGAAAACGCCGGTCAACTGCTGTTTGTGTATGAGAAATGCTTGGAAACTTTCCTCATGTCAGCACGTTGTAGGTGTCGCCACCGGCGCCAACCTTGAGTGAATGCTCTGAAAAGCTAATCATTTGCATATCACAGCATCTTCTTCCTGTGGGTTAAGTTTCGCGTCTATTGCACGTCATCTTCGTGGTGTAGGAATTATAATGGGCAGGGGTGTATGACTAACTTATACTAAAGACAACACAAATATCCACGTCCAAGGGAGTATTCGAACTCCCGACGGGTAACGGACTCGCGCATCGGAGCATAGCGCCTTAATGCGCTCGGTCACTCCGCCGCGGCCATCTTCATGTATCAATGAAAACAGTTAAGAAATTATAAAAGAGTAAAACAAAGAAATATGCGTTATGTACAAAATTTTAAGTGCAGTATCCGAAGAAAGAAAAATTGTAGTTAATCAGAATTTCATTGTTTATGACGTCATATCTGCTGAAATATGTGTCGTATTACGATGTAAATTCAGTGGTATATCTACATGGCGAAATGTATTATAATATCAAAGGAATGTTCAGGTGGTATGTATGTGTACTGTATGTCATTTGTCTCGCGAATACAATTTACAGTGTAGAAGTAATAGCTTGTAACGCCATGCACAATGCCGTAGGTATACATCATGAACATCGGAAAAGTTGTAAGCGATTAACTTTTTTCCTTTAATCATTTTGTCAGGGTTGTCCGCGGAAAAAAATTATTTGTAAAGATTTGAAATTATGTTCAAAGTTTAGCGTTATAGGTCCCCTACTCTTCCTCGTGTTTCTAAACGATTTAGGAGACAATATGAATAGCTCCCTTAGACTGTTCGCGGATGATGCTGTCGTTTATCGGTTAGTGAAGTCAACAGAGGATGAAAAGCAACTGCAAAGCGATTTAGACAAAATTTCTACATGGTGCGAAAATTGGCAATTGACACTAAATAAAGAAAAGTGTGAAGTAATACACAAGACCACTAAAAGAAATCCGCTGAACTTCAATTACGCGATAAATCAGTCAAACCTTAAGGTCGTAAATTCTATCAAATACCTAGGAGTTACAATTACGAACAACTTTGACTGGAGAGAACACACAGAAAATATTGTGGGGAAGGCGAATCAAAGGTTACGTTTCATTGCCAGAACGCTTCGAAGATGCAACAGCTCCACCAAAGAGACTGCCAACATCACACTTGTACGTCCTCTCCTGGAGTACTGTTGCCCCTTGTGGGACCCTCACCAGGTGGGACTGACGGAAGACATTGAGAAGATTTAGAGAAGGGCAGCTCGTTTTGTTTTATCACGTTACGGGGGGGGGGGGGGGGAAGCGTCACGGAAATGTTGCACGAATTGGGGTGGAAATCATTAAAAGAAAGACTTGATTCATTGCGGCGTGATCTGTTTGCGACGTTTCAATCACCTACTTTTAGTTCTGAATGTGAAAATATTTTGCTAGCACCCACCCACCTACTTAGGGAGACATGACCATCCCAATAAAATAAAAGAAATCAGCTCAAAAACGGAACGATTTAGGTGTTATTTCTTCCCGCGCGCTGTTAGAGAATGGAACGGTAGAGAAAAGTTATGGAAGTGGTTAATGAACCCTCTGCCAGGCATTTAAATCTGATTTTCAGAGTATCTATGTAGATGTAGATAATGCAAGGCGCTAAGTGCTCTGTCAAATAGATGACGAATAAAATCACGCGCCACAAGATGGGTCAGTTTTCAATGTTTACGACGTGATATCGTATGAACTGTGTATCGTAGGTTGGTTTTGGCAAACATAGCAAGTGATCTCTGACCTTAAAGAATATTTGTACCAAATGTGGTTGAAATCGGTCCATCAATTTAGGAGCAGATGTAGAATATTATCGCCTAATACAGTCGTTTGTCACGACTGTCATTGTTTATGACGTCATATCTCCTTACATATGTGTGTAGGTGTTTCTTACCCCGACAGCGATTGTTGCCTATTAGTAAGGATGGTATGTAGCAAGTTTGGTAGAAATCGGCCCAGTAGTTTAGTAGGAGATGTGGAACATACATACACACACACATGCCCACATACACACATACAGCCCCATAACCCCCCTCCGAAGGATCGAGTCCTCTTTCGTGCATGGCATGTTTGTTATCCTTACATTTCGTTAGTCTAAGTAGTTTGAAAATCTACGAACCGATGACGTTAGCAATTTTGTCCCTGAGATTCGAAAACAAATGAACAACTTTATCTTACTTAACCAGCGTAATTCCCGCTGTTTCGCATGCGTAGACTGAATGGTCTGCATTGGTTGCATCTAATTCTAAAAAAAAAAAAAAAAAAAAAAAAAGCTGTCATAGATTCAGGTTTAAGCTTTTCCTAATCAAGTATTTTGATACAACTTGCCGCCCCCTATTACACCATTGATGGCAGAAATCAAAATAAGCCGGAACACACTTTTTTTTTTAATACTAACTATGGTTTCAAATCAAACTTTTCACGTCAGTAGCATCAAAATAGTGTTAGTAGCAGCTTTAAAAGAAAATCATTATTTCGCCCCCTTTATAGTTGAATTTCCAAAAATATCGAAACACGTGTTTCTAAAATTGCAATCAAAAATCTAAATCCGATTTTTCTATTTTTACTTCAAAATTGCGTTAATAGCAAAGTTTTTTTTTCAGAAAAACCGTTCAGCCCCTATATCACCCCCTTACGGATGGGAATATCGAAAAATCGCTGATTCCTACAGTGTAAGGTAAACAACGCCTACAATTTTCAACTTTCTATCATCTGTAGATTCAGTTTTAGCTCCATTTTCTGTCTTCTAGAAACGGATCGAGAACGTGAAATTTCTTTCATACGCTTTGTCATCTTTTTTTGGTAGTTTTACTGTTCAAAATGCAATATGCACTTATTTTTCTTTATTCGTAGGCTTGCTACAGGAAAACAGCTGAATAATTTGCATCACGTTTCGTGGTTTATAACCTCTTTGCTATAAAAGTCATCGCTGGTCTTCAGTTCGAATTTTATATAAGCTGACAACTTTGAACCACTATATCTTACATCTTCCACCGTCTTATAGCTATCGACACGGAACTGCCATGGTGTACAACGGGAGACTTCGTACTGCAACAACACACAGAGATCGTACGTCTCCATTGCGTAATTTTTGCTGAAGAGCAAAATATTGACACTCACACGTAGAATTTTAGGTAATTTCCAAGAAAGCTTACACCTGAAGTTGTACGGCCAAAATCGATATATATCGAATGTCGATTTCGTCAGTATTGGCACGCGACTTCTCAAGTGTGGAGAAAGTATTTCATTCGCGTGTTCTAATTGAGAAAGTGCATATACAACTGATAATGTAGTGAAAGACGAATACTTCGCTCATTAATAAAGTAAGTGAAGTAAGTTATTTGGTATCGGTAGATTTCTAGTAATAAAATGCATTTGTACGTTATGTTACGAGATGAGTAAATACTGATATTTACTAATGTGACATATCTGCTTTCTTATCGGTAGATTTGTAGTGTTAAAAAAGTATTTGTAGGTTATAATAATACTAGCTGAACCCCCGCTGCTTCGCATGCGTAGGCTGGTTGGTCTGCACCAGTTAATTCTTTTTAATCCTGATGAAGAATCCATATCTTAAGTTTCGTAGTTACAGCTTCAAATTTGACTTAACAGCACCATATTTTTGGAAATCAATTTTTGCATCTCGTATTTCACCCACTTATTGGTCGAATTTCCAAAAATAACGAAACACGTGTCTTTCAAATTTGAACCCCGAATACAAATCCGAAAAATTGTAGTTCTAACTTCAAAAATGCCTAAATAGCAACAGATTTTCGAAAAATATTGCCTCTCCAATTTCACCCTCTTGATGCTTGAATTTCCAAAAATACCGAAACACGTATTTTTTAACGTCTAACCAACTATACAAATATGAATTTTTGCAGCTCTAGCTTCAAAATTGTATCAATAGCAAAGTGTTTTCAAAAAGAATTTTTGATCCTCTTTTTAACCCTCTTACTTGTTGAATTTCCAAAAATACTAAAAATCATGGATTTTTAATCCTGACCAAGATTCCCTATCCGCAGTTTCGTAGTTGTAGCTTAAAATTTGAGTTAACAGGAACATATTTTTGGAATCAATTTTTTGCGTAACCTATTTTACCTCCGTATTTGTCGAATTTAAAAAAATGCCGAAACACGTGTCTTTTAAATTCTAGCCCTGAATTAAAATCCGAAATTTTGTAGTTCTATCTTCAAAATTGCCTAAATAGCTACGTATTTTCAAAAAACGTTTCATCCCCCATATCACCCTCTTAAGGACGGAATATCGAAAAATCGTTTCTTAAATGACGCCTACAGAGTAAGATCAACAGCCTCCACAAATTTCAAGTTTCTATCTTCAGTGGTTTGGGCTGGGCGATGATGAGTCAGTCAGTCAGTCAGTCAGTCAGTCAATCGGGACACTTCCTTTTATATACAGAGATAGAGAAGATTTGACAACTCATCGTAAAGACGAATGTTAAGCCGCCGACACACACAAATATTATTATTAACATCCTTACTGGACCTTCCATTGTTGTTGTTTGTTCGTTATGATACCCATATTTATACATCCCTCGCGTGAAAAGCCGCGTAATCGACATTCGATATACATCGATTCCGGCCATACAACTTCGAGTGTAAGCTATTTTGGAAACTACCGAAGTTTATATATTCAGTAACTTTCAACTTCCATATACTCCAGCCCGTTATCGTTATCATAGTGCACAATGGGAGACCGATACCCACTACCACATACAAACACTACTCGTTTGCTATGTGTAGTTTTGGCTGCATACTGAAATACAGGCACAAACACCTCAATTTTTTATATATACTAGCTAACTTCCGCTGCTTCGCACTGCGTAGCATTGGTTGTTTCTACTTCTAAATATAAATGTTCATAGATTCAGCTTTAAAAATACTTTCCTAATCAAGTATTTTGATATAAATATGTAAGGTGATGCGCATGAGTAGGAAGAACAATCCCATAATGTTCGAATACAGCATTAGTAGTGAGCTTCTTGATGCTGTCACTTCGTTCAAATATCTAGGCGTAACATTGCAGATCGATATGAAATGGAACGAGCATGTAAGGACAGTTGTGAGTAAGGCAGACAGCCGACTTCGTTTTATTGGGAGAATTTTGGGAAGATGTACTTCACCTGTAAAGGAGACCGCGTATAAAACGCTTGTACGACCACGTCTTGAGTATTGCTCAAGTATTTGGGACCCGCAGCAGATCGGTTTGAAGGAAGACATAGAGGCGGTTCAGAGGCGAGCAGCTAGGTTTGTTACCGGTAGGTTCGACCAATGCGCGAGTGTCACGGAAATGCTCCGGCAACTCAATTGGGGATCGCTGGAGGAAAGACGACGTTCTTTTCGTGAATTTCTGCTGAGTAAATTTAGAGGGCTGGAATTTGAAGCTGAGTGTAGTACGATCTTGCTGCCGCCTACTTACATTTCGCGTAAAGATCACAAAGACAAGATAAGAGAAATTAGGGCTCGTACGGAGGCATATAGGCATTCTTTTTTTCCTCGATCCATTTGGGAGTGGAATAGGAAAGGAAATGCCTAGTAGTGGTACAGTGTACCCTCCGCCACGCACCTTGCGGAGTGCAGAGTATGTATGTAGATGTAGATTTAGAAGTATTTTGATACAACTTGCCACTCCCTATTGCACCATTGTTGACAGATTTCAAAACATCCCGAAACGAATTTTTTAATTAATTATAACCATGGTTCCAAACCCAAATTTCCACATTTCTAGTATCAAAAGTCTTAGTAGCACCCTTAAAACATTTTCTCTTATTTCACCCGTTTAATGGTTGAATTTCCAAAAATATCGAAACACGTGTTTTTACAATTCCAATCAGAAATCTAAATCAGAAGTTTTGCATTTCTTCTTCAAAATTGCCTGAATAGCAAAGTACTTTCAAGAAACCGTTAATCCCATATTTCACCCCCTTAGCGATGGGAATATCGATAAATCGCTGATGCCTAGAGTGTTCAAATGTTCAAATGTTTGTAGAGTCTATGGGACTTAACTACGGGGTCATCAGTCCCTAAGCTTACAAACTACTTATCAACTAGCTAATACTAATGACGGCACAAATATCCATGTCCGAGGGGGGATTCGAACCCCCGACCGTAGAGGCCGTGCAGGACGTGACTGGAGCGCCTCAGTCCCCTCGGCCACCGCAGCCGGCTGCCTACAATGTAAGATGAACATTATCTACAAATTTCAAATTTGTATCGTCTGTAGATTCACTTTTTTGCGCCATTGTTTGTCTTCTAGAAACGGATAGAGAACGCGAAATTTCTTTCTTACGCTTTGGCATCTTTCTTGGTAGTTTTACTTTTCAAACTGAAATATCGACTTACTTCATTCGTAAGCTTGCTGCAGAAAAACAACTGAAGAATGTGCATCACGTTTCGCTGTATATAACCTCTTTGCTATTACAGTGTCAAAAGTCATCATTGGTCTTCAGTCCGAATTTTCTAAAAGCTGACGAATTTCATCCACTATATCTTCCACCCTCTTACAGCTATCGTCACGGAACTGGTATGCTGTTCAACGAGAAACTTTGTACTACAACTACTCAGAGAGATCGTTCGTTTCGATTGTGTAGCTGAGCAAAATATTGACACCCACACGTAAAATTTTAAATAAGTCGTTAACTTTCAACCCCCATATCTTCCACCCCCTTATCGTTATCAACCTTCTACCACCACAGTGCACAATGGGAGACTGATACCTACTATCACATACAAACACTATTCATTTGTGATGTGTAGATTTGTCTGCATACTGAAATATAGGCACAAACACCTCAATTTTTATATATATTAAGATAATTACTTTTAGAAACCTTAATGTGATTTTCTTTTCTGTTTCAGGTAAACATGGACAGGTTCGACTTCTAATGTGCTGTGGCATGGAGGGGACCCAGTGAAGTGGGTACTACTTCCTTCAAGGTACTGGTTTTCGTTGCGTACTGTTAATTGTGTTTACCACTGAGCCACAGTGACAGATCATCATGTATGTCTTGGTAATGCAAGTGTGTTCGAAAGGAAGATGATCTTCAGATTAAAATACAGTTCTTTTTTGTAGAGAAAGGTTTATTGCATCGGTTTCAGTCCAGTGACACTCGGTATTATTGCAAGTGACTTCAGTTGTTTATGCTTTATAGCCTCTTTCTTTTCTGGAAAGAATTTGTTAAAATGAATAATGCTGTGTTCGGAATTAACGTTTAACTGTAAGTCACTAGGGTGGCGGTTATGTGATACTTTAACATGTTCGATAAGTTGACCAAACTAGACAAACAGAGGTTTTGTAAATCAATGAGTTTACAACCACTTTGCGACGGAGGTAGAGGTGTAGAAGATACCTGCGTGGTAAATATACAGGGTTTTACAAAAAGGTATGGCCAAACTTTCAGGAAACATTCCTCACACACAAAGAAAGAAAATATGTTCAAAAATGTTCAAATGTTTGTAAAGCTTATGGGACTTAACTTCGGGGTCATCAGTCCCTAACCTTACAAACTACTTATGAACTATCTAAGACTAAGGACGGCACAAATATCCATGCGCGAGGGGGAATTCGAACCCCCGACCGTAGTGGTCGTGCAGACCGTGACTGGAGCGCCTCAGTCCCCTCGGCCACCGCGGCCGGCAGAAAATGTTATGTGGACATGTGTCGGGAAACGCTTAATTTCCATGTTAGAAGTCATTTTAGTATTTAAGGATGAGGCTTCATTCCAACGTGATAAAATTGTAAATTTTCACAATCAACATGTGTGGGCTGACGAGAATCCGCACGCAATTGTGCAATCACGTCATCAACACAGATTTCCTGTGAACGTTTGGGCAGGAATTGTTGTTGATGTCTTGATTGGGCCTCATGTTCTTCCACCTACGCGCACTGGAGCACGTTATCATGATTTCATACAGGATACTCTACCTGTGCTGCTAGAACATGTGCCTTTACAAGTACGACGCAACATGTGGTTCATGCACGATGGAGCTCCTGCACATTTCAGTCGACGTGTTCGTACGCTTCTCAACAACAGATTCGGTGACCGATGGATTGGTAGAGGCGGACCAATTCCGTGGCCTCCACGCTCTCCTGACATCAACCCTCTTGACTTTCATTTATGGGGGCATTTGAAAGCTCTTGTCTACGCAACCCCGGTACTAAATATAGAGACTCTTCGTGCTCGTATTGTGGACGGCTGTGATACAATACGCCGTTCTTCAGGGCTGCATCAGCGCATCAGGGATTCCATGCGACGGAGGGTGGATGCATGTATCCTCGCTAACGGAGGACATTTTGAACATTTCCTGTAACAAAGTGTTTGAAGTCACGCTGGTACGTTCTGTTGCTGTGTGTTTCCATTCCATGATTAATGTGATTTTAAGAGAAGTAATAAAATTAGCTCTAACATGGAAATTAAGCGTTTCCGGACACACGTCCACATAACATATATTCTTTCTTTGTGTGTGAGGAATGTTTCCTGAAAGTTTGGCCGTACCTTTTTGTAACATCCTGTTTATACTGAAGCCCTCTACTGCGTCTAGGAGTGCTAGCCGTAGACATACCTACGCCATCTGCTAGAGTAGGCTCCTAGCCATGGGCTTTCACGCGCTGCTAACGGGAATGAAATCATAACAAATTTCTGTTCAAACGAATATTCAATGGCTTCCTCAAATGTTGTCAAACATTTTGTAACAAGCACCTATTGTTACAGTGAAATAAGTTATAGTGTGCAAATTAAAACAGTCTAATGCTTCTCATTGTAATGTACTTGTTTATCTATGACTGTGAAAAAAAGATGGTTCTCCAATAGTCGTCGTGTGAATTCATTCCCAAATATTTTGTGTTACTACAGTTTTGATACGGTTTCTTCGTAAGAGTGTGTAGTTCTGTGTAATGTGAAATAGGATAAGAAAAGCATATACATCGATTACACTCATTGTGTTGTATGCCCTCCCTTCAACAGTAATATATGAGACATGAATTTAGTGCTCCGCGTGGAATTCCACTTCATCAAGGTGCTCCGTCTCTTAAAAAGTTTGAGGACCCCACATTCTATACGATATTTCAAAGTATTCGCCGTGGAAAGGAAGAGAATTCCTGCTAAAAATGTCCACAGTTAATATTAAGGAATGATATGTAATTCATGTGTAACTTATAACGCAATGAAATTGTTTCAATTGATCTCAGAGTGCAACAAGGACGATGGAATAATACACTGTCTGCAACTTGAATACATCTGTTAAAAAGAAAACAAAAGCATTTTTTTTTTGTAGTTGCAAAGACGGAATTAAAATATCTCCACTAAATTGCTTTGGTAGTTCAGAAAATTGGTATTAGTAAAATTAAATGAATTATCTCTATATATAAAAGGCAATGTCCCGACTGACTGACTGACTGACCAAACCACTGAAGACAGAAACTGGAAATTTGTAGAGGGTGTTGGTATTACTCTGTAGGCGTCATTTAAGAAGCGATTTTTCGATATTCCGCCCGTAAGGGGGTGAAATAGGTGATGAAATGTTTTTTGAAAATACGTTGCTATTTAGGTAATTTTGAAGCTAGAACTACAAAATCTCGGATTTTAATTCAGGGTTCGAATTTAAACGACACCTGTTTGGGCACTTTTTGAAATTCAACCAATAAGGATGTAAAGTAGGGGACGGAAAAAATTGATTTTCAAAAAATATGCTCCTTTTAACTCAGATTTTAAGCAACAACTACAAAACTTCGGATATGGAATCTTGGTCAGGATTAAAAAAACACGAGTTTTAATATTTTTCGAAATTCAACAAGTAAGAGGGAAAAATAAACAATGAAAAATTCTTTTTAAAAACACGTTGGTATTAAGACAATTTTAAAGCTAGAGCTACTGAAATTGATATTTGTATTGTTGGTTAGAATTTAAAAATACGTGTTGCGGTATTTTTGGAAATACAACCATAAAGTGGGTAAAATCGGAGAGGGGATGTTTTTCGAAAATCTGTTGCTATTTAGGCAATTTTGATGTTAGAACTACAAATGTTCGAATTTGGATTCGGGGTTCGAATTTAAAAAAATACGTATTTCATTATTTTTGGAAATTCAACAACTAAGTGGGTAAAATAGGTGATCAAAAATTCTTTTCGAAAACACATTGTTGTCAAGACAATTTTGAAGGTAGAGCTGGCAAAATTGGTATTTCTGTTGTTGGTTAGAATTTCAAAAATACGTGCTTCGTATTTTTGGAAATTCAACCATGAAGGGGGTAAAATTGGAGAGGGGATGTTTTACAAAAATCTTTTGCTATTAAGGTAATTTTGAGGCTACAACCACATAAATTGGTATATGTTTTCTAGGTCAGAATTAAAAACATACGTGTTTCGGTATTTTCAGAAAATTAATAATTTAGAGGGTGAAATAGGGGATGAAACATTTTTTGAAAATACGTTGCCAATTTTGAACGCAGAATTACAAAAAATATTTGCATACTTGGTTGGATTTTAACCCTCGCATGGTATCAGCTCTAGAAAATCGTATTGTATGCCTGGGGTGTTTTTTGACCCCAAAGTGATTCAAGCGAGTTTATGGAGATAAAAACTGGAATATGTCTATAAAACGTAAATATAATTTAATGAGAAATATATGCAAAAAGTTTATATTACAACTTGACAATTTCTTCATATAATTGTCATTCTACTTACTACATTTGTTTCAAATATGAATACACGTTGTTTTTTTAGTTCTTTTAATTCAAAATATTATTTTAACACAAAATATACATGACCCACAGACTATGTACTAATACTGTAATTTATAAGTATTATGTGTAATATCATTTACATGGAATTTTATCAGAAATACACTGCTACTCGCTCAATTTCAATCCAGCGTTCAAGAGTTGGGTACATAATATTATTATCCTTTGCATGATTGTTGGTATGCATTACTATTCCACTCTGCACGTGATTGGTGATGAAAAGTTTGAAACAGTCTGCCCTTGTCTGTAATTGTGGTCTAAGATGACGTGGAATATGCGCAGTTTCACGTATTACATTTCTTGAAACTTGCTTGCTCACATCAGGTGGTACTGTGTTATGTTATCTGTCAATTTTTAGACACAAACGTAGATGCACTACTTACCTGAATGCCCTTATCTTCTACACAGTCAAATACATTCACTTCACTTCCGACCTATACATCTTCCTCTATCATATCTCCATCAGAATCACTATCATCCTCGTTTCCAAAAAAACGATTCATTATCTTCTACATCTACATACATACTCCGCAAATCACCGTAAGGTGCGTGGCGGAGGGTACACTGTACCACTACTAGGCATTTCCTTTCCTATTCCACTCCCAAATTGAACGAGGAAAAAAAGAATGCCTCCGTACGAGCCCTAATTTCTCTTATCTCGTCTTTGTGATCTTTACGCAAAATGTAAGTAGGCGGCAGCAAGATCGTACTACACTCAGCTTCAAATTACGGCCCTCTAAATTAACTTAACAGAAATTCACGAAAAGAACGTCGTCTTTCTTCCAGCGATCCCCAATTGAGTTGCCGGAGCATTTCCGTGACACTCGCGCATTGGTCGAACCTACCGGTAACAAATCTAGCTGCTCGCCTCTGAACCGCCTCTATGTCTTCCTTTAAACCGATCTGCTGCGGGTCCCAAATACTTGAGCAATACTCAAGACGTGGTCGTACAAGCGTTTTATACGCGGTCTCCTTTACAGGTGAAGTACATCTTCCCAAAATTCTCCCAATAAACCGAAGTCGGCTGTCTGCCTTACTCACAACTGTCCTTACATGCTCGTTCCATTTCATATCGCTCTGCAATGTTACGCCTAGATATTTGAACGACGCGACAGCATCAAGAAGCTCACTACTAATGCTGTATTCGAACATTATGGGATTGTTTTTTCTACTCATGCGCATCACCTTACATTTTTCTACATTGAGAGCTAGCTGCCCATCTTCGCAACAACTAGAAATTTTTTCTAACTCATGCTGTATTTTATTACAGTCAGTTACAGACGACACCCTCCCATACACCACAGCATCATCAGAAAAAAGCCGCAAATTAAAACTTACTCTGTCCATCAGATCATTTATATAGATAGAAAATAATAGCGGTCCTATCACACTCCCCTGGGGCACGCCTGACGATACACTCGTCTCTGATGAACACTCGCCGTCGAGAACAACGTACTGCGTTCTATTACTTAGGAAGTCTTCCAGCCAGTCACAAATCTGTGAACCTATTCCATAAGCTCGTATCTTCGTTAGCAGTCTGCTGTGTGCTTTGTCAGTCTTCTACAAATCTGCTAATGCCTGTTCTAGACTGTAGCCCATTGCAAAACGTATATCACTATCCGTTACGAATAAACTATGACACGACGTCTTGTTTGCACAGAGCCAATTCCAAACTGTGAATTTGTCGCAACAGTGCACGTAATTGTACTTTCTATTCATCGTTTACAACAATGTACAAATGAATGTTGCTTTATAAGGTACATTGTTGCCAAGATTTATTTTCGTAAAAAAAGTTATATATGACACTGAAAATCACGTATTGTATACCTGGGGTATTTTCTAACCTCACTGCAAACATTTCGAATTGTTGTACTGCAAAATGAGATACAACCATAAATATTTGAAATGTTTGTATATCTTATGGGACTTAACTACGGGGTCATCAGTCCCTAAACTTACAAACTACTTACGAACTAGCTAATTCTAAGGACGGCACAAATTTCCATGCCCGAGGGGGGATTCGAACCCCCCGACCGTAGTGGCCGTGCAGACCGTGACTGGCGCGCCTCAGTCCCCTCGGCCACCGCGGCCGGCCCATAAATATTTTACCCAGTTATAATAATTAGTCCGTAGATAGCATATCTGAAGAATGAGTTGTCTACATTCACATTGAAACTGTTTATATGTTGTTAAATGAGCCTTGGGGTCTAAAAAGACCCCAGGCATCATGCGAGGGTTAAAATACACATGTTGGGGTATTTTTCGAAATTCAATTATTAAGGCGTGCCATAGGGGGTTACAAGTAGCAAACTTAAATGTTCAAATGTTTGTAAATCTTAAGAGACTAAACTACGGGCTCATCAGTCCCTAAGGCTTACAAAGTAACTTAAACTACCTTAAACTAAGTTAGACTAACTTATGCTAATGACACACAACACCCATGTACGAGTGGCGAATCGAACCCCCGACGGCGAACAGCAGCGCGCACCGCAGCATGGCGCCTCAATACGCACGGCCATTCTGCCGCGGCTACAAGTAGTATGACGACATTTCATTATGATAGTACTTAACCTGTATCTGTGAAAATTTATATTGAGAGGGAGAAACAACTGGTGCAGACCAACCAGCCTACGCATGCGAAGCAGCGGGCGTTAAGGTAGCGTAAAAAGCAGTGATTTCTAAACTTTCCCTTATGGCGACACCCTTTTATAGCTAACAGTTTTGCGTGACACCCTTTCACTAATATAAATCCATATGGTAACATTTAGATGGTTCTAGCGGGGGGGGGGGGGGGGTAACGGAAATAAAGTATTGCTTAAATGTAGTTTGTAAACGAAACTTAAATCCTCGTACCCATTGACATGTTTAATGTTGATCCTGACTGCAGCAATTACGTACACTCATCGCAAGAAAAGGAAACATTAGGAACTACGGAGATGTACAACAGAGTAACACCGCAGAAAACAATGCCTAACTCACACAGTAATACTTGCTTCTTCTACATGCGACCCAACTTCCGAAACACGAAACCTGAGTTTCGGAAACTGGTTTTCGCCGTCGTGTGTACATGTCAGGGCCAGATACGGTTTTGCTGGATCGACTGAAAACGGCTTCTGGAAATAAGCTGCTCTGATTTCTGATTTAGACAGCACAGTGTCTGTTCCCTTTCAGTTCAGTATCATCACATTATTTTCAGAAATAAAGAGGATGTATTTATCACAAGTGATGAATTATAATTTAAATTATATTCTTAGGTTCTTGCTTCACCACGACCTCGGAAGTCCCGACATATTCGGAAAAAAATGGATAAATATTCGAGACACGTAAGAATATGAATGTTTATTCCCGTCCCAGAATCTGCTACACACAGGAAACCGAGAGAAAAAAATATTAACGCATATCAGGGTTCGAACCAACGATCACTGCATTTAAAATACTACTCTCCGTTAATCACCCGGCAATACTCCATGCTAAACATCGCTACTGAATGGCTTCAGTCAGTGGACAATTGTGACTGCTCTTACAATCCGTGACAGCTTTCACAGTCACTGTGTCATTGATTGACATTTAATTGTAACAAACGCTACCGAGGGTGACGTGGCTTTGATAAATCCATTAAAAAACGCTCAGGTGCAGCTTTTTGAGAAGGAAAACAGACTGCAGTGAAGGTTTGTTCAAGCAGCTGCCAGTTCCAGCAAACTGCACACGGGAAGAGCTGTTATCGAGTATCAGCAGCAGATCTGCGCATGCGCAGTTTGCTGGAATCTGGCAACTAGCAGCTGCTTGAACCTTAGCCTCCAATAATATAAAAGCCTTGTCACTAGCAGTAAACGTACGTCGCCGCTCTTGTTAATAGAGGTGCCGCTAGAGGCGCCACATAACAACCTCACGCCCGCGCAACTTGACTGAAGTGCCTTATGCTAAGATACATTGTAATACTCACTGTGCAACCTAAAAGAGTGTAACTTACTGTTTTTACATGAGAATCTAAACCTTTTATGTGTGTTGCGGAAAATGGTATATTCTTGTGTAGCAATTTGCAATCAGGGCTCCCGAAATAAAGCTACTGGAGTTAGTTGTCACGAATTTCCGAGCAATGAATCCACGAGAAAATTACGGATAAAACCAATAAGTAGACATAGTATGAGTATTTCCTAAATATCAGTGATTGTATATTTTATTGTTGCCTAAATAATTTTTAACTCTTACGTAAGCGATACAAAGGATAAATTATGGCAGACCAATTAGTATTCTGTGGTAGTAACCATTTTCTTACCGCAGACTATAAATAGGGCCTGAAGGTAAAGAAATTGTTAAAATGTTTGTTAAGCTTATGGGACTCAACTGCGAGGCCATCAGTCCCTAAACTTACAAATTACTTATAAACTAATTTATACTAAAGACAGCACAAACGTCCATGCGCATCGGAGTAAAGAAATTGAATCCTAATGCAGTTCCTAGTGTTTTCGAAATGTATCTGCCAAGCAAACTAATTAAGCTGAAACAATCGAGAAGAGAAATTGAAAGATCGGAGACAAAATCTGTGAAACGGAAGGAAGATAAAATTGCTACAGAAAAGGTGAATATAAGCAAGAAGTCTTCCAAGAAAGCCATATTTCACAGCCTCATAATAAAGATACGTGTCGTCGAAGAAAATATACATTTTGAGGACTGTCAACAAGGTCAGGAGTGTACAATCTCCGTCATTAATGGCGGCCTTAATTAAAGGAAAAGACCGAGATAGTCTTCGATAACCGAAATGTGCATTCATCATGTTCCTGGCAAGACTAGAAAGTGTGACTAACGAGCCACTGGAAGCAGTCATAGAAAAGCCAAAGGTACTGTTCGCACTGTCCAATATGCTACTGTCCCATGTTAGTCGTAAACCCGCGTTAAAGTGCAGAGCTCCTGAGCACATTAATATTGCAAATATTTCTGCGGCCCTACTCAACGAAATTCATGAAAAATATGTCAGACCAGGTACGCAGGGAATATTTCGCGAAAATAAAAGAAGACTTAGAAAAAAAAGCTCTCTAGGAAAACCCGTAAAACAATTTCAATCAATTAGGCCTAAAAATCTGAGTACATGGTAATGACAAGAAGTAATTGATGTTATCATTGTTAAAAAGACAGTAACATGAACGTCAATAATTGTTTCCGACATCAGTGATCAAAATTAACCGCAGTGCTATGCGGACATATTTTACGTCTTATTTTATATTTGGCTTCCATAAGGATCTACACGGAATGAGGTTGGCTTGTGGCGCCAACAGCGGAAGAGGTTTGAACTACAGCGGCGACACTGCTCAGCGAAGGTACGCTCCTAGTGAGTAGGCTTTGTGTTATTTGGAGGCTAAGCTCGAACGAACCCTGAGAGTCTACTGCTGCTGAAGCAGAGCTGCCGCCTGGCGGCTGAGCACGCAGTTAATGTGCACCGATCATCCCTTTAATACGTGATCTGTGGTGCACTGAATGAAGAGAAGGATGATTAGCTACAGGCGAGTCTTCAGGGTAGTATGAAGACAAGGATATTTTGTGTTATTTTATGACAGGTTTGTTTGTTTAGAGTGTAAATTTGTTAGTCTCGCGACACCCTTGATACTACTACGCGACACCCCAGGGTGGACCCGGTTTGGACTGTATACCCATTAGATTTCTATCTGATTATGCTGAAGCGATAGCTCCTTACTTAACAGTCATATACAACCGCTCTCTCAAAGAAGGATCTGTAACAAAAGATTGGAAAGTTGCCCAGGTCACACCTATATTCAAGAACGGCAGTAGGAGTAACCCACCAAACTACAGGCCTATTTCATTGACGTCAATTTGCAGCAGGGTTTTTTAACATATCCTGTATTCAAATATTATGAATTATCTCGAACAGAACGATCTATTGACCCAAGGTCAACACGGATTTAGAAATTATCGTTCATACGAAACACAACTAGCTCTTTATTCACACGAAGTGATGGCTGCTATCGACAAAGGTTCGCAAATCGATTCCGTATTTCTTGATATCCAGAAAGCTTTTCACACCGTACCTCACATACGGCTTTTAATCAAATTGCGTGGTTATGGTATATCGCCCCAGATTTGCGATTGGATATGGGATTTCTTGTCAGAGAGGACACAGTTCGTAGTAATCGATGGCAAGGCATCGACTAAAAAAGAGGTGATATCGGGCGTTCCACAGGGTAGTATTATTGGTCCTCTGCTATTCCTTATTTACATAAACGATTTAGGGGAAAATCTAAGTAGCTCTCTTAGGTTGTTTGCAGATGACGCCGTCATTTACCGTCTAGTAAAATCATCTGAAGATCAAAACCAACTGCAGAACGATCTGAATAAGATATCAGTATGGTGTAAAAATTGGCAATTGACTCTAAATAATGAGAAGTGTGAAGTCGTCCACATGAGTACGAAAAAAAAATCCGTTAAACTTTGTTTACAACATAAATCAATCAAATGTGAAGGCCGTAAACTCCACAAAATACCTAGGAATCACTATTACTTCAGACTTACACTGGAAAGAACACGTAGATAATATCGTGGGAAAGGCGAACCAGAGACTGCGTTTTATTGGCAGAACCCTTAAAAGATGCAACAGAACTACTAAAGAAACTGCATACACTACGCTTGTCCGTCCATCTTTGGCGTATTGCAGCCCAGTGTGGGATCCTTATCAGGTGGGTCTGACGGAGGACATCGAAAGCGTCCAGAGAAGGGCAGCTCGTTTCGTATTGTCACGCTACAGGGGAGAAAGCGTTACGGAAATGATACAGGATCTGGGATGGGAATCATTACAACGGTGCTTATCGCTGCGGCGTGGGCTACTTGGGAAACTCCAATCACCAACATTCTCCTCAGAATGCGAAAATATATTGTTGACTCCCACTTACATAGGTAGAAATGATCATCAGAATAAAATAAGAGAAATCAGAGCTTGAAGAGAGAGATTCAGGTGTTCTTTCTTCCCGCGCGCTATTCGAGAATGGAATGGGAGATAAATAGTATAATTGTGGTTCGATGAACCCTCTGCCAGGCACTTAAACGTGATTTGCAGAGTATCCTATGTAGATGTAGATGTAGAAAGGTCTATAACGTGCTCAACAGAATTGGGGAGAAAAGGAGTTTCTGGCATGTCATGACTACGAGAAGGGATAGAGTGGTTGGACACATTCTGAGACATCAAGGAATTTTCAACTTAGCATTAGAGGGAAGCGTGTGGGGTAAAAATCGTAGAGGGAGACCGAGGGACGAATACAGTAAGCAGATTCAAAAGGATGTAGGTTGCCAAACGTATTCTCTGATGAAGAGACTTGCACAGGACAGGGTAGCGTGGAGAGCTGCATCAAACCAGTCTGCGGACTGAAGATGACAACAACAACAACAACAACAACGACCTTTACCATTCCGTGACTTAGCCGATATTCAAGTGTCCGCCTACTTTTGGGACACGCCGTGCTTTCATAATGAAAATTATGTCCATTTGCAGAGTGAGCTTTCTCATTAATTTTGATGTATTCTTTAATTTAATTGCTGGGTTCATTAAGAAAATTAAAGTTTTGAGCGACAAGATCTTGAGGGCAAACACGATTTGTTTCGAAGCACGATGCTGCACTGCCGTAAATTTAATTTACTAAAGAGGCGAACAAACACTTAATATGCGTTTGTCTTCTACGATCAAGAGAAAATATGAGAAAGGAAAAGCCATTTTATTTCTAGCTGCATACATTTCCATTTATTGAACAGTTCTCAAATGAGGAGAAAGTAATCAAAACGTATAATGTCCGTTGATTCAAATGTTTCAGGAGAAGCGAAAAATTGATATCTGGTAAACTACTCAATAAACGTTTAAGCTGTTTTCACAGTTAGATCCGTTTTGAGGTACTGAACAAGAATATACCTTGCAACAGATCAATTTTATTTATTTTTTTAGTTACGTTAGAAAATCCATTTATATTTCGGACAATGTACGTTTTGAAGCGTTTTTAGTAACACACGTCCATTACTTCACATTATATTTGAAAATGTTATATTATACATTCGCACTTCATATGAGTTGTATCATTTATGATTACATAAGATTAATGTTTACTTCAAGGAATGCTACTAAGCTTTACATTACTGTGAAAAACTGGATCAACACAACATTCTGTTAGACAGAATATTATATATAGAGTACAGTAAATTTACTACATTTTGCCCATTCCAGGTTCTTCATGTAAGCAATCAGAATCAGTATGTTCAGGAATAAACTGCTGCATGGAACTTCTACAGCCAACACGAGAGAATTAAGTTACCTTTTTTTTTTTTTTTTTTTTTTTTTTTTTTTTTTTTTTTTTTTTTTTTTTGCCAATGTGTGCCGAATCTGTAGATTTACCTGATCTCAATTTCCATTTCTCGTTCTGATTTCTTCTTCATTGTTTTTCTTGTCGCACGATCTATACCATCCTTCCCAACAACCACACACGCTTTTTCTAAATCCATTGGGAGCAATACTCACAAACCCCACAACACTATACTGCCGCTGTGCACTGCTAACGATAACGATTTGGCTCAAGTAGTGTCAAACAATTCCAGAAGGTGACAATGCCGTAGGCGATGATGCTTTGAAGTACTGAAAGCCCTGACACGCGTTAAACTCGACAGTATTGCCAAATTGAAGGAAAGGAAAGCAAAAATAAAAACGTAAATGGTGCACATTATACGTTCTGATTCATTCAGTGATGTCGACAGTATACGATTGGTTTTAACCATGCATTTTCAACATACTATTTCAGTGTTCAAATATACAAGTAGATTGAATCTGAATGCAGGAGCGTGTAGAGCACATTAAATACCTCCGAAAACCATATCAAACTCAATTTTGTCCGGAAGTGGAAAATATACGTTTTGATTAGTTACTTCTCAAATACAAATTTCGCAATCGAGTGAACGTTTCGGTAGAGCTGTGTTTGAACATGACTCTAACTGTTAGAAAAATTTGCGTCACAGTTCGGGAAACCTCGTGATCTACATCTACATACATACTCCGCAATTCACCGTAAGGTGCGTGGCGGAGGGTACACTGTACCTCTACTAGGCATTTCCATTCCTATTCCACTCCCAAATTGAACGAGGAAAAAAAGAATGCCTATATGCCTCCGTACGAGCCCTAATTTCTCTTATCTTGTCTTTGTGATCTTTACGCGAAATGTAAGTAGGCGGCAGCAAGATCGTACTACACTCAGCTTCAAATTCCGGCCCTCTAAATTTACTTAACAGAAATTCACGAAAAGAACGTCGTCTTTCTTCCAGCGATCCCCAATTGAGTTGCCGGAGCATTTCCGTGACACTCGCGCATTGGTCGAACCTACCGGTAACAAACCTAGCTGCTCGCCTCTGAACCGCCTCTATGTTTTCCTTCAAACCGATCTGCTGCGGGTCCCAAATACTTGAGCAATACTCAAGACGTGGTCGTACAAGCGTTTTATACGCGGTCTCCTTTACAGATAAATTACATCTTCCCAAAATTCTCCCAATAAACCGAAGTCGGCTGTCTGCCTTACTCACAACTGTCCTTACATGCTCGTTCCATTTCATGTCGCTCTACAATGTTACGCCTAGATATTTGAACGACGCGACCGCATCAAGAAGCTCACTACCGATGCTGTATTCGAACATTATAGGATTGTTTTTTCTACTCATGCGCATCACCTTACATTTTTCTACATTGAGAGCTAGCTGCCATTCTTCGCACCAACTAGAAATTTTGTCTAAGTCAACCTGTATGCTATTACAGTCAGTTACAGACGACACCCTCCCATACACCACAGCATCATCAGCAAACAGCCGCAAATTACAACTTACTCTGTCCATCAGATCATTTATGTAGATAGAAAATAATAGCGGTCCTATCACACTCCCCTGGGGCACGCCTGACGATACACTCGTCTCTGATGAACACTCGCCGTCGAGAACAACGTACTGCGTTCTATTACTTAGGAAGTCTTCCAGCCAGTCACAAATCTGTGAACCTATTCCATAAGCTCGTATCTTCGTTAGCAGTCTGCAGTGTGGTACCGTGTCGAACGCCTTTTTGAAGTCGAGAAAAACACAATCCGCCTGTTGCCCTTCGTCCATGGCTCGCAAGAGCTAGGACGGCACAAATATCCATGCCCGAGGGGGGATTCGAACCCCCGACCGTAGTGGCCGTGCAGACCATGGCTGGAGCGCCTCAGTCCCCTCGGCCACCGCGGCCGGCTGTTGGAACACCGATCACGCCGCTATCTATCAATGCCAGGAGGTAATGTCTCTGCGACTTACGGCGGTGATATTCATAAAATCTCTTTGGCGGTGGGCAGTAAACTATTTCTGTTGAAGATAGTATCGCAATAAGATTTGGGAGATGTACGTAATTTTTCATACACAGGGGACGGAGCTGATTCGCAGAGAACGGAGGAAGGTGATGGCAGATGGGATAGCGAGGAGGGAATGAGAGAGAAAGGGAATAAATCGACGCGAAGGAGGAGACGGAGGACAGGGGTGAAGAGGGGGAAGCAGCTAGGGCGAGTTCCCACACTTACCGGGTTCGCTACTTGAAGACAGTTTCGTGACGAAACTGGGGTTACACGTTTTTAATAGTAATCGTGTAACAAGGCCAATGAAACGTACATAATTCGAAAGGTGGTTTCCCATAGTTGTTGAGAATATAAAAATTATGTCTGCACATAGCCGTTAAGAGTGGTAGAAAGAATTTTAGGATGATACTACAGATGCTCCAAAAGTTTTACCAGTATATTTATACCCCGTTGTAGGTGGCACATTGCTACAGAGAAAATTATCTCAGTCAGTTAGCGCTTAGAGTTTCACTCTTAAGGTCGCGGGTTCGATTCCCGCTGTTTCGTTTTTTATTCTTGGTAATGTTCAATTCTTAACTTTTAAATGTAGACTTAAATATAATTAAACAATTCAGTTTATGATCGCAGTATTAATATATTCAGATTCATCATTATATAAGTATGCTAACACGAAACTGAGGGAACACATTTTTAATTATAATCCTACCGGAAGGGCACTGAAACATTCTCATAGCATTCACATAAAAAAATTATATATCAGCCAACCGGTTGAGTAATTTTTAGGTGCTTAACATAGGTTACGTTGCCACTAGGGACAACATCAGAAGAATGAAAACAGTTACCTAAGAATGATAACAACAGTATAAATACCATACATTTACACAGGCGAAACAGTGAAAACACCAGTACTTATTTATGCCATGCTCGAATGCCAGTGCAACGCACAAACTTGAGCTGCTTGTCATAGGAAAATCAAAAAATCCTAGGGCGTTCAAAAATGCCAAACATCTACCAGTCAAATACAAACACCAAAACAGAGCTTGGATGAAACGGGAATTGTTCAGTGAGCGGTTTCACGAGGAGTTCGTGCCATCGGTCAAAAAGTTCCTCAACAAGCAAAATTTGTCTCAGAAAGCTTTGTTGGTGTTGGATAACTGCCCCGGACATCCAGATGAAGATGCAGTTAAATCCAAAGATGGTTTGTTAAAAGTGATGTTTCTTCCCCCAAATGTAACCCCTTTGCTTCAACCTATGGGTCAGAATATTATCCAGACTGTTAAGGTGAATTACAAAAAAAGCCTACTCTATAGTGTAATTAGCAAAGAGAAAAGTATTATTGAATCATTAAAAGAAACAAATGTTAAAGACGTTGTTTACAACCTTGCTCGGGCTTGGGAAAGTGTTTCGACTAAAGTATTAGTATCTGCGTGGGGCAAACTGTGGCCAAATCTTCCTTTATTAAACGAGTACAAAAAATGTTTTAAAGACGGCAAAGGGATTCAGGAAGATGTTGAACCTATTAACGACGAGGAAATCCTGCAGCTCCAAGAGACAATAAAGACGATATCTGTACAAATGATTCTGAAACACTGTCTGCTAGCCTTGTAAATGACTGGTTATTCGGAAACGAAGACGAAAATTGTCAGCTGATGAGTCATAAGGAGACTATCTAAGACGTGTTAACCACCTCCACTTATCAGAATTTCATTCTGGAAACATCCCTTAGGCTGTGGCTAAGCCTTGTCTCCACCATATCCTTTCTTTCAGGAGTGCTAGTCTTGCAAGTTTCACAGAACTTCTGTGAACTTTGGAAAGTAGGAGGCGAGGTACTGGCGGAAGTAAAGTTGTGAGGCGGCATCGTGAGTCGTGTCGGGATAGCACAGTCGGTAGTGCGCTTGCCCGCGAAAGGCAAAGGTCCCAGGTTCGAGTCCCGGTTCGGCACACAATTTTAATCTGCCAAGAAGTTTCACCCCCACTTATGATGATAAAGAACAATCGGAAACTTAGTCAGTACCGACCGTACGACATTAGCGATGCTGTGAATGCATTCAACACTTGTCACGTGGGCTGAGCAAGACGACGTAGAAACAGCTGATGCTTTAGTTTCAAGGAAGATGCAAGATATAGCTGTAAATATTTCTTCCGTATCGAAAAAAGAAACAAAGTTGACGACTTCATAACACAGGGAAGCGTTATAGGTCCCCTACTCTTCCTCGTGTTTATAAACGATGTATGAAACAATCTGAATAGCTCCCTTAGACTGTTCGCGGATGATGCTGTCGTTTATCGGTTAGTGATGTCAACAAAGGATCAATAGCAACTGCAAAGCGATTTAGACAAAATTTCTGCATGGTGAGAAAATTATCAATTGACACTAAATAAAGAAAAGTGTGAAGTAATACACAGGAGCACTAAAAGAAATCCGCTGAACTTCAATTTTGCGATAAATCAGTCAAACCTTAAGGTCGTAGACTCTTCCAAATACCTAGGAGTTACAATTACGAACAACTTTGACTGGAGAGAACACATAAAAAATATTGTGGGGAAGGCGAAACAAAGGTTACGTTTCATTGGCAGAACGCTTCGAAGATGCACCAGCTCCACCAAAGAGACTGCCTACATCACACTTGCGCGTCCTCTCCTGGAGTACTGTTGCCCCTTGTGGGACCCTCACCAGGTGGGACTGACGGAAGACATTGAGAAGGTTTAGAGAAGGGCAGCTCGTTTTGTTTTATCACGTTACGGGGGGGGGGGGGGGGAGCGTCACGGAAATGTTGCACGAATTGGGGTGGAAATCATTAAAAGAAAGACGTTATTCATTGCGGCGTGATCTGTTTGCGAAGTTTCAATGACCGACTTTTAGTTCTGAATGTGAAAATATTTTGCTAGCACCCACCTACTTAGGGAGACATGACAATCCCAATAAAATAAGAGAAATCAGATCGAAAACGGAACGATTTAGGTGGTCCTTCTTCCCGAGCGCTATTAGAGAATGGTACGGTAGAGAAAAGTTATGAAAGTGGTTAATGAACTGTCTGCCAGGCACTTGAATGTGATTTGCAGAGCGTCTACGTTCATGTAGATATGTGTGACACACGTTGCAAGTTCCGCAGCTTGTATCGACAACGGGAACAAGATCCCACCTTAAAAGAGGTTCTGATTTTAAACAAACTGGTTATAAGTTACTCGAACTCTGGTGTGAATGGTGACAGCAAAGATAATTTATGAAACTCGCTGACATTAAAAGTAGTTTGTGTTTGTATGTTTATTGCAAACTAATGTGTGTGTGTGTGTGTGTGTGTGTGTGTGTGTGTGTGTGTGTGTGTGTGTGTGTGTGCGCGCGCGCTTCGGAACATTCTCGTGCCACTATTTGCGTTAAGTAACAGTGCCCGATAAAATTCACATATAAATTTTGTTGCTACATAATAACTTGACTAATCAATGAGATTTAGTACCTTCTTCTGTCCTATTAGAATAAATTACAACTCACATGGAATGCTGTAATCTTATGTGTATGCGGTTGAAGAACTCGTATGGAAAACCAGTACTAAGCAAACACGGGAAAGCTGAAAGGTGGAAGGCATATATAGAAGGTCTGTACAAAGGAAATAAACTTGAAGGCAGTATTCTAGAAATGGAAGATGATGTATAGGAGGATGAGAGAGGAGATACTATACTGCGAGGAAAATTTGACAGAGCGCTAAAAGATTTGAGTACAAACAAGGCCCCTGGAATAGATGACATCCCGTCTGAACTGCTGATATTGTTAGGAGAGCCAGTCATGAAGAAATTGTTCCACCTAGTACGCAATATACATTCCAATTCCAAAGAAAGGAAGTGCAGACAAATGTGAAAATTACAGAACTATCAGTTTAATAATTCATGGTTGCAAAATAATGACACGAATAATCTACAGACGAATGGAAAAACTGGTGGAATCCGACCATAGGAAAGATCAGTTTGGATTTAGGAGAAATGTAGGAACACGGGAGGCAATACTCACATTACGACTTATCTTAGAAGATAGGCTAAGGAAGGGTAAACGTACGTTTTTAGCGTTTTTAGATTTGGATAAAGCTTTTGACATTATCAGCTGGAATACAGTTTCAAATTCTGAAGGTAGCAGGGGTAAAATATAGGGAGCGAAGAGTTATACTCATACAAAAATCAAACAGCGGTTATTAGAGTCGAAGGACATAAAATGCAAGGAGAAATTTGGAGAGGGAATTAAAGTTCAGGGAGAAGAAATGAAAACATTGCGGTTTGCCGATGACGTAGTAATTCTGTCAGAGACCGTAAAGGATCTGGAAGAGCAGTTGAATGTAATGGACAATGTCTTGAAAAGAGGTTATAAGATGAACATTAGCAAGAGCAAAACAAGGATAATGGAATGTAGCGTCAGAAAATCAGGCGATGCCGAACGAAAGAAATTAGGTAATGAGACAATAAAAGTAGTAGATGAGTTTTGTTATTTGGGTAGCAAGATAGCTTCTGATGGCTGAAGTAAAGAAGATATAAATTGCAGAATGGCTATGGGGAGAAAAGCGTTTCTAAAACAGCGAAACTTTTTAACATCCAATATTAATTTAAATGTTAGGAAGTCCTTTCTGAAAGCATTTGTCTGGAGTGTAGCATTGTATGGGAGTGAAACGTGGACGATAAGAAGTTCAGATAAAAAAAAGATGGAAGCTTTAGAAACGTGGTGATACAGACGAATGTTGAACATTAGATGGGAAGGTCACGTGACTAATGAGAAGGTGCTTAACCAAATCGGGGAGAAAAGGAGTTTCTGCCGTATCCTGACTAAGAGAAGGAATAGATTGGTTGGACACATTCTGAGACTGAAGACCGCAACAAGAAGAATGCGGTTTTACGTGCAACGGATAACTCTTTAAATTGTGCAGTACTTAACAAGTCCACTGTGATTTAACTCGTAATTTGTCTACTCATTAATCTCGTGTGTCAGAATCTATGTTGAGCAATCTTTCAGATTTGCTAGCGTGCACCATGTACTAGTGGCCAGACGGTACGCGCTCAATTCGTCTGCGACAGCCGACTGAGATGCTTTCGTACTCCTGTAATGCTTTTGTCACTTCAACAAATATGATTTCAAATGAAGACATTTAGGATTAATAGGATACCAAAATCACTGCACTTGATAATGTGCCTATCTGTAAAACAATTAACATACTGATTCAGTGATATAAAAATATCCTTCAAATCTGGTTATGTTTTCAAAAAAATCACACACTGCAAATATTTCTTTCCTCATTACGTGATGTTCAGATGTTCAAATGTTTGTACAGCTTATGGGACTTAACTACGGGGGCATCAATCCCTAAACTTACAAACTACTTATGAACTACTTACGAACTAGGACGGCACAAATATCAATGCCCGAGGGGGGATTCGAACCCCCGACCGTAGCGGCCGTGCAGACCGTGACTGGAGCGCCTCAGTCCCCTCGGCCACCGCGGCCGACTGCTACACTCCAGACAAATGCTTTCAGAAAGGACTTCCTAACATTTAAACTAATATTGGATGTCAACAAGTTTCGCTGTTTTAGAAACGCTTTTCTCCCCATAGCCATTCGGCATTTTATATCTTCTTTACTTCGGCCATCAGAAGTTATCGTTGTTATGGTCTTCAGTCCGGAGACTGGTTTGATGCAGCTCTCCACCCTACTCTATCCTGAGCAAGCCTTTTCATCTCCTCATAAGAACGGCAACCCACATCCACTTGAATCTGCTTACTATACGCGTCTCATGATCTCCCTCTGCGATTTTTACCCCACACACTTCCCTCCAATACTAAATTTACGATTCCTCGATGTCTAAGAATGTGTCCTACCAAGCGATCCCTTCTTTTAGTCAGGGTATGCCAAAAATTCCTTTTCTCGCCAATTCTGATCAGTACCTCTTCATTAGTTATGCGATCTACCCACCTAATCTTCAGCATTCTTCTGTAGCACCACATTTCAAAAGCTTCTATTCTCTTCCTGTCAATACTGCTTATGCTCCATGTTTCACTCCCGTACAAGGCAACACTCCACATAAATGCCTTCAGAAAAGACTTCCTTACCCTTAAATCAATATTCGATGTTAGCAAATTTCTCTTTTTCAAAAACGCTGTTCTTCCCATTGCCATTCTGCATTTTATATCTACATCTACATCTACATACATACTCCGCAATTCACCGTAAGGTGCGTGGCGGAGGGTACACTGTACCACTACTAGGCATTTCCTTTCCTATTCCGCTCCCAAATTGAACAAGGAAAAAAAGAATGCCTATATGACTCCGTACGAGCCCTAATTTCTCTTATCTTGTCTTTGTGATCTTTACGCGAAATGTAAGTAGGCGGCAGCAAGATCGTACTACACTCAGCTTCAAATTCCGGCCCTCTAAATTTCCTCAACAGAAATTCACGAAAAGAACGTCGTCTTTCTTCCAGCGATCCCCAATTGAGTTGCCGGAGCATCGTGACACTCGCATGTTATTTTACTACCCAAGTAACAAAACTCATCTACCACGTTCATTGTTTCGTTACCTAATCTAATTCGTTGAGCATCGCCTGATTTTCAAAGACCGCACTCTCATTATTTTTGTTTTGCTCTTGTTAATGTTCATTTTATACGCTCTCTTCAACACGCTGTCCATTCTTGCTACCTAAATAACAAATCTCATTATCAAGTGCAGTGATTTTGGTATCCTATTAATCCTAAATGTCTTTACTTTAATCTCCAGTAGTGTAATACTCGATTTATCAGCTAACAACACTGGTATTTATGTAACGCTTGCCACGACCATGGCGGCCGGCCGAAGGTTCAAATTATTCCTGGACAGCAGCGTCGTCAGGGAGCCTGGTGACTTTTTAGGAGGTGGTCCAGTCCTGTGAAGTTGGCACCCCTTTTTTGGAAAATGTACATTTTTTTGCAGAGTTCTAGGCAGAGATGCAATAGTTCTGGAGTTCTCTGCACAAAATTTAAATAGTTCTGCAGAATATCGCCGAAAAAATAGTAAAAATTACCACAAACTTGAGTTTTTTTTTAGTTTTTTTAAAAATAATTATTTGCCTATTAGCGCAAACATAGTTCTGATCACAGTTCTAAATAGCTCTCAAAGAGTTCTACAGGAAATCCTAATGACATTTTTCTGTACAGATTATACTTTATCGGATAAATGCAATAATGTGAAATTCATTTTCACGTTACTGTAAATTGGCACCATTTTTTCGAGAAATACACATTGTTTTTTGGGGGTTCTGTCTACATATACTATAGTTCTAGAGTTCATGTGAATATTTCTATGTAATTGCCCGATAGAAAAATTATGTTGACAATTTTGAATATCTGATAAGCTGTCTTATTTGTGCCCCTTATTCGAGAAATATACATTTTTGTTAGGTCTTGAGAAATATTCTATCCGCTGCACATCCAATTTGTTGTTTTTACGTCCGAGTGATTACTGCTTATCGTAAACAAGAACTATTTCACATGTCCCTAGAACTCTGGGGAAAAAGTCTAATTTTTTGAAAAAAAAAAAAAAAAAAAAAAAAAAAGGGTGCAAATTCCACAGTAGCATGTAAATGGATACTCCATTATTGTAATTATCTCATAAAGTATAATCTGCACAGAAAAATGCTATTAGGATTTCCTGTAGAACTCTTTGACAGCTATTTAGAACTGTGATCAGAACTATGTTTGCGCTAATAGGCAAATAATTATTTAAAAAAACTAAAAAAACTCAAGTTTGTGGTAATTTTTACTATTTTTTCGGCGAAATTCCGCAGAACTATTTAAATTTTGTACAGAGAACTCCAGAACTATTGCATATCTGTCTAGAACTCTGAAAAAATTTACATTTTTGGAAAAAAGGGGTGCCAACTTCACACGACTCTGGCGCAATTTTGTGTAGTTTATGTCCCTCATTTACGCAATTAGCTCATGAACTATTATCTGGGCAAAAAAATATCATTAGGATTTTTTGCAGGACTCTTTGAGAGCTATTTAGAACTGTGATCAGAACTATGTTTACGCTTATAGGCAAATAATTATATGAAAAAAAACTAAAATTTGTTATAGTTTTTTTTTGTAATTCTTTCGCGAATTAGTGCAGAACTATTTAAATTTTGTACAGAGAACTCCAGAACTATTGTATATCTGCCTAGAACTCTGAAAAAAATGTATATTTTCCAAAAAAGGGGTGCCAACTTCACAGGACTGTTTCTGTGGGGCAGCTAGAGCAGCGCGTCGGAGCGACCGCCTGCAGCCTCCGGAATGAGACGCAGGCAGGCACAATGGGCCCTGTTTACGCGAGCGCCGCTGTATACGGCAGGAAGCGGATGCGGCGGCCCCGTGTCGGGGGAAGGAGTGTAGCAGCCAGCGAGCTCGCGCACCAGCTGTTCCCGACGTACTCTGCCCGCGGTCTTTTCTGGTTTCTCCTCCTACAGCCAGTGGCGACGCTAGACGAAAACTGGGCGTCGGCGAACTCGTCTTTGCGTGGGCCCTTTCATTCTTCCAGCAAGGAAGAAAGTGTTAAATAACGTGAGCTGAATTATACATCAATAATCATTATACTGAAATTTTATTAGTATAATATACGAGTAATACAATTAAACAATCCCTGAGACGGATTTACGTCTCTAATATGTCAAAGACATTATTAATAGATCTGAAGCATTGTATTAAAATTTGTGGTGCGGAGGGAAATGGTACAAAGACTATTCCGAGGCGTCTTAATCGTTAGTGGTGTGGTAGTCTAACGGTTGCCGGGCGCCGTGGCTCAGCGCGCCCGGTCAGGGGGTTCAATGCCCTCTGTAATAAAAAAGCTGAGCCAACCATTCACCGAACAACCACGAACGAACTGGAGAAACGACCGCGAACCATAGATCTACCAGATGGAAGGAAAAAAAAGAAAAAAAAAAAAAAAAAAAAAAAAAAAAAAAAAAAAAAAAAAAAAAAAACGGTTAAGACGTCTGCCTAGTAAGCATGGAGGTCCGGGTTCTATTCCCTGCCGCACCACAAATTTTAATTCAATGCTTCAGATCTATCAATAATGTCTTTAATATACGAGTATTATTGAAATGACAAAAATTAAAATAAACAAACACAAATTAGAGAAACTTTTCAGCTTTTCGTCTCATTGAATTCTTTAAGATCACATCTTAATATTAGTCGCTATTTCGGCTTCAGTTGATAGTACTGACAAGGCAGGTAGTCTTTCTTGGCTCATTGTGCTTTTCACGTTAGTCTTAATTAATTTTAACTTTGTGAAGCTTTTTTTTTTTTTTTATTTTTTTTTTTTTTTAACTTATGGGACTTAACTACGGGGTCATCAGTCCGTAAGCTTACAAACTACTTTTAATCTGCCAGGAAGTTTCATATCAGCGCACACTCCGCTGCGGAGTGAAAGTTTCATTCTGGAAACATCCCTTAGGCTGTGGCAAGCCATGTCTCCACCATATCCTTTCTTCCAGGAGTGCTAGTCTTGCGTGTTTGCAAGAGAGCTTCTGTGAAGTTTGGAAAGTAGGAGGCGAGGTACTGGCGGAAGTAAAGTTGTGAGGCGGCATCGTGAGTCGTGTCGGGGTAGCTCACTCGGTAGAGCGCTTGCCCGCGAAAGGCAAAGGTCCCAGGTTCGAGTCCCGGTTCCGGCACACAATTTTAATCTGCCAGGAAGTTTCTTACTTATCAACTATCTAAGACTAAAGACAGCACAAATATCCATGCCCTAGCGGGGATTCGAACCCCTGACCGTAGTGGCCGTGCTGACCGTGACTGGAGCGCCTCAGTCACCTCGGCCACCGCGGCCGGCGTGAAGCTTCTCTCGGTCGAAGCTGTACTGACTGGAACTGAGCATGATTCTGATTGTTATATAAACATTTGGATATACTTGTTCCAAATAGTTTTCTAAAATGTAATGAAGAAATTGTTCAGTAAGTATTTAACTGAAAATTGCACCACTGCTGCACTCATACGGAAACAAATACGGACAATTATATAGCTGCCGGCCGGGAATGGCCGAGCGCACTAAGGCATCATACCACGGTGAACAAGATCGCTCTTGTCGCGGGTCAAATACCACCCTTGGGTACGGATGTTGTGTTCGTCCATTGGTGAAGCTACTGTAAGCCAGATGTAGGTCGTCGTTACATAAACTAGCAGTTCGAAAGCGCCGTTAAACATCAAATATAAAAAAAGAACAAAAAAGCTAAAATTATAACAATGCTTTGCGAGGCCGACGTCGCCGACGCCTAGCGCCGCCACCGCCTACAGCGACCGTCTTGGGCTTCATCTCCATCTACTCGGGATAACTGGAAATCACATTTAAGTACCCGGCAGAGCGTTCATCGAAGCACCGTTGCCGAGGGGACTGAGGCGCTCCAGTCACGGTCTGCACGGCCACTACGGTCGGACGGTCGGGGGTTCGAATCCCCCCTCGGGCACCTAGTAAAGAAACGGCATACATTACGCTTGTCCAACCATTTTTGGAGTATTGTTGCCCAGTGTGGGATCCTTATCAAGTGGATTTGACAGAGCACATCGAAAGAGTCCAAAGAGGGGCAGCCCGTTTCGTATTGTCACGATACCGGACAGACAGCGTTACGGAAATGATACAGGATCTGGGATGGGAATCACTACAACAACGGCGCTTATCGCTTATCGTTCTGCAGTTGGTTTCGATCTTCAGATGATTTCACTAGACGGTAAATGACGGCGTCATCTGCAAACAACCTAAGAGAGCTACTTAGATTTTCTGCTAAATCGTGAGTCCCTGACGGCGCTGCTGTCCAGGGAAAATTTGAACCTTCGGCCGGCCGCCATGGTAGTGGCAAGCGTCACGTAAATACCAGTGCTGTTAGGTGATAAATCGAGTATTACACTATTGGACATTAAGATAAAGACACCAAAATCACTGGAGTGTAGCAGCCAGCAAGCAAGCGCACCAGCTGTTCCCGACGTACTCTGCCCACGGTTTTTTCTGGTTTCTCCTCCTACAGCGACCGTCTTGCGCTGCTTCGACATCTACACGGGATACTCTGCAAATCACATTTAAGTACCCGGCAGAGCGTTCACCGAAGCACCGTTGCCGAGGGGACTGAGGCGCTCCAGTCACGGTCTGCACGGCCACTACGGTCGGGGGTTCGAATCCCCCCTCGGGCATGGATATTTGTGCCGTCCTTAGTCTTAGATAGTTCATAAGTAGTTTCTAAGTTTAGTGACTGATGACCCCGTAGTTAAGTCCCATAGACTATACAAACATTTGAACATATATACCAAGATATTAAATATGTGTAAGACCTAAGACACCCAACTACTTACTCTAACGGATGCTACACTCGAGTACTCAAGTACCGTACTCTTCAAAATATATTCCTAAAGAACATTAAATTATCGAGACAAAATGTTTGAGATAACTTCGATGACCTTTTGGATAATATCAAAGAAGTTTAGTCAAAAATACTTTTAATTAGTAACAATCTAACACATACAATTGTCCGATGTTACCCCTCGAGGGGGTAATTTCAGAGACTCACTGAATTTCCACGCAAAGATCCATATTATCGTCTAACGGGGTAATATCCGACAGTGACTATCTTTACCTAAATCAGTTGTATGCGTGGAAAAGACCAGGAGACAGCAGAAGGTAGCAGATAGATTTTATAACGGCAATACATTGATTTTGGAACCAGGTTTTAAGTTGTAAGACACATATAGACTCTGGCCATGTCTTATTGGTTATGAACTGTAGACTGACACTGAAGAAACTGTATAAAGTTAGAAAGATAAGCACGTGGGAATCTTAGGTTCTTGAGAGTTTCAGAGGTAGATTTACGCAACAATTGTCAAAAACGGACGAAAGTAAAACAGAAGAAGATCGATGGCTAGCTTTGAGAGATGAAATAGTGAAGGCAGCAGAGGACCTGGTAAGTAAAAAGGAAAAAAATCCTTGGATACCACAGGCAATGCTGATTTTAATTGCCGGCCGCGGTGGCCGAGGAGACTGAGGCGCTTCAGTCACGGTCTGCACGGCCACTACGGTCGGGGGTTCGAATCCCCCCTCGGGCATGGATATTTGTGCCGTCCTTAGTAGTAGCTAGTTCATAAGTAGTTTGTACGTTTAGGGACTGATGACCCGGTAGTTAAGTCCCATAAGCTCTACAAACATTTGAACACTTTATTTTTCAACCATCGTTATACTATAATTACGTAGGCTTCCGCGGCCAGAGTCAGATGACATAACAGTTTTCTGGGTATGGTACCGCGTCATGATGTAAGGCTATTACTTAAATAACCGACGTTTCGGTCAACGTTACAGTGGCCTTCATCTCGGTATACTGATGTGAGCTGTTTCTTACTACACTTTATATTACTTTCATTTAGACATTACGTCATAATTTTTAAAAAATGAGCGATGTTATTGGTGAATTTTTGGCGGAAGAATGGAACTTTATTTTGATAGGATGCTGAGGTGGAAGGGGTAGGGGTTAGCCGTTGCTTCTTGCATAGCAAGACATGATTGGTGTTCATCGGCGAATACCCAGATATACGCAGATGAAGGCGACTGTAACGTTGGCCGAAACGTCGGTTATTTAAGTAATAGCCTTACATCATGACGCGGTACAATACCCAGAAAACTTTTATATCACCGTTATACTATTTACCTTCCATTCCATTCTCGAATAGCGCGCGGGAAGAAAGAACGCCTGAATCTCTCCGTTCGAGCTCTTATTTTCCGTTTTTTTATTCTGATGATCATTTCTACCTATGTAAGTGGGAGTCAACAATATATTTTCGCATTCAGAGGAGAATCTTGGCGTTTGGAGTTTCGCAAGTAGCCCACGCCGCAGCGATAAGCGCCGTTGTTGTAATGATTCCCATCCCAGATCCTGTATCATTTCCGAAACGCTGTCTCCCCTGTATTGCGACAATACGAAACGAGCTGCCCTTCTTTGGACTCTTTCGATGTCCTCCGTCAAACCCCCCTGATAAGGATCCCACACTGGGCAGCAATACTCCAAAAATGGACAGACAAGCGTAGTGTATGCAGTTTCTTTAGTAGTTCTGTTGCATCTTTTAAGGGTTCTGCCAATAAAACGCAGTCTCTGGTTCGCCTTTCCCACGATATTATCTACGTGTTCTTTCCAGTTTAAGTCTGAAGTAATAGTAATTCCTAGGTATTTTGTGGAGTTTATAGCCTTCACGTTTGATTGATTTATCTTGTAAACAAAGTTCAACGGATTTCTTTTCGTACTCATGTGGACGACTTCACAGTTCTCATTATTTAGTCAAGTGCCAATTTTTACACCATAGTGATATCTTATTCAGATCGTTTTGCATTTGCTTTTGATCTTCAGATGATTTTACTAGACGGTGAATGACGGCGTCATCTGCAAACAACCTAAGAGAGCTGCTTAGATTTTCTCCCAAATCGTTTATGTAAATAAGGAAAATCAAAGGACTAATAACACTACCCTGTGGAACGCGGAAATCACCTCTGTTTTACTCGATGCCTTACCATCAATTACTACAAACTGTGTGATCTCTGACAGGAAATCCACTATCCAGTCACAAATTTGGGGCGATATACCATAACGAGACAATTTGATTAAAAGCCGTTTGTGAGATACATTGTTCACCGATGTTGTCTCTTAAGGCATGGCTGCTAGATAGAAGGAATTGATTAGATGTTTCATTTTGGCACAGAACCTGTTTCTGTATAAGGGAGAGATTTAATGAGGTCTAGAAAATTTAAAGGGCAGCTGAAGCAACAGGGATACAATGCACTATGAAGAAAATTACAACCGCACTTAACAAAATAATATTAAGTGTGCTTGTTTTATAAGACGTGTATGTCTTTATTTGAATAAGTTCAAATGTGTCTTTCATGAATGTAAATTAATTTTGAAGTAGCACTGTAAGAAAATTTTGGGTAGGGAATGAAATAAAATTTATGCAATATTGTCTTTGTGAATGTCGTATTTTATATACAGACATCAGGATTACAGTTAGCTTAGAAAATTGAAAACAAACAATATTTTTGGCAGCTTGCACAAGTTGTGACGGACGATTGTTTACACGAACAACCTCTTTTCAAAGATCCGCTGGAAAACATACTTCGCTTGCAAATACATAGGAATGAAATGTCAAGTGGAATTCACAGCATGTTACAAAAGTTTACATGACTAATTTCGCTTGATCCAAGTCACCATTAACAAATGTAATAAGTATGAAGCAAGTTAACATCGAAATAACGATAGCTTTGATATCATCGCCATTATATAAATACGCTAACACGAAACGAAGGGTACAGTTTTTAATATTGATCATACAAAAAGGCCAATTAAACGTAATTCGAAAGGTGGTTTGTCATAAATTTTGCGAATATAAAAAATATGTATGCAGGTAGCCGTTAAGAGCGGTAAAAAGAAAAAGAAATTTTAGGATAATGTTCCAAATTATCCATACGTTTTGCCACTATATTGTTTACAACCTGTTGTAGTGGCGTATTGGTAAAGGTGAAAATGAGCTCAGTCAGTCAGCGCTTGGAGCACCAATCTTAAGTCCTGGGTTCGAGTCGCACTACCCCCATTTATTTTTAATTCTTCGTAATGTTAAATTCTTAACTATTAAATATAGTTTTTAATTATAATTAAACAATTCAGTGTATGAACGCAGTCTCAAGGACAAACATTTGGAAAAAGTTGGGATTGTACTAAGATAACGTGTTTTCACACATGGTCAGCAAACTGCAGCAAGTAGAGTTCGATCCTTTGATGGTTTGAAATTTTGTATTTGTGAACATAGAGAACAAGGACATTCAGCGAATGATGAGAGGATTTTTACGAAAAATGTTGCTTTTACTGAAGTTTTTCAATGCCAAATTCTGAAACACAGCAATGAATTCCCTCTTTTGTGCCTTTCAGTCTCTCATGTTTCCTCTTTTCCCTTTCTTTCACCTGTTCTCATAGCATTCACATGAAACCTATAAATTTGCTGTGCTTGCTTCCAATTACATTAAAATTGTTTTCAGTTTCATGACTTTGGAAACACAACTGGTCGAACTTCGACCACAGGCAATACTAGTAAATATAATTCAAATGTCGAAATGTTTGTAATTCTGTGGGAGGAAACTGCTTTGTCATGAGTCGCTAGATTTACAAACGACGGTACTTAAACTAAGTTAAACTAAGATAAGAACAAACACACACATTCCTGCCGGGGGAGGATTCGAACCTCCGACGCTGCAGCCGCTCCAGACCGCTCGTCTACTCGCGCGTGGCAAATATAATTCCTTCAAGCACTTTTTATAGCACGTTATACTGCAATCACATCTATTTTACTTGATGAGAAAGAAGCAGCACGGTCATTTTTGTGTCCCAGCCTCGTCGCCGCTTTTGTGTCTCGTCGTAGGTGTCGGAGGCCGAGTAGGAAGACCGACACAGGAATAAAGGATGCACGCTTGTGCAGGTAGGAGGTGACCAGCCAGTGGGACAGCAGAAACTAGAAGCACTATAGTAAATTAGAACGAGATATATATTGCACAGAATTTATACAATACTTGACTTTTACATAGCTCAGTACTGCAGAATGCTGATACATAGTTGAGCTAGAGGCCTGCCTAGTGCCTATCCGATGGCCAAGTCTTAACTGGTGCCTATCTGAATCCCAAGTGTTAACTGGTTCCTATCTCAGTGCCAAGTGAACGATGTCGTTCAGTGGTGGCCCTTAGCCTCCAAATAATACAAAGCCTACTCACTAGGAGTAAACTCCTGTCGCCGCTCTCGCTCCCGCTAGAAGCGCCACATGACAACCACACACGCGCGAGACTTGACTGAAGTGCGTCCTGCCACAGTGCGTTATAATGCACATTATGCATCACAAAAGAGTGTAACTTACTGTTTTTACGTGAAAATCTACAACTGTTTACGTGTTTGTGGAAAATGGTATATTGTTGTGTGCCATTTGCAATCAGGGCTCCCGAAATAAAGCTCCTGGAGTTAGTTTTCACTAATTTTCGAGTAATGAATCCACGAGACAACTATGGATAAAAACAATAAGCAGACATGGTATGTGCATTTTAAAGTGATCAGTGCTGGTATAATTTATTCTACTGTTGCCTAAATATTTCATTTTTATCTCTTGTGTAGGTGATACAAAGTTATACCAGCCCAATGAGCATTCTATGGTATGCAGTAACCATTTTCTTACCTCAGACTTTAAGTCCGGCCTGAAGAAAAAGAAATTGAATCCTGATGCAGTTCCCAGTGTTTTCGAAATGTAACCGCCAAGCAAACGAATTAAGATAAAAGAACCGAGAAACATCTTGAGGAGGAACCAACAGAATTGCCCTCTGTTTCAATGACGACTGCTGCCGCTGCGTATGTCGGCGGATATTTGGTACGTGTCGTCGAAGAAAGTATACACTGCGAGGATTGTGTCAACAAGATCAGCAGTGTACAGTCTCCGTCACCAATGATGGTCTTAATAAAAGGAAAAGACAGAGGTGGACTTCGATACCCCAAACATACATTCGTCATGTTCCTGGCAAGACTAGAAAGCGTGACTAACGAGGCACTGGAATCATAGACAAGCCAAAAGTACTGTTCACACTTTTACATATGTTACTGCGTCATATTAGTCGCAACCCGCGTTGCAGTGCGGTAAGAATTCGCATGCAGAGCTACTGAGCAGATTAATACTGCAAAAATTTCTGCTGCCCTACTTAACTAATTTTACGAACAATATGACAGACCAGGTACGTAGGGAATATTTTGCGAAAAGAAATGAAAATTTAGAAAAGAAGCTCTCTAGGAAAAGCCGCAAAACAATTCCAATCAATTAGGCCTAATAATCAGTGTACATGATAATAAAGAAACAATCCCTGTTATCATTGTTAAATAAAGACAGTAACATGAACTTCAATATTTGTTCTCGACATCAGTGACCAAAATAAACCGTTGTGGTATATGGACATATTTTTAAGCCTTATCTTCAATTCGGTTCCATAAGAACCTACACGGCATGAGGTTGGCTTGTGGCGCCAACAGCGGAATAAGTTTGAACTACAGTGGCGACACTGCTCAACAGAGGTAAGCTCCTAGTGAGTAGGCTTTGTATTATTTGGAGGCTAAGGGTGGCCACTTGCGGAGTTGCAGCAGAGGGCGCTCGTGGCTGTCGTCGTAAGAACGCCGCGCCGTGCGTGCATGGCGGCGCGCGGCGAAAGTAGGTGGCGCGCACTTTGGACCTGTGCGACACCACAGTCGTAGTTGCTTGCTTCTTGCCTACTTAGGACTGGTTGCCCACATATATGAGTCTTCTGTTGTACTGCTCGGCGAAATAATTACATGAAAGTGTGGCTGAATCTTCCATATTCCGGATAATACTGTCAGGGGCATCCAGAAGGTCACACGCCACTGCAAATGTAGCTCTCTTCCACGAACACTTCACTACGTAGTTGAAAATGGGTGCACCAAATTCGACCGTCACATAACGGCGAGATATCTTTGCCTCCGAATGCTGGAACAAAATGTAGGCTGTGGCTAAGCCATGTCTCCACCATATCCTTTCTTCCAGGAGTACTTGTCTTGCAAGTTTCGCAGGAGAGCTTCTGTGAAGTTTGGAAAGTAGGAGGCGAGGTACTGGCGGAAGTAAAGTTGTGAGGCGGCATCGTGAGTCGTGTCGGGATAGCACAGTCGGTAGTGCGCTTGCCCGCGAAAGGCAAAGGTCCCAGGTTCGAGTCCCGATTCCGGCACGCAATTTTAATCTGCCAGGATGTTTCAAAATGTTGTCTGTTTTTGGATACAGGATATCCCGTGATTCCAGATAAACATCACGGTAAGAATCAGTCTTCTGACTAATTTTGAAACATTCTCCCCATAGAGTCTTTTGATAATAGAGTGAAGGCTTTCACGGCCGGTTGACATTTTAGGTATTATATCTTCTGGTATAATACCTGAAAGCAAGGGGAAAAGACAGCCGTTACTTTTCCCGAGGACATGCAGCTCTACTGTATGAACATATAATAATGGCCTCCTCTTGGGTAAAATATTCCGGAGGTAAAATAGTCCCCCATTCGGATCTCCGGGCGGGGACTACTCAGGAGGATGTGATCATCAGGAAAGACAATACTGGCATTCTACAGGTCGGAGCGTGAAATGTTAGATCCCTTAATCGAGTAAGAAAATTAGAAAATTTAAAAAGGGAAATAGATAGGTTGAAGTTAGATATAGTGGGGATTAGTGAAGTTCGGTGGCAGGATGAACAGGATTTCTGGTCAGGTGAGTACAGGATTATAAATACAAAATCAATTGGGGGTATCACAGGAGTAGGATTGATAATGAATAAGAAAATAGGAATGCGGACAAACTACCATGAGCAACAAAGTGATCGCATTATCATTGTCAAGATAGATACGAAGCCAACACCTACAACAGTAGTACAGGTTTATATGCCAACTAGCTCTGCCGATGATGAGGAGATCGAACAAATATATGAGGAGCTAAAGGAAATTATTGAGACAATTTAAACTTAATTGTTATGGGAGATTGGAATTCGTTAGTAGGACAAGGAAGGGAAGGGAAGATTGTAGGTGAATATGGTCTGGGCAAAAGGAATGAAAGAGGAAGCCGCCTGGTAGAATTTTGCACGGAACATAATTTAGTTATAACAAACACCTGGTTCAAGAATCACAAAAGAAGGTTGTATACGTGGAACAGACCAGGAGACACCGGAAGGTATCAGATAGATTTTATAATTGTAAGACAGATTCCGGAACCAGATTTTAAACTGTAAAACATACCCAGGGGCAGGTATAGACTCTGACCATAACTTGTTGGTTATGAACTGTAGGCTGAAACTGAAGAAACTACAAAAAGGTAGGAAAATAAGGAGATGGGACCTAGATAAATTGAAGGAACCTGAAGTTCTTAAGAATTTCAGAGGGAGCTTTAGGCAACAATTGACAGAAACGGGGGAAAATAAAACAGTAGAGGAGGAATGGGTAGCATTGAGAGATGAAATAGTGAAGGCAGCAGAGGACAAAATAGGTAGGAAGGAAAGACCTACAAAAAATCCTTGGATATCACAGGAAATACTAAATTTAATTGATGAAAGGAGAAAATATAAAAATGCAGTAAATGAAACAGGCAAAATGGAGTACAGACGACTAAGAAATGAGATTGACAGGAAGTGCAAAATGGCTAAACAGGAGTGGCTAGAAGGCAAATGCAAGTATGTAGAAGAATGTATAAATAGGGGAAAAATAGATACCGCCTACAGGAAAATAAAAGAGACATTTGGAGATGAGAAAAACAGCTCTCTGAATATCAAGAACACTGATGGAAAACCAGTTCTCAGAGCAAAGAAGGGAAAGCTGAAAGGTGGAAAGAGAATATAGAGAGGCTCTGTTAAAGAAATGAACTTAGTGGCAATATTGTAGAAAGGAGAGAAGTAGATGAGGATGAAATAGAAGATACTATACTGAGAGATGAATTTGACAGAGCCCTGAAAGACCTAGGTCGGGACAAGGCCCCTGGAGTAGAAGATATTCCCTCAGAACTACTGAAGTATCTGGGAGAGCCAGCCATGACAAAACTATTTGAACTGGTGTGTAGGATGTATGAGACAGGCGAAATACCGTCAGACTTGAAGAAAAATGTTATAATCCCCATTCCAAAGAAAGCAGGTGCAGACAGATGTGAAAACTACAGAACCATAAGTTTAATAAGTCATGGTTGCAAAATATTAACACGAATTATCTACAGAAGGATGGAAAAGCTGGTAGAAGCCGACCTCGGGGAAGATCAGTTTGGGTTCAGAAGAAATGTAGGAACACTGGAGGCAATATTCACTTATCCTAGAAGATAGATTAAGAAAAGGCAAACCTACATTTTTATCTTTTGTAGTTTCGGAGAAGGCTTTTCACAATGTTAATTGGAATAAACTCTTTCAAGTTCTGAAGCAAGCAGGAGTAAAATATAGGGAGTGTAAGGTTATTTACAACTTGTACAGAAACCAGATAGCGGTTGTCAGAGTTGAAGGGCATGAAAGGGAAGCATTAGTTGGGAAGCGAGTAAGACAGGGTTGTAGCCTTTCTCCAATGTTATTCAAATTGTACATTGAGCAAGCTATAAAGGAAAGCAAGGAGAAATTTGGAGAAGGAATTGAAGTCCAGGGGGAAGATTTAAAAACATAACGTTTTGCCGACAACATAGTAATTCTGTCAGAGACAGCAAAGGACGTTGAGGAGCAGTTGAACGGAATGGACAGTGTGCTAAAAGGTGCATATAAGATGAAGATTAACAAGAGCAAAACTAGGGTAATGGAGTGCAGTGTAAGAAAATCAGGTGATGCTGAAGGAGTTAGATTGGGTAACGAAACAATAAAGGAGGTAGATGAGTTTTGTTACTTGGGCAGTAAAATAACAGATGATGGTTGCAGTACAGAGGACATAAAATGCAGAATGGCAATGGGAAGAAAAGCAGTTTTGAAAAAGAGAAATTTGTTAACATCGAATATTGATTTAAGCCTAAGGAAGTTCTTTCTGAAGGCATTTCTATGGAGTGTTGCCTTGTATGGGAGTGAGACATGGACGATAAACAGTGCGGGCAGGAAGAGGCTTGAGGCTTTTGAAATGTGGTGCTACAGAAGAATGCAGAAGATTAGGTGGGTGGATCGCGTAACAAATGAGGAGGTACTGAACAGAATTGGGGAGAAAAGAAATTTTTGGCATACCTTGACTAATAGAAGGGATCGCTTGGTAGGACACATTCTTAGACATCAAGGAATTGTGAATTTAACGTTGGAGGGAAGTGTTTGGGGTAAAAATCGCAGAGGAAGACCAAGAGATGGATACAGTAAGCAGATTCAGACAGATGTAGGTTGCCGTTCTTATGTGGAGATGAAGAGGCTTGCTCAGGATAGGGTATTGTGGAGAGCTGCATCAAACCAGTCTCCGGACTGAAGACCACAACAACAACAACATTGAGATTCAATTGGCAATCCCTGCAGATTGCGTCTATTTGATGTAGATCCTCCTGCATTTCAATACGATTTTCTATATACTACAGCATCATCTGCAAAAAGCCTCAGTGAACTTCTGATGTCTGATGTTATCCGCAAGGTCATTTATATATATCGTGAACAGCAACGGACCCACGACACTCCCCTGTGGCACACCTGACATCACTCGTTATTCGGAAGACTTCTTGTGGTGTCGCACAAGTCCAAAGTGCGCGCCACCTACTTTCGCCGCGCGCCGCCATGCACGCACGGCGCGGCGTTCTTACGACGTCAGCCACGAGCGCCCTCTGCTGCAACTCCGCAAGTGGCCACCACTGAACGACATCGTTCACTTGGGACTGAGATAGCAACCAGTTAACACTTGGGATTCAGATAGGCACCAGTTAAGACTTGGCTATCGGATAGGCACTAGGCAGGCCTCTAGATAAACTATGTATCAGCATTCTGCAGTACTGAGCTATGTAAAAGTTAAGTATTGTATAAATTCTGTGCAATATATATCTCGTTCTAATTTACTATAGTGTTTCTAGTTTCTGCTGTCCCACTGGCTGGTCACCTCCTACCTGCACAAGCGTGCATCCTTTATTCCTGTGTCGGTGTCTTTCTACTCGGCTACTGACACCTACGACAACCGCTGCAAATTGAGACACAAAACTTCTCTCCATTGAGAATGACATGCTGCATTCTGTTATCTAGTAACTCGTCAATCCAGCCACCCAATTGGTGTGCTAAGCCATTTGCTTTTACTTTGTTCATTAAATGACTGTGGGGAACTGTGTCAAATGCCTAACAGAAGTCGAGAAACACAGCATCTCCCTGAGAACCCGTGTCTATGGCCCTCTGAGCCTCGTGGACGAATAGCGCGAGCTGGGTTTCACACGAACGCCCTTTTCGAAAGCCATGCTGATTCGCCCCCAGAAATGTAAACCTTGCCTGAGCCTTCTGTTGCCACTGTAGCCAAGTGTTGGAATGAATGATTCAGATGTGCTGGATAACAAAGATGCTAGTTTAAAATTTGTGTATGATAATGTTTTTTTCTTCTAACAGTGTTATTGCTAATGCAAATATTGAATGTGTGTGTGTTGAAACAGGTGTCCAATCATGTGCTAATTTTTCTTCTGCTGATGTTGCAAGTGATGTTTCCAATGTTGTTAATGCTAATGTGCAGTGTGAAAAGTACCAATTACATGAATTTGTTGATGTTGGTAATATAGAGGTTGGAGTAGACAGGGTGGCCGAAAATCTGCTTGATAATACTGACGGTGAGAGTGGTGTTGCAAAAGGCTTTTCCGAACTCAATATTGGGTACAGTGTTACAGATGTTGTGGTAGCAAGTGATAGTTCAGAAGTGGGTATTGTGCATAATAAAAGTGCTGTTGGTGTAACTTTTTGTTCAAATATTGATGATAGGAGCTATAGTGAAAGGGAGGTATTAACAGGCTTGTCTTATGCAAATAGCAAGGCAGAGCTAGGAAATGGTAATCTACATCTACATCTACATACATACTCCGCAATTCACCGTAAGGTGCGTGGCGGAGGGTACACTGTACCACTACTAGTCATTTCCTTTCCTATTCCACTCCCAAATTGAACGAGGAAAAAAAGAATGCCTATATGCCTCTGTAAGTGCCCTAATTTCTGTTGTCTTTGTGATAACTACGCGAAATGTAAGTAGGCGGCAGCAAGATCGTACTACACTCAGCTTCAAATTCCGGCTCTCTAAATTTACTTAACAGAAATTCACGAAAACAACGTCGTCTTTCTTCCAGCGATCCCCAATTGAGTTGCCGGAGCATTTCCGTGACACTCGCGCATTGGTCGAACCTACCGGTAACAAATCTATCTGCTCGCCTCTGAACCGCCTCTATGTCTACAAGCGTTTTATACGCGGTCTCCTTTACAGGTGAAGTACATCTTCCCTAAATTCTCCCAATAAACCGAAGTCGGCTGTCTGCCTTACCACAACTGTCCTTACATGTTCGTTCCATTTCATATCGCTCTGCAATGTTACGCCTAGATATTTGAACGACGCGACAGCATCAATAAGCTCACTACTAATGCTGTATTCGAACATTATGGGATTGTTTTTTTACTCATGCGCATCACCTTAAATTTTTCTACATTGAGAGCTAGCTGCCATTCTTCGCACCAACTAGAAATATTGTCTAAGTCAACCTGTTTGCTATTACAGTCAGTTACAGACGACACCCTCCCATACACCACTGCATCATCAGCAAACATTCGCAAATTACTACTTATTCTGTCCATCAGATCATTTATATAGATAGAAAATAATAGCGGTCCTATCACACTCCCCTGGGGCACGCCTGACGATACACTCGTCTCTGATGAACACTCGCCGTCGAGAACAACGTACTGCGTTCTATTACTTAGGAAGTCTTCCAGCCAGTCACAAATCTGTTAACCTATTCCATAAGCTCGTATCTTCGTTAGCAGTCTGCAGTGTGGCACCGCGTCGAACGCCTTTTTGAAGTCGAGAAAAACACAATCCGCCTGTTGCCCTTCGTCCATGGCTCGCACGAAAAGGGCAAGCTGAGTTTCACATGAACGATGTTTCCTAAACCCGTGCTGATTCATGGAAAGAAGCTTTTCCGTTTCAAGGAAATTTACTATATTCGAACTGAGAATATGCTCCAAAATTCTACATGAAACCGATGTTAACGATATTGGCCTGTAATTGTATGGGTCAGTTCTCTTTCCTTTCTTATACACGGGAGTCACCTGCGCTTTTTTCCAATCACTAGGAACTTTGCGCTGAATTAAAGATTCGCGATAAATGCAAGCAAAGTAGTCGCCAATGCAGCAGAATAGTCTTTGTAAAACCGAACTGGTATTCCATCCGGACCAGCAGACTTTTTAGTATTTACCTCTCTCAGCTGCATCTCTACACCGGAAATACCTATTGCCATGTCCCCCATTTCGCAATTAGCACGTTGATCAAATGATGGTATATTTGTATATTTGAGGTGAGTAGAAGCTGTAAACATAGTGGAATTTCATATTTCTGGGTACCAAGGAGGGGGATAGATGAAGCCGGTGAGTAATTTCTAAATTTAGTCAACAGCTTAGAGCAGCAGGAACAGAATTGGCACCCACAGATATTGAGGCACAGTGGAGAAGAAATTTTGTTGTGTAGGAAATGTAATAGGTACAATATTATTTGACACTACTGAGAATCCTGTTGAGGAGGCCGAAAGGATTGAGAGCAATAATTTGCAGAGTGTTGTAACTACAGCAGGGGCAGCGGAACTGTGTCAAACGCCTTGCGGAAGTCAAGAAACACAGCATCTACCTGAGAACCCGTGTCTATGGCCCTCTGAGTCTCGTGGACGAATAGCGCGAGCTGGGTTTCACACGATCGCCTTTCTCGAAACCCACGCTGACTCGCCCCCAGAAATGTAAGCCTGGCCTGAGCCCTCTGCTGCCGCTGCACCCGCTGTGCTGAGTCGGCAGTTTCCCCGAGTGCTGACGCGGCGCCGTGCCAGTGCTGCCACCCTCAGCACGCCGCCTCTCGTCGGCGCCTCTTCAGGGCTGCCGGGACAGTCGACGACCTCGGCAAACACCCTCGCTCTCTGCTCGCAGCCGGTGGTGGCTCGCAACTCACCCGAGCCCTCCTCGGACACCATCGGTGCACCCCGACCTCACCGCCGAAATCTTATTTTGTTCCTACAATTCTATGCTCTGTTTATTACTATACGAACCCAGCAATGCTTTGCAGTTGCTGAATTTGAGGCGTGTTCAAAACGTAAGATGACTATCTATAAATCTAAAGGGTACATTACACGGAGCGTATTTGGTCGCTAGTCGCTGGCGTCTGTTGTCGCTCGGCGTATGGGCGAATAGCGAGTGAATACGCTGACGCAATGACACGCAGCGACTTCAGACGCTAGCGTCTTCGTAAAAACTATTGAAACACGACGTAGCATATGATACATCGTTTTGGACGTTAGATGATACCAAACAGTTCTGTTTCCAAAAAAAAAAAAAAGTTCAAATGTTTGTAAGGCTTATGGGACTTAACTACGGGGTCATCAGTCCCTAAACTTACAAACTACTTATCAACTAGCTTATCCTAAAGACGGCACAAATATCCATGCCCGAGGGGGATTCGAACCCCCGACCGTAGTGGCCGTGCAGACCGTGACTGGAGCGTCTCAGTCCCCTCGGCAACGGTGCTTCGATGAACTCTCTGCCGGGTACTTAAATGTGATTTGCAGAGTATCCCGTGTAGATGTCAATCTTATTTTGTTCCTACAATTCTATGCTCTGTTTATTACTATACGAACCCAGGAATGCTTTGCAGTTGCTGAATTTGAGGCGTGTTCAAAACGTAAGATGACTATCTATAAATCTAAAGGGTACATTACACGGAGCGTATTTGGTCGCTAGTCGCTGGCGTCCGTTGTCGCTCGGCGTATGGGCGAATAGCGAGTGAATACGCTGACGCAATGACGCGCAGCGACTTCAGACGCTAGCGTCTTCGTAAAAACTATTGAAACACGACGTAGCATATGATACATCGTTTTGGACGTTAGATGATACCAAACAGTTCTGTTTCTAAAAAAAAAAAAAAAAAAAAGTTCAAATGTTTGTAAGGCTTATGGGACTTAACTACTGGGTCATCAGTCCCTAAACTTAGAAACTACTTATCAACTAGCTAAGACTAAGGACGGCACAAATATCCATGCCCGAGGAGGATTCGAACCCCCGACCGTAGTGGCCGTGCAGACCGTGACTGGAGCGCCTCAGTCCCCTCGGCAACGGTGCTTCGATGAACTCTCTGCCGGGTACTTAAATGTGATTTGCAGAGTATCCCGTGTAGATGTCAATCTTATGTTGTTCCAACAATTCTATGCTCTGTTTATTACTATACGAACCCAGCAATGCTTTGCAGTTGCTGAATTTGAGGCGTGTTCAAAACGTAAGATGACTATCTATAAATCTAAAGGGTACATTACACGGAGCGTATTTGGTCGCTAGTCGCTGGCGTCTGTTGTCGCTCGGCGTATGGGCGAATAGCGAATGAATTCGCTGACGCAATGACACGCAGCGACTTCAGACGCTAGCGTCTTCGTAAAAACTATTGAAACACGACGTAGCATATGATACATCGTTTTGGACGTTAGATGATACCAAACAGTTCTGTTTCCAAAAAAAAAAAAAAAAGTTCAAATGTTTGTAAGGCTTATGGGACTTAACTACGGGGTCATCAGTCCCTAAACTTACAAACTACTTATCAACTAGCTAAGACTAAGGACGGCACAAATATCCATGCCCGAGGGGGATTCGAACCCCCGACCGTAGTGGCCGTGCAGACCGTGACTGGAGCGCCTCAGTCCCCTCGGCAACGGTGCTTCGATGAACTCTCTGCCGGGTACTTAAATGTGATTTGCAGAGTATCCCGTGTAGATGTCAATCTTATTTTGTTCCTACAATTCTAT